>OX387185.1:15943597-16543597 GCA_947561395.2 Buxus sempervirens
TTTTCTTTTCTTCTTTTTCTCTTGCTTCTTGGCTTTCTTTTTGCCTTTTTTGCTTTTTTTTTTTTTTATACAATGCTGTGTTGACATATCTCTCCTCCTTTGCAGCTTTGGCTACTTGATCATTTGAGCCAGATTGAAGAGATCAATCGACACTTCTTCCCGAGTCTGAAGGTCCCTCTCTTGATGAGCAACAGGGGGTGCCCAGATATTCCAGGGGGCAAACAGGGCTGGTTCACTTTCTTGGGCTCGCTTCAGGATGACCAGGTGAGATGGCCTGGTACTTATCAGCCTAATGCGGAGACAGTGATTAGCTTCTGTGACCGCAACTTTCTGATTCTGGCTGGCCTGAGGCATGCAGTGCTGTATCTTCCTCTGCGGGTCCTTCGTCAGTTCCGTGCGACCCAGGGGATTATCATCCCATGTGGATATGAGGATCGTCTTGGGCCCCTTTCTATGAAGCTGAATGCCTGGTTGATGAAGGAGTGGTCCTATGTCCGCTTTATGCATGGTCCAGTCTTCTCAGAAGCCCATGTGAAGGATTATATCTTCTGGATCAAGGAGCAGATACAGACTCAGGCCCCAATACCCGAAGATCCTCCAGTAGTCTTGGCTCCCACCTATGAGGACATTCTAGAATCTGAGCGGGCTTCTCATAAGCGGCTTCAGCAGATATGGGTACGGGAGGCCCAAGAGCTCAGGATACAGGGCGCTTATCTGGAGAGGCAGCTTGAGGAACAGATCTCCCGCCGTATTGCCGTGGAAAAGAAGCTGGAGGAGCAGAGGCAGGCCCGTCGCTTCGAGGTCCGTATGATCCGGCAGAAGTACCAGGATACTTTGGCCAGCCTTAGGAGTATGAGGATCAAGCAGGCCCTTTCAGATGAGGTCATTTCCTTCCTGAGTGATCCCGCTGCAGAGGGGGCTTCAGGAGTCATTGCAACTCAGGCAGCTCGGATTCGGGAACTTGAGGAGCGGCTAGGAGATTAGCTTTATTTCCTGCACATTTTTCATACCTTTGTACAAAATTGAACTCCAATAGTGGAAATACAAAGGATTTAATTCAAAATAAAGTTTTTATATTATTGGCCTCAGAATGCTCAGATGCTTGTAAAAACAAAGGTTTTATGAAAAGTATTTGATTTATCATCACTGGCCAAAGTATAATTTTTCCTTTTTATATTTTTTTTGTATTTTTTTGAAATTTGGTCCATGCACTTAATCACCTATAATTAAAGGAATTAAAACCAGGTTAAATAATGAAAAGGGTAGTCCACAAAATACTGAGGGATCAGAATCGTCCATCTTAGGACCTTTAGAGTCATCCCCAACTGCCAAAACTGCCCCATTCTGCTCATGCCAACTTTGCTTGAAGTTCAGATCCCCATGATCAACTCAACCTCTGATTTTCTTTCATTTTTCTTATTTTTTCTTTTTTTTCCTTTTTTGCCAATATTGCCCCTAGCGCCAGTTACGGTTTTCACTAGGGCCGGCTTCTGAATTCCGTCATCACCCATCTTACTCTGATATTTAAATGAACAAGTTAAGATCACCGAGGGCTTAAAAATAGGACGAAATAAAGGCTAGGCTCAGTTTATGAAAGAAAGGGTATTAAAGGCCCAAAAATTTTCAAGTGTGGAAATAGGTCAACCGGATTTACAGTCATGATAAATTTAACCCTTTTTCCCCAAATTGCATTTTTTGCATCTTTTTTCACACTTGGCTTTCATTTGCCAATTTTCGTTGCTTTTCCTCTCTTTTTCTTTTTCTTTCCTCACTTTTTGCCCCAATTGATTTTGCCCCAATTTGACTGTAAATCCGGTTTGGGTTGATCAAAGAAACGAACCGGCTCAACTTGGCTAGACTAGGGATTAAAATTTTTGAAGGAAATAAAGAAAAATGGCCTCGGATCATCTCCTAGAAATATTCACTCAAGGAAAATACCTTTTTACCGCATCAGAGTTAATGGGCTCAGGAAAATCTGACCCATCCATTTCTGCTAATATGAGTGCTCCCCCTGATAGGACTTTCTTGACGACATATGGGCCTTCCCAATTGGGCTTGAACTTACCACGAGGATCTTCCAAAAATGGTAGAATTTTCTTTAGCACCAGGTTTCCTTCTTGGAAAGTTCTGGGCCTCACTTTCTTATTGTAAGCCCGGGCCATTCTCTTCTGGTACAACTGTCCATGGCAAAGTGCTTTCAACCGCTTTTCTTCTATCAGGTTAAGTTGATCATGTCTTGATTGGATCCATTCGGCTTCTTCTAGTTCTGCTTCCATGAGCACTCTGAGTGACGGGATTTCTACTTCCACGGGCAAGACTGCTTCCATCCCATAGACTAGGGAGTACGGGGTTGCCCCAGTTGAAGTTCGGGTCGAGGTTCTGTAGGCATGCAGAGCAAGTGGCAGCATTTCATGCCAATCCTTGTAGCTCACTACCATCTTCTGAATGATTTTCTTTATGTTTTTGTTTGCTGCTTCTACTGCCCCATTCATCTTTGGCCTGTACGGAGCTGACTTATGATGGGTGATCTGAAACTGCTCACACATTTTCTTCATGTCCTTGTTCTTAATATTTGAAGCATTGTCTGATACTATGGCACTTGGCAATCCATAGCGACAAATAATGTTGTGCTTCAAAAATTTAATAACATGGTTGCTAGTGATGTTTGCATATGAGGCTGCTTCCACCCACTTAGTGAAATAGTCAATCGCCACCAGGATGAATCTGTGCCCGTTCGATGCCTTAGGTGAGATCATGCCAATAACATCTATGCCCCACATAGAGAAGGGCCAGGGTGATGTCATGTTGTGCAGCTCACCTGGGGGTGCATGCTTATTATCTGCATATATCTGGCATTGGTGGCACCTCCTGACATGTATACAGCAATCATGCTCCATGGTTGTCCAGTAGTATCCCAGCCTCAGGATCTTCTTAGCCAGCATGTGTCCACTCATATGAGGCCCACAGACTCCTCCATGTACAGTCTCAATCAGCCTTTCCGATTCCGCCTTGGCAACACATCTTAGCAGAATGTCATTATGTGACCTCTTGTACACATGTCCACCACTTAGCAGAAATTGACCAGCCAATCTCTGTATTGTCCTCTTCTCAGTAGCAGTGGCATTTTCTGGCAAACTCCGATTATTCAAGAAGTTCTTGATATCCTGAAACCATGGTGTTTCTTCTTCTGGTGCTCCCTCTAGAATGAGACAGTAAGCCGGTTCATCTCGGACTTCAATTTCCAGCGGTCTGATGTCTACTCCTTCTGATATGCTGACCATTGAAGCCAAGGTTGCTAAAGCATCCGCAAACTGATTCTTAGCCCTTGGCATATAGTTGAAGGAAATTCGAGTGAAATTTGTGCTTATTTCTTCCAAGTACTGGTGATAGGGGATCAATTTGTGATCCTTGGTTTTCCACTCACCAGTTGTTTGGAAGATGATAAGACTCGAATCCCCATATACGTCAAGTTCCTCTACTCCATGATCCATGGCTGCTTGCAATCCAATTATGCATGCTTCATATTCTGCTATGTTATTGGTGCACTGGAATCTCAGCTTTACTGCAATTGGGATGTGTGAACCATCTGGTTTAACCAAGACTGCCCCTATTCCGTTCCCATTCATGTTGGCGGCCCCATCGAAGAACATCTGCCAAGAACTCTCACTGTCCTCCTCTTCAGTGTACAGAATAGCCTCATCGGGAAAGTTGGTCTTCAAGGGTTGATATTCTGGCAGAGGATGTGCAGCCAGGTGATCAGCTATGGCTTGACCCTTGATCGCCTTCTGGGTGATGTATGTGAGGTCAAACTCGGACAATAGTAGTTGCCACTTTGCCGTCCTGCCAGTCAGTGCCGGTTTCTCAAATAAATACTTCAGCGGGTCCATCCGGGATATCAATAGTGTGGAGTGACTAAGGAAATAATGCCTTAGCCTCTGAGTGGCCCACACTAGAGCACAGCAAGTCTTTTCCAATGGTGAGTATTTAGCTTCATATTCTGTGAATTTTTTACTCAGATAGTAAATTGCCCTTTCTTTTCTACCAGTCTCATCATGTTGCCCCAAGACACATCCCATCGACGTTTCCAACACTGACAAGTACAGGATCAGCGGTCTTCCTGGAGTTGGTGGCACTAGTACCGGTGGGTTCAGCAAATACCTCTTTATGGTGTCAAATGCCTGCTGGCAGTCCTCATTCCAGACCGTAGGGTTATCTTTCCTTAGAAGTTTGAAAATTGGTTCACAGATAGCAGTGAGCTGTGCTATGAACCGGCTTATGTATTGAATCCTTCCAAGAAAGCCCCTGACCTCCCTCTCAGTTCTGGGTGCTGGCATTTCAATTATGGCCTTGGCTTTAGCCGGGTCAATTTCAATTCCTCTTCGGCTCACTATAAACCCCAGTAATTTCCCTGATGTAGCCCCGAAGACGCACTTAGCCGGGTTAAGCCGTAAACTGTACTTCCTGAGCCGATCAAACACTTTCTTCAGATTGATCAAGTGGTCTTCTTCTTTGCAGGATTTGGCAATCATATCGTCTACGTAGACCTCCATCTCCTTGTGGATCATGTCATGAAATAGTGCAGTCATGGCCCGCTGGTATGTTGCCCCAGCGTTCTTAAGTCCGAATGGCATGACCGTGTAGTGGAATGTGCCCCAAGGTGTGATAAATGCTGTTTTTTCTTGATCCTCCTTAGCCATCTTGATCTGATTATATCCCGAGAACCCATCCATGAAGGAAAACAGGCTATGTACCGCAGTATTATCGACCAGAATGTCGATGTGTGGAAGCGGAAAATCGTCCTTTGGGCTTGCCCTGTTCAAGTCTCTATAATCCACGCACATTCGGACCTTCCCGTCCTTCTTCGGTACCGGCACTATGTTCGCGAGCCACTCCGGGTACGTAGAGACTGCCAGAAATCCAGCTTGGAACTGCTTTACCACTTCGTCCTTGACCTTCAGAGTCCATTCAGGCTTCAATCTTCTCAGCTTCTGCTTAATCGGCTTAACCCCTGGCAAAATTGGTAACTTATGCACCACCATGTCAGTGTCCAACCCCGGCATGTCCCGATACGACCAAGCAAACACATCCTTGTAATCTGCCAAGAATTGTGACATTTCATTTTTCTGCACATCAGACAAGCATGACCCGATTTTTACAATTTTTGGGTCATCTTTGGTCCCAAGATTTATGGATATGGTCTCCTCAATATTAGGTTGGACCCCTTTTTCATGACGTTCCAATTGGTATTCAATTTCTTTTGGAACGTCTTCTTCTTCGACCTCGGTCTCTTCTTCGACCCCCATGAGATCAAAGTCGAGCTCAAGGTCGAAGTCATATTCAACCTGGTCCAATTCGGTCTGATTATATGGCTCATAAGTGGTTTGGACCTTTTTGAAAAAATTAAATTTTCTAGAAAAAATAGAAAAATCTTTTTGGGTTTTTTGTGGGCCTTCTAAACATAATTCCCCTGGAGACGAAGGCCCATTAGAACCTTCAGGGAAATGGCATTCCACTATTGGAGTTTTTTTTTTTGGAAGCCGCGTCAGTTTGCCACGCAGACGCTGCTTCAAAGGTAAGGGGAGTTTCCTCCCAATTGTTCAGTACAAAATTATGGGGAGCCGGGGAAATAGGGAAAGCCTGCTCCTCAAGCCCAGCATCCGATGCCATCATCACCGGGTGGGTACTGCCCTTTTCTGCTGCGGGGCCCAATCCAGAAATGACCTTGTCTGGAATCTTCACTGCGGCCCAGTCAATAAATGGCAGTTCCATGTCTGCCCCTATCTTTTCGCCTTCAGTCATGGCGAAGAATGCACCAATATCTTCAGAAAAGTCCGCCTGTTGCTCGGGCTGTGGTCCAGGCCCATCCACTGCTCCCAGTATTGGAGATGGGTTATAGGGTTGTAGGGCCGAAACAACAGGCTTCTGAAATGGGTTGACATTTCGGTATGGGGGTTTTGATTGGTCCATAGGAGGAGAAATTTGGATTATGTAGGAGGGTTTTGGAAAGTTCACCCTCAGATGCGGGAGTTTTCCTTGGCTTCTGCTCTCCCCTTCTTCATATTTTATTCTTCTCCAGCCTCTGGGCTTGAAGCCCAACCCTACCTTGGGGATCAGTTTCTTAGCCGTGATTGGCTCCACCATCCCCTGCAGATTGATCCCCAGGCCTTTCCCTGGGTGAAAGTGGTATTTCTCCATCACTTTCTTGACCATCTTTTCTGCAGTGGTCCCCTTTTCTTTCTTTTTCTCACACCCCCCAGGTATGTAATTTACCGCCTCAAATTGGAATGAGTGGAATGCAATCTTGTCGACAGTCAAGTCCACATTGATTAAGGGTACATCAGGTGACACGATGGGCGGCACCAAGTTTTCGGCTAGGACTGTTATCACCCTTTGCCCTCTTATGTACTTCACCCTCTGGTGGAGCGTGGATGGTATTGCCCTAGCCGAATGTATCCACGGCCTTCCTAGGAGCAGATTGAATGCTGCGGGTATATCCATCACTTCAAATGTGATGTTAAAGATATTCGGCCCAATTGTAACCGGCAGTTCAATCTCCCCTAGGGAGTGGGTCTTGGAGCTATCAAAAGCCCTCACAATCCGCCCATTTCTTTTGATCCTTGACTGGTCCAGACCCAGCTTTGTAAAAGTGATTAACGGGCAAACGTTTAACGCTGACCCGTTGTCAATTAAAACCCGTGCAACCATGCAGCCCTTACAAAGCACAGTGATGTGCAAAGGGTCCACATGATAACACCCACCTGGGCTGATCTCACCCTCTGAGAAACTTATCACATTATGTGACAAGATTTGACCAACCATTTTACCAAGCTGGTCTGGATCAATGGTCTGGGATACGTGTGCACTCTGTAGCACCCTTAACAATGCATCCCTGTGCTTTTCAGAATTCAGCAAAAGGCCCAGTATTGAAATCTGGGCCGGGACCTTGTTCAGCTGATCCACAAGATTGAATTCACTTTTCTTTATTATTTTTATGAGGTCTGCTGCCTCATTTTCTGCACCCTGGGGGGTGTCTTCTCCTACTTTATTTTTTCCCTTCTGTTTTCTTTTTTCTTCATTTTCTTTTTCTATTTTTTCTTTTTCTGTTTCTGTCTCCTTTTCTTTCTCTTCACCCCCTGCACATCTCCCCGACCTCGTCATGAGGTTCACCTCCTCCTGGTTCTGGTTCCTGACCATTGGAACCGTAGCCGTGATTCACTCGCTGTAATTCCACGGTACAGCGGCCTCTGAATAGGCTAGTTTAGGGATGTTAACCACTAATGGCTGGAGTCTGGACCGGGATGTATGGGCCGGTTTAGGGATAGTTTGGGCTGGCTGCACATTTACAACCAGGGGTTGAAGTTTAGATTTGGTGGGGACAGAAGAAGTGATGGAAGCAGTAGTGGGGTCAAGATTGATGACCAGTGGAGCCTTAGACGGCTTGGATGGGGAATAAGTGGGTGGACTGCAATTGAAGACCAATGGGGGTCTTGCAGTATTCATCTGGGCCATGAGTGAAGAGACCCGGTTTAGAGAGGAACTTATGTCCTCAGCAGCAAGATTATTATTTTTTTGGGAGACCATGTTGATCTCCTCCTCTTCCTCCTCTGGGAAAAATCGGACCTGGACTGTGGTCCCCACAGGGGCTATGAGCTGTGATGGGTCAAAGGCCCTTCTGGTGGTGGATATGGCAGAGATGGAGTTGGATGGGCCTGCCCCATTGTGGTACGGCAGAGGGTTCTGCCCAATATCATTCCTGGACGGGGCCGGTGCAGCAGTGTTAAAGACCAAAGCCTTCTGGTCCAACAAATCTTGAACTGCATGCTTCAATACCCAGCAGATATCTGTAGAATGCCCCGGTGCACCCATGTGGAAGTCACAGGTGACCGACGTGTCAAAATTTCTCCCCCTGGTGGCATTCGGGTTGGGCTCTTTCAGAGTCAAATATTCCCCTTTCAGCAGGGTTGGCAATAGTTGGGAAAGAGATATGGGTAGAGGGGTGAAAACCCGGTTCTTTCTTGCTGCGAACCAGGCATCCCGCTCCTCCTTAGAAAAAGTCCTCCTTGTGTTACTTGGCACAGACGGAGAGAAGTTGACATTCATCGGGGTCTGGTACGACTGCTGGGCCTGCTGGGCCTGTTGGGGTGCCGAGATGTTGACGTGCAGTGGCTTCTTGGCTGGAGGAGCCTGGACCAGGTTCACCTCCCCTTCTTTTCGGGCCCCCGTCTTTTTAAACCCGGCCCCTTTCTTCTGGGCCATAGAGGCAGAGGAATCAGACTGCCCAGTCAGAGTAGAGTAGTCTATTAGCCGTCCTGACCTGACCCCTTCCTCGATCCGGTCCGCTACCTGTACCAGGGCTGCAAAGTTGGTGGTTATCTGACCCACCAGATGGTTGTAGAAGGGCTGGCCCAGTGTGCCCATAAAGGTGGAGATCATCTCCGGCTCTTGCATAGGTGGCCTGACCTGGGAGGCGGCCTCTCTCCATCTCTTGGCGTACTGCCGTACCGGTTCATCCTTCCCCTTGGTCATCCTCATCATGTCGTACCGGTCTGGCACGATCTCAGAGTTGAACTTGTACTGGTCCAGGAAAGCATCGGCCAAGTCCTTCCACTTTCTAATCCTTCCATGGTCCACTGTAGCGAACCACCGAAGGGCTGACCCGGTCAGACTCCTCTGGAAGAGCTGGATCAGTATTCCATCATCCCGGCCAAATTGGCACAGGGCCCCGCAGTATAGTTTTAGATGGCTTAATGGGCAGCCCGTGCCATCAAACTTGTCAAAATCCGGGCACCTGAACTTAGCCGGTAGACAGACGTCCGGGTACATGCACAGGTCCTCGAAGGTGGTGCCTGCATGGCTGCCTCCCCCCTTCACTTCCTTCAGCTCTGCTTGGATCCTCTCTATCCTCAGCAGCATTTTCTTCTCCATCTCATCTCGGGCCTTTTCTTTCTCCAACTCTTTCTCAGACTCAGCTGTATTTTCCCTGATCAGAATGGGCTCAGGGACCGGTTCAGAAATGGGCTCAGGCATGGGCTGAACCGGAGGCGGTATGTAGGCCTGAGGTGGTGGTGCCTGATGGGAGGTAGAGGCCTGGTTTTGGGCTTGGGCCTGTTGGGCCTGCGCCGCCAGTAAGTCCCCCAGCATCTTGGCCAGACCGGCCACTTGCTCCTGCAGTTGAGTGAAGTCCTGAGCGGGGACAGTAGCTTGGGCTTGGTTCTCTTCAGGATTCATGGCTCTTGCTTTGGATCTGGTTACTGGAGCAATGATTGCAAGTGTACCTGGGTTGAATGTACCTGTGGAATA
Organism: Buxus sempervirens; assembly: GCA_947561395.2. Taxonomy (NCBI): domain Eukaryota; kingdom Viridiplantae; phylum Streptophyta; class Magnoliopsida; order Buxales; family Buxaceae; genus Buxus; species Buxus sempervirens. The sequence goes on from OX387185.1 coordinate 15,952,898, forward strand.
AAAGTGAATAGAACATGTTAGCTTCCATTTAACTTGAGTCACACCCCTATATATGTAAACCAGTGGGTTAGGTGAACACCAATCCAGATTTTTTTTGTTTTTATTTTTTTTTGTTTTGAGTTGGAATATTCTAGGGCTTCCAAGGGTCCCAATTTTTTTTGATTTGATTGATAAAAATAACCAACCAAGGTTTTCATCATTTTTTTTTTTTAATTTGATTGATAAAAATAACCAACCAAAGGTGTCTTGGACTACTTTATCCAAGTATCCCACAAATGTTTTGATTTGATTGATAAAAATAATCAACCAAAGGTGTCTTGGAATATTCTAGGGCTTCCAAGTATCCCACAAATGTTTTGATTTGATTGATAAAAATAACCAACCAAAGGTGTCTTGGAATATTCTAGGGCTTCCAAGTATCCCACAAATGTTTTGATTTGATTGATAAAAATAACCAACCAAAGGTGTCTTGGACTACTCTATCCAAGTATCCCACAAATGTTTTGATTTGATTGATAAAAATAACCAATCAAAGGTGTCTTGGACTATTCTAGGGCTTCCAAGTATCCCACAAATGTTTTGATTTGATTGATAAAAATAACCAACCAAAGGTGTCTTGGACTACTCTATCCAAGTATCCCACAAATGTTTTGATTTGATTGATAAAAATAACCAATCAAAGGTGTCTTGGACTACTCTATCCAAGTATCCCACAAATGTTTTGATTTGATTGATAAAAATAACCAATCAAAGGTGTCTTGGACTATTCTAGGGCTTCCAAGTATCCCACAAATGTTTTGATTTGATTGATAAAAATAACCAACCAAAGGTGTCTTGGACTACTCTATCCAAGTATCCCACAAATGTTTTGATTTGATTGATAAAAATAACCAATCAAAGGTGTCTTGGACTATTCTAGGGCTTCCAAGTATCCCACAAATGTTTTGATTTGATTGATAAAAATAACCAATCAAAGGTGTCTTGGACTATTCTAGGGCTTCCAAGTATCCCACAAATGTTTTGATTTGATTGATAAAAATAACCAACCAAAGGTGTCTTGTACTACTCTATCCAAGTATCCCACAAATGTTTTGATTTGGTGTTGGAATATTCTAGGGCTTCCAAGGGTCCCAATTTTTTTGATTTTTTGATTTTGACTTGATTGATAAAAATAACCAACCAAGGTTTTCATGGAATATTCTAGGGCTTCCAAGGGTCCCAATTTTTTTGATTTTTTGATTTTGACTTGATTGATAAAAATAACCAACCAAGGTTTTCATGGAATATTCTAGGGCTTCCAAGGGTCCCAATTTTTTTGATTTTTTGATTTTGACTTGATTGATAAAAATAACCAACCAAGGTTTTCATGGAATATTCTAGGGCTTCCAAGGGTCCCAATTTTTTTTTGATTTTTTGATTTTGACTTGATTGATAAAAATAACCAACCAAGGTTTTTTTTCTTCTTCAAATTTGCTGAATTTTCTCAGTTTTCAAGTTCCAGAGTTTGACTGACACATGTTTGAGTTGAGTTGGTGTCAAAAAATATGACACCTTGGTTTCCTCTTTGATTTTCAAACTTAGGTTAAATCCTGAAAGAATATTTTATTTTATTCTTTTTTTTTTTGGTTTTTCTTTCTGTATTTTGGAACATTTTTTATGCTCTTTTCGGGGTGCCTAAGGATTATCCACAGTGTTTTAGGCATTTTATTCTGAAAATTTGGGCTGAAAAGCCAATTTGTGCATTTTTTGAATGTATCCGGTATAACATTCCGGATAATAATATGCCTTATTGTATCCGGTTACCATAACCGGATTGACGCATATGCCTTTTTATCCGGAAATATATACCGGATATGAACAGGGTTGTTATTAACCGGCCTGAGTTACCGGTTGTTGCCGAAATGGCCTTTTTTGACTCATTTTTTTTTCACCAGATTTGATTTTTTTTCATTCCCAATTGATGTTCACCTTAATTTGACCTTCAAAACTTGCCCCAAATTGGGCTTGGACATTATATTTGCAAAATCCCCAAATTCATGCAAAGAACATGGTTTTACCTTGCCACCTTGTATTACCTTCATTCAATATGGTATTCACATTATACCTTGGCCTGTAAAACATGCAAACGGCCTTCCCACATTTACACCCAATTCCCCAAACGCAATTGTGTGCTTTTAGCCGAAAACGTGTTTCTCCACCTTCAAGCGTATGGTTTTTAGGTTTTGGCTTAATTGGCAACTTAGAAATCAAGTCTAGTGATGCCCGGAATCGAATCACAGATCCCATTGTCATCACATCATTGACCCAAATTCTAAGGTAAATGTTTTCACTTTCGCTTTCCGAAGTCACGACCTCGGTGCGCCAAGCTACACACATTCATGGTTCAACTTCCTAATAGGTAAAGGGTAGGCTGTGCAAATTGTTTCAAGTGCTCAAGTGCAATTTTAAATTGTGGTAACATTCACAACGTCCCAGCCCCTTGCCACTCTTTTTCGTAGCCATGCATTCAATTTCAAGCCAAGGCATATATGACAAAATAATGAAGCCAAATACAAGCAAGCAAGCACCAAAACAACTAAATATGCACAAAAAATATTACATGCCCAAAAAGTGTTATACAAAACATGTCATTTGTACACACAACCATTAAAACATGTAAGCATGCTTGAAACTCAAAAGCATTCCCTAAAATCCCAGATTTCATGCTCTTTTTCATGCTCAAAGTGTACCATTTCTACCCCAAATTGGAGCCTAAAATTTTAGCACTACTTGACATGATAACAAAGTGTTTCAATGAGGTAAAACATGCTTAAAATCTCCAGAAATATGCGCTAAAATTTTCAGATTTCTCATGCTCAAAAGTGCATCACTTATACCCCAAATTAATGCCCAAACATTTACCAACTACTTGGCATGGTATAAGGAGAGTTTTGATGGTAAAAACATGCTTGAAAACCCATATGATGGCTACTGAATTTACCATTTTTTGCTCAATGTTTTCATGCTCAAATAATAGCATTAAGAACCTCCTAACACAAGGCAAACAAAAACAAGTAGGCATGCACAACAAAGTAAGGCCCTAAACATGATCCTTAGCATATCCAAGCATACACACATGCCTTCATCAATGTAAAATTTAAAAGTATCCCAATCAGATTTAGAATACACCAATATACACCAATAAAGTAAACAAAATAGCAAGCATTCAAAAGTGAAGAAAAAGCATGAATATACACAAAATGGCTTAAATCCACAAGTCCCCAGCAGAGTCGCCAGTTGTGAGACATGGGAAAAAAAAATCACCGGAGTGATCGTCCCTCCGTCAACACACGGGCTCAACGCAAAAATTGGGAGAGTCGCCACCATTCATGATTTTGGGGTGAGAATGGACACCAAAGAGTTTAAAATATGCAAAAATAGCCCAAAAGACAAATTCTAGGATAAAAATAACCCTACTTGAAAATCAAGTCCAGAGATGGGTAAGGGGATTAGATTATGAACGGGGGAAGGTGTTAGGCACCCCCATTCATCCACACGAAGTGGTTGCCAAGTGTATGTTCATGCAAAAAATAAAGTAAGAAAGCTTGCTAAAAATCATAGAAAACCTTGAAAAAGGATTAATGTATGATATTTTCACATAAAGATCTAAATGGATTTTAGATCCTCTCTTATGTCAATATCACTTCTGGAGTATTTCAAAAGATGGGAATTAAAGCACAAATTGCTCAAAACCAAGTTAAATCAAATTCGGAAAATTTGGTAAAAAGTATACCATTTGCCTTGAAATCATTCAAATCCAATTCTAAATTGACCCAAACCAAATCCATTTGAAAGATTAGGGTAAATAAGAGTCTCATGCAAAATTTCACTTCATTCCAATGAAAAATCTAGGAGTTATGCTCCTTTGAAGTTGCTGTTGGGGATTTTTAAAAGTGGTAAGTGGGCAACTTTGGAAAATTGTCTAGAAAAATCCACTACATAGAAATCCGTGAAATTTGGTGTGATTGAAGTCTGTATGATCATCTTTCAACAGAAACTAGCCTCATACAAAAATCCCTTCGGGTGTGCCTTGGGTGGTCTCCCGAACAGGCCCCGAAGATCACAGATTTACCCAGAAAAATGCAAATGAGCAGTTCTGAGTAAATCGGCTACCAATAATTCAAATGGAATCCAAAAATTATGAAACCAACTGGATTTGAAAATAGACTCATAAAGGAGTACTCAGAAACAAAAATCACTCTAATCGGACTTAAAACGAACACATGGCGGTCCGTCGAAGTGACAAGTTCTGTACTTGGACCTGAACTGTCCACTCAACTTCGACAGAGAGGTGTCAAAAATCGGCTAGATAGAAAATCATGAAATTTGGTGGACATAAACTAGACAGCCTCACCTTTCCCATGGTTCTGGAATCGCCCCAAAATTCATCCGGATGATGAAGTTACGGACGTCCGAAGTATGGGTACAGGTGCTGTCAAGCTAAGCCATTTTTGAAGAAAATCAAATCCGAAAATTGACAAAAAGTGTGTGATTCGTGTGAGATGAATCCAAAACCTTTGAACAACATTTAAAAACACTCCAGAATTGATTTAGGCAATTTATTGGAGTTTTATCACAATAAATGCAATAAACCCCAAATATGAGCCTATCCCGCCAAAATAGTGTAATATGTGTGCAAAGTGAAAACCCAAGCAAGATCCATACACATGCATATAGATTCAACAAAATAGGTTCTAGCATAGCCTAGGGTTCCGTTCCATTATCGTTTCCCTCTGTTCTCTTTAAGATAATCAAGGGTACTTTGAATATGGAATGGTTACAATCAATCAAAAAGGCCTTATGCTACATAGGTTCTAGCACTAGGGTCAATCCCCAGTCTCGTTTCTCCTAGATCCGCCTTCACGTTTTACGGCTAGGGGAGTCTTGAGATACTTTGAGCCGGGGAAGGATTTCCACACATACAAACAAGGCTTTACACTACAGAAAGGTAGAAGAAGAGATCTAGATCTAGGAATGTAAAGACAGAAAATAAAAAGAAAAGTTGAGGCTTACCTGAGTGCTGGAGGCGATTCCACAGCGGTTTTCTTCTTCTCTTGGAGTTCTTCTTTGCGAGAATTCAAAACAAGAGTTGTGTGCCATTTGCTCAAGGAGGAGGCTCCTATTTATAGGCAAGGGCTAAGGTCATTGGTAGACACAACTTAATGTCTAGAACCCCTCCAACCTAAACCCTGAGGTTATTTCCGCGATTTCCCCTCATTTAATGAGGGACATGATGGTAAAAGTGAAAAGCTCTCGGAAAACCCTAATTTTGAGCAAACTTAAGGTATCCGGAATGTTAGACCGGATAACAAAGGGCCTTAAGGTATCCGGTACATGGTACCGGATACGCTAAGCTCACACGTATCCGGTATGACTATCCGGATACGGGGAGGAGCACTTGTATCCGGATTGAGTATCCGGATACAGGCAAAAATTTATTTTCTTCAAATTCTGTGCTGGCTTTCCAGGAGATAATGATTTTTGATGATTGTTTGTGCAATTTGGGGTGTCTACAGGTTCCGAGCTGATTCCAACAACACTAAGTTTGCTCAAATCGGACACTAGATGAGAAAGTTATGAGCAGTCAAAATTTCGGAAAATCTGCACATGTGGCAAGATTGAAGAAATGACAAAAAAATAAAAATCTAAGAATAAAATAATAATATTTTATAAATATCTAACAATTAAATTAAATCAAAAATAAAATGAAAAATGTAAAACACATGTGTCCTTCTAACAAACCAACCTTAAGAATAAAATAATGATAAAACTTAAAGAATCTTAAAATTAAAATAAAAAAAAATGAACAAAAAAACATCAACCACATTCAAAGGATATGAATGAATATTATGAGTTGGATGGATAAGAATGAAAATATTTATGTTTTAGTTACATGAAATATGAAATAAAAATTCAGTCACAAAAGGTGATTAAAATTCATAAAAAGGTCATTTTTTCAACTATAAAAGGGGGGCCACCCCCCCCCCCCCCAATTAAAAAGCATGGGAAAAATCTCCCCCTTTCTCCCCTTTAGTTCTCTCCCACTTCACCCTCTCCCTTTTCTCTCCCTCCTAGAGAAGCCAACCCCCATAAGCTCTCCCCCTCTCCTTTGTGGTGTTTTTCCACGACCCTACTCTGCTAGCCTAAAACTTTTACCATTTTGCCCCTATACCACACCCTTTTGTCTCTACCCTCTATCCCTTTTAACCCAAAGTAAGAGAGACCCTGTTCAAACCCACTTTGAGAAATCAACAATAGCACGGGAGCGCTGCCCAAATTTCTCCTCCCCTCCTTCTCTCCAAACCTAAGATAAGGAGGCTCTTTTCGTTCCCATTTTTGGAAATCAACGGGAGTGCGGAAGCGCTGCAAAAATTCTCGGAGAATCAACACACACATTGAAAAGAGAAGGTAATGGTATAAAGACATTTTTGGTAACATTGTAATTCATATATATTCATTTTGATATTTTCCAAATTGGTTTTAACTTACTGTTTATTTTATAGTCTTTATCTCACCTGTTTCTTCTCATTTTTGCATAGTTATGAGTTCTCCATAATAAGGAGGAAACTCCATTTGAAAGGAGAAGAGCAATTTTAAGTTCAAAAGGATTTTTAAACTAACCTTAAGTTGCTTTGCTTGGGTTATTTTGCTTGTTGATTATGGGAGATTTGTCCTCCTAAATCATCCCATGTACCCCTATTCTCCCTCTCTATTTCCCTTCTTGGTAGTGGCTGTGGGTGATTAAAAGAAAATCTTATTTCTTCAAAGAGTGCAAAAGAGAGAAAGGGAAGAACTTCAAGGCCAATTGGAACGAATGCATTGCTATGGAAAGCTGGAAAATGTCAACAGAGTTCATTGGACCTCCCAATAAACTAACCAAGATGATCCTTGGTGAAATCGGAGCAAAACAATGAATTCGGGCAAAACCAGCATTAAATTTACGGTCCAGGCATAACCATATTTGATATACGGTCTGGCCTGAACCGCATTAAATTTACGGTTCTGACCAGACCGTGAATCAAATACGGTCAAATTGAAAAATAACTTTAAATATTAACTTTTTCGACCTGAATGAGCTTGAACCGACCCGAGTTGGTTTAACCCAACTCAAATAGGCTATTTGGGCCATTTTTAGCCTATTGAAAGACCATGGGCCCACCAGGACACCCCGAGCCCACATGTGTGGCCCACATTTTGACTGGCCCAAACCCGGTCCGTTTGCAATAAACGGGCCCAAGGCCGCCTCTTTTATCATCTTTGGGCCAAAACCAAGTCTAGTAGATCCTTTTAGCTTTTTAGCTTGTTTAGTAAACAAATAACCTAAAAAGGGTTACCCAATAACCCTGCTGGGCCCAAACCCAAATTTGACAACCCACGGGTCTTCCAACAGGACCCGTATCCGACCCACCTCATCTAAATAAAAATATAAAATGAAATAAAAGGGGCCCACACTGTAAGCACCTCATTTTTGCACCCCTCCAAAAAGCCTAAAAGCAAAACCTTAAAAGGAAGATACAAACCCTCAAGAACAAAAGATAACCTTCTGCCTGAATCTAAATTGATTGCTATACCCTATCCCAATGGGTAGAGCATCCTGATACGGTTCCAACGCAATTAAGTTTGCAGGAATCTGAGCCCGGACGGAGAAGATATGAGCAAAACAGTCAAATTTAAAATATCTTAATAATTAAGATAAATGAGAGATAATAAAAATTGGGGAAGCCTAATCCGTCCGAGTGGGCGGCTGAGTCGCCTCAGCCGTCAACTCAAGCCAAAAGTGGAGAGAAAAAGGGCAAATCTGAAAGATTTGCCGCAACCGCATATGAAGTGCGGTTGATTTTTTCGGCCACCGCCCGCGCGAGCCAATCAGAGCAAGCGGCGCCGAAATCGCAACCGCACATACAGTACGGTTGCGTGGCGCGTCAGACTGCGGCTGACCAATTTGTCCCCCCATCATTATTGAAAAGACAAGGACAAAACCGTACATAACCTACGGTTTTCACTGAAACCGCACAGTATGTGCGGTTACTGTTCATTTTAGGCAAAACCGCTCTGAGTATGCGGTTTTGTCCCTGTTTGCTATAAAAGGCAAGTTCGGACAGTGGGACAAGAGGTTAGTCTTTTTCTGCTCCTCCTCCTTCTCCCTTGCTCCCTGAACCTCCGAACCCCCCTCTCTTCACCTCTCTTTGCTCCAACACCTCCCAAACCCACTCCCAAAGCCTCTCCAGCCCTTCACCTCCCTTCTCCACCACTACCAAGTCTGAAGAATAGAGGTTTAAGTTGTTGTTGGCACTGCAAAGTGGAGCTCCAGCTGCTGTCCAAGCCAAAGGAAGGTGAAGCACATCCCAAAACACTGTTGTAAGTCTAAGGTAAACATCCTAGCATGATTCTAATTGACATATATGAGCATGAATGGATTTAGAGTATGCATAAGTTTATATGAAATCATGTGTCTGCTGTTTCATACTTCTAATATGTTGATGCATGGAGGAAGGAGCACATTTTCATGCTAGACTATTTCTTCTGTCCTAAGATCACATGCTTCCTTTCCGTCTTTGTTCACATAATCCCCTGTTTGTGACCTCCAGGAGCTGCTGCTGTCTCCAGCAGCAGCTCTCTCTTTTTCCCTCACCACTTTGCACCCACTAGCATGTTTAAAACCTCCTGCTTTAGTTGTCGTTCCAGCAAGCCCACCCACATACCAGCACCCCTAGGACAGCCCCCCAAGGGCTAAGCATGAAGGCAGCTCTCCCCCCAATCTCTATGCAGCTCCCACACCTCCCTAGCATGAGTAACCCTCCCCTAAGGCAACCCACTAATGCCATGTATATAGGCTGTTGTCCCTAATGTCCATAGCATACATGGTTTTGTGATTAATTTGCATGGTTTGATGTGCCTTGTTGTTAGTGCCGGATTATCTATTGGTTTGTAAAATGGAATGCCCATGGTACTTCTAGGCTGCTACTGGAGTTGTAGAAGGAAATGAGGCAACCTCACTCGCCTCCCCCTCCCCTTCCCTTATCATAGAAACCCAAAAAGAAAGCCTTCCACTGAACCACTGTGGGCCCATGCAGGGACCCACACAACCGCTGGGACATCACAAGAGACACAAGAACCCAAAGCCCCCATGAAGAATTCCTGTTTGGGGCTTTCAGTGCCAAAACCGTATACCCAGAGCGGTTTACCCCTGAACCGCATACACAGAGCGGTTCGCCCCTGAACCGCATACAAAGAGCGGTTTGAGCCAAATCGCACCTGTTCTGCGGTTAAGCCCAGTGAACCCCCCAAATCTGTGAATAATTGAGCAACCCTTAAACCAAATAACCAAATCCAATAAGCAGGGTTATCCAACATAACCCTGAATGGGAATTGGGCTTGACCTAAGCCCTCTTTGGTATCCAATGGGCCTTCCAACGGGGCCCACATCCGACCAACATCATTTGGATAAAAAAGATAAAAATCAATTAAAATAAAAGGGACCCACACCTCTGAAGGTCCCATTCAGACTTAATAAAGTGAGCATGCTGGTGTAAGACATAACGGTGAGTTGAGCCAAAGTTGACTCGAACCAGAGAAGCACCTGGGACCCGTCAACCGACGGGGCAGACCGGGGTGTCTACGGACTTCCCCGGACTGTAATCGAAGCCTTAGCCGGAATCTCAAGCCGCAGACCAAAGCATATATCCTTAGGGCACTCAGGTGTCTGCCTGCACCCCATCAGGCAGTGGCGACTCCTTATACCCCCATTCCTCGCACCCTTTCATCGCGTGCGCCATCCCGCCTCGCGTCGCGCGTTCATCACCACGACGTGCGCACAGCCTGGCGACTCTGCTGGGGACTCAACCCAGAATCTCTGGTTAAGAAAAAAAGTCAACTTACCTAGTTTAGTGCACAGCACCAAACCACAGGCACACAACATGCACTCACTACACTGTGAATGTCTTACTGTTTTTTATAAACTGCGTGGGGTGACACGCACGAGGGAGTCTGCGTGAATGATCCAACTTGAATGGATTTGTGGTTGTGATTGGGAATGTACTCCTTCACCAAAACCTAGACCTCTCTAGCAGCCACCCTTCTTAACCGTATAAACTACTTTTGGGATGATATTAGCCTCACGTGCCTCTGGCTTGCCGGGGAGATGCGAAGGTAAAACATCCCCCCAGGTTACTGGATCCCTATAGCGCCACTGGTTTCTTGCCGTGATGCGCGAGGGGTCTTGGACCTGGCACAGACCCTTGTAGGCGTTTGTCTCGGGCTGTGTACCCTTTTTCCTACCCAGCGTTCTGATAAACCGTTGTGATGAATGTGATTGTGAATGATAATGCAAGAGGAGTAAAATCAATCTAAAACTCAAGAGTCCATCAGGGGCAGCAATCCCCTACCCACTTTGCACCAAATTGAGTAGACCCTAGACTCTGGGCTATCTCAGCCCTAAATTAGGAGGCCAACCTAACTTTGATCAAGGGAACTCCCCCAGATCCATGCATTTTGAGTCCTGCGAGCCATGGGTCTTGACCCATTTTTGGTCTTCTGGAAGTACCTTGAGTCCGAGCCAGTCTTTGAGCAGATGAAAGCCAGCCAGATCAGATAGACAAACAGAGGAAAGCACATCAGATCAGAACAGGGGCAGCAAACCCTAGGGATAGGCCTTTTAAACCTACCCTCCCAGTTGAAGCAAAGTGGTATCCTTCTTTAGGGTTCCCAACAACCCTAAAGATGATTCATTTTTTTTTAGCTTTTCCAAACATCATGTATTTTTTCGCCCTCGATGGCAAGTTGTAACTTTTTCTGTTTGGTCAGGTGTCAGAAATCAGGGCAGATGAAAGAGCAGATGAAAGAAAGACTGGTTGGGACTTGGAAGTACTTCTATACACAAATATGTCTAGGAGTCGTGCCTCAATAGGCACCAACCCCTAGGATTGCACACACTTGTGCATTTCTTTTCTTTGACTCAGTCTGACTGTTTGCTGTGGTTTGTCAGGAATTACAACTGGATGATAACCTTTGGTCTTAATTGCTTTCTTTTTTTAGTCGGTTTAACCGGATTAACCGCTTTTCTTGGATTTTCTTGCACTTATGTCAAGCTCTCCTTTGAATTACCCAAATGGTCTAAAACGACAAATCGGATAGTAGAGCAATGGCATCGTCCTCATCATCTGAAAAAACTAAATTCCCCAGACTGGAAAAGCATGCCTTGGACACTCCCTGGATCCGTTCTTGGACTAAACAACTTCAAGGGAGTGAGCAAATTGAGTGGAAAAGGAAATACCACATGGGACAAACTCTGTCCCTGTTAAATGTGCCAATTAATTGGAACATGATTCAGGCGTCCCTTTTGTTCTGGGATCCCCAGTTTTCAGTTTTCCGATTTGGGATCACGGAGTTGACACCCACAATTGAGGAGTTAGACCTACTCCTTAGGTTTGAGCACCGCGGGGAGCCAATCAGGCCAAACCTCAAAGACAGTTATAAGAATGAGGCCTGTAAATTCTTTGGCCTTTCGAGGCAAGAATTCCAGACTTTTGGAGGTGAAACATCATTCACACGGGTCTCCAAGAAATTCCTGGCTGAAAAGGTAAGGAACAAGAAGCAGGAAAGACCCCGTGTTTGGTGGGACACCTTCACCCTTGTGGTCCTTGCACAGATTTTCTTTCCAACCGGGGGAGACACCATTAATTTGGCCCTCATGGAGGTTGTGGATCAACTCCTCTTAGGACGCAAACTCATGCCTTTAATTCTAGCTCAATTATATCACTCCTTGACTTCGTCGGCTAAGAACGGAGTTAGAAAGTTCCAAGGCTGCATTTCCATCTTACATATATGGATGCAAGACCACCTGAACGTAGCTGAACCTTGTGCTGCCAAATACGGGTTAGCCCGTGACTTCATCACCCACATGTCCAAGAGAGAGATATGCCCAGACCTGCCCACTCGAGATGATTGGCTGAACCATTTCCGCCAAATTGATGGGAATCGTAACATCAGATGGTGAGGAACTTATGAGTATGATTACTCCCCCATCCTGGCCTTTAAGGACAAGAGATGCCTGGCCTTAATTGGTCTCACTCATGCTGTGCCCTACTATCCGATTAGGGTTTTAAGACAATTTGGGAAACCGCAGGGAATCCCCGTTGTGGATAACGTGGTAGATTTGACAGGCCCACTCACAAAGCAGTTGAGGGAGAAATTATTGACAGAATGGAGAACCACACAGATATATAGGGAAGACATATTCTTGAAGTGTAACCTTCGAGAGTATGAGCTATGGATGGCAAGGAATTTTGGCCATGACGGCGTCCCACCTCTCCAAACCAACATACCAGAGGACATTCCAGTTCCGCCCCCTGACATTTACCGAGATAGGGTGGCCGAACTGCAGCAGACCCACTCCCGTATCCATTCAGCTTATGTTGAATCGGAGCGGGAAAGTAGACAGGCTAATATAGCCTTGCAGGAAGAAATGGAAGTCGTGTGCAAGCGCGCCGACGAGGACCGTCGTCTGCGGAACAAAATTCTGCGTGCCTGGAGAAGGCAAGACGTGTCCTCCCATTATGATGACGACCCACCTAGTTAGACTTTGGCTGTGTTGTACCTTGATCTGGATTTTGATGTACTTTGATGTTGTGCCAAACTTTTGATGTATCTTGAACCTGATGTGTCCTTTTTTTGAATACTTTGAGTTGAATACAGTTTGAATTGATAAAACATGAACATAATGTAAGCAATGAATTGAGTTTGCAGCTTCTTGTGAAAAGTTGCCTTTTTGGGTCTCCGACAGACCCCCTTTCTTTCCGATCATGTAAGATCGCGTCTTCTGGTCACCACAGACCCCTTTTCCTCAAACCAATCATCTTGACTAAATGGCATAAACAACTTGGCAGGTGTCTCTTAGAACACCCAAGAATGAGGTAATACCACACTTGAATATTTCTTTTAGACTTGGATTTAACAATCCTAATTGGTGGCGCCAGAAGCAGCCGACAGACATAGTCGGAGACAGGCTTAGGTGAGCCCGGGTATTTGCTGTTTAGCTTACCCCCTGCGGAGACCCGACGAGGTCCAAAATTAGTGGCGCCAGAAGTAGCCGACAGACATAGTCGGAGACAGGCTTAGGTGAGCCCGGGTATTTGCTGTTTAACTTACCCCCTGCGGAGACCCGACGAGGTCCAAAATTGGTGGCGCCGGAAGCAGCCGACAGACATAGTCGGAGACAGGCTTAGGTGAGCCCGGGTGTTGCTGTTTAGCTCACCCCCTGCGGAGACCCGACGAGGTCCAAACCAAGGTTCCCTTCCCTTGTTGCTTTTATGCAACTAAAATAGGTCAGCATTTTTCATAGGGTTCTCTTTCCCAGTTACCTACGGGTGACTAAAACAGATCAGTTTCATAGGGTTCTCTTTCCCAGTTACCTACGGGTGACTAAAACAGATCAGTTTCATAGGGTTCTCTTTCCCAGTTACCTACGGGTGACTAAAACAGATCAGTCTTCAAAAATCAGGGTTCTCTTTCCCAGTTACCTACGGGTGACTAAAACAGATCAGTTTCATAGGGTTCTCTTTCCCAGCCACCTCCAAGTGGCTAAAACAGATCAGTTTCATAGGGTTCTCTTTCCCAGTTACCTACGGGTGACTAAAACAGATCAGTTTCATAGGGTTCTCTTTCCCAGTTGCCTACGGGTGACTAAAATAGATCAGTCTTCAAAAACCAGGGTTCTCTATCCCAGCCACCTCCAAGTGACTAAAACAGATCAGTTTCATAGGGTTCTCTTTCCCAGTTGCCTACAGGTGACTAAAACAGATCAGTCTTCCAACCTCGGGGTCTCTTCCCTTATTGCTTTTAAGCAGCTAAACCAGATCAGAAAGCCGATCTCTATTTGACCACGGCAAAAAGGAATTTGCATAAGAATCTGCAAACAAGTTCTCTAAAAAAAAAAAAAAAAAAAAGAGAATTTTGAATTCAGTTAATTGTCAATAAATTGCACTAATGCTTGTTGAATGATCACAAGGTACCAAAATAGCTTTTCGAAGCCCGTACCTCTTAAGATCCAGAAGGAAGCTTGAAATGGAGCAATCAAGAGACCAGACACCATCAGGTCAAGACCAGGCAGAATCCAGTCAGACACAGACAGTATCCGACCTACAGCAGAGGATTGATAGCATGGGCACCATCATCCAAGAATTAATGGCAGAATTAAGAGAGCTAAGGATGGCTCCCCCTGCTGCACCAGCGGCTATGCAGCAACCGCTTGCTCCACCACAGACAGAAGCTCCACCGCCCTACCCGGTATATCCAGCTCCGTTAATACCACCGCCCCCTCCACAGGCAGTACCACTCCCTCAGGCCATTGCACCTGTTCAGCTGGGACAAGAAGAAGAGGATTGGTACAGGACTCAGCAGGTCCAGTTTGAGGAAAAGATGGCGGCAAACAAAGCAGAAGTAGACGCGCTGTGAGAAGAGCTGAAACAGTTACGTCCTAGCGCAATTCCTACTGAGGCTACCCTGGACAGCCTGTGCTTCTTCTCAGATGTTCAGCTTCCTCCTAAGTTCAAGTGTCCAGATTTGCATCAGTTTGAGGGCGCTGGATGCCCACTGAACCACTTGCGATCATACTCGGGAGATATGTGTCAGTACGCCAAAGATGAAAAGATAATGGTACAATTTTTCCAGAGGTCACTAACTGGGGCAGCCTACTCGTGGTTCCTGAATATTGATAAAGCAAAGATTAAGACTTGGAATGACCTGGCCGCAGCATTTCTCCAACAATACCGCCTAAACAGCCAAATGGTGTAGACAAGGGCCGAATTGCAAAGGTTGTCGAAGAAGAACCAAGAGACTGTGAGAGACTATGCCAAGAGATGGAAAGAATTAGCAGCGTTGGTCCAACCTCCTTTATTAGAGCAAGAAATGACGTCCTTGTTTATTGCTTCACTGGGACAACCATTCTTTACGTTGCTACTGGGGCAGAGTTCTTCGAATTTCAATGATTTGATCTTGACAGTAGATAGAATCGAAGATGCCATGAGAGCAGGAAAGATAGACGGTAGTGGACAGAGTGCAACCCAGAGAAAGCCAATGGGAAGTCAAGGTTACAGGAACCAAGGGCAGGAACCGAAGAGAAATGAGGGTCAAGTGGTCAGTTATGTACAGCCAGCACACCCGTACCACGTGTCTCAAGGGCCTGTAGCAACAATACCGCAGAACTTGGGACAAATGGTGGCACCATATCAGGGACCCCCCAGGAGAACCAGAGAAGAGATGGAAGCAAGGCTAAGGAGGGTGTTTACCCCACTTCCATATTCTCCAGCGGAACTGTTACCAACACTCTTGAAGGGGAAATATGTACAGCTAAAATCGCCAAACCCCAGGATGACCATGGCAAAGGGTTACAACCCTGCAGAACGGTGTGAATACCACTCAGGGGCACCAGGGCACAGTACCAACCGCTGCTGGGATCTGAGGCACGACATCCAAGACCTAATTGACCAGAAGCGCCTTACGGTTGATCCGCCAGCACAACCGGCGCCAGCCCCAGCAGCTGGAGTAACCACTAATCCTCTCCCGGACCACTCCAAGGCCTCCACAAGCAAGACAGTGAACCATGTCAATATCAGTAGCATGAAATTTGACCCTTCCACTCTGATTGGGCGGCCAGGACAAATAGTAGGAGTGCGCTTCCGAGATGGGGTCAGCATGCAGGAAGTGAATGTTGTGGAGGAGGAAGACAATGCAAGAAATCCCCCACCTCTCCCTCGGGTTCATCTTCGCCCCGAACCCAACACTGAATACCTACTTCCCTCACCCATGTTGGATCTGAACTCAATAACTTATCCTGTCCCACCACCATATATTCCCATAGGAGCACTCACCAACAATCCTTTTAACATAGGAGACCTTCTCATACCAGAACCCACCGTTATCCCACTTGGACCACCTATCTTGAACCTCTCAACACTTAACCTTGAACCTCCAACGTACCACACAGTCCCCCTCCTTTATACCATTGACCCCACCTATTACCAAACCACTCCATTGTACACTGAAGCCGAGGTCGATCGGATCACCCGATCTGGCCGTTATGTCAACACAGACCCATTACCTATACCCGAGGGAGAGACAGAAGAAGAAAGGAAAAGGAGGGAAAAAGGGAAGGAAGTGGCAGTTGAGAAGCCACAGACCCAAAAAGGCAAGGGCAGAGCATCTGATGAAGAGATCATTGACCTACATGACAGCATTCATATACCTGAGTACGACCTCTTCCAGCAGCTCAACAAAGTTCCAGCACAAATCTCCATCATGCGTCTCCTCGTGGACTCTATCAAGCACAGAAATGCATTGATGACGGTCCTTGCAGATGCACATGTGCCCGAAGACACCAAGCCAGAACAGTTGGAAGCCATCATTTCCCAGATCATGGCACCTAAGGCCATCTCTTTCTCAGCTGAAGACCTGCCGCCAGAAGGATGCGATCACATTGAACCCTTGTACATCACTGTCAAGTGTTGCGATATGATAGTGAAAAGAGCCATGATAGACAATGGGTCTGCCTTGAACATCTGTCCGATAAGGACCTTTCACAGTCTACAGCTCGATTCTTCCCTCATTAAGCCAAGCGTTCACAACGTCCGAGGATTTGATAACTCAAAGAGGGAATCCATGGGGGAGATCATTTTGACCATAGTGGTGGCAGAAAAGCCCTTCACCCTTGTGTTTGAGCTAATGGACATCAAAGCTTCCTTCAACTTGCTGATCGGACGACCCTGGTTACACCATGCTGGAGCAGTACCATCTTCTCTACATAGGATGGTAAGGTTCATTTTTGGGAATGAACTAATAACGGTGCATGCTGAGGATCACAGGGAATTTGAAAGGATAGGAGTGCCCTACGTTGACTATGAGCTGCCCACTTCACTGAACTTCCAAGCTGTGGAAATGATCAATGTAGTCAATGTCCCTGAACATGAAAGGAGGCAGCAATCTAGGAAGAGAAAGAGAAATGCAATGTTTGGCGCTGCTGATTGCGCCAACTGGGGATTGCGGGCAGGAGAAGGATTGGGCCGATATAAGCAAGGAACAAAGATGGCCGTACAAGTGTCTAAGGAAGCAATTGGTTTTGGAATCGGCTATGATCCAGTGCCTGAAGATTATGCAAGACTTTTTAGGAGGCAAGCTGAACTTAAAAGGGCCAAGATAGAAGGAAGGGAACCAGAGTGGCCTATCTGCATGTATGGAGACCTGTACCAGATCTTCACAAACGAGGCACTGAGGGCAGCCAACTCCCTGGAGAATGTAGTTGCCCAGGGATGGGGCGATGAGTTCCCACTTTCACCAGAGAGAGATGAGGACAACCTGGAAGGGGTAGCACAGATGTTCTGGGAAGAACCACCCGCTCTAGACTCAATGGAGATGGTCATGAAGACAGAGATACCGTCCCCTGACTGGTCACCTGAAGGCCTACTGGAAATGTTCGAAATGAATGAACAAGTTGCTGAACCGCTACCATCTACTGTTGTACCGCTACCTACTGATTTCGTAATCACCACTGAGGAAATCCCCCTATGCGCTCCTGCCGAAGAATCCAAAACTGAAGGAAATCCAGATGTCTACATTTGTGTGATTAGTAATGAATCCCAAAGCAGTGAGGAAGTCCAGGGGCCCTGGCGCCCAATGGAATGTGGATGGCTCAATGAATCTCCATCGCCCCCTCGCAGGGAAGGAATTGGCGATTTTGGAGGATTGGAACAAATGTTTCAAGACATGCCACATGTCTTAGTCCCGTTCACTGGATCCTCCGAAGTTCCCCTTCAAATGGCTACTGAATGGCCTTTCGACGGTATGTCTTCAACAAACTCACCTCCACCAGAGCCTGATGTGCTACAACAAGCCCGAGTTGTTGTTCCCCCCCTGTTGTATAATGATTGGCCTCCCGACTACATGTCTTCAACAAACTCGCCCCCACGGATCCCTGTTGCCGTGCCTCCGCCGGCCCTCACTAACACACCATCGCAAGAGTTTGATCAGTCACAGCATGTCTCCCTCACCTCTCCCTCACAGGGGGTGCCCATGTGGTTCGGTGTTCATGATATCTCGATCCAAGGAGGGCCACCATCCAGTCCCCTCTTCATCGACGTATCTGACTCAGAAGAAAGCGAGGATGAGCCTCACAGTGCAGCTAATGAAGTAATCTATCTGTCAAGCGATGAAAGTGATCCAGAGGAGTTCATTGGTATGGTCGAAGTGAGTGATGCTGAACGGAAGATGAATGCAGCTGAAGAGGAAGATGCTGAGCCGCTTAAGAACTGGACTTCCACCCCTTTTGCAGTCAGCAAGGCTGACCTTCCACAGGGAGTCCCCACCACAGCTTTTGATGCTTTTGTTGTAGAGAACTCTGCTCTTTTCAATGAATATCTGAATCAGTTTTTCTATTTGCATGTGTCTGGAAATGAAAGTAAAAACAAACATAACCATGCTAAACCTTGTAATCCTAATGTTGATCTCGACGCACACCCGAATGGGCCGAAGCACGAGATAGGCAATAAGGTTATAACGGAAGCAACTGCAAACCTTGGCACTAAGCAATCAATTGAACATGCAGAAATAATAATGGAAGAACACAACCAAGTGCTTAATGCAGAAAAAGAGCAAAACCTTAATAGGCCGGACAGGGTCGCATGCCCGCTACAAGAAAATGATTTAGACGTCGTCCGTGATACAGACACGGATAAGTCTTTTGAGTACGAGGACGACGATGAATCATTGGAGACCCCACCTGAAATCCAGCTCGCCTTGGAAAGGCACGAAAAGGGCCTCCAGGCTAATATTGAGGAAACTGAACCTGTTAACATAGGTGAACCAGCACAACCCAAAATTCTTCAAATCGGTAAAAAGCTGTCTCAAACATTGAAAAAGCAGATGATTGAATTTTTAAAATCTTACTCTGACGTGTTTGCATGGTCGTACGAGGATATGCCTGGATTAGACACGGACCTAGTGGTGCATCGGTTACCAACAAAGCCTGAGGCCACTCCCGTGAAGCAAAAGCTCAGACGCATGAAGCCGGAATGGGTCCTAAAGATCAAGGAAGAGGTTACCAAACAGTTAGATGCTGGGTTCTTGCAAGTGGTTGATTACCCGGATTGGTTAGCCAACATTGTGCCAGTGCCAAAGAAAGATGGAAAGGTCAGGATGTGCATCGACTATCGGGATTTGAATAGGGCAAGTCCAAAGGACGATTTTCCGTTGCCACATATTGATGTTTTGGTCGACAACACTGCGACGCATTCAATGTTCTCATTCATGGACGGATTCTCTGGTTACAACCAGATAAGGATGGCACCTGAAGATATGAAGAAAACATCTTTTATCACACACTGGGGCACTTATTGTTACCGTGTGATGCCGTTCGGACTTAAGAATGCGGGTGCAACATATCAGCATGCAATGACTCTGTTGTTCCATGACATGATGCACCAGGAGGTGGAGGTGTATGTGGATGATATGATTGCGAAGTCAAAAGAGGAAGGAGATCATTTGGTGAACCTTGG
Organism: Buxus sempervirens; assembly: GCA_947561395.2. Taxonomy (NCBI): domain Eukaryota; kingdom Viridiplantae; phylum Streptophyta; class Magnoliopsida; order Buxales; family Buxaceae; genus Buxus; species Buxus sempervirens. The sequence goes on from OX387185.1 coordinate 15,972,478, forward strand.
AAAGCTGTTTGACAGACTCAGAAAGTTTAAGCTCAGACTAAATCCAAACAAGTGCGTATTTGGAGTTACCTCAGGAAAGTTGCTTGGTTTTATTGTCGACAAGCGCGGAATTGAAGTTGACCCCGCCAAAGCAAAGGCGATTCTGGAAATGCCACCCCCGTCGACGGAAAAGGAAGTTAGAGGCTTCCTAGGCAGGTTGCAGTACATCAGTCGGTTCATTGCACAGTTGACTCCCGTGTGCGAACCGATATTTAAACTGCTAAAGAAGGACAACCCTGTGGTCTGGAACGAGGATTGCCAGAGAGCATTTGACAAGATCAAGGCATACTTGATGAATCCGCCAGTGTTGATCCCACCAGTGCCAGGGCGACCATTGATCATGTATTTGACTGTCTCTGAAACGGCTATAGGATGCGTGTTAGGACAACACGATGAAACCGGAAGAAAGGAGCAAGCGATCTACTATCTGAGCAAGAAGTTCACTGATTATGAGACAAGATACTTAGCACTTGAAAAAACGTGTTGTGCCCTAGCTTGGGCCGCACAGAAGCTCAGACATTACCTGCTCAGCCACACTGTCTTACTCATCTCAAATTTAGATCCATTGAAGTACATCTTTGAGAAGCCAATTTCGACCGGAAGGGTAGCAAGGTGGCAGGTCCTTTTATCCGAATATGACATTGTTTACACAACAAGGAAGGCTATAAAGGGGCAAGCAGTAGCAGATCACCTTGCCGCACACCCTTTGCCAGATTATCAACCGCTTCTGACACACTTCCCGGATGAAGATGTGATGTGTGCAGAGTCGATTGAAGAGATAGATGAAACCAAGTGGAGAATGTTCTTTGATGGGGCAGTCAATGTTAGTGGAAAAGGAATTGGAGCGGTGCTAGTTTCCCCAAAAGGTGTCCATCACCCGATAGCAGCTAAACTCTTGTTCGATTGCACTAATAACATGGCAGAATATGAAGCATGTGTATTAGGCTTGCGAGCAGCAATCGAGATGCAGATACAAGAGCTGGAAGTATTTGGAGACTCGAGCCTCATTATCTATCAAATAATCGGAGATTGGAAGACGAGAGACTCGAAATTGGTTCCATACCAAGAATTGATCAAAGAACTGGAAGAGCAGATTGAGAGCGTGACATTCAATTATATGCCCCGAATCAAGAATCAGTTCGCTGATGCTTTGGCAACACTCGCTTCCATGATGAGCATAACGGACAAGTCCCTAGTGCAGCCTCTAGAGGTAGAGGTACGACGCCTGCCAGTGTATTGTTTCAGTATTGAAGAGAATAGGCTTGAGGATGAACCATGGTATGTAGACATTGAGAGGTACCTGAAAGACAGAACTTTGCCAGATGGTGCCACGGCCGCAGAGAGGCGAACAATACAAAGGCTTGCAGGGCAGTACTTTCTCAGTGGAGGTAGAGTCTACAAGAAGTCATTCAACGATTCACTGCTGCTATGTGTTAAGGAGTATGAAGCTCAGAACTTGATCAATGAGGTACACGGAGGTTTGTGCGGCGCACACATGAATGGCCACATGCTCGTGAGAAAAATCCTGAGGATGGGTTATTACTGGATGACGATGGAGACAGATTGCTACACCCATGTCCGAAAATGCCATCTTTGTCAGATCTATGCAGACAACATCTATGCACCGCCTAGCACATTACACTCCATGACCTCACCGTGGCCATTTGCTATATGGGGAATTGACATGATAGGCCAAATTCATCCGAACGCCTCAAACGGGCATCGATTCATTTTGGTTGCGATTGACTACTTCACCAAATGGGTAGAGGCCATGTCTTTTAGAGAGGTGAAGAAGTCCCATGTCTTGAGGTTCATCAAGAACAATATCGTGTGCCGCTACGGTGTGCCTGAAGCTATCATCACGGACAATGCGATGAATCTGAATAATAAAGACATGGACAAGATGTGTGAAAGTCTGAAGATCAGGCATCTTAACTCCACAGCATATCGGCCTAAGATGAATGGGGCAGTAGAGGCCGCCAATAAGAATCTGAAGAAAATACTGGAGAAAATGGCGATTACCTACAGAGACTGGCACGAGAAGCTACCCTACGCATTGCACGCGTACCGGACATCGATCAGAACCTCGACTGGGGCAACTCCTTTTTCTCTGGTATATGGAATGGAAGCAGTCCTTCCTGTGGAAATACAGATCCCTTCACTTCGAATCCTAAAGGAAGCCGAGATTGATGACATCGAATGGGAGCAGTCCAGATTTAACCAGCTTCAGTTACTGGATGAGAAAAGAATCAAAGCATTGTGTCATGGTCAGCTCTATCAACAGAGAGGGGCACGGGCCTACAATAAGAAAGTAAAACCACGACACTTTAAAGTGGGAGACCTTGTGTTGAAAAGAATCTTCCCTCACCAAGAAGATAACAGAGGAAAGTTCAAGCCAAACTACGAAGGGCCATTCGTAGTTCACAAGGTTCTGTCCAGAGGAGCATTAATCCTACAAGAGATGGATGGAGCCATTTTCCCTGAGCCGATAAATGCGGACGCTGTCAAATTATACTATGCTTAGGATCATCCTGATTGAGAAATTAAGAGAGGCCATTTTTGACTTTCCCTCAGACTGTAAATCCCTTCAAACGCCTTGAAGTCGTTAACCCTAGTTAGACACCTTTGAGCCTTAATACATTCTTTCAACCCAATACATGTGTTCTACACAACGAGCTGGGCATTCCTGGAGAATAAAACCCCAACACACACACACACAAAAAAAAAAAAAGAGGAAAATTTTGGATAATGAGCATCCAACAAAAACAAAGAAAAATGAAAAAATCAGGTTGTAAGCCCCAAAATCCATAAAAGGTAGAAACACTGAAAAAAAAAATGAATGATGAAATGAATCCTACAAATCAAGCCTTTTGAGCCACTTGTCCTTTCTTTTATAACCCGGAACCTAGCCTACATTTCGTCCTATCTTTAAGACCTCTCGGATCCCAAGAAGGATGATCCTGGCAAAAATCTAGTTTACATTGGTTGGTGATGACGGGATCCATGGTTCTAAGAAAGGTCGGACGCAGTGAAAACCCGAAAAAAGGGCGCTGCGTGCAAAAGTGACCAGTCGCGGCAAAAAAAAAAAACAAAAAAACAAAAAAAAAGAGATAAATGGCATCAAAATGGTCAAAGTTTGGATTGAGAAGAATAGAGAACAGGATGAGTCAGAAGTAAAGCAGAGCAATGAATCAAGGAAATCTGAGAGATACCAGGGATGAACAGAGGGCTCAAACCGGCAGATTGCGTCTGAGTCAAAGCATCACTCGCCTGTGATGACAATGTTACTGAAAGCACCAAGCACACTTAGTCCCATTTGATCCTGGGACCGATCCTCTCGAAATTGCAAACACTTGCACACACTAACACATCTGCTTTTCTTCTGTTTATCTCGGCTTAACCGTTTTCTGAAACAATTTCGATTTGTGCTGCTAATCTGAGTATACAAGGTTCATGACCTAGATAAAGGCCTCCTATTTCTGTAGTGGGCACGGATCAAAATCAAAAAAAAAAAAAAAAAGATTTGTTGATAATACTCCCCAGTGGGTCACAACTGAAGGGTTTTCTTTTGTTTCCTTTTAGGAATAATCAGGTGAGAGAAGGGGAAAGTGGAAAAGAAGATTCCTTTCAACAAATCCCCCAGCGGGGTTTCTTCCAAAAATGAAGTGCTGCTAACCCCAGAAGCACTCATGGCTTGACTCAGATGAACCGGTGAAAAGAAGGCAAGAACCCTCCCAAGGAAAGAGGGACATCTTCCGTCAAATCCCCAGTGGAGCTCCATCGCCTAGAGAAGGAAGCCTAAAGCGAGAGGGACATAAAATGATACCGGAGCAATGGCCAACAAGAGAAAATATGGCATCATATTTTCACTTGGATGAAGAAAATCGATAAAAGGCTCTTCCAAAAATTCCACAGCAAAGTCATCTTGGAACTACGAAAAGGCTCACCTGAAGCGGAAGAGGAATCATCCCGAGAGAAAAGACTCGAAGAGAAAAGGGAACAAAAGAAGATATCAAGGCCTGAAGAAACAGAAAAAGAAATTGTGGGCGAGATGCACCCTCATGTTGTAATTTTTAATTTACACTTTTGTAAATAGAGTAGGTTAGGTGTGCAAGCTCCTCTGAAGTGCCGGACAGCAGCAAGAGCGCCTCCTTCCTTCCTCCCAAGATCCAAAAGCCTCTCAAAAATCCAAAGAGAATAAATCCGAAAGGGTAAAAGAAATCAAAGGTAAAAAACACCTAAAAAAAGCTTTAATGGAACAAACAAGAGGAAAAGAACATTGTTGAGCATCTTTGCATCAATGCCGAAACGGGTCGGCAAGTCTAAGTCCGACCCCATCTTTTAACTTAAACTAAAGGACAAGGAATCATTCCAAACGCCCAGTGGCATGGAAAATTCCCCAGAATTTGGAAGTGAAGCCAAAGCAACGCAGAGCTTGTAACGGCGCTTCCTTTTCTTTGAAAACATCAAAAGGACTTAGCTCGTCGATAATGTCGACAGAAATGCAAAATGCAAAAACGAGGTTCTTGTAATCTTTGCCGTTCATCAGCAAAATGATTCCGGCAAAGAGGGGCAGCTGTAAGCACCTCATTTTTGCACCCCTCCAAAAAGCCTAAAAGCAAAACCTTAAAAGGAAGATACAAACCCTCAAGAACAAAAGATAACCTTCTGCCTGAATCTAAATTGATTGCTATACCCTATCCCAATGGGTAGAGCATCCTGATACGGTTCCAACGCAATTAAGTTTGCAGGAATCTGAGCCCGGACGGAGAAGATATGAGCAAAACAGTCAAATTTAAAATATCTTAATAATTAAGATAAATGAGAGATAATAAAAATTGGGGAAGCCTAATCCGTCCGAGTGGGCGGCTGAGTCGCCTCAGCCGTCAACTCAAGCCAAAAGTGGAGAGAAAAAGGGCAAATCTGAAAGATTTGCCGCAACCGCATATGAAGTGCGGTTGATTTTTTCGGCCACCGCCCGCGCGAGCCAATCAGAGCAAGCGGCGCCGAAATCGCAACCGCACATACAGTACGGTTGCGTGGCGCGTCAGACTGCGGCTGACCAATTTGTCCCCCCATCATTACTGAAAAGACAAGGACAAAACCGTACATAACCTACGGTTTTCACTGAAACCGCACAGTATGTGCGGTTACTGTTCATTTTAGGCAAAACCGCTCTGAGTATGCGGTTTTGTCCCTGTTTGCTATAAAAGGCAAGTTCGGACAGTGGGACAAGAGGTTAGTCTTTTTCTGCTCCTCCTCCTTCTCCCTTGCTCCCTGAACCTCCGAACCCCCCTCTCTTCACCTCTCTTTGCTCCAACACCTCCCAAACCCACTCCCAAAGCCTCTCCAGCCCTTCACCTCCCTTCTCCACCACTACCAAGTCTGAAGAATAGAGGTTTAAGTTGTTGTTGGCACTGCAAAGTGGAGCTCCAGCTGCTGTCCAAGCCAAAGGAAGGTGAAGCACATCCCAAAACACTGTTGTAAGTCTAAGGTAAACATCCTAGCATGATTCTAATTGACATATATGAGCATGAATGGATTTAGAGTATGCATAAGTTTATATGAAATCATGTGTCTGCTGTTTCATACTTCTAATATGTTGATGCATGGAGGAAGGAGCACATTTTCATGCTAGACTATTTCTTCTGTCCTAAGATCACATGCTTCCTTTCCGTCTTTGTTCACATAATCCCCTGTTTGTGACCTCCAGGAGCTGCTGCTGTCTCCAGCAGCAGCTCTCTCTTTTTCCCTCACCACTTTGCACCCACTAGCATGTTTAAAACCTCCTGCTTTAGTTGTCGTTCCAGCAAGCCCACCCACATACCAGCACCCCTAGGACAGCCCCCCAAGGGCTAAGCATGAAGGCAGCTCTCCCCCCAATCTCTATGCAGCTCCCACACCTCCCTAGCATGAGTAACCCTCCCCTAAGGCAACCCACTAATGCCATGTATATAGGCTGTTGTCCCTAATGTCCATAGCATACATGGTTTTGTGATTAATTTGCATGGTTTGATGTGCCTTGTTGTTAGTGCCGGATTATCTATTGGTTTGTAAAATGGAATGCCCATGGTACTTCTAGGCTGCTACTGGAGTTGTAGAAAGGAAATGAGGCAACCTCACTCGCCTCCCCCTCCCCTTCCCTTATCATAGAAACCCAAAAAGAAAGCCTTCCACTGAACCACTGTGGGCCCATGCAGGGACCCACACAACCGCTGGGACATCACAAGAGACACAAGAACCCAAAGCCCCCATGAAGAATTCCTGTTTGGGGCTTTCAGTGCCAAAACCGTATACCCAGAGCGGTTCACCCCTGAACCGCATACACAGAGCGGTTCGCCCCTGAACCGCATACAAAGAGCGGTTTGAGCCAAATCGCACCTGTTCTGCGGTTAAGCCCAGTGAACCCCCCAAATCTGTGAATAATTGAGCAACCCTTAAACCAAATAACCAAATCCAATAAGCAGGGTTATCCAACATAACCCTGAATGGGAATTGGGCTTGACCCAAGCCCTCTTTGGTATCCAATGGGCCTTCCAACGGGGCCCACATCCGACCAACATCATTTGGATAAAAAAGATAAAAATCAATTAAAATAAAAGGGACCCACACCTCTGAAGGTCCCATTCAGACTTAATAAAGTGAGCATGCTGGTGTAAGACATAACGGTGAGTTGAGCCAAAGTTGACTCGAACCAGAGAAGCACCTGGGACCCGTCAACCGACGGGGCAGACCGGGGTGTCTACGGACTTCCCCGGACTGTAATCGAAGCCTTAGCCGGAATCTCAAGCCGCAGACCAAAGCATATATCCTTAGGGCACTCAGGTGTCTGCCTGCACCCCATCAGGCAGTGGCGACTCCTTATACCCCCATTCCTCGCACCCTTTCATCGCGTGCGCCATCCCGCCTCGCGTCGCGTGTTCATCACCACGACGTGCGCACACACACCATCAGAGGACCCGCCAGACCCAAAAAGAAGCATGCTGGTCTAGGAAGGGTGAGACTGACTCAAAGACCCAAGGGACTCGTCAAACCAACGGGGCGGGCCAGGGTGTCTTAGGACTTCCCCGGACGTAACCGAGGACTTAGCTAGAACTCTTAAAAGCCGCAAACCAGACTTAGACACGGATAGGGTAATCACCGTGTCTGCCTGCACCTCTCAGGCAGTGGCGACTCCGAATGTCCCGAGGCACGCACGAACTCACGTGCGCCCCGCGTGCGATCTAGGTCAGATTTAGGTGTGCACAGCTTGGCGACTCTGTTGGGGACCCCTCAACCCAGCTGGACCCTGGTTATCAAATGAGTCAACTAGGAGGATATAAGTCGACTTAGGAAGTACTTTCTGTCTAACCATAGTAAGATATGGAACACATGTAATTACATGATATTGGGGATCCTGTCAAAGGGACGAGATAATTGCCCAAGGAAAGTGGAATTTAAGTGGTTCCCTGTAACCCTCCACTTACCTGGGGATCTACCCAGACATTGTATTGCTTGTTTTTCTGTACTCTTACTATAAATGCGACATTAAGAAACCCTTTGTTGGCCCTTATCCAAGAATCACCCGAACAGACACAGCACTTGACCCCGCTGCACATACAAGCACCTCACTACACCGTGAATGAATTTTTTAATTGCGTGGGGTGACATGCACGAGGGAGTCTACATGGATGATCCGAACTGAATGCTGTCTGCACTCTGTAAATACTCTTCTTAACCAAAACCTAGATCTTTCTAGCAGCCACCCTTCTTCAAATAAGAAACTTACTTTTGGGATGGTATTAGCCCTACGCTCCCATGGCTTGCCGGGGAAAGCAGGGTAAACCCATCTCCCTAAGTTTCTGGATTTCTTAGCGCCACTGGTTTCTTACCATGGTACGCGAGGGGTCTGGTACTTGGCTCAGACCCTTGCAAGCAAATGCCTTGGGCTGGGTATCCTTCCCCACCTATTGATTCTGAAAAACCTTGATACTTTGAATGTGAATGGATCTGAATATGAGTATGAATGTAAATGCTGGAACAAAATAAGGGAAAAATCAATTTAAAACCCAAGAGTCCATTAGGGGTAGCAACCCCCGCCCTTTTTTTGCATCAACCTGAGTAAAACCTAGACCATGGGCTGCCTTAGCCCTAATTTAGGAAACCAACCCAATTTGATCAGGGGTCTAACCCCAGATCCATGCATTTGAGTCCTGTGAACCGTGGGCCTCGACCCATTGAGTCCGTTGAAAGCACTTTAAGTCTTAGTCGGCCTTTTGAGCAGATGAGAGCCGGCCAGATCAGACAATCAGACAGAAACAGACCAAAACAGGGGCAGAAAAACCCTAGATTTAGGATTTCAGCCCACCTGCCAAGAAGCAAACTTGTACCCTCCTTTTGGGTTCCCAACAACCCTAAAGGTGATTTTTTTTACAGAATTATTTTTGTAAATTTCGCCCTCGATGGCAAGTTGTAAACGTTTTTGTTGTGGTCTGACACCCAAAAGCAGATGAAAGAACAGATGAAAGATAAAAGGCTGATCAGGACTTAGGAGTGCCTCCTTACACAAATATGTCTAGGAGTCGTGCCTTAACAGGCACCAACCCTTCTAGGACTATGCACACAGTTGTGGGTGTTTTTTATGTATTAGCATTTAACTTTCACTTTACCTATGTACATACATGTTCATGTGTTAAGCACACATGCATTTCGAGATCATTTACACCAACCTATTTAGCCGAACTGTTTTCAAAATTGTACAAAAAAATTTTTTGGGCATGCATTGAGCCGGCTTTTGAGGCGCTCATCAAAATTGCTTTCGAGCCTACATTGAATAGTCTCCATGATGAACATTAACATTGTCTTTTGCTATGCACAGTAAAACCGTCATTTGTGGTTATATTGAGCTAGCTGTTTAGACATAAATCAAATTGCCCATCTTGCGGCGTAAATTCTCCATGCCATGATATTAATTGTCCAGGACACGTTTTCAAAGAAGTTTTTAGTCACCGCCCATTAAGGCACGGATATGATTTCCTGAGATTTGCACTCATAAAGCACGTGTTGCACGGTTTTGAAAACGATAAGACATGATATGATCTCCAGAGTCTCAATCTCTGAAAGATCAAACTGCAAGTTCTTTTAACGTCACAATTTTCAGGAAGAACTTTTGATTGGCTATTGTATTGTCACACACTGTTCACAGTGATGTTTTGTCGAAGTTGTGATTTTCATGCATGAATCGTCTCGTATTTGTTTTCACCCATCATGGCACCAGAGCACCACTCATGGTGTAAATGATCTCGTCACACACAACACCTCGTTCATAAATTGAAAAGAGGCTGATCAAAATTTTTGATAAACAGGTACGAAATTTCACATTCAAAGCGCCATTCATAACATTAAATTTGCATTGAAAAAAGGACTGCAATGGATGCTTCAGAGGCTCCAACTTCTTCGACTCAGCCAAGAACCGAAGAACAGTTAGTCATGATGGATCTAAGCCAACAAGTAGCCATGACACATGCCACAGGGGTTCAAGTACCAGAAATCCAACAGGGCAACCACCCCAGCCGGACCTCATGGCAGTTCATCTGCCACCACGGGACACCCAATTCCCGCGCCCGGTAGCAATAGCCACCCACCCTCCACAACAAGAACCATGTGCGCCTATCCAGCTGGGGTAGGAAGAGCAAGACCGGAACAAGCTACGGAAGGCCCAACTTGAAGAAATGTTGACTACAATAAAGGAAGACAGTAAGGCCCGAATAGCCGCAATAAGATAAGAGCTCTTGAAACAACTCCAGCCCAACCCAGTACGTGAGGAAACCACACTGGAAAGCTTATGTTTTTTCCCAGACATCCATCTGCCAGCAAAGCTCCGATGTCCTGACCTGCATAAATTCGATGGCACTGGCTGTCCTTTGATACACCTGCAATCGTATGTTGGTGACATGTGCCAATATGTGAAAGAAGAAAATATCATGGTTCAGTTCTTCCAGAGATCGCTAACTGGGGCAGCATATTCTTGGTTCCTAAGTCTGGACAAGCAGAAAGTCAAGACATGGAACGACCTTGCTGCTGTATTCATCCAACAGTACCATTTGAACAGTCCGACAGTTCAAACCTGGGCAGAATTACAGAGATTGTCAAAGGGAAATAGCGAGTCTGTGAGAGACTACGCTAAAAGATGGATAAAACTAGCAAATATGGTTCAACCCCCTCTCCTTGAACAAGAACAAACTTCTCTGTTCATTTCATCACTAGGGTAGCCATACTTTGCAATGTTGTTGGGACAGTGTGCTGCAAGTTTCGCCGATCTAATCAAGGTGGCAGAAAGGATTGAAGATGCGATTAAGGCTGGAAGAGTAGGAGCTTCCATGATAGAATCCTCCCAAAGAACAAAAGAAGACATAAGATATGAGGGAACGGTCAACCATGTCCGATCTGCTAAGCGCAAGAGAGGAAATGATTACCCCTATGCAAATGTCACCACGGCTCGGATGAAGGAGCCCTTGACTAAGGAAGAAAGAAAGAATCATGTATTCACACAGCTCCCATATTCCCTGGCTGAGTTGTTGCCTACCTTGTTGCAAGAAGGACACCTGAAGCAGGTTCCGCCAAATCCAAAAGCACCAGCAAGTAGAGGGTATGACCCATCCAAGACATGTGGTTACCATAAGGGAGCACCGGGGCATGATACTGATGAATGTTGGAGCCTCCGTCATGCGGTCCAAGATCTCCTTGAAGCTAGGGAACTCAAAATTGATCCTCCGCTAAATTGAAAAAAAATTGAAAAAATAATTAAAAAAAAAGAAAAAAAAAGAAGGGAAAAGATTGAAAAGAAAAAAAGATCTCTATGCAACCTAGCATTTCATGGATTCTGGTTTCTGATGCTTGTTTTTTCTGGCAGGAACCCCTTTGGTAGTCGAAATGGACCACACCTCAGAGACAAGTCATGGTGCGGCCCAACAAATATCCAGCATCGTGGCCTCTCTATGGAGCCTACTACGAATGATAACAATTAGAAAAGAAACATGGAACAAATGCTGGGAAGCATTAGGAGAAGAAAATTTTGAATTGCGATCTCGAGTAAGAGATCTTGAAGGAGAGATCAAGAGAATGAAAGGAAAGATGCCCCTGAACAGTCAGGAAGTAAGCAGCCCGCCAACCATAGTAGGTAGTCAACTGCAGAAAGAAAAAGGGAAAGCTGTGGCAGCAGATGTTCCTCAAGTCATGAAAAAGCAGAATCCTTTAGATGATTCCCCAAGAAGAACAAAAGAGGAAGCAGAGGCCAGAATGAGGAGGGTTTTCACCCCTTTACCATATGCACCGGCATAATTGCTTCCAACACTATTGAAGGAAGGGTATATGCAGATTAAGCCCCCGAACCCCCGAATGATTTGGTCCAGAAACTACAACGCTGCAGAACGATGTGAGTACCATTCTGGTGCTCCAGGACACCACACAAACCGGTGTTGGGATCTAAGGCATGATATTCAAGATCTGATCGACCAGGGATTCTTGAAGGAATTGCTTGAGTAGCCAGGGTCTGCTAAAGGACAAAACATCTCTGACAAGTTGGCACAGGTCCGAATGTCTGAATCAACCATCTTCCCGCAGGAAAAATAAGATGATGTGAAAAAGGAGGACGATGAGAGCACCTGAAGACTTCCTTCCATGGCATGCAACTAAATTCCAAGAATTCTGATTCACATCAGCCACCTTTTTGCATAATTTGCTATTTTGCGTTTATGCTTTCTTTTAATTTCCGAACTCGATAACATGCTTCTTTTTTTGCAAGCTAGTGAAATCTTTTGGGAAATCACCAAAATGTTGAACCACACCAAGGCATGACTATGATCTCGAGAGAAACCTGAACAATTAAATTTGACAAATGAAATGTGGCAAACAGCACAAATTGTGCGGGTCTCAACATAGCCAAGGGATCCCCCACCTGCACCAAATTTGAACCCTACCTAGCCAGACAGTGGAGCAAGCTGAAAGAAAAAAGAGGAAGAAGGGGCAAGGTGCTCATACCAGTTAAGGGTCACTGATATGATTCAGGATCAATGATCCCGATGACATGATGAAAGGCCATTTTTGGCTGAAATACTTCAAACAAATTCTGCTAGTCAGATGTGATTGAGCTTGATCGTCTCATTTTTAACCCACGTTATGTCTAGCCACCCCAAACTAGGGCAAAGTCAAAAAGCAAGAAAGAAAAGAAAAAGGAATAAAGATGAAAATGATTCTTGAGTCAGCTAATTGTGTAAAAACAAATAAGTGTTACATCCTCTGTAAAAGGACGAAAGGCCATCCTTGATATTCTCCAAAAATCATCTGACACAAGATGAAACCCTAGCAAAACACTTTGGGCCTAATAAATTCCTTTATTGACCCTACCATGTCCTGTCTTCAAAATTGGGGCACGGAGCTTCGCGAAATTGGAGACACAAGAAAGACCAAGGTGAAGATAGGATAAAGTGAAAAGCACCCAAAGAACAGAAAGAAGTGGAAAAACCCTAGAAAACAAGAATGTGAAGAAAGAACTGGGGTAATTCCTTTTGAGAAAAGAAAAACAAAAGCTGGGGCAAACCCCAAAAGCAAAAGTCAAGGATTGGGGCAAAGAACCCAAGAAAGGAAAGGAAAGAAAAGAACAAAGATGGAAAAAAGGTAAAGAAGCTACACAAAGCTGAAGGGACAAGAGGTGAAGCAAGCCCTAACCAAGAAAAGTGGATAGGACATGGCTCTCACCCTACTCACAAATTTTGAGCCTTTATATCATTTCTTCTGGACCCATAAACCCAGCCTACGATTGGTCTTGTTATGAAGTCCTTTCTGATTACAGAGAATGTGACACTAACTCCCAGACAAACTGGCAATAACAGAATCAAAGGAACAAAAGAACTTTGGCTAGACATAATGGTTACCCATAGAGAGAAGCTAGATAGGCTTTGAGCCTTTTTATTCTTCGTTTCTAAACACTGGAACCAAAGCCTACATTTCGTCCTACTAATAAGTCCTCTCTGATCATTGGATCATGATCCATGGAAATGGACAGGGCCCTCGGACTGGGACAAGACACCAAGCCCGAGTGAGGGAACTAATGAGAGAAAAACCATTTCAAAACCCCCAACCAAGGGTGGAAAAAAGGAAAAAACAAGAGAGAAAATTAAAAGAGCTGGGGAAGGGCAGTGCCAAAGAAACTCCCTGAACCCAAAACAATTCCCCTCATTCCAACTTGGGGCATGCCATTGAACGCAAAAATGTTGAGACCTTTACAGGGAATGCCGAGAAGCACCATTTCATAAGTCTAAATGAGAGTGTCAAGTGACTAACCCAAAGATTACTAGTCTTGTCATGGACCCACTTTGAAAAGAGGGAACTCCAAACACTTGGTGAATTCTCAAAAGATTTTAATTGCCTGGATTTTGCACATAATTTTGATGATAAACAAATTCTGATTTTCACTTGAACTTTTGCAGGTACTGACAAAACTTGAAATAGACAGAAAAAGCCATCACGGTGCATTCACACACTGATATCTAAACAAAATGTGCCATCGTGTATTCTCACATGGGGCACAGGAACAAATCCATCACCATGTATTCACACATGAGACGTGGAAAAGGCATCACCGCGTATTCACACGTTGGATGCCAAGGCAAAATTCGTCACCATGTATTCACACATGGGGCGCGGAAAAGTCATCACAATGTATTCACACATTGGATGCCATCACAGCGTATTCACACGTTGGATGTAAAAGCAAAATCCGCCACCATATATTCATACATGGGGTGCAAAAAAGTCATCACAATGTATTCACACATTGGATGCCATCACAGCGTATTCACACATTGGATGTACAAGCAAAATTCGTCACCGTGTATTCACACATGGGGCGCAGAAAAGTCATCATGACGTATTCACACAATAGATGCCATCACAGCATATTTACATGTAAAATCAGAATCGTCACCATGTACTCATGGGGCGCAAGCAAAATTCGTCACCGTGTATTCACACATGGGGCACAAAAAAGCCATCACGACGTATTCACACATTGGATGCCATCACAGCGTATTCACACGTTGGATGTAAAATCAAAATCGTCACCATGTACTCACACATGGGATGTAAAATGAATCGTCACCATGTACTCACACATGGGGCGCAAGCAGAATCGGCACCATGTATTCACACATGGAACGTAGAAAAGCCATTCCGGCGTATTCACACGTTGATGAAAAAACAAAACCATCACAGTGTATTCACACATTAGACGTAGAAGAGATTGGAATCAAAACCACTGACGGATAAGTCAGAAATTGGTGGGGGAATGTCCCAGCATAGCTTGTGATATCAGAGTTGTTGATACATGAATTTGAAATTGATAGAGACAACATAAAAAAAATGGATTGAAAGAAAGAAAAGAAGAAGAAGAAGAAGAGAAAAAGATTGAGAAAAAAAAAAGAAGGAGAAAAGAAAAGAAAAGAAAAGAAGAGAAGTGGACAAAGACAAAATGAACAAAATGTCTCCTACAAGAGTCACCATGTATTCTCACATGGAATGCAAAAAGAGTCATCACAATGTATCCTCACATTGGTTGACAAAAGTTTGAAAAGCCACCGACAAATAAGTCAGCTTTGAATCAAGACAAAAAAGGACATAGACAAAAGTCATCATGTATTCATACATGGGACGCAAAAAGAGTCATCACAATGTATCCACACATTGGTTTACAAAAGTTTGTGAAACCACCGACAAGTAAGTCAGCTTCAAATATAATTAAGACAAAAAAAGACAGAGACAAAAGTCGCCATGTATTCATACATGGGACGCAAAAAGAGTCATCACAATGTATCTACTCATTGGTTGACAAAAGTTTGTGAAGCCACCGACAAGTAAGTCAGCTTCGAATATAATTAAGACAAAAAAGTACAGAGACAAAAGTCGCCATGTATTCACACATGGGACGCAAAAAGAGTCATCACAATGTATCCACACATTGGTTGACAAAAGTTTGTGAAGCCACCGACAAGTAAGTCAGCTTCGAATATAATTAAGACAAAAAAGGACAAAGACAAAAGTCACCATGTATTCACACATGGGACGCAAAAAGAGTCATCACAATGTATCCACACATTGGTTGACAAAAGTTTGTGAAGCCACCGACAAGTAAGTCAGCTTCGAATATAATTAAGACAAAAAAAGGACAGAGACAAAAGTCACCATGTATTCACACATGGGACGCAAAAAGAGTCATCACAATGTATCCACACATTGGTTGACAAAAGTTTGAAAAGCCACCGACAAGTAAGTCAGCTTTGAATATAATCAAGACAAAAAGACAGAGAAATTCGTCACTATGTATTCTCACATGGGACACAGACAAAATTCGTCGCTATGTATTCACACATGGGACGCAAAAAGAGTCATCACAATGTATCCACACATTGGTTGACAAAAGTTTGAAAGGCCACCGACAAATAAGTCAACTTTGAATTAAGACAAAAAGACAAAGAGAAGAGTCACCATGTATTCTCACATGGGACACAGACAAAATTCGTCGCCATGTATTCACACATGGGACGCAAAAAGAGTCATCATAATGTATCCACACATTGGTTGAAAAAAATTTGAAAGGCCACCGACAAATAAGTCAGCTTTGAATTAAGACAAAAAGACAAAGAGAAGAGTCACCATGTATTCTCACATGAGACACAGACAAAATTCGTCACCGTGTATCCACACATGGGATGCAGAAAGAGTCATCATAATGTATTCACACATTAATTGACCAAAGTTTGTGGTACCAACACCGCCAGTGATTAAACTGAAGGTTGGTTGAGGCACACCTGGGTGTTGTTTTTCAACTCACCCCCCTGCGGAGACTTTACATGGTTCAACCCTGAGATACTGAGTTCAAACCAACCAGTTTAATTTTGGGTTCCCTTTCCCAGCCGTTTGGCTAAAATAGACCTGTTTAACCTTGAGTTCCCTTTCCCAGCCATTTGGCTAAAATAGACCTGTTTAACCTTGGGTTCCCTTTCCCAGCCATTTGGCTAAAATAGACTTGGTTAACTTTGGGTTCCCTTTCTCAGTCATTTGGCTAAAATAGACCAATTTAACTTTGGGTTCCCTTTCCCAGCCGTTTGGCTAAAATAGACCAATTTAACCTTGGGTTCCCTTTCCCAGCCGTTTGGCTAAAAAAGACCTATTTAACTTTAGGTTCTCTCTCCCAGCCGTTTGGCTAAAACAGACCGTCTAAACTGGGTTCCCTTTCCCAGCCAGTTGGTTGAAACAGATCAGTCTAAGGTTCTCTTTCCTAGCCATTTGGCTAAAATAGAACAGGTCCAGGGTTCTCTTCCCCAATCATTTTAAATGATCAATTTGTCTTTGGGTTCTCTTCCCCAACTGTTTTAGGACAGTTAAAATAGATCTATAATCAGGTACCAAAATATCTTTCCGAAGTCTGTACCTGTTAAAAAGGCACAAGTCCCCAGGAGAGTACCACTGCTCGAACTCTTCAGAAGAACCCCACGGAGTTGCTCGATTAGTTGAAGATTACGTTAATCCCCAGCGGATCAAGCACTAATATTTTGTTCCTTGTACCGGTTCAAACGAGGAAGAAATAAGACATAAGATGAACATGAGAAAGGGCACTTTCTTCCCCATCGGAGGCCTCTTCTGTTTCATCCCCAGCAGAGCTTAGAAGATAGAAGACCGTCAAGATCCTCAGACCCTCCAACAGAACTTAAAGAGCAAGGAGAAACATCACAATAATCCCCAGAGAGTCATCTAGACAGATCATATTCCCACCAGATCTCCAGTAGAGTAACTCATGAATGGGAAGAGAAGCTTTAATGCCTCGACAAAGAAAGAACCTGGCAAGGAAAAGCAACAAGGAAGAGCAATAATGGGCCAATTCGCCCCCTGTTGTAAATTTTAATTCCCACTTTTGTAAATAGCATAGGCTAGAGTAGATGTGTGTGGTCTCCGAGATGAGGAGCAGCAACGAAAAAGCCTCCTCCCGTTCTCCCACCTTCACTCCCAGTCCCTAACCTTGGCCTAGCATCCACTCTTAAAAAAGAGAGAGAGAGAGAGAGAGAGAGAGTTGAAAAAAAACTGAAGTCACTAAAAGCTTTAATGGAACTGTGCGCACCTGTTTCCGGGTCGCAGCACTGGGTAAAAGTGGGAATTTGAAGTCGCCACCGCCTGATGGCGTGCAGGCAGACACCTGGGTGCCTAAGTTTTCCTTCTAGGCTTGGTCTGCGGCTTGAGATTCTAAGTAGGTTCTCGGTTGTGGTCTGGGGAAGTCCATGGACACCCCAGTCCACACCGTCAAATGACAGGTCCCATAAGTTTCCTTGGTTTGAGTCAACTCAGTTGGTCTCTCACTCACCCGGTTCCTATTCCAGCATTCAATTTGGTTAAGTCTAGCGGGACTGCCAAAGTGGTGTGGGTCCCTTTACTTGATTTTATCTTCTTATTATTGACCGAAGTGAGTCTGATTGGGCGGGCCCCGTTGGAAGGCCCGTGGATTCCTTGGTGGGCTTGGTTGAGCCCACGTGTCCCTTGTGGGCCTCAGTCTAGCCTGAGAGGCCCTTTGGGCTTTGGTTCAAATGAATTGATTTTACTTTAGGGTTTAAGTTGGATTATTTAAATGGATTTCATGCCAAAAGTGGGCCGGGATTGCTTTGTGGGACCTGGAGTGGGCCCCACAGTTGTTTGCCAAGTGATTTTGATTATCTGGATTTAATTATACCAAAGCGGGCCAGGCCTCGGGCTTGGGGCCCTTTACCTGGGCTTGGGCTTGAAAGCCCAAGACTTCCTGAGTTAGGGTTTTGAAACCCTAACCTTGGTTGGTTAACGGGCTCAGTGGGCCCGATAGGCCCTACCCGTGGTCTCGGCCAAACCATGCATAAATATGATCAACATGCTTCATAAATGGGCTTTGGTGGGCCTCAAAGGGTCTGGCCCACTTGACTCTTTTAATTGTCTTATTTAAGCACAAATAGGTTGGTCGGGCTTGGTGGGCCCCGTTGGAAGGCCCACCGGAAATCAATTTGGACCGGGTCGGTCCATGGCCCATCTTGGGTTTCCGAGTGACCCGGAAACCCTACTGGTTCGCCCGGATTCGATCAAACAAACCAAAGAAATCACACAAGATCAGAAAATGGCAAAAGTGCAGTCTGGTAGTGTAGCTGGCCTGGGATGCCGGTTACGCATAGGGTTATGTGTATCCGGCATCTTTAGCCGGCTACACATGGGCTTCTGTTGATCCGGCCTGAGTTGCCGGATCAACCTACAGAAGCTATTTTTTTGGATTTTGGCAGTGGGGTTGGGTTTTTATGCTTCTTGGGATGTTCCGGGGATCATGTGGGCTCCTGTGTGAGCCCACGTTGGTTCAGGTGAGGGGGAATACCCCAATTTTGCCTTCTTTTGGGACTCTAATGGTTCAAGCAAGGGGGAGGGGGCTTGAGGTGTTGCCTCCTCCCATTTTTGGGACACTCCCAGCGGCTGAGCAGGGACCTAGGTGTCCCTGTTTGGTTCTTCCAATTTCACCTAACAGCCAACAAACAAGGCGACAAGCAATCAAGCCAAATATACATGCTTATGGACTACGACGAACATATGCTCACTTTTGCATATTATGTATATGAAGAGTGGAGTGTGTGTATGCCAGCATGTGTGAGGATAGGCTTGGTGAGTGAGCAAGGCAGGACCTCGCACCATTCTAAAGGGAAAGTGCATGCATGAAGGCATGTTCTATGCATTTTGCAAGTATTGAAAATAGAGAAGCATGCTTCTTAACCATAACAGCAGCTAGGCAAGATTAAAATGAAAATATTGGGAAGCATGCACCCTAAGAAACACACCCACACGATCTAAACCAAGCAAGCCATGCCATGCTACCAACCCCGCATTCAAAGCAACACATGGTGGTTTAAGCAATACTACTCAAAGAAGGGAAAGGAGGGGAAGTTAAGGGGTACAAAAGAATCGAAATTAAAGGAACAAGCTCCCCAACGAATGAGACATGTCGGTAGCAATATGGTGCTCTAAAGACCATAAAAAAACATGCATGAAGGGGACATCTCCCTCCCTTAAAACCGTACGGGTGGTCCCCCTTACCATGGGGGTTAAGCTACTTCATGGGGCCACAGATGGGGAGAAAGGCGAGCAAAGCAAGGCAAGGATATACTTTGAACATCACACATACACTGGTTAGTTCAAAAGCCCTCAAACATGCTCATTTTAAATTATGTTGAACAAAAGGTTACAGTGAACATTACCTTGGGGTCTAAGCCCTTGTGTGCGATGTGTTGAGCCTCCTTGGAGCGGAGGAAGCAGGTGGAGCTCCTCCTTTGGCCACCAACAGCAGCTAGAAACCTCCTCCTTTCAATGTCCCAGTGAAGAAGAAGGAGATGGAGAAGGGTAGGGAGGTGTTGAGGTGGTGTCTTGGATGATATGGGGGCAAGGAGAGGTGAGAGGGGAGGGTTTCGTACCAGGAACAGTGGGGAAGAAGGGGGGAAAACAGCCCAAAAAGAAGCCAACCCCCGGGAATGAGCTGCTGTTCTCTATTTATAGACACATTAATGTATCCGGCAACTCAGACCGGATACACTGAGGCTTATTCATATCCGGTCTTCATGACCGGATACACAGAGCTTTCTTTATATCCGGCACTTAATGCCGGATACAAACATAATCATTTCAAAATTTAATGCCGCCGCGAATCTGTCGGGCGATCTTGCGCGAGAAAATCTCTGTATCCGGCCTTCAAGTCCGGATATACACAAGGGTACGTGTATCCGGTATACTTGACCGGATACAAATCAAAAAATTACGGATTTGCCCTTCGACTTGACCGATTCGACCGATTTGACCGATTTGACACTTTTGGATATCTACGGATTGCCCCGTACGAATTTTTGATATTTAAGATTTAGTCCCTGAGATATTTTGTTGCGTTGGCTGCCACGTGGGCAGTTCCTACGCCACGAGTGCAGTTTTTGGTTTTGCAGCTCGGAAACTTCGACAGCTCATATCTCCTCCATCCGAACTCCGATTTGAGCAAACTCAATTGTGTTAGACTCGTATCGGAGCTCTCTATTTAATGACATAGGGCTAAGCATTTGGCACGGGGTTCGAGGAAAAGTCAACTTTCGGCTCATCCTCAAGTTTGACCGGCCCACCGAACCCTTATCTGGACTCTGATTCTAGCAAACTCAGTTGCGTTGGAACCGCGTCGAGATTCTCTATCCAATGGTATAGAGCAAGGCGGCCAATTATCACTTGATCAAAAGGTCAAATTTTTTCCCCTTAGGGTCTTGAGCTATTTTGTTGTTTTTTAGCACATTTTTTCTCTTTTATTTGGTTTGATCAAAATTTGGGTGCTTACAGGAACAAACAAGAAGAAAAGAACATTATTAAGTGCCTTGCATTAATGCCGAAACAGGCTGATGAGCTCAGATCTAATCTTATCTTTCTTTTCACAAAGGACTAAGGAAAAGCCCTATTCAAACCCGAAATAGGCTATAGAGATTCCAAAGTCAGGAAGTGATACCAGACATCTGACACCTCCTTTTCACTAAAAACAATTCAATGATTGAGCTCGTCGACCATGTCGACAGAAATGCAAGGTGCAAAAATAAGGTTCTTTTTTTTCTTTGTCGTTCATCCCCAAAGGTGACTCCGGCAAAGAGGGGTAGCTGTAGACACCTGATTTTTGCACCCCCAAAATGAAGAAAAATGAAAAATCAAACTAAAAGTTTACCTTGAGGGGGCCAAAAAATTGACTTTTTGATTCAAGTGAATTTGGCCATCAAACTTTATCTCATTGAAAAGAGCATTTCGACACGGTTCTAACGCAAATGAGTTTGCTGGAATCGGAGTCCGGATGAGAAAATGGTGGCCCGGTCAAACTTTCAGGGAGCAAAACGTTGACTTTTTGCTCGGCCCCAATTCAACTGCCAAACTTGATCTCAATAGATATCTGGTTCCGAGCTGATTCCAACAACACTAATTTTGCTCAAATCGAACACCAGATGAGAAAGTTATGACCAGTCAAAAATTTCGGAAAATCTGCACATGTGGCAAGATTGAAGAAATGACAAAAAATAAAAATCTAAGAATAAAATAATAATATTTTGTAAATATCTAACAATTAAATTAAATCAAAAATAAAATGAAAAATGTAAAACACATGTGTCTTCTAACAAACCAACCTTAAGAATAAAATAATGATAAAACTTAAAGAATCTTAAAATTAAAATAAATAAAAAATGAACAAAAAAACATCAACCACATTCAAAGGATATGAACGAATATTATGAGTTGGATGGATAAGAATGAAAATATTTATGTTTTAGTTACATGAAATATGAAATAAAAATTCAGTCACAAAAGGTGATTAAAATTCCAAAAAAGGTCATTTTTTCAACTATAAAAGGGGGGCCACCCCCCCCCCCCCCCCCACATTAAAAAGCATGGGAAAAATCTCCCCCTTTCTCCCCTTTAGTTCTCTCCCACTTCACCCTCTCCCTTTTCTCTCCCTCCTAGAGAAGCCAACCCCCATAAGCTCTCCCCCTCTCCTCTGTGGTGTTTTTCCACGACCCTACTCTGCTAGCCTAAAACTTTTACCATTTTACCCCTATACCACACCCTTTTGTCTCTACCCTCTATCCCTTTTAACCCAAAGTAAGAGAGACCCTGTTCAAACCCACTTTGAGAAATCAACAGTAGCACGGGAGCGCTACCCAAATTTCTCCTCCCCTCCTTCTCTCCAAACCTAAGATAAGGAAGCTCTTTTCAATCCCGTTTTTGGAAATCAACGGGAGTGCGGAAGCGCTGCAAAAATTCTCGGAGAATCAACACACACATCGAAAAGAGAAGGTAATGGTATAAAGACATTTTTGGTAACATTGTAATTCATATATATTCATTTTGATATTTTCCAAACTGGTTATAACTTAGTGTTTATTTTATAGTCTTTATCTCACCTGTTTCTTCTCATTTTTGCATAGTTATGAGTTCTCCATAATAAGGAGGAAACTACATTTGAAGGGAGAAGAGCAATTTTAAGTTCAAAAGGATTTTTAAACTAACCTTAAGTTGCTTTGCTTGGGTTATTTTGCTTGTTGATTATGGGAGATTTGTCCTCCTAAATCATCCCATGTACCCCTATTCTCCCTCTCTATTTCCCTTCTTGGTAGTGGCTGTGGGTGATTAAAAGAAAATCTTATTTCTTCAAAGAGTGCAAAAAATAGAAAGGGAAGAACTTCAAGGCCAATTGGAATGAATGCATTGCTATGGAAAGCTGGAAAATGTCAACAGAGGTCGTCGGACCTCCCAATAAGCTAACCAAGATGATCCTCGGCGAAATCGGAGCAAAACAATGAATTCGGGCAAAACCAGCATTAAATTTACGGTCCAGGCATAACCATATTTGATATACGGTCTGGCCTGAACCGCATTAAATTTACGGTTCTGACCAGACCGTGAATCAAATACGATCAAATTGAAAAATAACTTTAAAAATTAACTATTTCGACCTGAATGAGCTTGAACCGACCCAAGTTGGTTTAACCCGACTCAAATAGGCTATTTGGGCCATTTTTAGCCTATTGAAAGACCATGGGCCCAGATGGGCCCACCAGGACACCCCGAGCCCACATGTGTGGCCCACATTTTGACTAGCCCAAACCTGACCAGTTTGCAATAAACAGGCCCAAGGCCGCCTCTTTAATCATCTTTGGGCCAAAACCAAGTCCAGTAGATCCTTTTAGCTTTTTAGCTTGTTTAGTAAACAAATAACCTAAAAAGGGTTACCCAATAACCCTGCTGGGCCCAAACCCAAATTTGACAACCCACGGGTCTTCCAACAGGACCCGTATCCGACCCACCTCATCTAAATAAAAAGATAAAATGAAATAAAAGGGGCCCACACCATCAGAGGACCCCGCCAGACCCAAAAAGAAGCATGCTGGTCTAGGAAGGGTGAGACTGACTCAAAAACCAGGGAGACCCGAGAGACCCGTCAAACTGACGGGGCGGGCCGGGGTGTCTTAGGACTTCCCCGGTCGTAACCGAGGACTTAGCTAGAACTCTAAAAAGCCGCAAACCAGACTTAGACCTGGATATGGTAATCACCGTGTCTGCCTACACCTCTCAGGCAGTGGCGACTCCGAATGTCCCAAGGCACGCACGAACTCACGTGCGCCCCGTGTGCAATCTAGGTCAGATTTAGGTGTGCACACCAACTTCTCCAACAATTCCCAAGCACCCTTTGAACTTTCTAAGCACCCCTTGAAATGCTAACTCTCTCTCTCATTGGACAACTTCTCATGTGCTCAACTCTTCAGCTCCCTCTCCATGATCCCATATTGTGATCTCCACCAAATTCCCTACACTAGCATTCTATTAAACTTGATTCACTGATTTGCCACTCATCTATATATAACAGCACCACTAAATAATTTCTAATAAAATTCCTAACTAATATTTCTTGACCATTGAAATTATAATATATCCTCACTTAACCGAATTTACATAATCCCCTATTTTTTTTAGAGATTCCCAAATTGTCCTTGTGGCACTCCACCCTAAACCAATAAATTAAAATATAATTATTGCTTCTTATTTTTATAATTAGAATTCCTATCCGGATTCACCCGAGAACTCCGGTTCAACCACTTAATCTCTTTCTCTAGATTTTCCCATCAATTAAAACAATTAACACTCCCTAAAATCAAAATTTTAATATTATTAAAATTTTGGGATTTTAACTCTCAGAATTCTACAACTTTTTTTTCCTTTTACAATTGCTAGACACTTATTTATAGACTGACTAACTAACTAACAGAATCCCACAACCGACTAACTAACTAACAGAGTTCTACAGTTGACTAACTAACAAACAGAATCCCATAACTGACTAATAGAACTTTACAATTGACTAACTAACAGAGTGCAGCAACAACTAACAAAATGTGTGTAAGCACCCAAATTTTGCTCAAACCAAAATGTGCTAAAAACAACAAAACCCTGAAACTTGTCCAAACCCAGAGAAACAAAAGTATCTTGCCACCTGAGCTTGGATTGACTGTCATACCCTATTCCAGTGGGTAGGAAATCTCGATATGGTTCCAACACAATCAAGTTTGTGCGAATCAAAGTCTGGTTGAAGAAGATATGATAAAAACAAACCCAAGGGTAAAATGGTAATTAAAAGGCTAAAAGACAAAACAAAGTGAAAAAAAATAGAGAGAGGAAAGGCCAATCGTACATTCCATACGATTGTTTCGCGCAGTGCTCTGCCCTTACATGGCAGGATTAAAGGCAACCATATTGTATGTACGGTTGCGATTGGCACACAAACCAATAGCAGAGCAAAGAGGCCATCCGTACATATTGTACGGTTGTGAAGCAACCATACAATATGTACAATTGTGGACAATGGTCTATAAAATGCACAATTCCTGCACTGTTAAAGGGTTGGGTCATTTTCACTCATTCCTCTCCTTCGTGCAACTCTAAACCTCCGAAATCCTTTGTCTTCCTCCTCCAAACCCCAAAACCATATCAAACAAACCAAAAAATCCCATAAACCCCCTCCCTCATCATCCTCACCAAGTAGTACCTCAAGGATCATCTTGGAAAAGAGAGGAAGGAGTTGCAGCTATTGTAAAGGCCTCTCAAGGAGTTCATAACCCAAAGTATTTCCATTTAGTAAGGTACACTCTCTAAATCCCTTTGTACCTGACATATATCATTTTAATATAAATATGATGCTATTCATTTTCTTGTGATTCTTCTCCCTTCTCCCAACCTCTTCCATCCCGGTGTTGTGGGTGTAAGCACCTTATTTTTGCACCCCTGGAAGTGCTGAAAAGCAAAACCCGGCTAAAAAGGTCAAACCCTGAGGGGTCGAAATTTGACCTTTTGATCAAGTGATAATTGGCCACCTTGCTTTATCTCAATGGATAGAGAATCCCGACACGAGTCCAACGCAACTGAGTTTGCTGGAATCGGAGTCCGGATGAAGGTTCTGTGGGCCGGTCAAACTTGAGGGTGAGTCGAAAGTTGACTTTTTCTCGAACACTGTGCCAAGTGCTTAGCCCTATGTCATTGGATGGAGGGCTCTGATATGAGTCTAATGCAATTGAGTTTGCTCAAATCGGAGTTTGGATGAAGGAGATATGAGCTGTCGAAGTTTCCGTGCAGCAAAGCCGGAAGCTGCACACGTGGCAAAGAAACTGCACACGTGGCAGCGAACGCAGCAAAATATCTCAGGGATTAAATCTTAAATATCCAAAATTCGCAGGGACTAATCTGTAGATATCCAAAAGTGTCAAATCGGTCGAATCGGTCAAGTCGAAGGGCAAATCCGTAATTTCTTGATTTGTATCTGTCAAATATGCCGGATACACATACCCTTGTGTATATCCGAACTCAAATACCGGATACAAAAAGATTTTCGTGCGAGATTCGCACCGATCGCCCGACAAATTCGCGGCAGCATTTAATTTTCGAATGATCATGTTTTGTATCCGGCATTGAATGCCGGATACAAAGGAACCTCTGTGTAACCGGCCATAGAGGCCGGATATGAAGAGGGCTTAGTGTATCCAGCCTGAGTTGCCAGATACATTAAGTTTGTCTATAAAAGGCAAACAGCAGCTCATTTCTGAGGGTTGGCTTCATTTTTGCTGGTTTCCAGCCCTTCTCCCCTTGGCTACTGCTCCGAAATCTGCCCTTCTTGCCCCTCTTAGGCCCCCCAAACCCTTCAAACACTATCTGAAGGCTCTCCTACTCCCTCCTCTCTTCTTCTTCTCCATCTTCATCCCACCAAGAAGGAGAGTACCTGCTGTTGGTGTGTAAAGGGAGGGCTCCAGCAACTATTCTGGCTTCAAGGGAGTTCTCTACACTACTCCAGGGTTCAAGAACCCCCAGGTAAGGTTCCTCCTCACATTTTATTGTACATATATTAAAATGAGGATTTTCTAAAGAGTCTACTAAGCTTGCTTTCTTCCTTAGCATAAATCTATCTTCATGGTATGTTGGCATGTGTTATTCTCTTCTTTTCACTGCATGAAAATCTCTAAGTAAGGGAGATCCTACGCCTGGGTCTATGGGAGGATGAGAGACGGTATATCACAGTTTCGGCCATCTCAAGCCACTGTTTTGACACGTGTTTGTTGTCTTAAGAGGAAGCATGTTTCCTCATGTTGTGATCCTTTTGTATCCCATATTTAACCCCCCCCCCCCCCTTCTCATCCTTTCTTTGCTGTTTTTTTTTTGTGTTGGTTATTAGTAGGCTTGCAATCTTGTTTACAGCCATGATGCATGCTTAGGCAACATGATAGATTTTGGCATGTTTGAATGGCCATGACCTCTTCTCCCTTTTTAGTTTGCTGTCTTGGGGGTCTCACTTGCATGCTGGTTTCTTTGTTTGCTAGAAACATGTCTAGGCAGTTGTATATATCATCATCCAACATGAATTTGCATGCCTAAAAATCAGATCTGATGTGCTAGGTGTCCATCTTGTTCATGTTAGCCCAATCTTAGATTTAAAGTGTGCTCTCGGCTTGTTATTATCTCATGCATGTGAAGCTTTGTCTCTTTCGAGAGTAGGACTAAAGTAGGGATACACAGATCCCTACTCATTCCTTGCCTTGGTTGGGAAGGGGAAGATACACCCTTTGTTCCCCGTTGTTTGCTTAAACTTGGAAAACGCTTCAAGAGAGCCAAGTGGCTCTCACCTGAACCAATGTGGGCTCACACAGGAGCCCACACAACCCCTAGAAGACCCAGAAACCGAGCCCATAGGAAAAATCCGAAAAAATAGCTTCTGTAGGTTGATCCGGCAACTCAGGTGGGATCAACAGAAGCCCACTTGTAGCCGGCAAAAGATGCCGGATACACCGAGACTGGTGTGTAACCGGCATCTCAGGCCGGCTACACTGCCAGAATGTTGTTTTTACTGTTTTTTTTATTTTGTGCTATTTTGTTGGTTTGATTGATCAATCCGGACGAACCAGAAGGGTTTTCGGGTCACCCGGAAACCCAAGATGGGCCATGGACCGACCCGGTCCAACTTGATTCCCGGTGGGCCTTCCAAAGGGGCCCACCAAGCCCGACAAACTTGTTTTGTTAAATCAAGATAATCAAAGTGATTGAGTGGGCCAAACCCATTGAGGCCCACCAAAGCCCCTTTGGGCAACATGTATGTGTAGATCTAGGCTTGGTTTGGCCGAGACCACGGGCAGAGCCTGTCGGGCCCATTAAGCCCATTAAACCTAACCAGGGTTAGGGTTTCCAAAACCCTAACTCAAGAAGCCTTGGGCTTTCAAGCCCAAGCCCAGGTAAAGGGCCCCAAGCCCAATACCTGGCTCATTTTTGCACGGATAATCAAAAATAAACTCAAAACACTTGGCAACCAGGACGAGGCCCACTCAAGGGCCCACAAGTCAATCCAGACTCACTTTTTGCACGGAACTAAATTTAATCTTCAACTTGGAATTTAAATAAAACTAATTCATTGAACCAAAGCCCAAAGGGCCTCTCAGGCTAGACTGAGGCCCACCAAGGGACACGTGGGCTCAACCAAGCCCACCAAGGAATCCGCGGGCCTTCCAACGGGGCCCGCCCAATCTGACTCACATCACTTTAAGCTAAAAAAGATAAAATCAAGTAAAGGGACCCACACCACTTTGGCGGTCCCGCCAGACTTAAACCAAATTTGAATGTTGGATTAGGAATCGGGTGAGTGAGAGACCAGAGTTGACTCAAACCATGGAATCCTATGGGACCCGTCTTTTGACAGGGCGGACCGGGGTGTCTACGGACTTCCCCGGACCGTAAATGAGACCTTGCTTAGAATCTCTAGCCGCAGACCACTTAATAGACGAACTTAGGCACCCAGGTGTCTGCCTGCACCCCATCAGGCAGTGGCGACTCCAAACAATCCCGAGGCACGCATTGTTTTGCGTGTGCCTCGTCGTGCGACCGAAATCAGGTGTGCACAGTGGGGGAAAGAAATCAAAGGCCATGCCTTTTAAGGCATGGGCACATGTATAATGAAGAAGAGGTAAGGTCTCTTTCGCTTCTAGATCACCACATTCAAATGGATCTCTCATCATGATGAGAAGGTCTAAGCTGAAGAGGGGTAAGTCGTGCTGAACAATTGTTCATATATGGATTTGGCAGTAGATTTTCTTCCCTTTTCCCTTTTATGGATCCAATGTAACCCCTTTAAATCCCGTTACCCCTTCTGTAGGATTTAATTTTTTTGTCATTTTGTTCAATATGGATTAGTTCTTGTGTGGTAGGTCATACACGCATGCACACACTAATTCACCCTCGAATCCACGTGCTAGTGCCATTATTGAAGCATGATGCATCTCATATACACACAAGCATGAGGCATACACACCCACTGAATGGTATAAACGGATCAGACCAATCCGTATGTAATATACGGATCAGCCATAGAAGCTACAAAAATGTGATTTTTCAGGGTAAACAAGATAAAAACTAACCCTAATCAACCAACCTTAAGCCAATATAGTCTTTGAGTAATCAGAGACCCTCTTTTGGGGATTTGGGCCTATCCAAGGCCCAATAATGGTTTCCTTGTGGGCCTTCCAACGGGGTCTACCATTCAGACTCATGTCACTTAAGCTAAAAAGATAAAAATCAAAGTAAAGGGACCTACACCATTCATGTGGTCATGCCAAGACTTAATTGAGTATGCATGCTTGCCTAGGACAGGTGAGATTAATGAGTTGACTCACTTAAAAGATAACCAAAACCCATGGGATCCGTCTTTTGACGGGGTGGATCGGGGTGTCTATGAATTTCCCTGAACCATAACTGGTCCCTTTCCCAGAATCTCAATTGCAGACCACTTAATAGACATCCTTTAGGCATCCAGGTGTCTGTTTGCATCCCATTAGGCAGTGGCGACTTCCACTCTCCCCTCACATCGCGTGCACCGCAGGTCGACGTGCGCACAATGTGAATATCTGATCACCCATTGTGTTCATTACATCATTATTTCTTAAATATATTCTATAGGGTTAAATGTGGACTTGTTATTGGTTTTGATGGAGTAAAGGCATGAGTTGCTTATTACTTGTGAATCATGTGGATGAGCATACATGACTTTAATTTTAGTTTTTTTTTAAATACCATCTTTACTGAAATTGCTATTTAGAAATTATATAATAGATCGTTGTGAATTTTGTTATGTTCACGTTACTTACCAAGTGAAGGATGGATTCATTATAATTCTTATATATTGTGCTTCTTCAATAAAGATTGTGAAAATATGTTTTGATCTATGCTTCTATAGAAACCATGTGATGATGACTATGAATAAAATAGTGCACTTATGGATGAAATTAGGTGGGCGTAATGTGTCCTTAAAAATCAAAAATGGGGTTTTGTTTTTATAATTTCTATAGTCTTTACAAAGTTTTTTGTATAAAATTTTCTGAGGCATCTTAATGCATATTTGGTTTGGAAAAAAAAAACATGGATAACTGGAAATTCTGTTGAGTCCTGTTCTAAAATAAAAAATAAAATAAAATTTAATGCTCAAACCCGAGGCTAGTGCTAGAGAGCACTAGACCTATTGCTCAAGCGAGGTGCCCCTCACATCAGACCTTAGCTCGAACGGGACCTTGATGCATAGCTAATTGGTGGATGCCTGACCAGCACTTAAGCCACACTTAAGAGATAGACCTAAACAACACATATTTCTAGTTTAAATCAATGGACATGATTAATTTATGCAATTCTTACTTCATCAACTGGAAGGGAATGATTCATGAGAATAAGTGAGCATTTGAAATGGTAATTGTGATAGTATTTATGCCTTTGGCATTGAGATTCTTTTTATTATTGTTGTGGATACTATTTTATGAGTACTCCTAGTCTTCACTAGTTGAGTACCCGACTTGAGTTATTCACCGGGAGGTATATGGTAAATGTACTGCTAGTTAAATACTAGTCTAGTACCCAACATGTAGTTGTTGGGATATGTATTGAGATAAACTGCTAGTACATTGTTACTAGTCCAGTACCTAGCATGTGTTTTGCTGGGAGATACATGATTGAGTTGTACTACTAGCCTTTACTAGTTCAGTACCCGGTGCGTGAGAGGACCATTGGGATTTGACAAGATTGTACTACTAGCCACGCTAGTTCAGTACCCGGTGCTAAATTAACCACTAGGATGATTTGAGACGTAATATTACTGCTAGTGGCAAGGGTTCACTAGTCCAATACCCAATATGAAGACTGACATACAGACCTATATGGTGGTACTTTTAGTTGTGAGGCCACACACTAGTTAAGTAATCTGTCAAGGACATTCTATTGGGATTGAGATTACTGCTAGTCTATACTAATTCAATACCCAGTTAGGGACGCCCACTGAAAGAGGATATTGAGATGATTTGTACTGTTAGCATACATTATGCTAATTCAGTACCAAGCGTGACCTAGATGACTACTGGGATGTAAGGATGGTTATTCTTTCTTTACATTCAGTTATTATTATTCTGTCAATTATCTCTGCAAGGTATTTCTTTATAAAAATCATAGGTAAGTATCTCTAACCCAATAGGTTAATGTTTATTTATTTTTCTTAATCCTATATAATAGTTCCATGATTATTGTTTTATCTTAGATTGCATGAACCCTTTTATATGGAAATTATTAATAGTAAAGTATATATATAAATACATTATGAATCAAACCTAGGGAAACATTGCATGTTTATTGGTATTATCTTTATAAATTTATTTGGGGTATATATATTGATTAAGTAAAGGGATAAAATGCATTATATCAGATGAGGTGTATTAGCCTCACTTACTGACTTTCATGGAGACTCACCCTTACATTTTTGTAGGAATTAACCAGGAAAGGAGGAATGAAATAAAGTGAACAAGTGTTTGTTGGTTGTGGACTAGATTATGAATTAGGCTTAGTACTCTTTATTGTCGACGGAATTGTAATTGAATTTGATTATGAACTAGGTAGTTTGATTTAACTTATTGGTTTAAAAATTGGTTAATATTTATTTCAACATTTATTTAATTTCGCAAAACTCTGATCATTATTAATGAGATTTAGGGAATTTTTTTGTCTCATAAATGTGTTTTGTGATTTGCTTATAAGCAAGGTTACGTCCGGTCCTACATGTGTATCGTTATACGCTTTGTATGGATTGAGGGCGTGACAATAGGGCTGTAAACTAGCTAAGCTAGCTCAGCTGAATCTTGGGCTCGGCTTGCATGAGCTAAGCTTGAGCTCTATTTTAGTCTCATGAGCTGAGCCTAAGCCTAAAAGATAGCTTGTTAACTTAATGAGCCTAAACTAAGCTTGGGTTGGCTTGGCTCATTAAGCGAGCGTGCGTGCATGCATGCATGTGTCTAGAGCATCCTAATTGGGATGCTGTAGGGATGCTATAATGAAATAAAGGAACCCAATGCCGTACATGCTAGTTTTATATTGAAATTTGTATTTAGGACTCCAAATATGGATGTTGTCAATTGTAAATAGGTTTACAAGACTAAGAAGAAAGCATATGGAAGCCTTGACTGCTTAAGATAATCTCCTTGATGATGGATATGCCCAAATTTATAACGTGAAATTCAATGAAACATTGTGTGCCCAATCATGCAACCTCAAAAAATTAGTTTTTTGTTGCTATAGTATTGACTATTGGCTAGAATTGAAAGTAGATAGATTTGAAAATGCCTTCTTTCATAGTTTAAATAAGGAAATGACTTCTGGGCGTGCGTCGATCCGCAGTCACGCCTGATTGGGAGGCCACATGTGGGTAGAGCTAGCAATTATGACTCGTGACCCGCCAACCCACCCGCTATAGTGCGGGTTAGAGTTGAGAATTTCAACCCATGGGTCGGGTTCGGGTTAGCCAATATCAACCCGTAGTTAAACGGGTTGGGTTCGGGTTTAACCCTTCAACCCAACGGGTCATTAACGCATGTAAAAAATTAAAATTTAAAAGAAAAAAAATGTAACTTCAATGTGTATACGTCATTACCTTGCCATTGTTTTGTTTCTATCGACTCAAACAAAACATCAAAAGACTCAAATGTCAATAATGATCATTACGTTTGGTTGGGTGTAAGCACCTCATTTTTGCGCTCCCAAAAAAAAAACCAAAAATGCAAACCCTGGACAGAAAGTCAAACCCTAAGGGGTGAAAATTTGACTTTTTGATCAAGTGAAAATTGGCCACCTCGCTTTATACCATTGGATGGAGAATCTCGATACGGTTCCAACGCAACTGAGTTTGCAGGAATCGGGGTCCGGATGAAGGTTCTGCAGGCGGTCAAACTTGAGCATAGCCAAAAGTTGACTTTCTGCTAAAATCCGATCTGGAGGCCTACCCCTAGGTCATCGGATAGAGGGGGCCGATACAATTCTAACGCAACTGAGTTTGCAGGAATCGGAGTCCGGATGAAGGTTCTGCGGGCGGTCAAACCTGAGCAGAGCCAAAAGTTGACTTTCTGCTAAAATCCAATCCAGAGGCCTACCCCTAGGTCATTGGATAGAGAATCTCGATACGGTTCCAACGCAACTGAGTTTGCAGGAATCGGGGTCCGGATGAAGGTTCTGCGGACGGTCAAACTTGAGCAGAGCCAAAAGTTGACTTTCTGCTAAAATCCGATCCAGAGACCTACCCCTAGGTCATTGGATAGAGAATCTCGATACGGTTCCAACGCAACCGAGTTTGCAGGAATCGGGGTCCGGATGAAGGTTCTGCGGGCGGTCAAACTTGAGCAGAGCCAAAAGTTGACTTTCTGCTAAAATCCAATCCGGAGGCCTACCCCTAGGTCATGGGATGGAGGGCTCCGATACGATTCTAATGAAACTAAGTTTGCCCAGATCGGAGTCCGGATGAAGGAAATATGAGCTGACGAAATTCCCGGGCAGCAAAACCGGCAATCTGCGCACGTGGCAAAAAGCTGCACACGTGGCGAGTTGCGCAGGAAAATATCTCGGGGATTAAATCCATAAATATCCAAACATACGAAATATCCTAGGGACTAAATCCGTGAAAATCCGAGAATATCGGATTAAATCAAAAATTGCCAGGGACTAAATCCGAATTTTTTAGATTTTTACGTCCGGCGAGCGGCGGCATTAAATGATTTTCATCATTATGCCGCTCGCGCGGATGTGGCGAGCGGCATGCGCTCACCTGGAGCTGGGCGCCAAGGTGGGCGCATCCCCTTTTTTTCTCTGTTAGATAAGCCGCGCGGCATTTCGCGCAGAGGGGTTGGAAGATTTTTCGAAAAAAAAAACTAAGTCTTCGGAGTTTTTGAAGGTTCGAAGGGTTTTTGGTTTTGCTTTCTTCTTCCTTCACCCGAAGCCCCCCCCCCCCCCCCTTTTCTCTTCACCCCGGCTTGCCTCCCAGAAAACCCCAAGCTCCTCACCCTCCTTTGGTTCTCCTCCAGTTCATCCTAAACCAGTGGAGGCTTGCTACTGTCGGTGTGGTAAAGAGGAGGCTCCGGCCGCTGTCCGACTTCGAGGAGGCTCCCCCACTTAGCTCCAGAACTCAAGAACCACCAGGTAAACATCCCTGTTACTTTGGGTTATACATATATGAGTATGTGATGTTTTTTTCGTAAGCCAGTCTTATTCGGTGGTATGAGGCCACAGCCATGAAACCATGTTTTTTTGTTCACTTCCATCTGATGAAGACCACCAAGTAAGGAAGAGGAAGATGCGTGTGTTGCTCGCGCCGAAAAGGGAGCATGTTCCCAAGTTCCCTTCATCCATTGTACCCCTGTAAACCCCCCTCCTCATTCCCTTCTTCGGATGTTAGGGTGCATGCTTGAAGGTCTAGTCGTGGATGGGAGTACATGTAATGTCTGCATGTGGTTCCTTTTTTTTTTTTGTTACATTGCCGGGTTTGCTAACATGCTGCTTGTGCACCCTTGAGCATGCTCCCATCACCCCCCCCCCCTCCTTTTTCAAGCTGTTAATGCATTTGTACCAGTTTTTTTTATCGGGTTTGTTTTCTTTCTTCTAAAAGATTTTGGGTTGTGGGATGAAGCATGAAGCATGTTTAGATTAATTTCAATACAAGTTTAAGTGCCTTCTGGGGAGTGGTCGAAGCCCGGGGAAGTGTTCTGGGCATGTTATTCGTGAAGTATTTTGAAAGCATGGTTGTATTGTAAGTTTTCTGGGTTTTCAAAACTTGAAATAAAATGTAGTTAGATTAAATCCAAGATTAGTTGGGAGGTGTTCTGAGCATGTTAGGAGGCTAGTGGAACAGTTACAGACCAAAAAAAATCGGCCAGAGATGGAGATCTCAAAAAAACAGAGAGTTGAAAATTGCAGTGAGCTGCTGCCCATCTGGCGCCCACCTGGCGCTCACCTAGGAGGTGGGCGCCCCTTTCATCTCACTTCCCGCCGAGCTGGCGCCCACCTGGTGCTCAGCTCGCGCCCACTAAAAACCAGGTGAAATTCTGGCGCCCTTCTCGCGCCCATCTCGCGCTCACCTCCCGCCCAGCTCGCGCTCACCTGGTATCGGGTGAGCGCCAGGTCAAAATTTCGCCCGGTTCTGGCGCCCACCTGGCGCTCACTTCAGGAGGTGAGCGCCAGGTCCAAAACAGGCCGAATTGTTATTTTTTTTGAAAATTCCAAAAATACCCTTTACCATACCGCGGGGGGCTTCGCCCCCCGCACCCCCCACCCCTTTGTTCGCTTCACCCACAGGGCCCCCGAGTACCTCCCCTTGGACCCAACACAATGAGCCAGTTTTTTTTTTTTTTGACAGAGTGTCCATCTTGTGTTTTTTTGTAATTATTGCTAGATGTGAATGCCATTTCCGAATAAACCAATAGGGTTTCTGGGTCACCCGGAAACCCAATGTGAGACTTGGACCCCCGGTCCAACTTGACTTCCAGTGGGCCTTCCAACTGGGCCCACCCAGCCCAATAAACACCAAAGCATGCCATTAAATAACTTAAGTAAAATGAACAATTTGAACCGGGCAGGCCAAACCCAATGCGGCCCACCCGAGCCTTGTTATGTGAAATTGATGCATGAATTGCGTGGTTTGGCCGAGACCAAGGGCAAGGGCCTACCGGGCCCGCCAAAGCCCACCAACCGAACCAAGGAAGGGTGCAAACCCTAACTTCCGGTAACTTGGGCTTACAAGCCCAGATTTGGACTGCGGGCCCCAAGCCCAGTGTCCGAATCACTTTGGCAAAATTAAAAAGATAAATCCAATAAAAAATACTTGGCCACCATGTGGGCCCACCTAAGGGGCCCACAAACCAGTCCGGCCCGCTTGTGCATAAAAAACACTTAACCTTCAAATCTGAATCTAAAGTAAAATCAATGCACCAACCAAAGCCCAAAAGGCCTCCTAGGATAGGCCAAGGCCCACAAGGGCACAAGGGCACACGGGCTTGACTAAGCCCACCAAGGATACCGTGGGCCTTCCAACGGGGCCCACCCAACCAGACTCAGATCACCTAAGTAATCAAGATAAAAGCAACTAAAGGGACCCACACCACTCAGCTGGTCCCGCCAGACTTAACCAAATTGCATATCGGATTAGGAATCAGGTGAGACCAATGTAAGCTGACTCAAACCAGGGAACCCACGGGACCCGTCATCTGACGGGGTGGACCGGGGTGTCTACGGACTTCCCCGAACCACAACCGAGAACAGACTTAGAATCTCAAGCCGCAGACCAAAAAGCCCTAATAGGCAAGATTAGGCACCCAGGTGTCCGCCTGCACCCCATCAGGCGGTGGCGACTCCGAATTCCCACGTGCCGCGTTTCCCACGCGCGCACATTGGGTTTTTAACTTTTTATGTGCCTTCAGTTGGAAAAAAATATGTTTAAAATATGATCATTCTGTTTTCCCAATCTTAAAACAATTTTGAATATTTCAACCCTGAAAGCGATTTATTGCAACTTTTTATTTAAAATATGCAAAGTGGTGACAGTGATCCGTTGCCTTAAAAAAAAACTTTAATGAAAAGCAAAAATTCAAAGAGGTGACTGTGACGTGATGCATGGAAACAAAGAGAGGTGTATCAATTTGTAATATACTCTTCTTTTTAATAAACAAGTCGGCGGGTTTAAAGGGGTTATAGCGGGTTAGGTTAGGGTTGGGATATGCCAACCCATTTATTAAATGAGCGGGTTCGGGTTAAACATTAACCCCTTACATCAATTCGACCCATTGCCACCTCTATGTTGCATCATCCGTCAAAAGCATGAAAAAATCGCATGCTTTTGGGATTTGGGAAAGGATGTGGGGAATGAGGAGTCGCCACTACTTGATGGGATGCAGGTAGACACCTGGGTGCCTAAAAAGCTGTCTAATTAGGTGGTATGCGGCTTGAAATTCTAGTTAAGTTCTCGGATATGGTTCGGGGACGTCTGTAAACACCCCCGGTCCGCCCTGTCGGGTGACAGGTCCCATGGGTCATCCTGGTTATGAGTCAACTTGTTTTATTCTCATCCATTCCTTAACCGATATACACTTTATTTTAATTCTAGGTGGGACCATGTATATGGTGTAGATCCCTTTTGTTTGATTTTATCTTCCTAATTTAGAATGATATGAGTTTGTGATGTGGGCCCTATTGGAAGGCCCACAGGTTGCCAAGTTAGGCGCATGAGAGGTGTAGGTCCCATTTGGGGTTTGCTATATTGGGTAGCGCCCCTTTTGAATTCTAAGTTGTTTTGGTTTGGATGTATCTTTAGGGATGCAAAACTTTAAGTTGGTTTATAGATTTTTAAAGGGGCCTATTGGGCTTGATAGTGTCCCTTAGGAGGTCCAAGCAGCTTGAAATCCACATTTGGAGTGGATTTGGTTTAGCAAGAGGGGTGTGGGCCCCGTTGAAAGGCCCACGAGGATGCATTATTGGGTCTAGGGTAAGGCCCAAGTCCCAAAAGGGATCTCTGATTACTCAGAGACCCTGCTGGTTTAAGGCAAGTTGATTACAATTAATTTTAATCTTATTTATTCAAGAAAAACTAAGATCTATAGCTCTTTATTAATAAACCGTATACATCATACGGTTTAGTTAAAACCGTATATACCATACGGTTGTGACCAAACCAGTATGAATATACGGTTTATACAAAAATAAGCATAACCTTAATTTTTTAGGGGGAAACGGGGTTCCCCACCCCATGTGAGTCTAGTGGTGTCTATGGGTCATTGTGTTGACCCACAGGGGCTTTCTGATTCCATTTTAAGCATAATAAAACTATGTTTCTAAATGTTTACATCATGAATGGAGAGGGAAGAGGGCTTGGGGCCTCTCCCTCCTTATCTATGAGCTGAAACTCACAATTCTAAAGGGGATCTAGATGTTTTCCTTATTGGTACAACAAATATCCTTTTTTCTGTTATGGGGGAGAGAATAAAGGCGGCCCAAATGGCCTATGTCCAAGTCAAATCCAGCCACACCAATTAACATGCTCAAACAATAGATCAAGAAAAGTAAAGGAAATAAGCAAATGATAACCTAAAACATGCTAAAAAAGAGTGGTGTGTGAGGATAGACATGGAGTATGCATGGGGATAACACTAGATTTCAAGTGAGGATATTAGCATGCTTTAGTGTGTAACATAAGTATACATGGAAATTAGGGAAGCTCCTAACATTAAAATAAACATATGTGTTGTGCGCGCGTCATAAACGCCGCACTGCGGGGCACACAGATTCATGCGTGCCTCCAGGAGGGTAAAACGAGAATGTTGGAGTGGCCACTGCCTGATGGGGTGCAGGCAAACACCTGGGTGCCTAAGTTTGCCTATTAAGGCTTGGTCTGCGGCTTGAGATTCTAAGCAAGTTCTCGGTTACGGTCCGGGGAAGTCTGTAGACACCCCGATCCACCCCGTCAAATGACAGGTCCCATAGGTTTTCCTGGTTTGAGTCAATTTTGGTCTTTCACTCACCCGATTCCTAATCCAGCATTAAATTTGGTTAAGTCTGGCGGGACTGCCAAATTGGTGTGGGCCCTTTACTTGATTTTATCTTTTCTAACTTAATGAAGTGAGTCTTATTGGGTGGGCCCTGTTGGAAGGCCCACGGATCCCTTGGTGGGCCAAGTATGATCCACATGTTCCCTAGTGGGCCTCGGTCTAAGCCTGTGAGGCCCTTGGGATTTTGGTTTAATGAATTGATTTTACTTTGAAGTTCAAGTTGGATTAAGTTGATTTTCATGCCAATGCGGGCCGGGATTGCTTTGTGGGCCCTTGAGTGGGCCCCACAATTAGTTGCCAAGTGATTTTGATTATCTTTCTTAATCTGTGCTAAAATGAGCCAGGACTCGGGCTTGGGGCCCTTTACCTGGGCTTTGGCTTGAAAGCCCAAGACTTCCTGAGTTAGGGTTTGGAAACCCTAACCTTGTTTGGTTCAATGGGCTTAGTGGACCCGACAGGCCCTGCCCGTGGTCTCGGCCAAACCAATCCTAATCTAAGCCTTCATGCTTCGAAACTGGGCTCTTGGTGGGCCGCATTGGGTTTGGCCCATTCAATCACTTTAATTACCTTTATTTAACAAAAGTAGGCTTGTCGGGCTTAGTGGGCCCCATTAGAAGGCCCACTGGAAATCAAATTGGACCGAGTTGGTCCATGGCCCATCTTGGGTCTCTGGTTGACCCGAAAACCCTTCTGGTTCATCCGAATTGATCAAACAAGTCAAGAAAGTAGCACAAGATCATGAAAACCCAAACAATGAGATGTAACAGTGTAGTGACCTGAGCTGTCGGCTACACACATAAACAGGTGTATCCAACCACTTTGATCGGATACAAAGAGGAGCAGGTGTAGCCGACCAGAATCGGCTACACACATAAACAAGTGTATCCAACCACTTTGATCGGATACAAAGAGGAGCAGGTGTAGCCGACCATTCTGGTCGGCTACAAACAAATACAAGCTGATCCGACCTGAGTTGTCGGATCAGTTAAAAAATGCCATTTTTCAGATTTTGCCAAGGGGTTTAGGTTTCTGGGCTTCCCAGGGGTATTTCATGGTTGGGTGGGCCCCTGTGTAGGCCCACGGTGGTTCAGATGAGAGCCATTTGGCTTCTCTTGGGTTTCTCCAAACCAAACTATAAGGGATGGGAGAGGGTTTCCCTCTTCTTTCTCTTAGATGAAATCCAGCAAAGGAATAGAGGTCATGCACCTCCGTCCAGGTTGTTTACAGCCTCAAGGAACCACAATCAATTATGAACAATAAGAGAAAAGAAAATCAATTAAAACATGCTTCATCTAGGGCCTACCTTTCATCAAAAGGTGCATGCATGTGCTTGTTGTGCTCAAGGACTAAAAAAGACTGATCTATGGACCTACAAAATCCATTGCATATGATAGGACACATTAACAACTTAAAGATATTCCTAACAAGCAAATATGCAATATGCACCTAGAACCCATGACTAAACCAAGTGGGATGATCTCATGTGATCGGAAACAGCAACCAACATGCATTGGAATCCTAACTAAGATACTTAAGACAATAAAAACATGCTTATCACTTACCATGCATACCCACCAAGCTTCACTCACATACATGCTTTGAACACATAGTCATGAGGGTAAAATAACATGCATACCTAAGACTATCATCATATACATACAAATCAAAGGAAAAATATACCACACATCACTTACCATATCCATACAAATCCAAACCACAAGCCTAGCTAGAGAAAGTGTCTAAAGAAGGGGATAAGGGGATTACATGTAGGGTACATTAGATGATCATGCTAAGGGGAACATACTCCCCCACAAATAATTAAAACAAAACCCAAAAACAGCACCCTAAATGACACAAAAGTGTGTAGACAGCTCTCATGCTCCCATGGAACCATACGAATACTTACCCTTACCTTTAGAGACTTTCACATACAAAAATGAGGATCAAATACATGAAGATCATGTAGGAAAGATAGCTCAAAACAAGGGTGAGACCAAACTTTTCTAAACACTATAAAAATGCCTCATTCTCATATATGTGAAATAAAAGGTACTAGGGGACATTACCTTGGGATTTCTCTTCTTCTTGGAGGTATGTTGAGCCTTCTTGGAGCCCAAATAGCTGCTGGAACAGCAACCTTGAAGCACCACCAGCAACTCCCTAGTCCTCTTTTGAATGAAGATGAAGAAGGAAAGAAGAGATGAGGGATAGGGTGGTCCAAGAGGGGGTTTTTGGGTGGTGTAGGAGGTGAAGAGAGGTTTGGAGAGGAGGGTTTTTGGAGATGGGAGAGCTTGGGAGAGAGAATGGGAGAGAATGGAAGAATGAAAAGTGAGCAAAAGTCCCCCATAAGTATGGGTTTGGGGGCTTTTATCATGGGGTAATGCATGGGG
Organism: Buxus sempervirens; assembly: GCA_947561395.2. NCBI lineage: Eukaryota > Viridiplantae > Streptophyta > Magnoliopsida > Buxales > Buxaceae > Buxus > Buxus sempervirens. The sequence goes on from OX387185.1 coordinate 16,012,907, forward strand.
GCATGGGAGTTGTGGGGAGACATAAAGGATGCCCATGGTTGGAGAGAGAGAGAGAGAGAGAGATGCATGCATGGTGAGATGATGATACATGCCCATGTGGGAGAGAGAGAGAGAGAGAGAGATGCATGCATGGTGAGATGATGATGCATGCCCATGTGGGAGAGAGAGACACACACACACACATGCGTGCATGAGGCATGAGGGGATGCATGCATAGGGAACATTAATCATGAGTGAGAGAGAGAGAGAGAGAGATGTATGCTTGAGGCATGGGGGGATGTATGCATAGTTGCTCATGGAGGAGAGAGAGAGAGAGAGATGTATGAGGTGTTGCATGCATGGATGATGCACATGCATGCCCATAAGAAACATCAATCATGAGAACATCAATCATGAGAGAGAGGTAGCAAATCTTAATATTTGTAGATTAGCCCCTGATACTTTTGGATATTTACAGATTAGTCCCTGATACTTTTGGATATTTACAGATTAGTCCCTGATACTTTTGGATATTTACATATTTGGTCCCTGATACTTTGTATATTTACATATTTGGTCCCTGATACTTTTGGATATCTGCAGATTCACCCTTAAGATATTTTTCATTGATTTGGATAATTACAGATTTAATCCATGAGACCTTTTTGCTCTGCGGCTTGCCACGTGTGCAAACTTTTGCCATGTGTGCAGTTTTCCGACACTGCGGCCCTAGAACTTCAACTGCTCATATCTTCTTCATCCGGACTCCGATTCAGGCAAACTCAATTGCGTTAGAACCGTATCGAAGACCTCTATCCATTGACATAGGGGTAAGCACCTGGTTCGGGGTTTCACAAAAAGTCAACTTTCGGCTCCCCCTCAAGTTTGACTAGCCTGCAGAACCTTCATCCGGACTCCGATTCCTACAAACTCAGTTGCATTGGAACCGTGTCAGGATTCTCTATCCATTGAGATAAAGCAAGGTGGCCAATTTTCACTCAATCAAAAAGTCAACTTTTCACCCCTTAGGGTTTGACTTTCCGTCCAGGGTTTGCATTTCTGGCTTTTCTGGGAGTGCAAAAATGAGGTGCTTACATGTGTATGCATGGATTCATGCTTTTGTGTACACATGATAAAACTAGAAGAGTACTTAAGCATTTTTGCGTGTTAAAACAAACACAAAGCAAGCTTTAAAGAGTGTATAGAAAACAAGTAAAGAAGGGGATTAGGGGGGTTTAATGGGGTACATGAAACATAGAAGGAGGGAGAACATGCTCTCCCTTTTGAATAAGAACATAAAAATGATCTAGAATGACTTTCTAAGTGACTATATCATGCCCTCTCAAACTCCCATTCAATTCCGTCAGCTCCCCTTACAATGGAAGTCTCTTCTTGATGACAAAATCAAACTAAATACAAAGAAAAGAGGAGAAAGAGGAGAAAAAAAGTGATGGCATGCACTAAAAGTGAGCTTTTAGCTCATAACACGCTCACAATTACATGGATTTCATATAAGTGGAATAAAAGATAAAGAGAAAGCTTACCTTGAGTACAAAAACCTTCTTGAGGATGTATGAAGGCTCCTCCAAGTCTAGACAGCAAGTGGAACACCTTCTTTGTTCTCCAAGAGGTTCAAAGGGCTTCAAGGGTGATTAAATTGTGCTTGAGGGTGATTGGGAGAGCTTTAGGGGGTTTAGAGGGAGGAAAAGAGATGTGCATGGCGAGAAGCTCTGGCTCATAGAAGATGTAATGGAAGAGAGAAAGGATCAACCAAACCCCTGCACAGTGGTGCAAGTCTACTTTTATAGGCAGAGGTCAAAACCATATATAGTGTATGTTTAGACAAAACCGTATACTTTATACGGTTTTATCTATCTTTTCAGCAATGATCAAATTCATCCATGTGTTAGATCTGCGCAGAGGATAAGATTTTGATCAAATCTTTAAAAACCGTATTGGAAACACGGTCTTGTCATTTTTAGTTCATTTTGATCAAACCGTATTGTTCAATACGGTTTATTTGATCTCACTTGATTAGATTTGATTCTCTGACAAGATTTGCGAATCTTTTGACCGTATGTAGTGTACAGTCAAGGCATGACCATATGTAACATACAATTTGACCAGATATCCTGACAGATTTCTGACAAATCTGCAATCATCAAAGAATCTTCCCAAACCATATATACCATAAGGTTTTGGCCTAACCGTATATGCTATATGGTTGTATCATATCTTTGAGATTTGATTTGATTCCTAATTTGACCTAGATTAAACCTAATTAGACACGATTTGATCTGATTTGATTTGACGTTTTGTCCTTTAGTGCTTTAGTTTTCCACTTGTCCAGTTTATCTGCATTTTACTGCCCTTTTACTATTTTGCTCCTGTTTTCTTCATCCGGACTCCGATTCATGCAAACTCAGTTGCGTTAGAATCATGTCGGGATCTCCTACCCATTGGAATAGAGTGTGGTAGTGTGAGACATGGAAAATCACCTAGATGATTCTCTTCATCATCACACGGGCTCAACAAAATGGGAGAGTCGCCACCATTCAATTTTAGGTGTGAATGGGCACAAAAAATCATCAAAATAAACAAAAAGGCAAATCTAGAGTAAAGATAACTCTACTTGAAAATAAAATCCAGAGATGGGTAAGGGGATTAGATTATGAACGGGGAAGGTGTTAGGCACCCCCATTCACCCACGCAAGGTGGTTGCCAAGTGTTGTTCATGCTCAAAATAACGAAGGCTTGCTAAAGTAATCAAAAAGCTTGAAAAGAACTAAACACATGTATGATACCTCCACATGAGAAATCCAATGAATTCCAGATCCTCTTTTATGTCAGTATCACTTCTGGGACATCACTATTGAATGGAAATCAAGGCAAAGCTTGAACACAACCAAGTTAAGACAAATCTGAAAAATTCGATAAGAGATGGAGCCATTTGACCATAACTTATTCAAATCAAGTTCAAAATTGAATCAAACCAAATCCATTTGAAAGATTATGATAAATAGAAGATTCATACAAATTTTCAATTAAATCCGGTTAAAACCCTAAGAGTTATTCTCCTTTGAAATCTGTTGTTGGAAATCGGTAAAAGTAACAAGTGGGCACATTTTGAAATTCATTTAGGAAAATTGGCTCCATGTAAATCCATGAATTTTTGCCTGAATGAAGTCTATAGGGCCATCTTTCAAATGAAACTAGCCCCATACCAAACTTCATCCGGATGTGCCTTGGGTGACCTCCCAAACAGGCCCCGAGAATCACAAATTAGCCCAGAAATGTGCTGTTGAGCAGTTCTGAGAAAATCAGTCACCCACGACACAAATGAAATCAAACAAAATTGTGAAACTAATTGGATTTGAAAGTAGACTCCCGAAGGAAAACACAAAAACAAAAAATCACTCAAATCGGACTTAAAACGAACACATGGCGCTCAATCAAAGTGACAGGTTCAGCAATCTGGCCTGAACTGACCTATCAACTTCGACTGAATGGTGTCAAAAATCCACTTCATAAAAATTAATGAAATTTTACAGACATGAACTAGACAGTCTCGCCTTTCACATGTCTTTGGAATCACTCCAAAATTCATCCCAATGATGAAGTTATGAGTGTCCGAAGTTAGGGTACAGATGCTATCCAGTTTTGCCATTTTTAAGTAAAATCAATCCAAAACAGTGATCAAGTGTGTGTAATCCATGCAATATGAATCAAAATCATATAAAAAGTGTTGAAAAACCTCCAGGAGGAAATAGGGCACAAGTTTGGCTCACCATTCTCTCCAATTGGAGAGAGTATGCCAAAAACCCTAAAATGGAGCCAAATGCTCACAACCGGGAGGTTAGACCTTGAGGTCTTCAATACTCGAGATAAACTTGTTTGAAATCAATAAGAAATATCCCAAAAATGCTTGGGGCTATTTATTTCAGATCTATCACAATGAATGCAATAGATCCCAAATACAAGCCGATTCCGACAAAACGAGTGCAATATGTGCATGTGTACAAATTAACTCTTCAATCACATACATAACAACATATAGCATTCATTCAATCAAATGGGGTTCTAAAAAACCTAGGGTTCTGTTCCATTCTCTTTTCCCTTAGTTCTCTCTCCCCGTTTTACGGTTTCGAGAAAGTCTTAGGGTACTTTAAGTATGAAACGGTTTTCATAGAATCAAAAGGCCAATCAAGAGGGTTCTATAACTAAGGATCAATTCCTAGTCTCGTTTCCCCTAGATCCCTCTTCACGTTTTATGGCTAGAGGGAGTCTCGAAATACTTTGAGTAGGTAAAAGGGTTGCATACACAATCAATAGGCCATTATTCTACAAAAAGGTAGACGAAAGATCTAACCCTAGAATGTAAAACAGAAAATAAAAGAAGTTGCAGGCTTACCTGGGTTCCTGGGAGCAATGCGGCAGAGGTTTCCCTTCTTCGCTCGGAGCTCTTCAATCTCCAACTCTTCTCAAAAATTCTTGGCCATTTGCTTGAGGAGTGTGAGACATGGGAAAAATCAATTCAATGACTTCCTCATCATCACATGGGATTGGTTAAAAAAACACAGAGTCGCCACCATTCTGTTTAGGTGTGAATTGACACCAAAATATCAAATAAGCACAAAAAGGCAAATTTAGGGTAAAAATGACCCTCTAAAAAAAGAACCAGAGATGGGTAAGGGGATTAGGTTATGAACAGGGGAAGGTGTTAGGCACCCCCTATTCATCCACATAAGGTGGTTTCCAGGCATTGTTCATGTTAAAAATAAAGAAAGCTTGCTACAAAAATAATAAAAATCACAAAAAGACAAAAGTGTATGGTTTTTTTCATACGAATAGCCTGATTGATCCAGAACTTTCAAATATGATCATACCATTCCTAGGGTTTCATGATCAAAATAAAATTGAGATAAAATCAAATAAAACCAATCTAAAGTGAAAACTTCAAAAATCTAGATTCAAGTTAAATTCTAGAAATCTAGAAAAATATGATTTTTATAAAATATTGCAAAATTGAACTTGAACAATCCATGACATAGATATATCCCAAATTTCACATTCAATCAAGAAATTAAAACCAAAAATACCCACGTTGATGAAGAACATGAAAAGGGGAGAACTTAGACCGTAGGGTCTTCTCTCAAACATGAAAAAGGACTCAAAAACCACTTCATGAAACCCTAGAAATTACTTTCAGGCTTCTGAATCCAGATCTATCATACTGATCATGATATATCCAGGATCTTAACCTAATATCACAAAAATCACGAAAATAGTGTTGTAGGTGAAAAAGTGGTGAAAATCTCAATTTTTGGAGAAAAAAAGGATTTCATGCTATAAACATCATAGATTCATAGGATTCATTCAGATTCAATCACAAGATCATTAAAATATGAACATGATATTCAAAGCAGCCATATCTCACAGATTAGAACACATGGGGGTCTACCCTACGGATCCACCTGTTCTCTTTTCCCCTAGCTCTCTCTTCACGTTTTACGGCTAGAGAGAATTCTTGAGGTACTTGGAGACAGGTTTGGGTATACAAACACAATCAAAGGCCTTATTCTAAGAGAAAAACAGATTATGGGGTTCTATTCTGGGGATCCACCTGTTCCCCTTTCCCCTAGCTCTCTCTTCACATTTTACAGCTAGAGAGGATTCTTGAGGTACTTGGAGGCAAGTTTGGGAATACAAGTACAAGATGACCTTATTCTACAGCAATGGAAAAGATCCTATTATCTCTAGAATTGAAGACAGAAAATAAAAGGGAAAAAGGGACTTACCTGGATTGAGCAAGCAGAGCAGCAAGGATTCCTCTCTTCTCTTGGAGCTCCTTGGACTGCAAAATTTCGTGGCCCTTTGTTTAAGGATCTCACCTCTATTTATAAGCAAACCCAGGGGCATGGCTTGTCCAGAGGGATATACCATGATCCACCCAGATTGGGTTAAAAATAAGGATAATGCCCATCCATGGCCAACAAAGATAATTCGAGCGAATAAAAGAGATAATTCGCTCATCTAAAGAGATATTAGACTGAAGATAAAGCTCAAAAATCGAGCAAAGATCAAATTCGCACAAATCTCCTGCGCCCATAAATATATTGCGGGCAAGTGGTGTCCGCATTCTTATTACGGGCACGGTATGTCCGTATATAAAATCCGAGCATGACCAGCCCGTAGATACAATACAGGCAATGCTTAAATGATTGAATTTTATGCATTTTTGACCTGTTTTAAATCCCAATTACATGTTTTCAATTATTTTCTCATTTTGTAGTGCAATTTGGGGTGTCTAAAACTGCCCCCTCTTTGCTAGTAATTGGAACCAATTACGAGCAGAGAGCAACAAGACCCACCAATTGCACTTTTTGAGATTTTTGTCTAACTAATTTCATTTTGCAAGGATTAAATGGATGATTTTGGAAAAATAATTTGTATGGAAGATTTGCTGAAAAGTCCCTAACCTTAAGCGGCAAATCCTCCTCTCTGATCTCACTGAGCACTCGTGGCTATGAAGTGAGATTTGAGACAAGTTTTAAAACAAAAGTGGGCAAGGTGGCAATCCTTGCAACTTACAACTAATATAAACGTTAATCTCCTGATGTAGACACCCCAAATTGCACTACAAAATGAGGAAATAATGAAAACATTAATTAGAATTTAAAACATGCCAAAAATGCATGAAAATGAATAATTTAAGCCTTGATCGTATTATATCTACGGGCTAAGCACGCCCGAATTTTATATATGGGCACGCAGCGTCCGTAATAAATATACGGACACCATTGGACCGTAAATCATTTACGGGCACATTAGACTCGTGCGAGTTTTATTCTTCTCTCGATTTCTGAGCCTTATCTTTAGTCCAATATCCCTTTAAATGAGCGAATTATATATTTTATTCGTGCGAAATATCTTTGTGGATAAAGGATTGGCATGATCTTGTGTTTAACTCAAACTGAAACTCTATCTTTCCAAACCTTGGACCAACCATACCCCTGGGTTTGCCTATAAATAGAGGGTCTTTCCTCAAGCAAAAGGCCACGAAAATTTGAAGTCTAAGAAGCTCCAAGAGAAGAGAGGAATCCCTGCGGCCTTGCTTGCTCAATCCAGGTAAGTCCCTTTTTCCTTTTATTTTCTATCTTCAATTCTAGAAGTAATAGGATCTTCTCTATTGCTGTAGAATAAGGCCATCTTTTGTACTTGTATTCCTAAACTTGTCTCTAAGTACCTCAAGAGTCTCTCTAGCCGTAAAACGTGAAGAGAGAGCTAAGGAAAAGGGGAACAGGTGGATCCCTAGAATAGAACCCCATATCTGTTTTCTTCCTTTTTTTCTAGAATAAAGCCTTTGATTGTGTTTGTATCACCAAACCTATCTCCAAGTACCTCAAGAATCCTCTCTAGCCGTAAAACGTGAAGAGAGAGCTAGGGGAAAAGAGAACAGGTGGATCCGTAGGGTAGACCCCCATGTGCTCTAATCTGTGAGATGTGGCTGTTTTAAATATCTTGATCATGTTTTAATTGTTTTAATGATGAATCTGAATGAATCACATGAATCTATGATGTTTATATCATGAGATCCCCAGCTTTTATAAAATTTTGATTTTTCACATATTTGCACCTACAGCACTGTTTTCGTGATTTTTGTGAGATTAGGCTAAGATCTTGGATCTATCATGATCAATATGGTAGATCTGGATCCAGAAGGCTGAAAATAACTTCTAGGGTTTCATGATGTGATTTTTGAGTCGTTTTTCATTATTGAGAGAAGACCCTACGGTCTAGGTTCTCCCCTTTTGATATTCTTCATCAACGTGGGTATTTTTGGATTTGATTTTTTGATTTAATGTGAAATTTGGGCTATACCTATGTCCTGGATGATTCAAGTTCAATTTTGAAATATTTTATAAAAATCATATTTTTCTAGATTTCTAGAATTTAACTTGAAGCCAGATTTTTGGATTTTTCACTTTAAATTGATTTTATTTGATTTTATCTCAATTTTATTTTGATCATGAAACCATAGGAATGATATGATCATATTTGAAAGTTCTGGATCAATCAGACTATTCGTATGAAAAAACCATATATTTTGTCTTTTTTGTGATTTTTCGTGATTTTATAGCAAGCTTTTTTCCTTTATTTTAACATGAACAATACCTGGCAACCACCTTGTGTGGATGAATAGGGGTGCCTAACACCTTCCCTTGTTCATAATCTAATCCCCTTACCCATCTCTGGTTGTTTTTTTTAGGAGGGTTATTTTTACCCTAAAATTTCCTTTTGAGCTTATTTAATATTTTGGTGTCCATTCACACCTAAATTGAATGGTGGCGACTCTTTGTTTCATTCAAACCCGTGTGATGATTGAGGAAGTCAATGAATCTGATTTTTCCCATGTCTCAGTACTGGCGACTCCGCTGGAGACTTGAGGATTTCAGCCTTTTGGTGTTTGTTCATGTTTTTGATTTTTTTTTATTTGCTTGCTATTTTGTGTTCTTAAGCATGTTGGGTATGTCTTAAATCTGAATTATTGCTTAAGAATTCATGAGGGTAGAAACATGCTTAATTTTGATTTATAGGATTGTTTCTAGAAACATGCGTAGAGGAGGTTCGTTTTGCTGAACCATGTTTATTTCTTGCTATATTTTTATAATAGTATGTTTTAATTTTCAGCATGATCTCCATGATGATTTTTGGTATATAACATGATCAGATGTTTACATGATTAGATGATTTTTATGAGCATGTTTTAGGTGTTATAGGGACTGCTTTGTGTATTTGTTTACTTTATATATGCTTTCCTATTATTCCTTGGTTTGTATATGCATGGCTACGAAAAGAGTGGCAAGGGTTTGGGACGTTGTGAATGCACCCAATTTTTACAATGCACTGTGCACATTTTATTTTTTTACACAGCGTACCTATAACCTATAGGAAGTTGAACCCGAATGTGTGTAGCTTGGCGCAACGAGGTCGATACTTCGGAAAGCGAAAGTGAAAACATTCACCTTAGAACTTTGAGCCAATGATGTGATGATAACGTGGATCTGTGATTCGATTCTGGTCATCACTAGGCTTGAGTGCTAAGTTGCCATTAAGCCAAAACCCAAAGCCCCTACGCTTGAAGGTGGAGATACACGTTTTTGGCTAAAATACACAATTACGTGGGGATATGGGCTTGTAATTGTGGGAAGGCCATTTGCATGGTTTGCAAGCCAAGGCATAATGCGGATGGCATATTGAAGGTAAACAAGGTAACAAGTTAACCTTAATTTTTGCATTATTTTCATGTCATAGGGGTGGTATGGTGTCAATCAATTTGGGATAAAATTGGTCCCAAATATGCATGTTTTCTAAAATTGGTGCAGCCCATAGGAAGAGTTTCTAACTCTGTTTAGAATCAATCCTACCCAATGTTCATACAAGAGGCAACAAAAGGGTACCAAATTCTAGAATATGGTGTCAATTCGGAGGGTACATGTGCCCTCCTAAACATGTGTTTTAGCAAAAAGGCCAAGGTCCACTTTGGGACAGTTTAGAAGCTTTGCAATGGGTGAACCGTATGTTTGGATGAGAAATTAAAGTGATCAAATCATGTAAAAACTGGGAAAACATAAAAAAGCTCCGTAAAACCGCATTTAGTACACGGGCTGGGCTCGCCCGTGTTTTCCATGCGGTCACGGCTTGCTCGTAATTTGAATACGAGCAGGGCTGGACCGTACTGTGTATGCGGTCTTAGCGGAAAATTCAATTTTAATCAGTTTTTCCCACTAAATCTTGTTCCTTTAACCTTTAAATAATGATAAAGGGAAATGAGTTTGAATAAAATGCTTCAAAAAAAAATAAATAAATAAAAAATGTGAGAGAAAATCCTTTGGGCCTCTGAAAGCCTTTGAATTTCAGACTTTTTCTCAAAACCCCTGGGTCTCTTAAAGCCTTTGAATTTCAGACTTTTTCTCAAAACTCCTTGGGCCTTTGAAAGCCTTTGAATTTCAGACTTTTTCTCAAAACTCCTTAGGCCTCTGAAAGCCTTTGAATTTCAGACTTTTCCTCAAAACTCCTTGGGCCTCTGAAAGCCTTTGAATTTCAGACTTTTTCTCAAAAATCCTTGGGCCTCTGAAAGCCTTTGAATTTCAGATCTTTTTCCTCGGGCCTCTGAAAGCCTTTGAATTTCAGATCTTTTTCCTTGGGCCTCTGAAAGCCTTTGAATTTCAGATCTCTTTCCTTTGGGCCTCTGAAAGCCTTTGAATTTCAGATCTTTTGGGCCTCTGAAAGCCTTTTAAATTTCAGATCTTTTTCTTTTGGGCCTCTAAAAGCCTTTGAATTTCAGATCTTTTTCCTTTAGGCCTCTGAAAGCCTTTGAATTTCAGATCTTTTTCCTTGGGCCTCTGAAAGCCTTTGAATTTCAGACATTTTGCAAAAATATCCCTGGGCCTTTGAAAGCCTTTGAATTTCAGACCTTTTCCAAAAATATCCCTGGGCCTCTAAAAGCCTTTGAATTTCAGACATTTTCCAAAAATATCCCTAGGCCTCTGAAAGCCTTTGAATTTCAGATCATTTTCTCTTTTTGTGGGACCTATTGGAAGCCCTAGAATATTCCAACAATTCTAAAAATAAAATAAAAGAAGCAAATAAAAAAACAAAATCCAAACATGTGTTCACCCAGCTTGCACATAGGCATGTGAATGAGATTAAATGGACACTGATATTTTTCCTTTATCTTTTTACCAGGTACCAATACACTTGCAATCATAGCTCCTGTAACCAGATCAAGAGCTCGCGCCATGAATCCCATTGAGACTGAAGCTGATGCTCCTCACCCAAATATTGTCTTGCTTCAGGAGCAGGTGGCAAGACTAGCCCGAATGCTAGAGAACGTACTGTCAGTGCAAGCCCAACAAGTGCAAGCACAAAATCAAGCATCCACTTCCAACCCAGCACCTCCACCCCAGATCAATATTCCACCTCCGGTTCAACCTATTCCTTGTAGACACCCCAAATTGCACTACAGAATGAGAAAATAGTAAAAACATGTAATTAGAGCTTAAAACAGGTCAAAAATGCATAAAAACTGACAAAACTGGCTTTGACCGTATTTCATTCACGGGCCGGTCGCGCCCGAAATCAATCTACGGTCAGGCGCGCCCGTAGTAACAATACGGTCCCCGTTGGACCGTAAATCATTTACGGTCACTAAAGACACGTGGGAGTTTTATCCTTCTCTCAATTTCTGAGCTTTATCTTTAGTCCAATATATCTTTAAATGAGCGAATTATGTATTTTATTCGCTGAAGCCACCTTGGTTGGCTATGGATGGGCATTATCTTTGTATTTCACTCTATCTTAAGGACCAGGCTACATCCTTCTGGACCAACCTTACCCCTGGGCTTGCCTATAAATAGAGGTGAGATTCTCAAGCTGGAGGCCACGAAAATTTGAAGTCTAAGGAGCTCCAAGAGAAGAAGAGGAACCTCTGCTGCTTTGCTTGCTCAATCCAGGTAAGTCCCTTTTCCTTTTTTATTTCATATTTCAATTCTAGAAGTAATAGGATCATCTCTATTGCTGTAGAATAAGGCCATCTTTTGTATCTAGTATTCCTAAACTTGCCTCTAAGTACCTCAAGAGTCTCTCTAGCCGTAAAACGTGAAGAGAGAGCTAGGGGAAAAGAGAACAGGTGGATCCCTAGAATAGAACCCCATATCTGTTTTTCTCCTTTTTCTAGAATAAAGCCTGTGATTGTGTTTGTGTAACCAAACCTATCTCCAAGTACCTCAAGAATCCTCTCTAGCCGTAAAACATGAAGAGAGAGCTAGGGGAAAAAAGAACAGGTGGATCCGTAGGGTAGACCCCCATGTGCTCAAATCTGTGAGATGTGGCTGCTTTGAATATTCTGATCATGTTTTAATTGTTTTTATGATATATCTGAATGAATAACATGAATCTATGATGTTTATAGCATGAGATCCCCACTTTTTGATAAAATTTGGATTTTTCACATATTTGCACCTACAGCACTGTTTTCGTGAATTTTGTGATATTAGGCTAGGATCTTGGATTTATCATGATCAATATGGTAGATCTGGATCCAGAAGCCTGAAAGTAAATTCTAGGGTTTCATGATGTGGTTTTTAAATTGTTTTTCATTATTGAGAGAAGACCCTACGGTCTAAATTCTCCCCTTTTGATATTCTTCATCAACGTGGGTATTTTTGGTTTTGATTTTCAGATTTAATGTGAAATTTGGGCTTTACCTATGTTTTGGATTATTCAAGTTCAATTTTGAAATATTTTATAAAAATCATATTTTCTAGATTTCTAGAATTTGACTTGAAGCCAGATTTTTGGATTTTTCACTTTAAATTGATTTTATCTCAATTTTATTTTGATCATGAAACCCTAGGAATGGTATGATCATATTTGAAAGTTCTGGATCAATCAGACTATTCATATGAAAAAACCATATATTTTGTCTTTTTTGTGATTTTTCGTGATTTTTATAGCAAGCCTTTTTCCTTTATTTTAACATGAACAATACCTGGAACCCACCTTGTGTGGATGAATAGGGGTGCCTAACACCTTCCCCTGTTCATAACTTAATCCCCTTACCCATCTCTGGTTGTTTTTTTTAGGAGGGTTATTTTTACCCTAAAATTGCCTTTTGTGCTTATTTAATATTTTGGTGTCCATTCACACCTAAATTGAATGGTGGCGACTCTTTGTTTAATTTAATCCCGTGTGATGATTGAGAGGAAGTCAAAATTGAAAATTTGATTTTTTCCCATGTCTCACATTCCTGAACCCATCTATGAACCCACCCCTGAACCTATACTGATCAGGGATGAGACAGTGGAGTCAGACAAAGCAAAGGAAAAGGAAAGGAGGAGGGAAGAAGTTGAAAGGAAATTCATCCACAGATTGGAAATGATCCAAGACGAACTGACGGAGGTTAAAGGCTTGAACAACTTTGGGGGCACCAATTTTGAAGACTTGTGCCTATACCCCCAACGTTAACCTGCCAGCTAAGTTCAAATGCCCAGACCTAGACAAGTATGATGACACGGGCTACCCCATGAGCCATCTGAAGTTGTACTGTGGTGCCCTATGCCAGTTCGGACGGGATGAGGGCGTCTTGATTCAACTCTTCCAAAGGAGCTTAACTGGAACTGCATTGAGATGGTTTGCCACTTTAGACCACGGAAAGATCAAAAGATGGAAGGACCTAGCAGATGCCTTCCTAGCTCAGTACCGGTTTAATTCAGAAATCGTGCCAGACAGGTACGATGTAATGAGGATGAGTAGGGGAAGGGATGAATCCGTGAGACAGTATGCCAAGAGATGGAAGGAGACTGCCTCCCAGGTTAGGCCACCCATGCTGGAGCAGGAAATGATTTCCACTTTCATTAGTACGCTGGGTCAACCATTCTACAGCCACCTGATGGGTCAGACCACCACTAATTTTGCGGCTTTAGTACAAGTGGCCGATCAAATTGAAGATGGGATAAGGTCGGGTAAAATAATTGACCACTCTGCTATGGTCAGTCAGCAAGACCCCAATCTGAAGAAAGGAAGCGGGATAAAGAAGAATGGGAACAAGAAAGAAGGGGAGGTGAACATGGTGCAGCCACCATCGGGCCCTAACAAGCCCATACAAATCATTATACCTGCTCATTTTCCTACTCCATCTGCTCCATCTACCCAGGCCCCCATGAGGGTTAATGTTCTAGCAGCACCCTCAGACCAAAAGAGGGTTTTTACTAAAGAGGAAAAGGATGCCTATTTCGCAGCAAGGAGAAATAGGGTTTTCACCCCTATTCCAATGACTCCTTCTCAGTTGCTGCCCACTTTATTGAAAGCAGGGTATATTACTTTAAGAGAACCCAATCCAAATGCATCAAAGGGAAGAAATTATGACCCCTCCACCACTTGTGATTTCTACATGGGTGCACCTGGGCACTCTACTGACAAGTGTTAGCTGTTGAAACATGCCATTCAGGATATGCTTGACTAGAATACCTTGTCTTTTAATACAGGGGCTCCCAATCCTCCTAGAACAAATATTGGACAAAACCCTTTGCCCCAGCATTATGGGGTAGGCCCATCTAATGTCATAGGGGTCATTTCTTCTGATGAAATAACCTTTGACCCATCCCAGTTAATTGCCCCAATAGGGACAACGGTCAAAGTTTATTTTGACAGAAGAAATGAGGTTAAAGAAATAAATGTGATTTCAAAAGGGAATGAGAGTGCTGCTGAGAGCATTAGCTCCTCTCTGGACTGGGTCTCATCTCTCATGGCCCAAATGAATATAGCCAAACCGCCTTTGGTTATTAATTATAGTCCATCCACCTTTACTTCACCCATTCAATCAAAACCACCATTGGTCATAAACTGTGACCATCTCAATGCATCAGTCACTTCTGCAACCTCTCAACCAAAACAGTGTCCACCATTGGTTGTTGATATTCCTCTTACTCAGACTTCATCATACAAGTCCAAACTTCCTCCCTTGGTGATAAATGTTCCTAAGCCTTCCTACTCTGAATTGGCTGTACCATGGAACTATAGTGAAGGCTACACCACTACATTCCCTGCAGCTGACATGAAATTCCCGCACATCAGGGAAACTTTTCCTAAGCTTGCCCACATGATTCAGCTGTCCAAACCCCCATACTATAACATCAACCCATTCCAGAAACCCAAGTCCTCAACCATGCAGCCATATGTTCGACCTTCACCTCCACAAGCATTGGGTGGGCCTGGGCCACATACAGAACAGGAGCATGACTTTTCTGAGGACATTGGAGCCTTTTTTGCCATGACTGAAGGCAACCAAGAAGAAGGAGCAGAGGAGCTACCTTTTATTGATTGGGCTACAGTAGAAGTCCCATCTGGGACAAGCCCTAGAGAAGAAGCAGGCAATGCAACTCACCCAGTACTGGTGATTTCAGATGCGGACCCTGAGCTTGAGGAGCAGGCTTGTATCCCTGCCCCAGATTCTTTTATTCTGAACAATTGGGAGGAAACTCCCCTTACTTTTGAAGCCGCGTTTGTTTGGCAAACAGACATGGCTTCCAAAAAAAAAACTCCATTAGTGGAATGCCCTTTTCCTGAAGGTTTTAATGAGCCTTCGTCTTCAGGGAAAGATTTTATAGAAGGCTCTCAAAAAATACAAAAAGATTTTTCAATTTTTTATAGAAAAAATAAATTTTTCAAAAAGATCCAAACCACTTATGAACCATATAATCAAACGGAATTGGATCAGGTTGAGTATGACTCCGACCTCGAGCTCGACTTTGACCTAATGGGGGTTAAAGAAGAGACCGAGGACGAAGAAGACGACCCTCCAAAAGAAATCACATATCAATTGGAGCGTCATGAAAAGGGGGTCCAACACAATATTGAAGAGACCATATCAATAAACCTAGGGACCGAAGATGACCCAAAAATAGTAAAGATTGGGGTATGCTTATCTAAGGTACAGCGGGATGAAATGATACGGTTCTTAGCTGATTATGAAGATGTATTTTCATGGTCATATCGGGATATGCCAGGGTTAGACACGGACATGGTTGTGCATAGGCTACCCATTCTACCAGATGTCAAGCCAGTTAAGCAGAAATTGAGAAGGCTGAAACCTGAATGGACATTGAAGGTTAAAGATGAAGTGGTTAAGCAATTCCAAGCTGGGTTCTTGGCGGTCTCCACTTACCCTGAATGGCTTGCAAATATAGTGCCAGTGCCAAAGAAGGATGGAAAGGTCCGAATGTGCGTAGACTATAGAGATCTGAATAAGGCAAGCCCAAAGGACGATTTTCCACTTCCACACATCGACATATTGGTGGACAACATTGCTGTACATAACCTGTTCTCATTCATGGATGGGTTTTCTGGGTACAATCAAATTAAAATGGCTAAGGAGGATCAAGAAAAAACAGCCTTCATTACACCTTGGGGTACCTTCCACTACACTGTCATGCCATTCGGGCTTAAAAACGCCGGGGCAACCTACCAACGGGCCATGACAGCCTTATTCCATGATATGATCCATAAGAAGATGGAGGTCTATGTGGATAATATGATAGCCAAATCATGTGAAGAAGAAGACCATTTGATCAACTTGAAGAAGGTGTTTGACCGGCTCAGGTAATACAGTCTAAGGCTTAACCCTGCGAAATGCGTCTTCGAGGCTACATCAGGAAAATTATTGGGCTTTATAGTAAGCAGGAAGGGAATTGAGATTGACCCAGCTAAAGCTAAAGCAATCATTGAAATGCCATCACCTAGAACGGAGAAGGAAGTTCGTGGTTTTCTTGGAAGGATTCAATACATAAGCCGATTCATAGCACAGCTCACCACTATCTGTGAACCAATTTTCAAGCTTCTAAGAAAGAATAATCCAACGGTCTGGAATGAAGATTGCCAAGAAGCCTTTGACACAATAAATGAGTATTTATTGAACCCACCTGTGCTAGTGACACCAACTCCAGGAAGACCATTGATTTTATACTTGTTAGTTTTGGAGACATCAATGGGGTGTGTCTTGGGGCAGCATGACGATACAGGCAGAAAGGAAAGGGTGATTTATTACCTAAGCAAGAAATTTACAGAATATGAAGCACAGTATTCTCCTTTGGAAAAAACTTGTTGTGCTTTAGTGTGGGCAACTCAGAGACTGAGGAATTATTTCCTTAGCCATTCCACCTTATTGATATCCCGAGTGGGCCCTTTGAAGTATCTATTTGAGAAACCAGCTTTAACTGGCAGAACGGTGAAGTGGCAACTGTTACTCTCTGAATTTGATCTCAAATACATCACACAGAAAGCCATTAAGGGTCAAGCCATTGCTAATCACTTAGCTGCACACCCTTTACCAGAATACCAACCTTTGAAGACTAATTTCCCTGATGAGGCAATCTTGTTTACTGAAGAAGAAGAAGGTGAAAGCTCTTGACAAATGTTCTTTGATGGGGACGCCAATATGAATGGAAATGGAATATGGGCTGTTTTAATCAAGCCAAATGGGGCACACATCCCAATCGCAGTGAAGTTAAGATTCCAATGCACAAACAATATAGCAGAGTATGAAACATGCATAATTGGGTTGCAAGCTGCCTTAGACCATGAAGTAGAGGAACTTGACGTATATGGAGATTCGAGTCTTATCATCTTCCAAACAACTGGTGAAGGGAAAACCGAGGATCACAAACTGATCCCCTATCACCAGTATTTGGAAGAAATAAGCACCAAATTCACTCGAATTTCCTTCAATTATATGCCAAGGGCCAAAAATCAGTTTGCGGATGCTCTAGCAACATTGGCTTCAATGGTCAGTATGCCAGAAGGTATTGATATTAGACCACTGGAAATTGAAGTCAGAGATGAACCAGCTTATTGCCTTGTTCTAGAAGAAACCCTAGAAGAAGAAGTACCATGGTTTCAAGATATTAAGAACTTCCTAAATGATCGGAGTTTGCCAAAAAATGTCACTTCTACAGAGAAAAGAACAATACAGAGGTTGGCAGGACAGTTCTTATTAAGTGGTGGGCAATTGTACAAGAGATCACACAACGATATCCTACTTAGATGTGTTGCCAAGACCGAGTCAGAAAGGTTAGTTGAAACTGTACATGGAGGAGTGTGTGGACCGCATATGAACGGGCACATGCTTGCCAAGAAGATTCTGCGATTGGGATATTATTGGTCGACAATGGAGCACGATTGCTATATACATGTCAAAAGGTGTCATTTATGCCAAGTGTATGCTGATAACAAGAATGCACCCCCAAGTGAATTGCACAACATGACATCTCCATGGCCCTTCTCCATGTGGGGTATAGACGTCATTGGGATGATCTCTCCAAAGGCATCAAATGGACACAGGTTTATACTTGTAGCAATCGATTACTTCACCAAGTGGGTAGAGGCAGCTTCATATGCAAACATTACAAGTAGCCACGTTTTAAAATTCTTAAAGCACAATATCATTTGTCGCTACAGTTTGCCAAGTGCCATAGTATCAGACAATGCTTCAAACCTTAAGAACAAGGACATGAGGAAGATGTTTGAACAGTTTCAGATCACCCACCACAAGTCAGCTCCGTACAGACCAAAGATGAATGGGGCAGTGGAAGCAGCAAATAAGAACATAAAGAAGATCATTCAGAAGATGGTAGTGAGTTTCAAAGATTAGCATAAAATGTTGCCACTTGCTCTACATGCTTACAGAACCTCAATTCAGACTTCTACAGGGGCAACCCCATATTCTTTAGTATATGGAATGGAAGCGGTTTTACCAGTGGAAGTAGAAATACCTTCATTAAGAGTGCTAATGGAAGCTAAATTAGAAGAAGCTGAATGGATACAGTCAAGACATGATCAACTCAATCTAATAGAGGAAAAGCGTTTGAAGGCGCTTTGTCATGGCCAATTGTATCAGAAGAGAATGGCCAGGGCTTACAATAAGAAGGTAAAGCCCAGAACTTTCCAAGAAGGAAATTTAATATTGAAGAAAATCTTACCGTTTTTGGAAGACCCTCGTGGAAAGTTCAAACCAAATTGGGAGGGACCTTATGTGGTCAAGAAGGTCCTATCAGGGGGTGCTCTCATCTTAACAAAAATGGATGGGAAGGATTTTCCTGAGCCAATTAACTCTGATGCAGTAAAGAGATATCTTCCTTGAATGGATATTACTAGAAAATGATCTGGGGCCATATTTCTATATTTCCCAAAATTTTCATCCCTAGTCAAGCCAATTTGAGCCTGTTCGTCTTCTTGGATAAACCTAAGTTAGACTTACAGTCTTATACTGAGGCAAGGCCAATAGGGGCAAAGCCAATAGGGGCAAAAAAAGAAGAAAAAAAGAAAAAAGAAAGAGAAAAAAATAGGGGCAAATGAAAGCGAAATACAAAAGAAGGGGAATGGGAATGAATTCATCATGACTATAAGTTTGGTTGACCCATTTTCACACTTAGAAAATTTTGAGCCTTTAATACCTTTTTCTTTCATAAACCGAGCTTAGCCTTTGTTTTGTCCTATTATTAAGCCCTCGGTGATTTTAGTATATTCATTCAACTTTCAGAGTAAGATTGGTGATGACGGAATGCAGAAGCCGGCCCTAGTGAAAACTGTAATTGGCACTAAGGGCAATATGGGCCAAAGAAAGAAATAAAATAAAAAAAATATCAAAGGTTGAGTTGATCATGAGGTCCAAGTTTGAAGTCGGCATGAGTACTAGAAGCTGAGCAGATTAGCAGGGTCAGTCATGAAGAAAAAGCCATTAGGGGATGATTCTAAAGGCCACAGGGTAGACAGATTTGGTCTCTCCCTATTGCTTGGACTACCCTTTTCATTATTTAACCTGATTTTAATTACTTTGATTATATATGATTAAGTGTCGTGGATCAGCTTTCAAAAAAAAACTATACTTTGGCCAATGATGAGAAATCAAATACTTTTCTTAAAACTTCTGTTTTTACAAGCATCTGAGAATTCTGAGGCCAATACTATAAAAACTATTTTTGAATTAAATCTATTGTCTTTCCATTAATGGAGTTTGCTTTTGTATAAAAGTATGAAAAAAAAGAAAGAAAAAAGAAAAAAAAAAGAGAGATAAAAGAATCTAATCCCTACTCCCCAACTACTCCTCAAGCTCCCTAATCCTAGCTGCTGAGTTGAATGATTCCAGAAGCTCCCTCTGCATCAAGATCGCTAAAAAAGGAGATGATCTCATCCCTCAGGTTGGCCAAGGAATCCTGATATTTCTTCCGCATCGCTCGCACTTCAAAGCGACAAGCCTGCCTTTGTTCTTCAAGTTTCTTCTCCATTGCAATGCGGCAAGACCTCTGCTCTTCAAGTTGCCTCTCCATATCAATACCTTTTATCCTGAGCTCTTGTGCTTCTCGTACCCAAATTTGTTGAAGCCACTTGTGGGTTGCCCTTTCAGACTCCAGAATGTCCTCATAAGTAGGGGAAGAACTGCAGGAGGATCCTCTGGTACTGGGGCATGACTCTGCACCTGCTCTTTGATCTAGAAATGATAGTCCTTCACATGGGACTCAGAAAAGACTAGACCCCGCAGAAAGCGAACATAGGACCACTCATTCATTAATTGAGCATTTAGCCCCATAGTGGCTGATGTAAGTGGCCCTACAAGGCTCTCATAGCCAGTTGGGATCATAATTCCCTGGGTCGCTCCAAACTGTCGAAGAACCCTCAAAGGAAGATAGAGAACAGCAGATTTCAAGCCCGCCAGGACCAAAAAGTTCCTATCTCTGAAGCTGATCACTGTCTCTGGATTGGGCTGATAAGTGCCAGGCCATCTCATTTGATCATCCTGGAGAGTACCCAAGAAAGTGAACCATCTCTGCTTGCTGCCTTGGATATTAGGACAACCCCTGTGGCTCATCAGAATAGGAACTTTCAACCTTGGAAAGAAGCGGCGAGTTATCTCTTCAACTTGACTCAGGTGGTCAAGCAACCAAAGCTGCAGAAAAGGGGAGAATTTCAATTTATTTCAAAAAAAAAAAAAGAAAAAAAAAGGAAGAGAAAAGAAAAAAAAAGAAGAAGAAAAAAGAAAAAAGAAAAAAAAGAAGAAAAAAAAATTATTATTTCTTTTTTACCTGTAGGATAGGGGCGCAGACAAGGAAACGTTTCTTCTTTCTGAAATAGCAGTCAGTCAGAGCCTGGTATATCTCTGCCAAGATCATAGGAGCCAATCTCTCATGTTCCCTAACCTGGCAGATAACTGAGATGAGAGCCAAGTCAACCTGGTCATCACCCCGTGGAAAGAGCAACTGGTTGACCACTATCAAAGTCAAAGCATTAAACCTAGAATCCTTGTCCCCACTCCTTAGAAGTTTTTCAGCCAAAAAGGTCTTGGACAAGGTCAATAGGGTATCAGAATTTCCTAAGTCTTTCTTCCCTATACCCAAGAATGTAGAGACCTCCTTTTTGTAGCTAGGCTTTAGGGGAGGGTTCAAAACTTGTTCAAAAAATCTAAGGCCAAGGATGGTTTCAATTTATTCTATGGTAGGAGTCATCTCTTTGTCATCAAAGCGGAAGAGATTCAATTCAGGAACCCAGTGTCCAATCAAAGCTTCAATGATTTCCCACTTAAAGGGAATTTTAGGGATGTGTAGGATATGCCCTAAGTGGATAGAATCCCAGCGAATTTCCTCATCAAGGGTCATAGAGTTAACCCACTTATCATAGAAGGAGTCCACAATATTGTACTTGGTGAGATTAGGAGGTTTTGATCTAACAAGTTGTCTTGCAGGAGGAGATTCATCAATAGAAGAGAAAGGGGCGAGGGAAGCCATGGAAGCACCAAAGAAGACAAGGAAAGAAGAAAACGAAAGGCTCAGGGAGTTTTCAAACTTTTAAAAGTGTCACAATGACGTCCCCCTTGAGTTTATATAGAAAATTCGAAAAGGCAGTAAAATCCGTAATTAGAATACGAGCATGGCACGCCCGTATAAATAATACGGACACACTGTGACCGTGAAAAATTTACGAGCAGAGTGCGCCCCTATTAATATTACGGGCATGGCTTGCTCGTAACCTAATTACGGTTCCTTCGTGAAAATGCCAAAAGGTGGGAAATTTTGATTTCATTGGTTTCCTAAGTTTCACCTGTCCCTGCTTTAACATATATCAGGCAAGAAAAGCTAGAAATAAAAGAAAAAAAGAGCACAAATGAATAAAATGAATCTAATTTCTTTTATATATATGAAGGGATACATCAGTTTGTCAAAATACATATACATGAAAATCCTAATCTACTGTGCCTCCGCAGGTCCATCTCCTCTGCCACGGCCTCTGCCTCGAGATCGTCGACGCCCAAAGACTATCGGCACTTTATCGCGACCAGAGATACGCTCCCTCCTGCAACCCAAAATGGATTGAATGTCATACTAATACAAGAATAGAAGTCAAATGCATAGAAGAAACATACCTAGAGTCAGCTGAAGAAGCAGGGGCAGACCCCGGGAGATCTACGTCCCTAGTAGACTCAAGATCAGGCTCTGCAGGAACGGGCTCAATTGCAGGATCGGTACTAATAGCAGGCTCAGAAGCTAGAGTCGGCACCTCTGGAACATCGATCACAGGTGGAGGGTCTATCACAGCATTAGGAGCATCAATCTCTACCTCAGGCTCAACAGCAGCCTCCTTTATAACCACGGCCTCCACAGCAGGCTCCACCACAGCGGCATCCCTGGCTGGCTCCATATCCATATCAACAGAAGCATCAGGAGCAGTCTCAGGTGCTGGAGCAGACTCTGGCACATCTACAACAGCAGGAGCAACCTCAGCCTTGACCTCGGGCTCTGCTGCAGGAGCCTCTACCGATCTGAGAGAAGTCACGAACTCCACCCATGCCACAGAAAATACCTCACCACGAAAATGCATAGGCACAGGTGAAGCAGGTGAAGAAGGGCCGGCTGTGTCATCTTGAAAATAAGAAAGGAAATTTTAATCAGAACAGGATAAATAGAGATAAAAGCAGAGATGGAAAGAGGTGAAAGAATTAACCTGGGTATGAGATGGACCCGCCTGGTCCTGTGCACCAGAAGGGCCCGCTTGGCCCTGTGCCCTACCAAGCTGTCCCCGGAGATCAGAAATAGTAATGTAGAGGGCGTCCCGCTCAGCGATAGCAGCATCTCGCTAGCGCTCTATATCAGCATACCGAGATCGGATCTCTGCCAACTGAGCCTCCTGAAATAGAAAAGAAGGTGTCAGAAAATGCCAAGTTCAAATAAAGTATATGAATTGAAGATCAAAAAAGGAGAAGACATACCGTCGTATCATATGCTCTAATCACTACCCCTCCAATCTCCGTGACTCCGCCACGGACAGGCATGGGTGGCATAAGGCACCCAACTAAAGCTCGCCTGAACCAGGCATCATAGTCACCCTCCTCCAATAAAGTATCTGCCTCAGTCCAAGCTAGGAACTGGGCAGGATCAACAGGCATAGGAGGAAAGGAGGGGGTAGTATTTGGAGGGATGGCAGGAATCCGGGGCTCTCTAACATGCTGATAGAAGAAGCGGTCGCCGCAATACCAAATGCTGCCCAACTGACCAATGAAGAACTGGTAGCGCTGACGTCTCTGGTCAGGGGCAAAAGCATCATCTCTGGCTGCATGCAGGGCCAGCACCTCATGAATGTCCTCCATCCTGGGGACGAACAGCTGAAAAACAAAAAGGAGATATTAGACATGTGATACAAAAGAAAAAAAAAAGAGAAAGAGAAGAGGAATTAAAGAAGATTACCTCAGATCGATATAGCCTGTTCAGGTGGGCCCGGGCAGACCTAGG
This sequence comes from Buxus sempervirens, assembly GCA_947561395.2. NCBI lineage: Eukaryota > Viridiplantae > Streptophyta > Magnoliopsida > Buxales > Buxaceae > Buxus > Buxus sempervirens. The sequence continues at coordinate 16,036,219 of OX387185.1, forward strand.
ATGACTCTTTTCCGAGTCGTGCTCCACATGACACCATCTACGAGCCATGGGATATGTCTCCTCTGGCATCGTAGAGGTAGGGCGGAAATAAGGGATATAAACCCTAGCAAAGAACTGCAAAAAGAAGAAAAAGGGTCAAACAGAATAGAAAAGGAGATAAGAGAAAGAAAGGGAAGAAAAGAGAAGAGAAATAGATGTTTCACCTGCAGGAAGGGCCAGAAGAATCTGCACCCAACCCCAGCTCCTCAAGAAGTGGAGAGGCCGCTCACTGATCGGCGCAGACCAGCCAAAATAGTACCAAAAATGAGCGGGCCCCATGCATACCTCCTCGCCCGCTGAAGATCTCCCAATAAGCTCAAAAAATGAGGACTAACTGAAGTCGTGTCCTCTAGGAAGAAGCAGGAGCCCATCATGTATAGAAAAAGGAATCGGAAGGCAAACGGAAAAACTAAATCATCGGCGGCAAGCTGGCCAAACTGCCTCACCCGGAAAGTCTCTCTCAACCAAGTCAGAGACAATCTCGCTCTCCCTCTATCCCAGGCCTCCGGAGGCAGCACGATATAGCAAAGGTAAGCGGTAATCTCCTCGGCATCTGGCATCACCATCTCAGGGATAACATCACCAATCATCCTAATCCCGGTGATAAGAGTGAAGTCGGACGGCCGAATCCCAATCTCAACAACCGGAAAATGGAAGCTCAATGTCTCGGGGAAGAACCTCTCGAGCAGCGCTGCAATAAGGGCCCGATCCAGACGCACATCCGGAATGGTGATGAAGAGACCAAAGCCATACAAGCCTAGCTCCTAACGGTAGGCCGAACTGCAATCTCCAATGAATCTAATAAAGCTGGCCCAGCTCCCACAATAATGAGACATGGAATACTCCAAAGGGATATCCGCCCTAATACACGCTGAAGGATGAGTCCTCAAGCCATGCAAAAGATCGGTATCCCTAATATGGGCAGCAACCGCCTCAGGGATCTCAACTCTAGTCCGAGCCTCATCTCTGCCATGGCCTCCTTTGCGACCTCCTTTACGGCCCTCACCATGGCCTCCATCTCTGCCTTTGCTGGGGCGCCCTCTATGGCTCCTATCTCAGCCTGAAGCCTCAACTGCCGGCTAAAGAAACAATTGAAGGGAGAAAGAATCAGGGTGATGCACTTTGTGAAAGAATATTGAATTTAGAAAGGTTAGGGTATACCTCTAAGGTCGCCTCACGCGAATCCCCAGAAGGGAGATCTGGAACATCAGAATCAGAATCCCTCTCGGCCCTCAAAGACGAGGCCACATCAGCATGATCCCGCCTAACCCTCGAGGAGGAGGGCTCATCTGCAAGATCCCTGGAAGCTTATCGAAGGCGGGACATCTACGGTTCAAATCAGGTAGATGTTTAATTATTCTTGTTAAAATTTTTAATTGCTTGATTTTCATTTTAACCAAATTTAATTGATTTGCAGGAAAAGGAAAAAATGGAAAATGGAAAAAATACTTCAGAAGTTCCTGACCAAATCAGGAGTCAATTAAAGAAGATTATCTTTTTGATCTCAAGAAATTCTTTAAGAAGCTCAATTATCTTTTAGTGGCTTATTTTATCACTTGCTTATGCTTATTCATCTCTTTTTGTTGGGTTTCAGGACAGTCAAGGCATGTTCAAACTAACATGAAGTTGTGAATAGGAGTTCAAGTCTAATAAGGAAAATGCCTAACAAATCTAGCCTTGTTCAGGAGAAAATTCAGAAATGTGTTATGATCACGTCAGAACATTTGGATAGGAGGTTCTAACATCCCACGGATCAAGAATTAGTTCAAACCCACGAGTGTTCAACTCAAGCTAAGGTTTCAAAGCAAAATCAGGCATTAGTTTGAGTCTGCTACAATGAGAACACCAAGATGAAAGCATAAACAGATGCAAACAACATGCTAAATGAGGATGAGCTAATGACAATGACAAATTGTTCCATGATGATCAAGGGAATCCAGAGCATACAACAAATAAAGCAGAAATTCCGTCTCAATCAGAAAAACTGCAAATATCAGTTCAGTCAGCTAGGTACACCCACGAATAAAATCCGAAAGTTTGGGAAGTTGCTCATTCAATCTGCTAGAAGAAATGTATGGACATGCAGGCATCCAAAGCATCAATTTTCCGATGTAATAGAGGCATAAAAATCAAAGCAGTACTGAACCATTAAGCAAATCAACAGTTGGGAATATTCAAGAACTCATCATGCATTCAATCAGGAACCAAGAGTTTGCACAAATCATGAACTCACATTCGGTCAAAATGAGAATACCATAAACATGAAGTGGGTTTCGGCATACCTGTTTTTGTCAAAATAAGGAACGAGCAAAGAAAAGTGGAAGCTTTGAGCACACTCACAGATTGTATCTGATGTGTGTGGAAGCTTTGAACGAAATCCCAAGAAATGGGAAGGTCTACCAGTCTCGACAATAAGGGATGAAAGTCACCGGAGAAGTTGGTTCGATCGCTCAAGAATCAGGGAGAAGCAAGGACTTGCCGGAGAAACAAGGACTCGCCGGAAATAGGAGAGTCGCCGGAGAATGTGAGAATGGCAGGAGAAGAACAATAGTCGTCGGAGATTGAAAGAAGAAGAAGAAAACCGGAGAAGAAAATATGGGCAAAGAAGTTAGGGCTGAAGTGCGGACAGAAATGAAGAACTGTTCGTGGCCGCGATTCAGAAGAAAGGCAAAATCCGTAAAAGTAATACGGGCAGCAGTCGCCCGTGAAAGTAATACGGTCCAATTTGTCCGTGTTTAAATTACAGGCAACATCTGTCCGTAATGCAAATACGAGCGAAGCAGAAAATTGCATATTTTATTATTTTCTCCACACTTTTTAGGAGATCAATGTTTATATTAGTTGTAAGTTGCAAGGATTGCCACCTTACCCACTTTTGTTTAAATATTTTGTTTCAAATCTCACTTCATAGCCACGAGTGCTCAGTGAGAGGAGAGAGGAGGATTTGCCCTTTAAGCTGAGGAACTTTTAGCAAATCTTCCGCAATGAAATCTTTTATCATCCATTTAATCCTTGCAAAATGCAATTAGTAGACAAAGATCTCAAAAATTGCAATTGGTGGGTCTTTTTTGCTCTCTGCTTGTAATTGGTTCCAATTACCAGCAAAGAGGGGGCAGTTGTAGACACCCCAAATTGAACTACAAAATGAGGAAATAATGAAAACATTAATTGGAATTTAAAACAGGCCAAAAATGCATGAAAATGAATAATTTCAGCCTTGACCGTATTATATCTACGGGCTAAGCACGCCCGAATTTTATATACGGGCACGCAGCGCCCGTAATACATATACGGACACCATTGGACCGTAAATCATTTACGGGCACATTAGACTCGTGCGAGTTTTATTCTTCTCTCGATTTATGAGCCTTATCTTTAGTCCAATATCCCTTTAAATGAGCGAATTATATATTTTATTCATGCGAAATATCTTTGTGGATAAAGGATTGGCATGATCTTGTGTTTAACTCAAACTGAAACTCTATCTTGCCAAACCTTGGACCAACCATACCCCTGGGTTTGCCTATAAATAGAGGGCCTTTCCTCAAGCAAAAGGCCACAAAAATTTGAAGTCTAAGAAGCTCCAAGAGAAGAGAGGAATCCCTGCTGCCTTGCTTGCTCAATCCAGGTAAGCCCCTTTTCCCTTTTATTTTCTATCTTCAATTCTAAAAGTAATAGGATCTTCTCTATTGCTGTAGAATAAGGCCATTTTTTGTACTTGTATTCCTAAACTTGTCTCTAAGTACCTCAAGAGTCTCTCTAGCCATAAAACATGAAGAGAGAGCTAGGGAAAAGGGGAACAGGTGGATCCCTAGAATAGAACCCCATATCTGTTTTCTTCCTTTTTTTCTAGAATAAAGCCTTTGATTGTGTTTGTATCACCAAACCTATCTCCAAGTACCTCAAGAATCCTCTCTAGCCGTAAAACGTGAAGAGAGAGCTAGGGGAAAAGAGAACAGGTGGATCCGTAGGGTAGACCCCCATGTGCTCTAATCTGTGAGATGTGGCTGTTTTAAATATCTTGATCATGTTTTAATTGTTTTAATGATGAATCTGAATGAATCACATGAATCTATGATGTTTATATCATGAGATCCCCAGTTTTTTATAAAATTTTGATTTTTCACATATTTGCACCTACAGCACTATTTTCGTGATTTTTGTGAGATTAGGCTAAGATCTTGGATCTATCATGATCAATATGGTAGATCAGGATCCAGAAGCCTGAAAATAACTTCTAGGGTTTCATGATGTGATTTTTGAGTCGTTTTTCATTATTGAGAGAAGACCCTACGGTCTAGGTTCTCCCCTTTTGATATTCTTCATCAACGTGGTTATTTTTGGATTTGATTTTTTGATTTAATGTGAAATTTGGGCTATACCTATGTCCTGAATGATTCAAGTTCAATTTTGAAATATTTTATAAAAATCATATTTTCTAGATTTCTAGAATTTGACTTGAAGCCAGATTTTTGGATTTTTCACTTTAAATTGATTTTATTTGATTTTATCTCAATTTTATTTTGATCATGAAACCCTAGGAATGGTATGATCATATTTGAAAGTTCTGGATCAATCAGACTATTCATATGAAAAAACCATATATTTTGTCTTTTTTGTGATTTTTTGTGATTTTTATAGCAAGCCTTTTTCCTTTATTTTAACATGAACAATACCTGGCAACCACCTTGTGTGGATGAATAGGGGTGCCTAACACCTTCCCCTGTTCATAACTTAATCCCCTTACCCATCTCTGGTTGTTTTTTTTAGGAGGGTTATTTTTACCCTAAAATTGCCTTTTGTGCTTATTTAATATTTTGGTGTCCATTCACACCTAAATTGAATGGTGGCGACTCTTTGTTTAATTTAATCCCGTGTGATGATTGAGGAAGTCAATGTATTTGATTTTTTCCCATGTCTCACACCTGAAAAATATAAAGAAAATGATGAAAAATGCAATTTTCTACTTTGCCCGTATTTGTATTGCGGGCAGGTCATGCCCGTAATTTGAATACGGGCGCTATTGACCGCATTATCTTTACGGGCGCCTGTTGCCCGTATTGCTTTTACGGATTTTGGGGTCCTTCTTAACCGCGGCCGCGAACTCCTTCTTCATTTCTGCTCGCACTTCAGCCCTAATTCCTCTGCGTCTGTATATTCTCTTACGGTCTTCGATCTTCACTCTCCAACGACTCTTGTCTTCTCCAGCGACCACTGTTCTCCAGCGACCTTCACCATCTCTGATGACTTCATTGTTGGCAACTACCATTCAACATCTTCGGCGACGTCTTGCTTCTCCGGTGACCACTCGAAACGGTAATCGACCGTGGACGGCTTGTGTGGGTGACTTGATCTCTTGTTCTGAAATCTCGGGTGAGACCACGCCTCAATTTTTCTTGCAAAACTTCCATTCAGATAATCAGATATGCCTTTAACTTTTGCTCTTAATCGAACCAAGTCTCCTGTAAAACCCCGAATTTTCCTTAAATAATAAATTAAATTAGCAAATAATATTACCGAGAGTTATGATTGATAGAAACATTTTAATATTGTAGGGGGTGATCAACTTAGCGGAGATCCAGAATTAGACGCAGATCTGACCGTCCGATCGTGAGATATCGAGGTATGTATTCTAATTGGGCGAGGTGTATAGAAGAGTTGCATGGGAGATGCATAGGATCAGGGGGTATATATAGGTATAAAGAATTAACCTAATTCTTATACGTGTATTCTCGCTCGTATTGAAGCCGCAAGCGACGAACTGTTTGAACGACCAAGAGAAGAAGAAGAAGGAAGGGCTGGGCGTGTGTTCATCGTCCAGGGAGTTCCTCAGTGCAAGAGTTTCGCCATTGTTCAGAATAGAGAGGAGAAATCAGCGTATAGAGGTAGGTGACATCGTTTTGGTTTAAAATTGGATTTTCCCTTGTTTAATCGCAAATGCATGTTTCTATGATATGTAATGTTGTATTTAGTTAGCTAAGCATGTTAGAAATACATTAGAATGAGTTTAGACGAGAAAAATCACAATTTAGAACTGTTTCTGCTCGATTTGGTGAGACCGCCGACCTCGACTGTGCTAGGCGCTCATCGGCGATCCTAGGCGCTGGTTAAAAATTTGAGGACGCCGTGGACCGCGGGACGATGGACCGTGGGCGCTCGAATTTGCACTACCGCCGACTGATGACCGCCCGGAGCGATCCTGAGCGATCCCAGGCGCTCTCAGCAGAATTTCCAATTTTTCATATTTTCGAACCTAATTCAACTCTAAACTATTTTTAGACAATTTTAATGATTAACTAAGGTCTTTTAAGACCAAAATAAACTATCTAATTCCTCGTTTTACAGAAAAACAAATTAGGGAGTTATTTAGGACATTAGTTGCCAAGTTTTGAAGGTAAATGAGAAATGTGATTTTGGAAAAGCCTAACTACCATTTGATTACCTAAACACTTATAAATGGCATTATAAATCATAAGACATTATAAAGAGAATTCAGAATCCGAATGACTGAATAATGAAGTGAATGTACAGATATAACCATTATATGCCGCTAGGCACCAACCCTTATAAAATTATGATACTTAAGGGAATTTTGGAGTCTAGTGGGCATAGCTGGTTATGGATCCATAGTCGTAGCTAGGTAGCTAAGGGATATGTCATTTGGGTTGAGTTACTCCTATATGCGACGCGCTTCCTTTTCAAGTTAGTTTGTCTGGGAAGGTCCTATGTCTGGAGGGACACACCGGTGAGCCGCTGGTGATTCCCTGTACATGTGGATAAGCAACCACCTCCATGTATTGATTCTGGTGCTGCATGCTGGTGGTACATGCCAACTCTGATGGGTACGTGTGCAATAAGTCGGTGACTACGGCTCTTGTCTAAGCTGCGCTGCATGGGGCTTGAGTATCATTAGTAGCATCGCTCCTAAGTTGCACAGTGGTATAGCAATTGGTTGAGAATCATCTCAAAAGGTTTATCTTACTTTGTGAGTCCTACAATGACACTAAAAACACAACACTTGATATGATTATTATTATTGTGCACGTGCGGGATGCATGTGATTGGGATATTGGTTGGATGTGACTGCTTAGTACATCCTGGCAATGCATGGATTATGCTATTGTTTTGGCTATTGAGTTCTTATATTAAAACTTGCTGAAAATCATTTCTAGAACTGTTTATCAAACTGTTTTGTGTTCATGAATGGTATAAATGATTATGCGAGCCTGATTTATCGATGTTGCTTTATCGTGCATGAAATGTTACTTTGCTTATATTAACTGTTTAATCATGCATGTGTTACCTACTGAGATATTCGTATCTCACCCTACTTCTATTCCATTTTTTTCAGCTGATACGCGAGAGGGGGATCTCTTAGACTTCCAGGGAGAGATAGCCGAGTATTCGCCGAAGGATTATTATTATCCAGATCTCATCTGAGGTGGATTGATGTTATAGATTTAGCATTTTGATTGGTTTATTATCATTTATATGGATTGATGTATGAGAGAGATGAGAGAGAGAGATAGTGACCCGTTCATTTTACCAGACTTTGATATTACTGACTGATGGTCAAGCTTTATGCTTGTTTGAGGATTTTGATCTACACTTCCGCACATACTTGTTTCCACAACTCTGATAGTTTAATATATGGATTGGAATTTCTTTCTTTGGTCTGGTATGTTATTGATGTTGTAATTGATATGGGCCAGTAACACCTCGGATTTGGTTGTTGAACTAAATTCGGGTTGTTACAGTAGCGAACCGGGTTCGGGTCGGGTGCCGGTTTGCACTGAACCGGGTTCGGGGCGTTACATCTCCAAATTGTTGGATTCTCCATCCGAAATGTGCACTGTTTGTTTGTGAAAACTCCCAAGTGCTCATGGTATATTGCTTGAATGTCCCATTTGGTAGCTACGATTTCTCTGAATGCTTGAATTCTGCTGCATTTGTCTTATTTTGATTCTCTTGCTTTGGCCGAAATTGATTCCATATGATTTTTATGTTTGGCCTAGACTTGTTCATTCCTCTTGTGATTTCCTGAAGAAGTAAGTTGTCCCAAATGTTTTTTTTTTCTGTTTTGCCCAACGAAATGCTGACTCTGGATTGCTGTATCTAATCATTAGCTGGTATTGAACCCTTTATTTTGAGCATATGACTTATGATTATCTGATTTGTGACAGCTCCATGATTTGCTCTTAAATTTTCTATTTGCCTGTGTGAACCTTGATTCTGTTCTGCTTTTGCATACTATGCCATCTGACCTTACAGTGTTGACCTGTTGTAACGCCCCGGATCCGTGTTGTTCATTAAAGATATAACACGTCTCACGGAGGTTAGGCAAGGATCGTTAATCAATTTATGATCGCTGGATAATCATACATCTATAACCTAACAGAGTGCACATTTCCATTTATGCAAAATTGTAACATTTAAACTGAACTGAAATCATATGGTTCATCCCCAATTACTTTAATACATCTCAATAAATTCAAGTTCTCAAATTCGGAACAGATAACCTACAAGTCTAAGGAAGGTAATAGTAGTCTTCCTCCCTATATGCCTCAGCAGGATCTACCCCAGTAATCGCCTCACCACGAGTATCTGAAAAAAATAGAACAACAACATAGTGAGATACGAATATCTCAGCGAGTAGCACATGCATGCAGAAATAATTGAATCACATTTTAAAACTATGCATCGACAACACTACAGTACGTTTAAACAGCCAACATCAATTTCCCAAGTTCAAATCAAACAAATCACATCTCAGTTAAGTACAATAACACATCGATTGGTCAATGTCATGACTATCGTTTGGTTGATAAATTAAACATGCCAAGTAGACACTCCACACCTCCATGTACACAGTTCCGGCCTACTCAGGGTTTCGGATACTCTGAAATGACGGCCTACTCAGGGTTTCGTCATCCAATGCAGGCCTACTCCCCGGGTTTCTGCATTGACAACCAGGCCTACTCAGGGTTTCTGGCTGCTCTACACCGGTCGTGGCAACACACAAGGCCATGCAATTCCAACAACCAACAATAACATCACATTACTAAGCTTAAACATCTGGATCCAGGACAAGCTAGACCAAAACAGTAAACATCGTATAATCTCGATTTCAATATCAAAACAAACCATTCATTTCCACATCATGTAATTACTCATCACAATTCATCACCTGTCCCTCTGGACCAAGCAGTACCTCAAGTACATTCAGTAATTTCTCATTTCCGTAACACAAGTCATATGAAAGTAAAACTCAATCCATTCATACCAAAGAAAACCTTTCAATACGTATAAAGTTTCCAACAAGTGAAACCAGAAATACAAGAACTTCTCAATCAAAACAGTGTATAGAACAAGGAAAAGTAACTGGTAACTCTTACTAGTTTGGTGTCCGGCACAATACTCATAAGTAACCTAAACCCAACTTAAAAACTCTTAAGAGGTTCACAAATTTTCGTCTATTAATTTCATAGGCAAAATGGTTTCCCAGGTTCCTAACCAAGTGAATAGTGAAGTGGTTTAACCCCTAAGAAGTGCAAATACTCTTGGTCAAATCAGAAATTCCATTTCGGGAAGCAAAATAGGTCTGCCGCTCACCTATTGAGGTGGGCGCGAGGTGAGCGCCGGTCGGCGGTGAAGAAAACGGGCAAAATCGACCTGCCGCTCACCCGACGCTAGGTGAGCGCGAGATGAGCGCGAGATGGGCGTGAGGTGGGCGCGAGATGGGCGTGAGGTGGGCGCGAGATTCGCGCGAGATGGGCGCCTTGTTTTCTACTTCGCGCGAGATGAGCGCGAGGTGGGCGCGGGATCGGCGGTAGGTCATTTTTAACGGGGCGCCTACCTCCGAGGTGAACGCCGGTGAGCGCGAGGTGAGCGGATACCCCCTGTGGTTTTCATTTCTCTGTTATTTTGAGATCTACATGACTGGCCGGTTTGTGAAGGTCTGTAACTACTCCAGTACACTCCTAATACTCCCAGAAGACTTCCCAACCATATTTGAAATTAATCTAAACACTTTCATTTTCAATTAAAACTTCAATCCGGAGACTCTGTTTACGTAACTTTCCGAAAAACCAGAAAACATCATACTATCACTTAATATACAAACCATGCATCAGAATAAGCTCGAGAAAACACAAAACACAAAACCCAGTTGTAAAACAGTGCTACTCACCTGAGTGTGCTTATTCCCGAATGATAAAACCCCGGCCGATCACTTCTCGGCCACGCGCGCGAATGAAAAACCTATCGAAACTAATCTTCTCGAGCAGAGGGAAATAACCCAAGGAACTTCAGCTCCGAACTCCTTCTTCCAGCACTTGCGATATATGGTTCTTCACGAACGGAAGCCCTAGTCGCCCTCCAGCCGAAATCGCCAATTCTCCTTATGTCCAGAGTTAACGAAAATGTTGCCGAAATTATGCTAAGCGTATTCTCATAAACCCGAACCCTACTTTCCATTTTAGTCCACTTACTTGTTACATACTCGCTCGAATACTCTCCCATTTCTTTGATCCTATGCATGCTCGCCCACCGAAGATACTACATATTAAGCATCTATTCGTGTTATTAACCACATAACTACACCTTAATAATACCAATGATAATACTACGATTTTTCGGAAAAATGGCTATATAACGCCTGTACATATGAGTATGGGCTAAGCCCTCAAACCACAAAATAACCTGATAAACACAGTTTATACATCAGAATAAATAACTAAATAATTAAATAAATACTCACAAAAATTTAGGGTCTTACACCTGTTGATTTCATGCTTTGCTTATTTGGTCTTGGAACTTGAGATGCTATTATTTTCTCTATTTTGAACACATTACTTCGAGTAGAACCCTTGCTGATGTTGAACACTCCACCATAGATTTCCAATTTTGCATTTCTCCTGCCACCCCAGTATCAACACAAGTAGGCATGACCTTCCCTCCTGAAACCAAATAAACTTAAATGGTTAGGTCCTTTCAGAAAATCCAAAAGAGAAAATTAAGATCAATCCTTAACACATTAATACACATATTTTTTTCTTTTTTCATATAAAGAGAATATACAGGAAGCCTTAACTTCCTATATATAATTTTTATATATTTTCTTGATTAAAGCAAAGACAAGTAAATAAAACAATAAAATTTCTCAAAAATAAACTCCTTAGTTGACTTCTAATTTTGGTCGGGAGTTTCTGAAGCCTTTTCTTCCGTTCTTCATTTTTTTTCTTTATCCTGCCAATAAATTAAACTTGGTTAAAATGAAAATCAAGCCATAAAAATTTTAACAAGAATAATGAAACATCTCCCTGATTTGAACCGCAGATGGCCCGTATTCATTCAGCTTCCAGGGATTCTGCAAATGAGCGCTCTTCTTCTAGGGTTCGGCGGGATCATGCTGATGTGGCCTCATCTTCGAGGGCCGAGAGGGATTCTGATTCGGACATCCCAGATCTTCCTTCTAGGGATTCGCGTGAGGCGACCCCAGAGGTATACCCTAATCTTTCTGAACTTTCACTTCATTCTCAAAATCCTTTACCCTGATCCTTTTTCCTTCCAATTATTTCCTTAGCTGGCAGTTGAGGCTTCAGGCAGAGATAGAGGCCGTAGTAGACGCCGAGGTGGAGGCAGAGACGGAGGCCAAGATGAGGGCGACAAAGGAGGCCGTAGAGGAGGCCGTGGCAGAGATGAGGCTCAGACCAGGGTTGAGGTCCCTGAGGTAGTTGCATCACAGATTAGGGATACCGACCTGCTGCATGGCTTGAGAACTCATCCCTCAACTTGTATCAAGGCGAATATCCCTTTGGAGTATCCCTTGTCTCATTACCGAGGGAGCTGGGCCAGCTTCATCAGATTTCTCGAAGACTGCAATTCAGCCTTTCGCCGGGACCTGGGCTTGTATGGTTTTGGCCTCTTCATCACCATCCCGGATGTGCACTTAGATCGAGCTCTTATTGCTGCGATGCTCGAGAGGTTCTTTCCAGAGACGCTAAGCTTTCACTTTCCAGATATTGAGATTGGGATCCGGCCATCCGACTTTATGCTTATCACCGGGATTAGGATGACTGGTGATATTATTCCCGAGATAGTGATGCCAAATGCTGAGGAGATTGCTTCATATCTTGGATATATAGTGTTGCCTCCGGAGGCATGGGATAGAGGGAGAGCTAGATTGTCTCTGACTTGGTTGAGAGAGACTTTCTGGAGGAGGCAGCTTGGCCAGCTCGCCACTAGTCATTCAGTTTTTCCGTTTGCCTTCCGCTTCATCTTCTTGTACATGATGGGCTCCTACTTCTTCCCAGAGGACACGACTTCTGTCAGTCCTCATTTTTTGAGTTTATTGGGAGATTTGCAACGAGCGAGGAGGTATTCCTGGGGCCTGCTCATTTTTGGCACCATTCTGGCTGGTCTGCGCCGATCAGTTAGCAGCCTTTCTACCTCTCAAGGAGCTGGATTTGGGTGCAGATTCTTCTGGCCCTTCCTACAGGTGAAACACCTATTTCTCTTCTCTTTCTTTCTCTTCCTCTCTCTTCTTTATTCTTCTGACCCTTTTTCTTCTTTTTGCAGTTTTTTGCTAGGGTTTATATCCCCTATTTTCGCCCTACCTCTACGATGTCGGAGGAGACATATCCCATGGCTCGTAGATGGTGCCATGTGGAGCACGACTCTGAAAAGAGTCGTCCTAGGTCTGCCTGGGCTCATCTGGACAGACTGTATCAGTCTGAGGTAAGCTTTTTTAATTCTTCCTTTTTTCCTTTCCTGAATCACATGTCTAATATTCTTCTTTCTGTTTTTCAGCTGTTCGTCCCCTAGATGGAGGACATTCATGAGGTGCTGGCCCTGCATGCCGCCAAAGACGATGCGTTTGCCCCTGACCAGAGACGTCAGTGCTACCAGTTCTTCATTGGTCAGATGGGTAGCATTTGGTACTGCGGTGAGCGCTTCTTTTATCAGCATTTTGGAGAGCCCCGGATTCCTGCCATTCCTCCAGATACTACCCCCTCCTTTCCTCCCATGCCTGTTGATCCTGCCCAGTTCCTAGATTGGATAGAGGCAAAGACATTGTTAGAGGAGGGTGATTATGATGCTTGGTTCAGGTAGGCTTCAGTTGGGTGTCTCATGCCACCTATGCCTGTTCGTCGCGGAGTCACGGAGATAGGAGGGGTAGTGATCAGGGCCTATGATACCATGGTATGCTTTCCCCTTTTTGATCTTCCATTCTTATATTCTATTTGACTTGGTATTTTCTGACACCTTCTCTTCTGTTTCAGGAGGCTCAGTTGGCAGAGATCCGATCTCGGTACGCTAATATAGAGTGCCAGAGGGATGCTGCTTTTGCCGAGCGGGACGCCTTCTTTATTACTATTGTAGACCTCTGGGGACAGCTTGCTAGGGCACAGGGCCAAGCAGGTCCTTCTGGTACTCAGGACCAGGCGGGTCCTTCTCATACTCAGGTTAATTCTTTCACCTCTTTCCATTCATGTTCTTATATCTTTTTATCCTGTTTTGACTAAAATTTCTTTTCTTATTTTCAGGATGACACAGCCGGCCCTTCTTCACCTACTTCATCACTACCTATGCACCTTCGTGACGAGGTTTTCTTTGTGGCACGAGTGGAGTTTGTGACCTCTCCTAGACCAGTAGAGGTTCCTACAGCAGAGCCCGAGATTGAGGCCGAGGTTGTACCTACTGCTGTCCCTACTACTGAGGACGTGCCAAAGTCTTCTCCAGCACTAGAGACTACTCCTGATGTGCCTGCTGATATGGAGACAGAGCCTACCGAGGAGGCAGGGGTGATAGAGGAGGTTGCTGCTGAGCCTGTAGAGCCTGGACCTGATACTGATGCTCTTGGGGCGTCTGTTCCTGCTGATCCTACCACGGAGCCTGCTGTGAATGAAGAGGTGCCTGCTGCTGCCGATCCTGTGACTGAGCAAGTCCCTAAGGATTCTGATATCGAGTCGGGGGATATGTAGATACCTCGGGGTACGTTCCTCCTTATCATCCCACTACTAGCCTTGTGCCTTTATATATGTGGTATGATATTCAGTCTATTTTGAGCAAGATGACCCGTAGTACCGCTCGTCGCCTTGTGGAGCATGTCTTCGAGCGCCGGCGGCCCTCAGGCAATGGTCGAGGCAGAGGACGTGGTTGTGGCCGCAGGGGTAGACCTGGATAGACATATTAGATTAGGATATCACATGTATTTGCATTTTGACAAACTGATGTACACTTCTATATAAATAAAAGACATTTGATTCATTTTTCTTCATATATGCTCTTTTTTCTTTTTTTTTCTTGCTTTTATTGCATGATACATGTTAAAGCAGGGACAGGTGAAACTTAGGAAAGCATAAAAATTAAAATTCCCCATTTTTTTTGCATTTTTTCAAAGAACCGTATTTATATTACGAGCAAGCTGTGCCCGTAATGTTAATGCGAGCGCACCCTGCCCGTAATTTTTTTACGGTCACAGTGTGTCCACACTCTCTATACGGGCACGCGGCGCTCGTATTATAAATACGGATTTTATTGCTTTTTGAATTTTATATATAAACTCATGGGGAACGTCATTGTGACGTTTTTAATAGTTTCAAAACTCCCTAAGCCTTCCGTTTTTTGCTTCCCTTGGCTTCTTTGGTGCTTCCATGGCTTCCTTCGCCCTGTTCTTTTCTGGTGATGAATCTCCTCCTGCAAGACAACCTGTTAGATCAAAACCTCCTAATCTCACCAGGTATAATGTCGTGGATTCCTTCTATGATAGGTGGGTTAACTCCATGACCCTTGATGAGGAAATTCGCTGGGATTCCATCCACTTAGGCCACATCCTACACATCCCTAAAATTCCCTTTAAGTGGGAAATCATTGAAACTTTGATTGGACACTGGGTACCTGAATTAAATCTCTTCCGTTTTGATGACAAAGAGATGACTCCTACCATTGAAGAAATTGAAACCATCCTTGGCCTAAGGTTTTCTGAAAAAGTTGTGAACCCACCCCTAAAGCCTAGCTACAAAAAGGAGGCATCCACCTTCTTGGGTATAGGGAAGAAGGACTTAGGAAATTCTGACACACTCCTGACCTTGTCCAAGACCTTTTTGACTGAAAAACTTCTAAGGGGTGAGGACAAGGATGCCCGGTTTAATGCTTTGACTTTCATAGTGGTCAACCAGTTGCTCTTTCCACGGGGTGACGACCAGGTTCACTTGGCTCTCATCTCAGTTGTTTGCCAGGTTAGGGAACGTGAGAGATTGGCCCCAATGATTTTGGCAGAGATATACCAGGCCCTAACTGACTGCTATTTCAGAAAGAAAAAATGCTTCCTTGCATGTGCCCCTATCCTACAGGTAAAAGAGCAATATTTTTTTTCTTTTTCTGCTCTTCTTTTTTTTCCTCTCTTTTTTTTTTCTTTTGCAATAAATTAAAATACTCCTCTTTTCTACAACTTTGGTTGCTTGACCACTTGAGTCAGGTTGAAGAGATAACTCGCCGCTTCTTTCCAAGATTGAAAGTTCTTGTTTTGATGAGAAATAGGGGTGTCCTAACATCCAGGGCAGCAAGCAAGGCTGGTTCACTTTCTTGGGTACTCTCCAGGATGATCAGGTGAGATGGACTGGCATTTATCAGCCCAATCCAGAGACAGTGATCAGCTTCAGAGATAGGAACTTTTTGGTCCTAGCAGGCTTGAAACCTGCTGTTCTCTATCTTCCTTTGAGGGTTCTTCAGCAGTTTGGAGCAACCCAGGGGATCACGATCTCAACTGGCTATGAGAGCTTCGTAGGGCCACTTACCCACCAAAGCCCAATTCGGGGCATGCATGCTTAAATTATGTTGTGGTTTGGCCGAGACCAAGGGCAAGGCCTGTCGGGCCCACTAAGCCCATTAAACCCAACAAAGATTAGGGCACCCAGGCCTTAACTCAGGAAGCCTTGGGCTTTCAAGCCCAAGCCCAAAGTCTAGCCCATTTTGGCAAAGATTAATCAAAAATAAACTCAAAACAATTGGCAACCAGGACGAGGCCCACTCAGGGGCCCGTAAGTCAATCCAGACTCACTTTTGCATGGAACTAAATTTAATCTCCAACTTGAACATTAAATAAAATCAATTCATTTGAACCAAGCCCAAAGGGCCTCTCAAGCTAGACCGAGGCCCACCAGGGGACACGTGGGCTCAACCAAGCCCACCAATGAATCCACAGGCCTTCCAACAGGGCCCACCCAATCCAACTCATATCATTTTAACCAAAGAAGATAAAATCAAGTAAAGGGATCCACACCACTTTGGCGGTCCCGCCAGACTTAACCAAATGGAATGTTGGAATAGGAATCGGGTGAAACCAACTGAGTTAACTCAATACCAGGAAACCTATGGAACCCGTCACTTGATGGGGTGGACTGGGGTATCTACAGACTTCCCCAGACCACAACCGAGAACCTACTTAGAATCTCAAGCCTCAGACCAAGCCTTAATAGAAGAACTTAGGCACCCAGGTGTCTGCCTGCACCCCATCAGGCAGTGGAGACTCCAAACAATCCCGAGGCACGCATCATTTTGCATGCGCCTCGTCGTGCGACCGAAATTAGGTGCGCACAATGCACTCTGATTATCCAGTTATTGATTTATTCATGTTTTCTTTCACTCTGATATTGCAATCCTGGGTTATATATTAACCTTCGGAGATAAGTTACGATTTCTCTACATAACTTGGATCCGGGGCGTTACACGGCTAGACATATTGGCTACTACTACAGGATTTAATCACAGTTTCTTTCCAACAAAATACTTGGGTGTGCCTTTGTTTATTGGTCGAGCTTCATCGGTTCTTTTTGAAGATCTCATTACCAAAATTCAAAAGAAAGTGAGTGGATGGAAAGCCAAATTACTTTCAGCCAGAGCAAAGGTAACTTTAATTCAAAGTGTTCTTTCGAGTGTTCCCATTCATTCCATGGCAGCTATTCCAATTCCCAAGGTTGTTTTAAAACGGTTGGACTCAATCTTCTCCAATTTTATTTGGGGTGAAAGTGCTGATTTTCGTTCTAAAAAACATTGGGTGGCATGGAAATCCATTTGTCTTCCTAAGGATGAGAGTGGTTTAGGCATTAGAGCAATTCAGGAAATGATGACCAGCTTGCATATCAAGATGGGATGGAGGTTATTATCTGATCAAGGTATTTGGGTAAGGTTTATGCGTAATAAGTATTGCAGAAGAGTTCCATTTCAAGATGCTGATTTCAAGCATACATCTTCCAAGGTCTGGAAAGCTATCATACAAGTCAAGGAGCACATTGTGCAAAATATGGGTTTTATTCTTGGTAAAGGAAATATCAGGTTTTGGAAGGACAATTGGACTCCTTTTGGTATTCTGGAAGATTATGTAGATGTTAATCTAATTGTTAATCCAGACTTGAAGGTTTTTGAATCTTTTGCATCTAATGGTTTATGGAATAAACAATCAGTTCACCCTTCTCTTCCTCCTCACATTAATTAATTTCTTGAATCTATTCAATTTGATTTTAGTGAGGAGGAGGATCAGCTGGTTTGGTCGGCATCTTCTAGTGGTGTTTGAACTGTCAAAGATACTTGGCAACAAATTATAATAAGGCAGCAGACGTCATCTCTCTTCTCTAATTGCTGGAGAAATTTTATCCCCTCTAAAATTTGTGTTTTCCTTCGGAAAGCAATGAGGGGAGCCGTCCCAACTGATGATGTGATCATGAGGCATGGACTTCAGTTTTGCTCTAAATGCCATTGCTGTAGAACTTCTTCTCAAGAGACTTTTAATAATCTTTTTACTTATGGAGATATTGCTCAAGAGGTTTGGCAGGTATTTGGGAGCACAATGCCTCTGATCGTGTTGGGTTTTGGTTCAATCAAGCAAGACATCAAGATCAATTCAGTATAATATCTCAGGCGGTCCCTCATTTTATTTTTTGGGAGATATGGAAAGCTCGTTGCAAATCCAGATAAGAGAATACACCCATGGTTCCCAGCAATATAGTGCTTAACGTCAAAAGATGGCTACAGGATGTCTCTCTCTTCACCAACCCAATGGCTTCTTGTTCTTTTGAAAAGGCGTTATGGCTTGAAAATTTAAATATTTTCATGCCTCATATCAAAAGAAGAGATCATAAACTAGTGAGATGGCATAAATTTCGTGAGCACCTTTATGTTCTTAATACAAATGGAGCTTCCAAAGGTAACTCGGGTATCAAAGGTGGTGGTGCTGTTATTAGGTTTTCTAATGGAGATTTTCTTATTGCATATTCAGCTTTTTATGATCATGCTACTAACACTTTGGCAAAAATGTTAGCTTTAAGGGATGGTTTAAGATTGTCAGACAGTTTGGGTATTCAAGATATATGCATTGAAAGTGATTCCAAGTTATTAGTGGACAGCTACTACAGTAACAGAGGTATTCCTTGGCAATACCAATTTGTTTGGAGAGAGATAACAGCAAGAATAACCAAATTCAACAGAAGTTTTAAACATGTTTATAGGGAAGCAAATTTTGTGGCAGATTCCTTGGCTAATGAGGGTTGTTCTAGACAAGTTAGCTGCACATTCAATTCAATCTCTACTTTTCCTCGTGCGGTTAAAATTGCTTTATTTGATGATAAAACTAGACTTTATCAATTTATGAAATAGTCTAGCTTTGTTTGAAGTTGGTGTTGTTTTAGTTTTGTTGGTTTTTTTGTTTTGCTTCATTTTGTTCTTCTTAGTCAATTTGTGATGTTCTATACTGGGATTTTTATGCTCTCATTGCTGGTGTTTTTTGTTTCTTTGGCTTTTGTAGGGGTAAGGTTTTATGTCCTCCCCCCCGTACTGATGTATTTCGGTTATTGATTTTATATACAGGTCAGGGTCTGCCTCAACCCTCCTCCCACTGATGGAGTGCCACTAAGGTTACTCCTGCCTTAGTGGGGTTTTATTTAAAAAAAAAAATTATGCCAGTTTTGAATTTCTTTTGATTTTCCTTTTATTTAATTCAATTATCTTAATTAAAATATTATTTTAATTAAGATAATTTATTTTTTTATCTTGCCTTATCCCTATTTTGTCCTATTTTGACATTTGGCAAATGTGGCTTGCATACTTGCCATGTGGCCAGTCTTTTGCATTTAATTTCCATTTTGCCCTTTGGAAGTGTTTTGACCATATCTTCTTCATCTGAACTCCGATTCGCGCAAACTCAGTTGCATTGGAACCATATCAGGATTTTCTATCCAATGGCATAGGGTATGGTAGCTAATTTGAGCTTAGGCAAAAATACATTTTTTGCTCCTTAAGGTTCAGACCATTTTTAGTTTTAGTTTTTGGCTTCTTTGACAAGTGCAAAAATAGGGTGCTGACAGGATGATTTTAGATGGATTGGAAGTGATTTGAATTAATGGAATCAAGTTGATAAAGGTTGAAATAGAAATAATCGCAAAATTCAGAAAAATTCATGAACTGGAGAATTTAGTTGAGCGCCTAGGATATGGCTCAAGCACCAATTTTTTTCTGCAAGGTCACTCAACAAGGCTCGAGTGTCGAGTCAAGTGCCTAGCCTGTGTCTTTTGTATTTTTGGGAATAGAATGTGGAATATTTAGGATTGGTTGAACGCCCGAGCGCTATATCGAGTGCTCATTGATTAAACCCAGAAAAAACCAAGAGCTCAGGCACCACATTGAGTGCCCATTTGAGCGACCACAAAAAACTCAGAGAATATAGGATACCTGACTGGATGCTTGAGCGCCACATTGAGCGCCCATGCACAAATTTTGATTCTTGATATTTTTGTGTAATTTTCAATTACGAAATGATTTTTAACCGCATCCAACCTATGTACCAATAAGATTTAGGTGTTTAGGAGTTATTTTCATTGACCAATTGTTTAAACACAATTTTATAAAGATTTTGGGTACGTTCTACTGAAATAGGTCTTGTTTTTGTTATAAAGAGAGTTTTGGTTCCAAATTTTGTTTTAAATTGAATTTATTGATTCTCTCATTTTGTATAAGTTGGTTTTATGGGTGTTTTTAGTCATGGAATTGATCATAAATGTTTTATGCCAAAATTGGGTATATTGAGCTCAAGATTTGGGTTTGAAAGAACTTTTGATTACTCTATATGCCACTAGGCACTATATGGTTTCATATTGTTTGAGTGTGTCTAGTGGGCATAACTGAGTATGGATCCATAGTGTCAAGCTAGATAGTGAAGGAGTATTTTCTTTGTTTGAGTACTTTTGCTTTACATTTGCGCTTTCTTTGCAAGTTAGTTTGCATTAAGAGGTCTTCATGTATAATAGGGGCTCATTTTAAATAGACTGATCTAGTGAGATTATCCCTATATGTGGTTATAAGCGGCTATCCCTATGTTGAGATTTGTTGCTCTACATGCTTGGGTAGTACATGCCAACTTCATATTTTTACATATATTGTTCCTGGTATGTGAGTTCTTGCGCAATAAGTCGATGTCCAAGCTCCACATTTCGAGATATATTGTGCTGGTATGAGAGTTGTTTACTGGCTTCACTCATAAGTCACAAGGTGGTGTAGTGAATGCAAAGTAGTTACTCAAAGACTTATTTACTTCACAAGTCCTACGAACATTGTTATGTATTGATTTATTATTTGACTTCAATTTGGGATTTGTTCTCGCATATTGAGATGTATAAATTGTTGATAATTCACATATATTGATTCTTGTTGCCTGTGTGTTGAGTATTAGACTGAGGTATTAGCTGTGATTGGCCGGCTTTGTTTTTATCACAGAAAGAAGTTTGATTTGAGTTGATACATGCTGTTTTGACTTTATCTATTGAGAATATGTATCATGATTAGTCATTTTCTTTGCCGAGCATGAAAGTGTAGACACCCCAAAATTGCACGATTTTTGATAAATCATGAAGGAGAGAAATATCTTATTGGAATTTCCAATTCTTAGCATTGGGTTTGAGATCCTTAACCATTTGAATCCAAAACGACAAAGGAAAAGGCCCGAATTCAATCTTTTCTGCAAAGTCAAACTTTTTCTGGTTGAATTTTGTTGACTTTTGACCCCAGAAAATGAAATATTTTTTAAAGCAAGATTTCAAGATAATTTTTCTCGGTAATCAGGTTTTTAGCAATGTTATTGCATAAATGAATTTTTTGAGATTTTAAATCTCGATGAATACCTTGGTATGAACATGTTGAATCTTTTTATCAGACCTGAAAAACCGGAATTTAGCCTTGAACTGAAAAGTTGACTTTTTATTCACTTGGAATTTGGGTCTAGAACTATTTTTAATTGATTCAAATGGGGGAGGGGGGGTTTGCTTATTTACATGTAATATCTTAAGTAAATGGAGATTAAAAAATATGAGGACATTTACTTAAATGATATTACATGTAAATAAGTATTGCCTGTGCAGAAACAGGTCAAAAAACTATTAAAAATTGGTAAAACCTGTCATGCCCGCAATTTTAGTGCGGACTAGTGGTGACCGCATTATATATACGATCGTGAGTTTTTTTGTGCGAATTCGTCATTTTTCGATTTCTGAGCCTTATCTACACTCAAATCTTTCTCTGGGAGATTCTAATCCTCTTGTTTATCCTCTGTGGTTTAATGGATTTGCATTATCTCTTTTTTTGAAATTCAATTGGAACATTCTGGGACCAACCATGCCCCTGGGTTTGCCTATAAATAGAGGGCCTCTCCTCAAGTAAATGGCCAAGAATCTGAAGCTTGAAGAGCTCCAAATGAAGAAGGGAACCCCCGCTTCTCTGCTTTCTCAATCTAGAGGGCCTCTCCTCAAGTAAAGGGCAAAGAATCTGAAACTTGAAAAGCTCCAAGTGAAGAAGGGAACCCCTGCTTCTCTACTTTCTCAATCCAGGTAAGTCTCTTTTCTCTTTTATTTTCTGTTTTTAATTTTAGAAATAGTCTAATCTTCTCCATTTCTGTAGAATAAGGCCTAGTTTATATTTGTATCCCCAAACCTGCCTCCAAGTACCTCAAGACTCCTCTCTAGCCATAAAACGTAAAGAGAGAGCTAGGGGAAAGGGGAACAGGTGGATCCTTAGAATAGAACCCTATAGTCTATTCTTTTCTTAGAATAAGGCCATTGATTGTGTTTGTATCCCCAAACCTATCTCGAAGTACCTCAAGACTCCTCTCTAACCATAAAACGTGAAGAGAGAGCTAGGGGAAAAGAGAATAGGTGGATCCGTAGGATAGGCCCCTATGTGCTGTAATCATTGATATGTGGTTGCTTTTACTATTCTGTTAATGTTTTAATGGTTTTATTCTAAATCTGGAGGAATCCTATGGATCCATGTTGTTTATAGCATGAGATCCTCTTTTCCTCCTACAGTTGGGATTTTTCACACCATTGCACCTATATCAATGTTTTCTTGATTTTTGTGATATTAAGCTAAAATTCTGGATCTATCATGATCTATATGGTAGATCTGAAATCAGAAGCCTTAAAGTAACCTCTAGGGTTTCATGAGCTGTTTTTCTCAGTTATTTTAACCTTGGAGAGAGGATCCTATGGTCCAAACTCTCCCTTTTTGATGTTTTTCATCAATTTGGGTGTATCTGGTTGAGATCTCTCAACCAATGAGAGATCTGGTCCAGATCTGTACCCTAAACAATTCAGGTCTTGTCCTTCAAGGTTTTGTTTAAATAACCTTAATTTTTATCCTGGATTTTCAAGAGTTCATTGATTTAACCTAAAGTTGGTTTATTCAAGTTTTGACTTTTGAGTCACTTTCTTTGATGATTATTTTCAATCCTGAAACCCTAGAGATGGCACATTCATATGGAGGATCTAGAATTAATTGGGTCATTCATATAGAAAAAGCCATACATGTTTTTATTACTTTTTCTTTACTTTTGATTTGATTTTCATTAGCAAGCCTTTTTCTAGCATGAACAATACCTGGCAACCACCTTGTGTGAATGAATAGGGGTGCCTAACACCTTCCCCTGTTCATAACTTAATCCCCTTACCCATCTTTGGTTGTTTTTTTTTAAAATAGAGTTATTTTTACTCTAGTTTTGTCCTTTTATTTGATTTGATGGTTTTGGTGTCCATTCACACCTAAACAGAATGGTGGTGACTCATTGTTTTAATGAATCCCGAGTGATGATAGGAAGTTATTGAATTAATTTTCCATGTCTCACAGAAAGAAAGTTTATTTTATATATATAAACTGTTTATACATGCATATGCTGCTTACTGGGATATTTATCTCATTCCGTGTTTTGTTTTGTTTTTTTTTTCAACTGTTCCATGTGAGGATGTGACCAAGGTTTATAGACACCCCAAATTGCACTACAATATGAGAAAATAATAACAATATGCTTAAAATACCTTAATTAAGCTTTGACATATGTCAAAACCTCAAAATCAGCAAAAAGTGTGCTACCCGTATGTAAAGTAAGGATTTTCTTAATTTAGTTTTGTCATTATGTAATAAGCGGACGCACCCGTATGTATATTACGGGCGAGATCATGCTTTCCTCATGCGCGCAAGTGGGCTGCCACGTGTGTGTAGACACCCCAAATTGCACTACAAAATGAGAAAATAATTCAAAACATGTAATTGGGATTTGAAACAGGACAAAAATGCATAAAATTTCATCAAACATGCATTGCCCGTATTGTATCTGCGGGCTGGTCGCGCCTGCAAATAATATACGGGCATGCCGTGCCAGTATTAACACTGCGGGTAGCACATGCCTGCAATGTATATACAGGCACGGGGGTTTTTGTGCGAATTTTACCTTCCTCGATTTCTGAGCCTTATCTGCATCCAAATATCTCTCTGGGAGTTTCGAATTATCTTATTTATCCTTTCGAATTATCCTATTTGGCAATGGATTGGCATTATCCCTGTTTTCAATTCAATCTGGAAGATCTTGGTATATCCCTCTAGACCAACCATGCCCCTGGGTTTGCCTATAAATAGAGGGCAGATTCTCAAGCAAATGGCCATTAATTTGAAGTCTGAAGAACTCCAAGTGAAGAAAGGAATCCCTTCTGCTTTGCTTGCTCAATCCAGGTAAGTCCCTTTTCCCTTTTATTTTCTGTTTTCAATTCTAGAAATAGTCTGATCTTCTCCATTGCTGTAGAATAAGGCCTTCTTATACATGTATTCCTAAACCTACCTCCAAGTACCTCAAGAATCCTCTCTAGCCGTAAAACGTGAAGAGAGAGATAGGGTAAAGGGGAACAGGTGGATCCTTAGAATAGCTAGAACCCCATAATCTGTTCTTTTCTTTTCTTTTAGAATAAGGCCTTTGATTGTGTTTGTATCCCCAAACCTATCTCCAAGTACCTCAAGAATCCTCTCTAGCTGTAAAACATGAAGAGAGAGCTAGGGGAAAAGAGAACAGGTGGATCCGTAGGGTAGACCCCCATATGCTCTAATCTGTGAGATGTGGTTGCTTTTACTATCATGATCATGTTTTAATGGTTTTATTTTGAATCTGGAATAATCCTATGAATTCATGATGTTTATAGCATGAGATCCCCACTTCTTTCTAAAATTTGGATTTTTCACACATTTGCACCTACAGCACTGTTTTCTGGATTTTTGTGATATTTGGCTAGGATTCTGGATCTATCATAATCAATATGGTAGATCTAAGACCAAAAGCCTGAAAGTAACCTATAGGGTTTCATGAGGTCGTTTTTGAGTCATTTTTCATATTTGAGAGAAGACCCTACGGTCTAAGTTCTCCCCTTTTTATGTTCTTCATCAACGTGGGTATTTTTGGTTTTGATTTCTTGATCTAATGTGAAATATGGGCTATATCTATGTCCTGGACTGTTCAAGTTCAATTCTGCAATATTTTATAAAAATCATATTTTTTCTAGATTTCCAGAATTTAACTTGAAGCCAGATTTTTTAAGTTTTCACTTTAGATTTGTTTTCTTTATCTTGATTTCAGTCAATCATGAAGCCCAAGTAAATGGCTCTTGTTTTCATAAGAAGGATCCAGAATTAATTGGATCATTCACATGGAAAAAAGCCATACATTCTTTTATTTTTCTTTTACTTTTGTTTTGATTAGCAAGCCTTTTTTCCTTTGAAAAACATGAACAATACCTGGCAACCACCTTGTGTGGATGAATAGGGGTGCCTAACACCGTCCCCTATTCATAACCTAATCCCCTTACCCATCTCTGGTTATTTTTTTTAATAGGGTTATTTTTACCCTAAATTTGCCTTTTTGTGCTTATTTGATGATTTTGGTGTCCATTCACACCTAAACAGAATGGTGAAGACTCTTTGTTCTTAACCAATCCCGTGTGATGATTAGGAAGTCATTAAATTGATTTTCCATGTCTCACAACATGTCATCTAGAAGCTTTGGCTATAAAATCCCAGATTTTAGTAACAAATAAATAAATAGACTAATTGGTTACCAATATGCAGGAGATGAAATTTTGGTTTAACCCGGAGGAGTTCAAGATGAACCGGAGGTGATGGGAGAACCTATATAAGGTAAGTTCATGATTATTGACTAAGTATAATTTTAATATAATAATTAGTTGTGCTATGGTTTATATTAGTAAGAACTAATTAGAAATAAAAAAAAAAGAAATAAACAAGGATAATAAGAAGAGGTGGTCAAACCCAAGGAGAGTGGGTTGACCCAAAGGTTTATTTGACTTAAGGAGTAATTGGTTGAATGGTTTGATTTAAGTTGGTTTAATGAAGGAGGGCAGTATGGTAAAAGACTTTAAATAATAAACAAAAACTAATATGTATGCAACTAGGCTACCCACGTCCATAACATAGAAACAGCCATCCACTTTGGTTACTCTTCTCTTATTCTTCTTTCTTCTTCCTAGAGATCAAACCCTAGTACTCCAGAACCTGTTGGAGCTGTCTTGGAGAAGAAGGAGGAGTATTTCATGCCTAAAAACACAGGTAAGATCAAACTAAAAGAGAAGCTCTATTTTGGGGAGTTACACTTGTTGTTAGATTTCTAAAAAAAGTGATTTTTGAACCAAACGAGATCAAGGCCTTCTGAGATCTGTTGGAGTGTATTTGGGGTGATATCTTAGAGCTTTTATAGAAGGAGTTAGTTCCCAAAACCAGGTAAGTAGTCCATTTGACTCTTGCATAAATACAAATTCTTGTTTAGACGATATACATGGTTAATCGGTGATTTGATGAGTTGTATTGTTATTTATGACGTTTTAATTGTTGGAAATTGTTCTAGCATGTTTACAAAGTGTTTTAGAATGATTTAGAATGGCTTTGATGCATTGAATATTGATTTATAGAATTTTTATTGAATTTCGTAAAGTTATGGATTTTTAATGTATTGGGCCACCTGAGCAGTCGCTCGAGCACCCTATGTGGTTATTCAAAGCCCAAGAGCAATTTTCCCAGATTGAACTGTCACTAGAACAGTCGCTAGAGCGACCAACCCTAAAACAACCTATTGTGTAAGGCCGTTCGAGCGCCCTTGGCCGCTCAAGCGCCCTATCTGTCAGATTTTGGAAAATTTGCCTTTCAACCTAGGTTTTTACTACAGAAATGTTTTTATCCAATTTTAACCTATGTACCATCAAGATTGGGGTATTTGGGAATTATTTGCACTGGCGGATGTTTAAAATTCAATTTTATAAAGATTTTGGGTAGATGTTTCTAAAGAGGCACTTTTACTTGATTCCATTGTTCCAAATGATTTTAATTTTAACCAAAGTTGGTTTTGTGAGTTCATACACTTGTATTTGGGTGATATGAAGGTATTTTGTGCATCAATGGAGTCGATACACATTCGGGACATATTCACCCGTTGAAGCCTGGAGTTTTGGACTTATGACTTGGTGCATTCTGTTTTGGTTTTTGGGTCACTAGTGTGACAAGGCTGGTGCTTGATTTATTGTTTCCGCATGGGCGGATTTGGTTATACAGATAAGGTTCTGGTGGGTGTTATTGAGAAGTATGTCCAATTCCCTGGTTTGTTTTCTCATTGTTGAGTGGGCTTAGCAGTTATATGAATCCATAGAATAGCTAGTAAGTAAAATGTGTATTAGAGGGGTTTGAATTTTGTGTCTAAGGCATTCCATCATCTCAAGGATGATACCGCTCCTGGATTGGTCGGTCGCTACGTTACCCACTCCTAGATTGGTTGGGCCATACATGATAACTCATGGTTCGGTTCTTCCGTTGGTGTTGAACAGCCAGATTGCAGGGCGGCTAGTCCATCGTAATTCGGTTAGGTAGCATATTGACACATGTCTACTCTCTTTCTCTGGTATTCTATTTCACGAGTCCCATGAGGTGGACAATTGTATTTCCTTGTTGTCTTGTATTTTATTGTTATTATCTTGATTAAGCGTTGCATATTTTATTGTAGTCAACTATTTGCATGACTGCTTACTGAGATGTTGTTTCTCACATTATTGTTTTATCGGTTTTATTTTCAAATATTCCTGGAGAGGATGTTGCTGAGGTAGAGACTCTGGGGGATCACTGTGATTACAAGGAAGAAGACTATTTCATTCCTGTGTAGGTCCAAGAGGACATGGAGTGATGATTAGATTTATTATGAGAGATAGACTTTAATGTTTTATTTGAGGATTTTGATGTCATTTGAAGGATTATTAGTATCTTTATTCCACACTATTGGTAGATGTTTCTTATTTTATTTAGTTGAACCCTTTCCAGACTTTATAGATGAAATATTAATGGATTATTTTGGTGGTTTAATTCTGCGCTTCATGAAAGATGTCTTTTATTTCCGCACTCTGATATAATAAATAAATTGTTTAAGTCTGGAATAGTTGTTTGGGCCATTTTCCCTAACAAACCAGATTTGGGTTTATGTGTTTAAATAAACCTAGAACCGAGGCATTACATTGGCCGTTAGGCCACTTCGGCAACGCACATGGTGCGTAACAGAATGTCATCCGCAAATATGGTGTTGTTTTCAAGTATATTGGTCTTGTCCGCATATATAATTCGGTTTGAGCAAAACCGCATAATATATGCAGATACGTTCAAATTTCACAAATTCGCAAAGGCTCAGGATCTGAGCCTTATTTACCCTTCTTACCTCTCTCTGGGAGACTCGATCTCCCCTATTTGCCCTTCGAAACCTCTGGATTTACTCCAATTCATGCCTTAGGCTTGAATTTGAAGAATCTATAAGGGTATTTTGGCATACCCTTAGGTCTTTTATACCCTTAGCCTTGTATATAAATAGAGGGGCTCTCCTCTAGCAAAGGGCTGACAATCTGAAGCTTGAAGAGCTCTTGAAAAAGAAGGAAACCTCTACCCAATTCTCCACTCAACTCTCTCAAGCTACCAAGGTGAGATTCTTAACTTATCTCTTTCTTTTACTTAAAGTTAAGCACTCTCATCTTCTACCTTTCTGTAGATAAGGCCTTGAATGTGATTGTAGCCCCAAACCTCACTCAAAGTACCTTAAGCACCCTCTTTAGCCGTAAAACGTGAAGAGAGAGCTAGGGGAAACAAGTGTTGGAATGGATCCCTAGGCTTAGAACCATTTTGTGATGAAGTACTTGCATATTCATGTTGATTTTTGTATGCTTGTTATTTGAATGTGTTTTGATTTAAAAATTTGGAGGAATTACATGGATCTATACTCTCTATAGCATTAAATTCCAATTTTTTCCTAAAATTCTAATTACCCACACAACCACACATATATCACTTGATTTTTGTCAAAATAGGCATAGACCTTAGATTTACCATGCTCAACATGGTAGATCTGAGATCAGAGGCCTTAGAATAATCTCGCAGGACTTTGTGACTTCATTTCAAGTAGTAGTATCTTCTAGAGAGGACCCCATGGTCTAATCTCTCTTATTTGGGCATTTTGCTCTAATTTGAGTGGATTTGGCTCCTCCTCTCCAATTAATGAGAGATCTAAGCCAAATCCTTACCCTAAATCTTTTTGAGTGTTTTTCAACTCATTTCAAGTGATTTCAATCCTAATCAATTGAATCAAATGCACACACACACTGTTTTGGCTTGGTTTTACTCAAAGTTTACAAATCAAGACAGAACCTGTACCCTGTCTTGGATCATTCATAACTTCATCATTCGGATGAACTTTTGAGTGATTCCAAATACATGTGATAGGTGAAGATGTCTAGTTTAATCCTGTAAAATTTGAGCAATTTATATGGAGCCGATTTTTCAAACCATTTGATTAAAGTTGGAGTTAGATCAAATTGTTGTACTT
The DNA here is from genome assembly GCA_947561395.2 of Buxus sempervirens. NCBI lineage: Eukaryota > Viridiplantae > Streptophyta > Magnoliopsida > Buxales > Buxaceae > Buxus > Buxus sempervirens. Next base: position 16,065,476 of record OX387185.1, read on the forward strand.
GTCACTTTGATTGAGCACCAAAGGCTCATTTTAACTTCGATTCAAGTGATTTCAATTTCTGAGTCTTCATTTATGAGTCCTATTTCAAATCCAAGTGATTTCATGAGTTTTCATTTTGATTTGAGTTCTGTGTGTTTGATTGACTCTGAACTGCTCAGTAGCAGATTACGGAGTCAATCTATGATCCTCTAAGCATGTTTGAGAGAACACATAAGTCACAAATGGATGAAGTTTTGTGTGAGGCTTATTTCATTCAAAAGACGGCACCTCATATTTCATTCATACATATTTTCAAGGATTTATATGCAGCCAATCTCCACAAATAGGCTTTCAAAGTTGACTACTCACCGCTTTTACTGATTTATAACAGTAGATTTGAACAAGCATTTCTCCTTTGATTTTAATCGGATGGGATTGAAATTTTTACTAAGTCTTATAATTCATATAAGCTTTCAAATGGCTTTGGTTTCACTCAATTTGAGTTTGGATTGAACAATTTATGATTGATTGAAGTTTTCAAGCTCAAATAGCTTCATCTTCTACTGATTTTTCCAGATATGTTTTAGCTTGCTCTTACTCAAGCTTTCCTTTGATTTTTACTTGATCACAAAGTCCTAGAATTGATACATCCATAGAGAGAGTCCAAGATCTATTGGACTACTCATATGGAAAAATCACACATATGTTTGTTTCTTTTCAAGCACTTTTTGCATGATTTTGTTAGCAAGCAATTTTCAAACACGAATAGCATATGGCAACCATCTTCTATGGATGAGTAGATATGCCTAACACCTTCCCCTATGTAACGCCCCGAACCCGGGTCAGTGCAAACCGACACCCAACCCGAACCCGGTTCGCTACTGTAACAACCCAAGTCCGGTTCAACAACCAAACTCGAGGTGTTACCACGAAGCTGGGGTCAGATACATACCAAGATTCACAATAATTTTAAAATTTATAAATCAATTACATCAGAGTTATGGTGGCCAAATAAAATAAACAATTCTTTAATCAATATATTCAATTCAATTTACAATTAAGTTTATCTAATCAACATGTGACATTAATACCAATTATATTTCTACCCATCAAATTAAAACCCCATCTTCGCGATCTCTCCAAGCAACCTGAAAAATATAGGGGAAAACGGAGTGAGATTTACATCTCAGAAAGTAGCAGGTGCATGCAATTTGAAACAGTCCAATATAAGCAAATAGTCATGAGGTATTCGATTAATCAATGATAAGACGAGAAATCCAAGTTATTCGTGGCAATTACAAATAAGGCGATGAAACATATGATCATGAATAAATACCAGTCTCTTGATGTTAACGAGGTAAAACCGATAAAAGCGATAAAACACGTGCCATTGCAGGACTCACAAAGATGATAAGTATTTGAGATGACACTCAACTAAATGATGTTCCACCGTGCGGCTTAGGGGCAGTGCTACTTGATGATACTCAAGCCCCATGCAGCGCAGCTTAGGCAAGAGCCGTAGTCACCGACTTATTGCGCACGAACCCCGCAGAGTTGGACGTACCACCAGCATGCAGCACCAGAATCAATACATGGAGTGTGGTCGCTTATCCACATGTACAGGGAATCACCAGCGGCTCACCGGGGTATCCCTCCAGACATAGGACCCTCCCAGAGCAAACTAACTTGCAAAGGGAAGCGCGCTCGCAATATAGGAGTAAATCAACCCAAACTAAATACCACTTAGCTACCCAGCCAAAACTATGGATCTATATACAGCTAAGCCCACTGACACAAACCACGATAAAACCACATACGGGAGGACACGCTAATGTAGGAGGCATAGACACTTTTACCCGTAAAGGATTACACATCTCTACACAGAGGATTACCCATCTCTGCCGTAAAAGATAGTATCAACTCTACCACAGAAGCCGTATCACCCAACCGTAAAATTAAAGAGAACAATATCATACCACATACCAATACATACCAAAGTATTCCATTCCATGTGAAATCCATGATTCAATCATACCAAATCCAATTATAGGCATTTTCAGAATAACATATGCAATTCTTCCAATTAGATTCCAAATAAAACTCAAGTATCATAAATCCGGTAAAATCTGAGTTTAGGCAATTCCAGTAGCCAATATTCCTATATAAAGCTCAAATAAAAGTAAATCAAATCATGCTTGAACTTTTCCTTCTTAATCCCTTTATTAGAATCCAATTTCCTACCTTAGCACCTAAGCTAGTTTCTATTTGAATTTTCTGTATTTTATTTTTCCAGCATGTTCTACAGACCTAGAATGAAGTTTAAAAGATGTTTATAAGCTATAAATTTCAGTAGTATTATTTCTAGCAATATCCATACCCTTTGACCCTTTTATAAACAATCCTTTCATTATAACCTTCTATTTATTGCTTAATCTTTCCCAATTAATTTTATAATTTTTATAGCTTAATTAGGTCCTTATAAAGATGCTAACATGTTTAACTAATCATAAGAATTATTGGGTATTTATTCGAATTACAAAATTCCCAAAATCTACAAATTTTACTTAGAGCGCCTACCTCTACAGGCTGGGTGATCCTAGGCGCTCGTGCAATTTTTAACAGAATTTTCTAGATTTTCCAACTTCGGATTCTTATGCTTTTGCTTTATGTTTTCTTAGTCTAAATTAATCTACAAACTTTCTGAAACTTACCTAGAGCCTTCTAGAGTAATTTTTATGAATTAAATACCCTCCTACCTTTATTTACATAATCCAACTAAACTTTCTTCATTAATTGATAAATCCACCAAGAACACAAATCATGAAAATATAAGCAACTTGATTCCATGTAAATACAGTTCCGTCTAATCCATGCTAACCATATGAAATCACAGAAATCAAAATCATGCAATTCCTCACGTTTTCCAAGGGTTATTACTTGCCTTATACGCTAAATCCTTCTTCCATTGCACCTTCTAATTCTGGACCAGACTTTTGCTCCCAACCGCACCAAGCTAGACTCTTTCAATTCAAATCTCCACCCTTCACAATGTAGTTTTATCAGTCACGAACAAAACCTCCAAATTTGAAGGTGATCCACCGCACGGATTTTCCCCGATCGCGTTTTGATGGTGGCTGGTCAGACACCTCCATTAGAAACCTCCTTCCTTCCTCTCCCTCTTTTCTCTCCATAAGAAACCCATGAAAATCCCCTCTCTTCTAACCTTAGTCTCCTATTTATACTAGGCTTTAGAAATCCTAAACAAACCCTAATTGGCTAATTTAATTTGGGCTAACCCAACCATGGTCTAGTTAATGTCTAATCCTTCTAATTTAATTCCTACTTTTTCTCCACCTTCTATTTTTCTACTTAAACAATACTAATTAAGTTTCTTATTATCTAGACTCATATTTATAACCTATTTTCGTGCAAAATATTTAATTAAACATTTTATCACTTAAAACCTTATTTTCTCCAAATTAAGACGTGAAATCTCCTAATTACCCTTTTTCCCACTTTTAGGCTTTTATTAATTTCTTTTAATTTCTAACTTGTCAAAATAATTTGTTTTCTTCTATTTTCTAATTCTAATTATTATTTGATGATCTATTTACTAATTACCCTTTTCTGGAAATTACCAAAATACCCTTTTTATTCTTTTAGGCTAATTTCATTAAAATTCTTTCTTTATTTTCAACTTAGAACTTATTTGAATTAATTATCCTCTAAATCTTCACTTTTTATTTTAACTAGGACTTAACTCATATTTTCTTTTATTTATTATTTATTTATTTATTAGGTGAAAAATCGGGGTTTTACACCCTACTCATAACTTAATCCCCTTATTTGATCTCTGGATTTAACCATGAAGTAGAGCTACTTTTAGCTCTATTTTTACCTTTTATGCACACTTTGGTGTCCATTCACACCTTAACTTGAATGGTGGAAACTCCTTCATTTTGTGAACCCCATGTGATGATCCGGAGATCACATAGGTGATTTTCCATGTCTCACAAGGTTGATCTTCAAAAAGGAGAGATTCCTGATTTTGTTGTTGAGGACTATTATTATGTAGTGCCCCAAATCCATTTATATTCCTCATGAAAAATCCAAACCCGAAGTACTAGCTCTGTGGGCCCAAAGCAACTAATATCCAGACAAAATTAAATCAATAATAATTAAATGCGGAAACATGATCAACTAATTCAAAATCAAATAATAATGATAAGTCTAAATAACAAGAAAATGTCAATTAACTCTCAACTCACTAACTAACTTCAATCAAATAAATATTGCCAATAATAAAAGAATAAAATCCTACTACAATCCATCTACTCAAAATAAAACTCTTACATATGATCAAAATAATCGTCCTGATGATCAACACCCTGTGGCTCTACCCCGTCAATATTGTCCTCACCAATAGAATCTGAAAACAAAACATTAAAACACTGGGTGAGATATAAAATCCCAGTAAAGTAGCAACATGCACGAATAAAATAGGTCCATGTTGCTAACAGAAAATACAAGTCATGAGGTATAACAATTCAGCAATAAACCTGGCAAATCACAAACTAAAACAATAAGCATTTACCATTTTTTTTAAAATAAAATCAGTAAATAATCTCCTCATGAGAATCAAAACAAATACAAGTGTATGTGATTTCACAGGACTTGTGAAATATGACCACTTTGAGAGGTCAAGACCTAGTCCAACAAATCCAATCTAAGAATAAACTGCAACATATCCGCCCGTATCATCACCCTCATGTGTGGAATAAAAGAGACCTCACCCTCATGGTGGAAATGGAATTACTGCAACTCGTCCCTCATGGAAGTCCTCTCCTTCATGGAGGAAAAGAACTAAACTTAATCCAAACAAAAATAGACAGACTTCACTTCTAGCTAAATTATGGATCCACAACATGCTAAGCCCGCTAATAGCACAACTAATCAAAATATGTGGTCCTCATGACCAACATATGTGTAATGCCATCATAGCAAAGAATTCATAGCCCTCATGGCCAATTATCAATATCAATAATGCCCTATTGGCAATTCACTCCTTCATGGAGATAAATTTATGCTTACTGCCCTTATGGCAAGATATACTCCATCATGGAGAAAATTAATAAGAAGAACCATCTCCCTCATGGAGAAAACCAATATTACATAAAAACTATCAAAATCCGAGAAATAAGCTCATTGTACCCAAATCTGTAGAAAAATACTTTCTTACTATTCCAGAACTTAAAACATCTTTAAAACATACCTTTGCAAGTGTAGAAACCAACAATTTACAAAACAAATCAAATTCCTTCTTGGAACCAAAACATGAGCTATTTCAGTAGAACGTACCCAAAATCTTATATAATTTTCATAAATTTATTCGGCCTCTGAAAACAATTTCTAAACACCCAAATCTTATTTGTACATGTATTGGATTCCTCCAAAAATAATTTTATATTCAAAATCTAAGTATTTTTCCCAAAAATCAGAAAATCTGGGTTGGGCGTTCGACAAGGCACTCAACCCTCTATGTCTAGTGATTTATCAAATTAAGTTGTAAAAAGGGCGCTCAACAAATCGCTCAAGCGGTCTAGAAAATTTACAAAATATAACTGGCGCTCGAGCGACGTGTCTAGTGCTCGTGTAAACTCGTAAATTCTAGGAAATTTCAAAATTCCGATTTTTCTTGTAAGTCTTCAAAATTTTATTTCTATCAACAAACATCAGTTCCACCTAAAATCAATATAAACATGTGATAAAACATTCCAACAAGTTTAATAACAAATTCTTGCAATCAAATCATGGTTTCTCATCAAACACCAAACTAAACAGAAAACCAAACGTGAAGAACAAGATTTATTTTTCCATGGTTTAAACCTCACCAAAATCTATCTAAAACCTCTTCAACATGCTTCTAAATCATCACAAAACCAAAGAACAATATATTTGTCATCTAAACATTAAATCATGCAAGTTTTGCCAAGAAAAGGGTTGCTACTTACCTCTTTTCGCAAACAGAACCAACAAAACCTCAAGCTTTTTTATCTCTTCTTCACAAGACAGCAAAACCCACGAAAATCTCCTCCTTCTAGCACTAATCTAGTCCCACAAAAGTTCAACAACCATGCATTAGGGTTCCTCCACTTCTAGTCGTCCAAAACAAAGAATAATCTTTTTAGAAACTTTCTCCTATAACACCCACGTTCAATTATAATCCTATTAGGAGTTTCCCAAAACAAAATAACTTATTTTCTATAAGCAAACACACGTCCATTCTCTCTATATTATATATATATATAAATCATGATACTATACAACACCCATATATCATGCCTCATACACTTGACCAATCCTATTAAAGATATTAACTAATAATTCACTTACCTCATAACTCAAGATCTTACCATTGGATCGACACCAAATTCTGGATCTACCTCCTCCACATGATTACCTATTAAATTCGAGGCTCTGATTAGCAATTACTCTCAATTAATTACAGATTAAAAATTAATAATTAATTTTGAAACATTCAAGGTATTACATATTATCCTGATTAGTTTACTTTGATTACTTGAGGTTATTATTAGATGTCTTCATTTTGATGGACTATTAATGGACTTGTTATGTGAGGGAAAAAGTTTAGTTTCACCTTTGTACCAGACTTGGATCTTATTTTATTTTGGATGGTTTGACATTATTAGAGACCGTGCTGATGGTTTATTGATTAATTGAAATTTTATTTCCGCACTCTGATATTAAATGAAATTGTTATATATATTATCTGGTATTTAGTAGCTTTGGGCCACAATAGTACTTCAAGTTCAAGTTTGGTGCATGATTGGAATAGACCCAGATTCAAGCCATTACAATTTTGTCCAACATGGCTGGCGTTTCGCCTCATGCTAGACGAAATCCAGTTAAACAAATAGATTCCAGACAACATCTCAGGCATTCCGTCGGATGCCATTTGAAATCTGCAAAAGGTTGAGAAAAGAAAAAGTGATTACTAGAAAAGGAATAAGTGAGAGGAAGAAAGAAGGGGAAAGGGTGCGATGCATATATGTACTCTTTCTCTTCTTTGTTGTCTTGTGAGTCATCAATCGTGATTCTCATCATGATTGAGAGAAAAAAGAATGTGGGAAGAAGGAGGAGGGGGCTACGTGTCCTGCAGTTGTGTACTTTTTGGCTTCTGGCCATGGTGAATTGAAGTGAAAGAGAAATAAGAGGGGCGAACATGAAAAGAAAGGGGGTTGCTATTTCGTGGGATGAAGGAAGTGGAGACTTGCTAAAAACTCCGAACTCTTGTGTTGGTCAGTTGATGAAACAAAACAAGGAGGTGAGAACCCTATACATGCAACAATTTTCATTGGGATTTTCTGAGTTTTGATTTGTTGTTGAAAAAGAGATTGATTAGAGGAGGCTTTTCGAGATTTGGCTTTTGTTTTGAGTGCTTCCAGGTAAGTAGTAACCTTTCAATCTGGAAAATATGCATGCTTTCATATTTAATCATGAAACATAATCTTTTGCCATTGATTTGTTGGTTTGGATGAGTTTCATATGATTTAAAAATCTCAAAAGATCAGTGGTGGGACTACTTGTTGATCTAAACAAGTGATCGGAGGTTTGATCTAATCTACGTAAGTTTTTATGGGTCGTTTACAATCTTTTTTGTTACTGTAACTCTAGGAATTGTTCAAGAAGGAATTGACATTAGTTTTCTAAGATTCAGAATCATGTTTTATGCCTTAGTTCTATTATGATCAAGACAGAATTGATTATTCTCTATGTTGGATTGAATTTGTGGAGGAAATATATTTTTATTCAATATTATTATCATGAGGGTTGAATCTAGATTAGTTTTAGATGATTTAGTGCCTTGCTAGAACATGCTTATTTGATATTTTACATGAAGCTTTGATGTTTGAAGTATGAGAAACCCAGATTTTCATAAAAACCAGAAAATTGATGTTTTTAGGCTTGGCACCTAACCTGTGCTCAAGCGACACCTTGAGCGTGAGTCCTTTTTGTGTGAAACCCCAAATTTTCAAAAAATAGATAAAAAGAATTAAATACGAATCATTGAAGAATTAATGAATTTAAATAAATAGCATAATGATTTGGGGTATTTTTCATCCATCCGGGATGTATAATTGATTAAGAATAATGAGGAGAATAAATTCGGAAATTTTCGAAGAAATCCAACGGTTAGATATGAAATTATCAAGAGAATGGTATTTTGGTCAATTCCTAATTAGCTAAATAATTAATAGACTTGAAAAAGTAATATAGACCTAATTTGGGTTGATTTAAGTAAAAAATAGTGATATTTATAGCCTAATAAGTGAGACAAGGGCATATTGGTAATTCTAGTTAATTAGGAGCCTTAAGTTTAGGAAAAAGAGGAATTTTTGGGGAGTTTTTGTAATATTTACAAATATGGGAATTAATTAGCACGAAAATTTGAGAAATAGTAGTTTCTTATGTATTGGATTTAAAAGAAAAGAATTAGAAGGAGAATGAAAAAGAATAGGAAAGTTTCTAAATAAGATAGGACTCATATTGGGTGTGTATAAAAGAGAAAGTTAGAGAAAAATTAGGATTTGTCATTCTTTTGGTGGATCCATATGGCTGGAATAGAGATAGAAAGAGAGATCGTGAAGAAGAAGAACTAAAGAGGAAGAGATCAAGGATTGAAGGCTCAGAATTCTTCTAGAAGGCAAGTAGCAACACCCCGTTTTGATTAATCGTTGCATGATTTCTGAGTTTATTCATTTGGTTAAGATTTATGGATATTTTGAGATGATAATACGTGTATTTTCATGCTATATGATGATTTTAATATGAGAAATAAACATGGTAGAATGAGTAAATCAAAATACTTCAGTTTTTATGTTCTATTTATAATTTTGTGATTAAAACGTTTGATTTGATGAAAAACTTGAGTTTGATTTGTTTAAAATGATTTAATATATTTTATAGAGGATATTGGATGTGTTAGAAGTGATTTGAATTGTTGGAATCATGTTTTAAAGGATTAAAAGAGAAAAATTACAAAAAATCAGAAATTCCAGATTTTGCCGCAATTTGCCGAGTGCCTGACAGGTCACTTAAGCGACCATGTCAAGCATCTCACCTGCATTATTATTACAAACGACCACTCAACATGATCGCTTGAGCGCAAGGGTTGATCGCCCATTCAAAACCCAGACATTAGAGATCGCCAACACGACCGCTCAAGCGCCGGGTCGAGCGCCCAACACTGATTTTCAGTTTCTGAAATTTTGAGCAATGTTTCACTATAAAATAATTTTTAATCAAATCCAACCCACGTACCAATAATAATTATGTGTTTATGAGTTGTTTTCATTGGCCGTTTGTTTAAAAAAAATAATTTTATACAAATTTTGGGTACGTTTGACTGAAATATGTCTTGTTTTGGTTTTAAAGAGAATTTTGGTTCCAAACGTTGTTTAAAATTGAATTGCTTGATTCCAGCAAATGTAAAAGTTGGTTTTATACATGTTTTAAATTGTTGAATTGATCAAAAATGTTTATACAAGATTTGGGTATATTGAGCTTATCTTTGGGTTGTTAAATGAATTTCTTGTTCTATCTCCTATGGTTGAGTTGATGATGCCTTTTATGTTAGAGATGGGTAATCCTCTACAGTATAGGTGCATATTCTTCTATGGTAGTGGTGTGTATTCTCCCGTGGTAGATATGCACATACCATGTGTTTGTAATACTATGATTGAAGATTTGTACTCTTCCATGTATCATGGAATGATTTATATGCCATGATGGCAATGTGAGATATGTTTACCATCTGAGGATGAAATTTGACTACCTCTTGCGGGAGAGATGTGCTACCTCCTGTGGGGGACCTGTAATCCAAATTGGATTGCATCCTGCAGGGGAGAGACCTCCTGTGGAGGAAATGTAATCATGATGTGATTGCATTTTACAGGGGAAATGTGTGTTATCACCTGCAGGTGAGATGTGTTACTTCCTATAGGGGAGATGTGGTCCAAATTGGATTGCATCCTGTAGGAGAGATACCTCATGTGGGGGAGATGTGATTACTTTATGATTGCATCCTACATGGAAGATGGATGTGTGTGTTACCACCTAAGGGTGAGCTGAGCTATCTCCTGTGGGGGAGATGTAAGTACTATGTGTTCACATCCTGTGGTTGAGTGATGCTATCTCCCGCAAGGGAGATGTAAATACTATGTGTTTACATCCTGCAGTTGAAATGTGTATTCTCCTATGGAAGATATGTGAATACTATGTATTTATATCCTGTGGTAGAGGTATGCTACTATCTAAGGGTGAGATTTAATTATTAATTATGAATGATTTGATTCCTTTTAAAGAAAAAGATTGATCGGTTTAGCCATGTATTGACAAGAACGGTTTTGAAAAGCGATAATAAAATTACATGATTGACATGATGAGTTGTTTTGGGAAAAACTATTTGCATTAATATAGGAAACTTGTATATTTGATTTATATGACATTATCTTTTTGTTTTAATGGTATTTGTGATACTATTTTACAACTCATGAAAGGTTTGTAAAGGATACATATAAATATATAAACTATTTTCTTTCATGCATATTGCTACTTGCTGAGATTTTATATCCCATTCTTGCTTTCAAATGTTTTGTTTTCAGGTATTCTTAGAGAAGACGTTATGGACCAAACCGATAAAGGGTTTGAAAAACCAGGGTTATTATAGGATTGAATCACGGATATTATATTAACTCTTTTATTTAGTAAAGTTCTAGTACCCTTTTATTTGAGTACATGATGTAACGCAATTAAAGGTTTTAATGAATAAAATATTATCCTAGCGCACTCTAATATTTCATAATTTATTTATTCTTTATCCTTTGATATGATTTGTTTTGTATCACTATGTAATGCCTTGATCCAAAAAAAAAAAGACCCGGATTCGAGGCGTTACATTTTGCCTTCGCGCTAGTCCCGCACTTAGGCATTGTTTTTGTGTTAAACTTGTTTTCTATAGAACCCACGAGTGAAATTGGCCACTCAACCCCTCGCCCGACCACTGCTTGAGCTTGAAAAACTTGATTTTAGTCTTTGTGCCTTACCTTAATCCTCCAGCTCAAGCGCAACTTCCCGTGGTCGATATTGTGCTCAAGCACCCATCAAGTGCGAGAATGTAAAATCCTGAAATTTTAATTAATAATTAAAAGTGGATTTTTTTTTAGAGTTGATAACTTGATCATGTGGTGTCACATTGTAGGTAATGAAGAATTAATATAATCTAGAAATTTTCAAGCAAAACAAGAGATGGAAAAATTGAGAGAATAAGATAAGTGGTTAAATTTTATTTAATTTGTGGAAATAAAGTTTCAATGTAGTGGTAGAGCACATTAATAATTAGTTCTAAAATTAAGTGGTTGTGCTTATAGGTAACCTGAAGTGGCATTACAACTAATCAAGTGGTGTTTAAATGAAGAATGGATGGCAAAGATTGGGCTATAAATTGAAGAAGTTGGTTAAGTTAGTTGAGTTTGTGGAATTTAGAAATTTCTAGAGAATAAAGGAGATCAAAACCTAGAAGTCTCTAGAACAAAGGTTGGGACAGATCTGAGAAGGAAGAGAGAGAGGAATCGGCTTTGGCAAATTGCGAATTGCAATTGGAGACAAATTCGTGGTGGAATTTGAAGGAGGAATTAGTGAAAAGATAAGCAGAATTCGTCCAGATCACGTGGAGTTCAGGTAAGGTAAGTTTTAACTTTAAATTCTGGAATGATTGTTGTTGAATTATACAAATATGATAAGGTTGATCAAATCTGGGTGAGTTTTAATAAAGATTTGAACTATTTCAGTTGTTTAAGAGAGAATTGATCGTAGAAGTCTTAGATCTGGAAAAAAAAATCAGAAGAAGAAGGAGAGGATTTCAAGCTCAAATTAGGTAAGTAGTGCCTTTACAAAGATCAAATCATGTTTAATTTGGTATTAAACGCACGTTTGAGCTCTGTTTTTTATTTGAACCAATTTCGAGAATTGTGTATAAATTTTTAGATTTAATGAGAGATTTATTTGATCTGGTTAGAAATAATAAATTGCATTTGCTTAATAGTGTATGAGGTTTATAGAGTGATTTGGAATGATTAAACTACGAATTAAAGTTCAAAATCTTTAGAAAATTCAGAAAATCGCAAATCTGTTCACGATCTGAGTTTTTAGCTTGGCACCTGGGATTGGGCTGGAGCACCCAATTGAACACCAATAGTTTCCCTATGAACACCCAAGGCCACTCAAGCGGTAACCTGAGTGCCAGCCTGTGTTTTTTTTTTTTTTTTTTTAAATTCAGAGCCGAGAGCTAATTAAATACATAATAATTGTTTATTAATTATATTATACTATATTAGTAAAATAAATATTTAAAGTGGTGCCCAAAAATGCCACTTTAAATAATATGTCTCATTACTATTGTTAAAAAATAGTAAAATAAATATTTAAATTAAGCTATATTTAAAAATTAATTATTCCTTTTCGTTTTTATTTTTAATAACTATTATTATAATTCAGAGATATATCATTGGCAATCGCAGCTGGGAACACAAAGATCTTTTCGACGAAGACACCGGCAATCACAGATTCAGCAGGGTTCTTGGAAAATAGAGAAGTATATCTTTGATTATTTGATTATTAATTTAGTTAAAGATAGTTATGGGTTTTCAAGACTCTGAAAAGATAAGAATTAATCATATAATTTTAATTTAGTTAAAGATAATATTAGAGAAAGAGCAATGTCCACGTGATGGTAAGATATATTTTTTTTAAGAAATTATTGATTTAAAATAAATTATTTTGATGTGGGGCTCAAAAGGGCCATTGGAGAAAGAAGGGGATGTCCACGTGGAGGAGAGAGAATGTTGTGTTTCAAGATTTTGCTTTAGAATATATATATATATATATATTGGCCTTTAGTGATTCTTTTTAAAAATAACCCAAAGTCAGTCACCTAATTCTTGGCAATTGAAGATTAGTTATTATTTTAAAAATAATTAAGAATAAGTATCATTTTAATGTTCCCAACAAATTTTTCCAAAAATGTCGTTAATGGACATGTAACAACGAGGGCAAGAAGAATTTTGAGGGCATTTTTAAAGAAGCCCTTCGTGACGTACATCCTTAATTTTTAAAAGGTATCACTAATTTGTAATTATCAAGACTTAAGTGACTGAATCTGAATTGTTTTTAGAAAGTGTAACCGTAACCAATTTTCCAATAAAACCGCCTTGTTATTTGCGACGATGATCGCTGGGAGCTTATGAACGCACGGGTAGAGATCGTACATCTGACCGTCCTGCACGTCAGCAAGGAAAGGCAAGTGACGACTGAGCCCCTCTTCATTAGCCGAAATTTCAATGTAAACGAAGCGTTCCCTTCAATCCAGAAGATCAAATTAGATAACAAATTTGGAAAGAGAGTTTTAAAAGAAATAAATTTTTTAAAAAGAATTTATAACTATCAGGGTTTTGATTGAAGACACAAAGTTATGGTTGTTGTAACCCTATATTAATGAATATTACCAACACAAAAAAAAGGGAAAATTTCAGAAAAGTGCTACTTTACAGCCAATATTCGAAAAACATGCCATAAAGATGCATAATTTCAAAAACATGCCATTTTTGAGATTTAATTTCAGAAAGGGGTAATTGCACTGTTTCCCTATTTGCAATGCCCAAAATACCCCTGAATATAAGGGGGGGGGGGAAAGAGAGGGAAACACGTGCGTGTTTTCCTCTCGTCCTCGTTCTCTCCTTTCCTCTCTTGTGCGAAAAACCGAAACCCTCGACGAACGCCGACGAACTCAAGTGGACTCTCTTCGTCGGCGAACGCGCCTTGTTTCCGAAGTAAAACATTTGCTTCGTCTCCAAGGCTGACGAACCCCGACCCCATTCTCCTTCCCCATTGTCATCTTCTTCTCCAAAAAAACTGAAACCCTCTCCTTCCCCCATTCCTCTCTTCGCCGGCGAATGCGGGTGGTTTTCCCACTCAAATTTTCGTCTTCTTCAAGGCCGACGAATGCCGACCAACTTTCCCCCACTCTCCTTCCCCATTGATCTCTTCTACTCCAAAAACCCCTTTGCTACCTGGACGAAACCCTCTCCTCCTTCATTTGTTTCGCGCATTGTTTCCCTCTCCATCGTTCATTAACCCTCTATAATCGAAACCCCTTTGTCTGTTTGCACACATTGAGGCATTGGTCGTTGGAGAGCCACTGCGGTTGAAGTTTGTCGCCGTGGGAGTGTTGCCGCGGGCAACCTTGCTGTTTCATCGAAGTTTCTGTTTGTTGCCGTAGGGCGTGCTGCCGCCAGCGACCAGGTAGCTGCCAAGTGCCTCCCTTGAATTTGATTTTGATTATGTTAGTTGTCTTGCACCATGTGTGCCTCAACTGTTTTTATTTTTTTCTCCTTGTTTTCTATAAGACTTGCATGATTCTTAAAAGAAAGTGGTTTCAGTTCAGACAGGAAAGTGGTCTCTCTAATGAGAAATTATTTAGAAATCTACAAGTTTCCGGTTAGTTTATGATGCTTTTTGCATTATTACTCAATTTATTCTATTACCGAAACTGCAACTTGAGGGTTGGTTCTTTATGATACGAACTGCAGTTCGACTTCTAGTTCACACTAGGAATTCACCTAATGAATATGTAAGATTTTAGACCACATGATTTGGGGCCCCATTATGGAGTGGAGAAAGCTTTCAATTTGGAAAACGGGGCTATCTGCAAGTCTTCCTAAATATTTTTTTAGGACGCTTTGAGTTCTCTTTAATTGACATTCATATATCTTATATCCTAGTTAAGCAAACCCTAAATACTCTCGGATATGTTCATTCCTTGCCTTACTTTTTCTAGTATTCCCACGCATTGAACTGAATATCCTTGTCATAATTAAATAACGGCATGGCATCAAATATGAACCAAAAAGAAGGTACTAAACATCATCTTCAATGGCCCTCTTGTCGACCATTAAATCTGCCTTCAAGTTTGCATGCATTGGAAATTAAGCAACATTTAGTAGGCTTGAATAAGGAGCTAAATATGTAGCAATTTGGCATTTTAATATAAAAAACAACCATGATAACAGTAAGAAATGCCTTATCCCAACTAGTTAGGCTAGCAAATATAAGTCCTAGTCCTCCATCTCAGTTTGTCAAATATCATACCTTTAGTCAGCTTATAAACATTCAAATTGTTTCATATTCACTCTATCTAGGTTTATTTGTCTTTATCTCAACCACTTATATCCTTCAATATAATTTCACAGATGCTCAAATTTATCTTCGAATTCTTCACTTTACACTTCCAAACCATCTTAATCTATTTTCGTTTGTTTGATCTCCTAATTGGACAATACCTATACACTCTTAAATGCTCATCTAGTCATCTTACACATTGATCTCATTGTCCTCATTTTAGCAAAATTCACCATATAATGCCCACTATTCTAATCCATATATCATAGTAAACATAATAGCTATCCTATAAAAAAATTTGTTTTTCAGTTGAAGTGGCCAATGGTTCAGTCAACTAAAAATTGCCATGGAGTTGAGATCAAGAATAAATTTCATATCTTAATTTTCAAAGAAAATATCACAATGCAGACATAGATAGCAATTCTAAGCCCATGTTAAATTAGTGCACGTCTGATGGTAACTAAGTTTTTTAAGTACTGGCCATAAAATGCAAATGTTCACTTAGTTTTATTTAAACATACAAGGTCACAAAGTACACCAATAAACAAAAAAAGTGAGTAAGATCAAGTCAGAATGTGAATATAGCTTTATATACATACATCCAACTCACTCAGCTTCAACCATACATAGATCCAAAGGGATTTCTTGAAATTGTGCTGCAAGTTGCCTATCTCCAAGGGATGAACTGACAGAAACAAAAGCTTTGATGGTAGGCTCACCATTTCTGAAACCCGTGTCAACAGTCAAATGAACAGGATTTGGTACTTCTCTAGAATTGAATTCATGAATCAATGCACTACCACCAGAAACCCCAAAACCCGTCGAATACCTACATGCATTTAGAGAAGCATTCCAATATATTAAGCTGTCCATCTAAGTTTGACACATTCCTTTAACGTTGCTTCTATCTAGCAAGATATCCAGTAACTCAAATATAGAGAGTCAAAAAGGATCAAACTCCATTTGTAACTAAAATAAAAATTCATAATGTTGATCTAAATGAAAATATATAAATTAAGAGACATTCATCAGACAAAAGAAACTTGAAATCAAATGGAACATTTTAATCTATTCTTAACAAAATCCGATTGCACAGTTCCACCATTTCACATTTTTGTCCTGCTTTCTTGAAGCTAGCCTATTTTATAGACGGAGATATGTTCTGTTGAGTTTTAACAGAAATGAGGCAAGGTGGCATCTTGTATTAAAGTTTAAAATCATATTTTGTGTGTGAATGTTATGTGCCTTAGGCATGGATTTTGCACGGGATCAGGAGCGAGCAGATGATGTGACTCACGTGCCGACAGATATAGATCCGGTAAGGCAAGCCATTGCATTATTGCTTTTATTTTACACATTCTTCTATACATCTTCTTTCATCAACATATTTTCATTGTCATAGGTATTACGAAGTCATATTGTTCGTATGATCGGCTTTGCCCGTGACTTCACACGGCATTGTACTGACTTTGCTGCCTCTTTAAGCCACTCCCAGCCACATCCACCACCTCCAGATGCTGAGCCCGACTAGCCTTCTACTGATGATGTGCCTCCTCCACCACCTCCAGATGGCGATGGCACTTTTGATGCACACCCAGAGTTTCCATCGCCTCCTTTTGTTGGAAGTATGCCACACGATGAACCCGCAACTACATCTGAGGGTCCAAGTATGATGCAGTCTTGTCCCAGAGGTAGAGGGAAGCGAGTAAAGCACCTTGTACAGAAATTGAGGTCACCCTTTGTCGAAACGCATAGATTCCCCACATTACCTGAACGAGAGACAAAAGCGTGGATGTATGCCATGACAGGGGGGTCGCTGATGTAAGTATATATCTTCTGTAATTGACAGTAATTAAGAGATTTACACCATTCAATATTGTGTTCATAGTTGGTTGTTGTTTTTTTTTTGGCCTTATAAGTGGAATTGACGCATGCAGGGAAAAACTTGTTGATTTCGGTGTTTGCTATGCGACTCGGTTCGAGCTACTTGGTCTTTTTCCACGACGAAGGGTTAGCGACCTGGTCAATTTTTGTATTGAAAAGTGTATCATTTGTTTTAGGTTACAATGGTACTTGGATTAGTTTTCTCACTAAGGTGACTGTGGAATAGGTTATGCACATGTATGTGATTGCCCGTGTCAAATCTACGCGGGAACATGCATCAACTATCCGTCGTCATTATATTACACCCTACACATCTGTACGTATACAGGATTGTATGTTAGGACGCTTACAATAATTAATTATCAATGCATATGGAGTACTACAGCGGACTAATATATTGTACTTGTGATTTACAGGGTGCAATCCTAAAAGAAACATTGACTGTAGAAGATGCTGTACAAAGTCAATTTTCACGAGATGTTCTAGGATGTAGTTTGCTTCGATGTCATATGGTATGATAAACTTCGAATATTTTATTACTCTCATTTACATAATTATTAACGCCTAGTACACCTTGTATTGTCATTTGATAGGTTTTCCTACCGATCTTGAGGAGGAGCCATTGGTTCCTGGTTGTTTAGAACATCAAGGAGCAGCGGGTCGAAGTGCTAGATTCGGTACCGAAGAATCGGCCTGCTGATTATCGTGTTGTATCAACGAAATTGGTATATAAAGAACTATATAGTTTCAATGTATTATATAATTAGATATTGAATGGTTCAATTTTCATTGCAGACAACGTTTTTTGCAAAAGTCTTTGAGGAGCTTAAACTTGGCTGTGACAAGAGAGTGCAGGAGTGGCCACTGGTGCCTGTGTCCGTGCCCTGTCAAAGTAGTTCGTAAGTTCCCAATTTTATCACTCATATGTTACCATAAGTTACATGAGCATAGATATGATATTGGATAATGCCCTTAGGTTGCTTATTTGGTTATTTCCAAATAAGCAACCTGTGGAGCTCAAAGAGGATGTAAATGGGAAGATGGAGAGAGGATGTAAACTTAGTGAGATTATTTTTGTTGTATATCTGGATGGTTTAGTTTTTTTTGAGTGGATATATAAACTGTGTTTATCAGGTGATCATTTGTGTTTGAGGGCTTAGCCCATACTCGTATTACAGGCGTTATATAGCCGTTTTTCTGAAAAAAAATTTAGGAGGTTATTTTTGTGTGTTTGGTTAGTTCTGAAGTTAGTTTTCATTACTTTGAGCCCTAAGCTAGCGCCCAGGAGCCAATATAAACCTGATATGGGTCGACCTGGTTCCGGGGTGCTACATTCTTTTAGTCGTTGAGATTGAAACTCAAATATTATAGGTATATCATTGGGTATTATGATATAAATAATTCCAATTATTAAAATTCTTTAGCAAGATAATTATTGGAGGAGTCTAATTTATTTGGATTTTATTAGTAATTCCGATTATTAAAATTATTTTATCTAGATTCATTGGGTATTATCATCTGAATAATGGTGATATTTATTGAAGAATAAATCTTGAAATGAAATTAAAAGTATCCTCATTGTTGCAATAATATTACATGCATTAAATACAGTGGGTAAAAACATGAAATCATTATTGTTCGATCATGAATAATTACTACATTGAATTATAGCTTTACCTTACCCCCAATAACACCTGTATTTTCCAGTTATTTGCCATGTCTACCTTCTCTTGATCTCTTCCATTTGTTGTGTAGTGACGATTGTGGTGTATTTGTAATGAAGTACATGGAATATTGGGATGGGCATCAATTGTCGACTAGGTTTGGGCAGGCAAGTATATATTTTCCTATGCAACTTGATGTGGTTAAGACTTACACAATTTTTTATAGCAAGTGTTTCATTTAAATTGTAACAGGAAAATATTGCACACTTTCGGAAGGAATTGTTAGCATACCTAATGCTCCACCCTGCAAACGGAACCAAGTACCCGTACTAATTGAGATGCTTAAACCTTCCTGAGAATGTGGATGCATACCAATTTCGACCAATTTCAACCTTCTTGAGTTGCATTCTTTCTAAAGTCTTTTAATTCTGCGACCTTCTTCTAATTTTTGTTTACTTTTGTATTAGATTATGAAAAATCCAGGAATTAAGTAGAAGGGATTTCTATTCTTCTATTTGAAATGCCTTTTCTGATGTTCCTGTTGCTGTCAGGGTGTTGTATCAGAAGATTCTCACTTTTATAGCATTATGAGCATATTGTCCCTAGTTGGACTCGTGGTATGTCTATTTATGTGAAATTTTCTGAAGTCTTCCTTGTTAATGTTTTTCTGTTAATGATTTTTTACATTATTTTTACATAACTTTTATCTTTCAGGCTTTTGTAATAGCATTCTCGTTGGGAATGGGACCCATTCCGTGGATTATAATGTCTGAGGTATACATAGTTTATTTAAATTGTTTACCACATCAATATAAGGAAAAATCCCTATTGTAAGTCTATTTTCACTTTAAGTCATTTGTCTTAGCACCAATGATCCTGATGCTAGCTTCGACCTTCTTTTACGTGTCCTTCATGATGTCTCTTTGTCTGCTTACAACATTTTTCTGTGTATGCAAGCAAGCGTGGATCTATCCATTACGGGTAATTGAGATGCTTAAACATTCATGAGAATGTGGATACGTACTCTTTTCCATATCGTGAATAGGACTACGAAAAGGACGGGGATTACAGAAATGGGGGAGAAGAAGGGATGGATGTAAAGTCCGATTGGCATAACTTTAAGGTTGTCTACTGATCAAAACCATGTGATAATGATTATCAGATCTTTATAATTGTTGATATTTTGTTATTATCTTTGTATATAATATATTGGTATCAAGAGAGGGTATTGTATTAGTAGGGGTCCAAATCCCTGAATCTGTGGAAGGATGAACATTAATTAATATGATTATCTAAGCAGCGTTGGCTTAGACTGTTGAATGAAATTTTATTAGTGTTTATCTTGAGATAGCAGTTTGCGATTACATGTTTATCCAAAGTCAGCAGTGATCTCAAAACTAGCTCGTGTCCAACAGATCCTTAGCTCAAGTCCCACGTATCCTTAGCTCGAGTCCCACGTCTCTTTAGTCCTATGTAAAATTGCTCGAGTCCTATGTAAAATAGCTCGAGTCCCGTGGTCCCGCCTATCCTTAACTCGAGTCCCATGTAAAATTGCTCGAGTCCCATGTATGCTTAGCTCGAGTCCCATGTAAAATTGCTCGAGTCCCACGTATACTTAGCTCGAGTCCCATGTAAAATTGCTTGAGTCCCATGTAAAATAGCTCGAGTCCCGTGGTCCCGCCTATCCTTAACTCGAGTCCCATGTAAAATTGCTCGAGTCCCACGTATACTTAGCTCGAGTCCCATGTAAAATTGCTCGAGTCCCATGTAAAATTGCTCGAGTCCCATGTAAAATAGCTCAAGTCCCATGTAAAATTGCTCGAGTCCCACGTATACTTAGCTCGAGTCCCATGTAAAATAGCTCAAGTCCCGTGTAAAATTGCTGGAGTCCCATGTATACTTAGCTTGAGTCCTATGTAAAAATAGCTCGAGTCCCGTGGTCCCGCCTATCGTTAACTCGAGTCCCATGTAAAATTGCTCAAGTCCCACGTATACTTAGCTCGAGTCCCATGTAAAATTGCTCGAGTCCCATGTATACTTAGCTCGAGTCCCATGTAAAATTGCTCGAGTCCCACGTATACTTAGCTCGAGTCACATGTAAAATTGCTCGAGTCCCATGTAAAATAGCTCGAGTCCCGTGTAAAATTGCTCGAGTCCCACGTATACTTAGCTCGAGTCCTATGTAAAAATAGCTCGAGTCCCGTGGTCCCGCCTATCGTTAACTCGAGTCCCATGTAAAATTGCTCGAGTCCCTCCTACTAAAAGTCCTATGTTGGTGTGCTTGAGTCGTACGTCAAGTACGGTCGAGTCCTTAGTAAATAGGTCAAGTCCCCTCATATTTTTGGCGCTCGCATCTCCTAATACAACCAACGTGTTTCACGTGGGCCTGCCTTCCGACTTGCTTATAAATACAAGTGTTTCAAGCGAGTCAATTATGCGCTACACTTTGTGCGAAGAAGAATGGAAGTTTCGCCAAAGGCTACCGATCCCCACGCTCGAGTCCCATGTCCATGCGGGAAAGGGATGCTGAAAAGAAAACTCTCCCACACCTCACGTAATCTAGGGCACTATTTTTTCACCTGTCCATTGTCTGTAAGTATGTATTTTTACGAATCTGGCCATTCAACTATTATAAGACTGCCTAAATTAAATGCATTATTTCTTACAGGGCAATGGTGGGAATGGATGTGGGTATTTTGTTTGGTGCGATGAGTTATTTCTATGTGAATGTGGGAGGGGACCATGCCGTGTGTTAACAGCAAAAACTCCAACGAACAAAGGGAGAAGATTTTACCGATGTCCTTTTGAAGTATGTGTGGAGTTGTATAGCAATCAACCACGTTCCTCCCACATGAGATATTTTGCAAAATAGGGACTTCCTAATTGATCTTCATGTCATTGTATTTCCAGGGCGAACAAAGTTGCCATTTCTTCTCCTAGTTGAATGAAGTTGGGGTAGAAAAGGGTGAATCGTCGAATTCATGCGATGCAGAAAACACTGAACAAAGATAGCCAAGGGCATGGGAACTAGAACGACGGCTATTACAAGAGGAGCGTGACCATGTGAGAAGGATGTCCGACATATACCGTGAGTTGCTTCACGATATTGACAAAGTTAAATTGGACGAATGAATTGGTTTACCGGTGATGGAGATGCATGTTTGGTGTGGTTATCGTTGAGTTTTGGTTAAAAAGTGCTACTAAATGTAGTTTTATTTGGTCAGACAAGTTCCTAGTAAATATTATGTAATATGTAACTAAAGACCATGTATGAGAACCTAAAAGTAGTTTTATTTCCATTTTCATGAAAAAAGAACATTATGTTTGATACAATGTTCACATTCACTAAAGGTCTTATGAAAAAGAACTTACATCATATAGTGCCCAGAAAATAGGAATAAAGGAAAAAGTGAAAATGGAGGCCTCAATCACTCTTCATTGGTTAACTGTAATTAATGAGTAGAGCTGGTGATAAATATTAGACTTGTTGAAATTATGAGGTGCCTGTTAGCCTTGGGTGTAAACTATTTCCCAACATTTAGGAAGCAAAAACTAGAGCACATGAAGCAAGAACTGGCAACAAAACATGTAGTATTTCACACAGCCAGTGTTCTTCTCAGCTTGTCCCAAAATTGTGAAAACGCTACCCCTGTATAAGTCCACCACTGTATGGCCCACACCTTGTGACTTCCATTTGATTAATCAACTCCGTTGCTTTTACCTGTATCACAATTGAAGTTCACATTCAGAAATGCAGCAGGTACCACCCAAAAAAAAAAACAAAGAAACGCCCTTTCTTCAGCAATTTTTCTGGGTTTATCTAATGACTCAGATAAAGAAGTTTAAGCTAGGAAATTTAACTTCAATATGGACCTAAACGAAATATAAATGGTGTGGCAAATGTGCAAGTATGATGACAAAAAGGAGTAAAACAACAGAATTCTCAGATCTACAACCAATCAACCACCTCTTGCAACTATGGTGCAATCTTTAATTTCTAACTAATAAGAGAACATGAGGAAGAGCTGGATATAATTAAATCAAAGTCATATATATTTTTAACCAATAATTAAACCAACAAGGAATAATAATATGCACCTAAGTCAAACTTCTGCAGTAAAACAGCTTTGAGACTCAAATCAGCAAATCAAACATTCTCAAAGCACAAGAAAATTAATGAAATGAATAAGAAAAAAAAACAAAAAAACAAAATACACACCATAACAACAACCCACATCCCACATCCATCCCAAATTCTTTTCTTAACTACAATTTGATTCAGCAACACCTCTGTTTAAACCCAAAAAAATTAATCTATAAATGCTACAGATGACCAATTGCAAAGCACTTCTTGTGATAAAGACCAATTCCTCCTTTATATACATCCAGCCCATAACTAACACCAGGATGTCCTATAGGATTCTGTGTCTACAAACTGATGCTCCATCAAAGATGCAATGATTAAGAACCACCAAATAGTCTACATTGTAGCAAATAAAACACCATGATAAATCAGTTTAAGGGAACCATCAATGATGTTTCAAATACACCACTATCCTCAGAAAGACACAACTCAACCCTATCCCTCCCAATAATGAAGACTATAGGAATGTAGAGTTCAAAATGCAACAGAATGTGATCTACAATTTCCCCATATTTGAAACAACACATACACATTACGAGAGATAGTAAAGAACTTCCTACGCCTCTGAAGATTGTTAAGAGTGTTGATTCCATTACCTATCAAAAAAAAAAGAGTGTTGATTCCATTGTAAAATGCCATCCAATGAAACGCTTTGACTTTGGGAGGGACCAGGAATTTTCAAAGGAAATGTAGAGGAAAGAAAGTATGCCCCCAGGCTGGAGAACAACAAAGGAGCTCAAATAAAGAGCTAGATGGAAAGGACCCATGACAAGGAAGAGACCAAACTCAACACTTTGAAATGTCGAGCTCAAGAGATACAAAAAAAGATCCTCCAAAACAGAAGCCAACTCCTCCATTTCTACTAAACAGAGATCCTATCAAAACCATAGATTCCAACAGAGATCTGTGGAGCTCAAAGAAAGAACATCCGATACCAAAGGATCCGAAAGCAATCTAACTTGAAAAAGTCTAGGGTTCAGTGTGCAAGAGTAGAATCCCTCCACTAAAGATTCTTCTAAAAGAAACAAAGAGGAATCAAAACAGATTTTGAAGGAGACCAAGACCCCTATTCCTCCCCTAACCGCCACAGCCACTTCCCTAAAGAGAATAATTTGTGAAGTAGAAATCCACTTCTTTTAAAGCAAATAATAATTACATTCTTGAGCCTCCTGGGTTGAAATTGAGATGTCTGAAACAATATAATCCTTCATTATGCACAAACATGGTACAAGAAGCATATGATTAAAATAAACTTCAACATATTGAGCAACTGAAAGAAAGAATTACAAATGTCCAAAAAAAGTTGCTCATTGGTATTATGATGTAGGAAAGGGGGAAAAAACAAAAATAGAATAGTATAAGCCATGCTACCTACATGGCTTACACATAGGTGTTTATACAACAATGCCTTCGAATTTCGTGGATGTCTTGAAAATACACAATGTTGTTGAAATCTGAAAAAAAGGGTGGGCTTTGAGAAATGAAGCCTGGCAACTGAAAAATAGGAAACGGTGAAAGTTCTATGATAAAAATTTTTATATTGAACAAAATGCAAGCAAATTTCATAATAAAAAGCGAGGGGACCTCTTCATCAAACAATACGATCTCATGCTGTAAAGCCTCTGTTATATATGAAGGGAACAATTCATGGAGATTTGCAACCTTTACTCCCAAATGATAACTTGATGGAGATTTCACAAAGCCAGTGTTCTTCCTCATTTTGCATCCGGACCTGCATTCACAGACACAAACATTGACTTAAGTAACTATAAAGAACAAAGACGAAACAAAACCAATTTTGAATGACAAGAACAGTAAGCACATGTTAAGTATTTATACAATTCTACTACAATCTCGTTTCTACAAGACTTGGTTCTCGGAACCAGGTCTAGTGCGGAACATACCATCTTGCCTACCCATTTGGGATACATAAGCGATAGCCATCTTATACTCGTCCTGCATCATGTGCAACGATGCACGCATGCGATCCAACGCTTGTTGGGATGCCTAACAACAAAGTATTCATAATTTAGAACATTGTAAAACATGTCAACAACGCCAACGACCAACGTAGGGGGTGACAAGTCTTACTGGATCAATCCCTGGAATAGGTCCTTCATCAACATCTCTAACTCCTTCCTCAGCACGCACCGTGAGTACCACCACCTGCATCGACTACACTATATTAATAGCCCATCCACAATAGACCATGTAGAATATGAAGGGGCATAGAGAATGATGTTTTACCTCCCCATTGCCATAGCCGCCCGTTGATTTTTCAGCCTTCTCCCGTGCCTTCACACGATCGTCGTCCCACCACCCCAGACGTGGCGTTGGACGACTTGATTCAATATCACCAACGCGTACAACTTCATAGTAGAAAAGCTGAAACATTAAGAAAATATGGGAAGTCATGGTGTTTTCAGCATATACCTGTCGCATTGAACCAATACAACCAAACAACCAAAAACAAATCAGAGACTAACATACCTGTAAAAATAGGAGGCATCCACCAATGTTGGTTTTTTTTTCTCCCGATATTTCACAATTTCATTAAACAACACATCAAGTACAAAAGCAGCCCAATTGTACTGCCCAACCCTACTAATATTAGCTATGGCATACAGAAAATGAAGCTTCACGTGTGGGTTCGAACCCAGGCATAACAAACATCCCACAAGAAATAGTACAAATGCCTGTTGAAAGGCATGGCCGGAACCTAGAGTGGCCAATCTAGACTCTATATCGTTTAGCGCTATGCCATGCCTATCAAACGTAAAGCTTGCACGAAGCTGGGCAAGCTGCTCAATGGGACCATCTATGACAACCTTGGGCCCTTTGCTCCTAAGGCCCAAGATGGTACTTACAGCGGCGGGGGTAATAGGGACAACCGATGAACCAATCCTCAAACTACGACTATGTACATCGATGTGGTCTACTAACCAGGCGCAAAGCTTCACACATAGGGATGTGTAGCGCATCTAGAGAAGAGAACCAAATCCTATCTCAACAACTACACGTCGCTGGTCCTCGTCAAGCGAAGTCACGAAATGCACAAATCGCTTTGGGGAGCATCTTGTTCCCAGAGACGCCTACACTTAGATAAACATGTGTTAGTATAACGCAACTGCATACAAAACATTCATAATGTTCAAGAAATCAAGTTATACCTTTCCTCTTATTTTTCCTGTTGGAGTCGGAGCCACTGCAAACCACTCTGTCATTCGTGCATTGTATAATTCTTTATACTTCTGCTTCGCACTATCATCCATCGCTTTCCATAGCCCTTGTGCCTCCTGCGTGATCTACAAAATAGTGATGCAACTGTATTTATTACAATTGACACTGTAAACATTATCAACTAATATATAACACTTTAACCAACTCACCGTCGTGACATTTATGGAAGATCTACTCTTCTGAATTGTTTCAAGGTACTCATTTCTATAAGAAGTAAGCATAACATTAGAAATCCACTTAGTTCGGGTTTGGAGAGTAAAACAACAATGCTTTATCAGTTTGTACTTCATCACCTGAATATGAGGAAGGCGTTGGCAGGACGCGATGGGCCACTAGAAGAACTACCGGACACGACATCCTTCTTGTTCTTACCCATTATTGAGCTACAACTAAAATAATATAACTCACGGATACTAAAACCAAGGAAAGTTAGTAGTAATTACATACCAGGTAAAATTACAAACACAAACAGTCATAGTAAGGCAACATTACAACTACCGAAAGGCATAATAAACACAGAAACATGTTTCACAATGCAACTAAAAAACCACCAACATTGGCAGTAAATATGTTTCACAACCAACATGTTTCACAATGTTACTAACACGACTATGTGGCAAACCAATTCTTCATAAAACAGTAATAAAAATGCAAATGTTGGGGTTTTTGATCAAATGTTGCCACATACTACGACCCCCAGCAAAACACATCGCGCCAACCTGCAAATTAGACGTCGGCAAGTCAAAGTTAATTACAGGCTACAGCAAGAACTTAGATGCATGAATAGATGTAAGGTGGACTACAACAACCTGCACATTATACCATGCCAGTCTCTATATTGAAGCTCTGCAACTTGCTCGGTTGTGTCCAACACCCTTGCATCTGGAACAATAAACCTGTCACTTGTCTTGGAATTGCGATTCAATGTGCTTCTGCTTAGGGTGCCCTGGACGTCTTGCTGTCTTTGGTGGGAACGAGATAGATGGGGTTTCACTTGAATCTGCTATGGAAACCACGTCGATGTCCTCAACCATGAGGAAGTCATGTGTTGGCACAACATGCATCAATTCATTGTATATCAACCCTTGCGTTGCCTTGTGGTAGCATAGGTCGACAAAGTCATACACATTGAGCCTTAACAAGTTCAGGACGGCACATGCGTGTGCACAAGGAATGCCCACCATCTGCCACTGTTTGCACGTACACTCACGACGGGTTAAATGCACCATGATATATATCTCATCACCTCTAACTTCGTATTCGTGTTGCCCACATTGAATGACACCCAACCCCAATGCTCTAGTGACATTCTCCTGAATCTTGGCATCAATTCGACCACCGACATTGGACGCCCACGTGTCAAAACAACTCTGCTTCCTCACCAATAGCTCTGTCAGCTTCACTCGACGTGCATCAATAATCCGCATTACAGGCAATTTCCTTTCTTCCACCATCCAAGCATTGAATGATTCCGCTAAATTTGAATTCAGCTTATCCCACCGTTTCATAGGGAACAATGAATTGGCCCAATGTTCGGGCCCATTTGTCCTCACCCAATCAGCTAGGTCAGGTGCATATTCATGCATGGCAGCCAATGCCTTATCGTAGTCCCGAGGGAGCCTTGCATAAGCAATATCATCAAGTAACCGTAAGGCAAATTTCTTTCCCTCCCTCAAATTAAAAGATCCAACGAATTTACTAAAGTTTTCCTTCAGATGTCGAAGACAATGAGAGTGGTTCCTAGCACCAAAGGTAGCACTTACTGCAGTTATAATGCTTTGATTCCTGTCACTTACAATGACTAAATCCTCTCTGACATCTATGGATGACTTAAGAATTTGTAGAAACCACATCCAATCCTCATTATTCTCAGCACTAACAATTGCAAAGGCAACTGGAAACATGCAGTCATCAGCATCGAGGGCTGTAGCAGAAAGCAACGTGCCCTGGTATGGCCCGCTGAGAT
The DNA here is from genome assembly GCA_947561395.2 of Buxus sempervirens. NCBI lineage: Eukaryota > Viridiplantae > Streptophyta > Magnoliopsida > Buxales > Buxaceae > Buxus > Buxus sempervirens. The sequence continues at coordinate 16,093,608 of OX387185.1, forward strand.
GACTTCCATCAATGAACAGCAGTGGTCTGCAACCGACCGCAAATCCCCTCAAGGAACAACCATAAGCAATAAACAATTGCTTAAATTTTCCATCTTCACTTGCTGCCCAACTTGCCACTGTGCCAAGATTAGTCTCTTGCAGCCGTTCACACATCCATGGGATGAACTTATAAGATTCCTCAACATTACCATCTATCCTCTGTTTCGCCTTTTCCGTGCTCCTCCAACATTGATGATATGTCAATGGCATTGCATGATCATGATAAAAGTCCTTGCCAATTTGTCGTGGCAAGTAACTTGGAGTGTTCCTAATTGTCCTCTCAATCACACCCGAAAGCCACTTTGTTCTCACAACCGGTTTCATAGACAATTGGTCTTGGGCTGAGTGTCTATGCTCCACAAACTTCATCACCCTCATAAAACTCGTATCCCTCACACGTCTTGCAGTTACCTTCCAAGGACAATCTGTGCCTGCACAACGGACACTAATGTATGCTGGTCAATTTTTTTTCATCACATATTCAAACCTATTGGCAATGGCATGCTTGTACACTACTTCTCTAAACTCCTTAGGGGTCTTAAATATCTGGTCAACCTCAGTAATTGCATCCTGCCACAGGCTAGATACAAGCGGACCTCTGCTGAATTCAGTGCAACTTTCAAGAAGCGGAGTCTCCCGATCCTCTACTTCATCGTCATTGCACGGAAGTACAGAGTGACCACTTAAAGGTACACTCGTCCTGAAATTACAAAATATATGACTATCACTACATGTAATATGGAGGAAACATAATCCCATGTACGGTTAATGAAAATTACCTCCGATAAGTGTCTCTTTCTTGTGATGATCCTTCATCATAATAGACATAAATGTTGGCCCAACCCTCGTTGTAATGAAATAGGTATGATAACGCATCTTGATCAGTGAGTGCCAATAGAACGCTCTTGTCAAACTTGACTGAGTACTTCATACTTACACTCACCGGGGATATATTCAATAACCGACAAACAACTTCAACTACCTCAGTATAATTCATGTTGCTATTTAGATCGATACCCTTACTACTTCCCCCACTATACCCCATTGACCCATCTTCCTTGGTGATTACTTGTCCTCCAATGTGACAAAAACAGAATAGAATCTCACATGACATTGTGCACTGTCCACCGAATTGAATTCAATTCTTCATATCAAAATATTATGGAAAAAATCTAATTTGAAATATTACAACATACTAAAATAAATATGGCTCACAAGACAAGAATACATAGACAGATCAGGTATGTCAGTCAATTCCCCTCAAATTAATTGAAGACAGATGTTGGGGAAGACTTTAGACTAAAAAAAATTGTAAATAAAAAATAAAGGTTGTGCTTTAGACTAACACCATGGTCTGAACTTCACAATAGTTAGGATGCATTCACCTAGAGCCACGTTGCCACCTAAAGGCACCTTGGCACCTTTGCCTTCATTTACAAAGATTACCTCTTCATAATACTCCAAGAAGACTCAGAACGTCAAAAATATACTTCAAAAGCACTTTTATTCCAATATAATAACACTTAATGGATCTCTTCTTATCCTAGTAACCACCAATCGATATATCCCGATTATGGGAATAGCTACTAAAATTCAACATTGACCAAAACCTAGTAAATCAATAATCAAAGAAGGCAATTGACACAGTTTTTCTACCCAGGCAACACTAACCACCGTCTACATCAAGACAACCCACAAACATCTCCACAACAACAAGGATTATAACTTCTTAACATCATGTACAAACTGCAATGACCAAATAACTCACTGACAAATGAACAAAAAAAATTGACACCTGTGAGGTTCTCATTAAATTGCCCATTTCAACTGAGACCTGTGAGCTTCTCATTAAAGCAGTCACAGAATAGAACACAGAAACACCCTTAAACATAAGATTTCCAAAAGCCCAAGTTAAAGTACCAAATAAATGGACAAATAAGCCAGAATTCAAATACCAATAAACTCAAGAACCCCATTTCGCTAAGGCAAACAACTCGTATTCAAATTCAAGCCTTTTTTGCAACAAGATTACCATTTAAATAAGTGGAAATATGCAAATGTGCAAATTCAAATTCAATTAAATATGCAAATGTTTGGGGGAAAATCAAATTCAAGGGAGGCACTCGGCAGCTACCTGGTCGCCAACGGCAGCACTGCCTACAGTGACGAACAGCAACTTCGATGAGACAGCAAGGTTGCCCACGGCAACACTCCACACGTCAACGAAAACCAACTTCAATGAAATAGCAGGGTCGTCGACGGCAACACTCCCACGGCGACAAACTTCAACCACAGTGGCTCTCCAACAACCAATGCCTACAGACAAAGGGTTTTCGATTATAGAGGGTTAATGAATGATGGAGAGGGAAACAATGCGCGAAACAAATGGAGGAGGAGAGGGTTTCGTCCAGGTAGCGAAGGGGTTTTTGGAGAAGAAGAGATCAATGGGGAAGGAGAGTGGGGGAAAGTTGGTCGGCGTTCGTCGGCCTTGAAGAAGACGAAAATCTGAGTGGGGAAACCACCCGCATTCACCGGCGAAGAGAGGAATGGGGGAAGGAGAGGGTTTCGGTTTTTTGGTGAAGAAGATGACAATGGGGAAGGAGAATGGGGTCGGGGTTCGTCGGCCTTGGAGACGAAGAAAATGTTTTACTTAGGAAACAAGGCGCGTTCGCCGGCCAAGAGAGTCCACCTGAGTTCGTCGGCGTTCGTCGAGGGTTTCGGTTTTTCTCACAGGAGAGGAAAGGAGAGAACGAGGACGAGCGTGTTTCCCTCTCTTTCCCCCCTTATATTCAGGGGTATTTTGGGCATTGCAAATAGGGAAACAGTGCAATGACCCCTTTCTGAAATTAAATCTCAAAAGTGGCATGTTTTTGAAATTACGCATCTTTATGGCATGTTTTTCGAATATTGGCTGTAAAGTAGCACTTTTCTGAAATTTTCCCAAAAAAAAAAACCCTATATTAATGAAACCTTAACAGTGTACAGTGTGAACTTTTTGAGGATCTTGTCCACAGAGCTTGGCACGTTTCCTAAGGGGCCTTCACGTGTTAAATATAGTATGGATTTTGTAAAAGTTGCAACGCTTGACACATGTCCCAGAGAGTAGATAATAGAATAGATACACACAAAGAGGGAGAAGGAGGATTAGAGGTTCGGACACCCAAGGTTGCACATGCACCTGGCTAGTTTGAATGAATTAAGATTGCGTTATTGTGGAACAGAAATTGTCTGCACCCAATTTATCATGCACCAACCATTTGTGATTGGTCCATCCCACTAAAAAAAATCATTTTTCTCTCTTGAAATGATTGAATGCACCAATCTTTATCTTTACTACTATAAAAAGAACAAAGCCCCTTATTGTTTGTCCACTTTTGCTTTCCCAAAATACCCTTCTCTGTTTACGTAATTCTTCCGATGCCCCTCTTTCATAATGCTTATCTAACCGTTTTCCTTCAAACCGTTATATCCGTTCAACCGTTATCACCTTCCAAATATAAACAATCTTATTCTCTCAATTTCTTCGTGTGGAGTGAAATTGTCGATGATGAGATTCTAGACAAACTTGTCACATCTCAGACTGGATAGAGACTCTCTTAGAAGATTGGATAGAGCCTGAAAATGTCCTTGTTAGTTTCATTACTTTAATGAGTGTGTTTTTTTCCCTGTTTTCTTTGTCAATCAAGATCATGTTTTCCATTCTTACAATTTCCTTTTTAAACCCAAATGTGAAGATAAATCCAAATGAAACTTAAAATGTTGTTAAAGAGATTCTCTTGTATATACGAGGCATAAGGAGATTCTTTTGTGAATCTAAGATGTCCTTTGCTTTAACTAGTGGGAAGGCACGCGCGATGCGCGTGATAACATAGAGTATGTGCTCTTAAAATTTTCTTATAACATTTTTAATGTTAAATAAAGCAATATAATTGTCCACATCTTACCAATGCAAGTAGAAGCTGAAAGACGGGCAACGCAAATGGGATAACACGAAGAAATTAATCGCTCGAAGGCAATGTTGATACTTGATAGAGTTATCCTTATTTATTTCTAATGTCCTTTGTTCCTAATTTTTCTCTTTTTTCCTACTATTTTTCCCATTTAAATTACTTGTTTCTAACATTATCTCTAACCCTATTTCCTTATTTAATTGTTCTATTTAATCTCCCACGTCCATTTCACAGTACTGCCTTACTTAATTGAAAGGAGCATGATTATCATTGAAATAATTTTGTCAATCTTATTTTAGGATTTTTTTTTTTTCGAAATCTTGCGGATGTGGATATTATTTAGTCATTCAAATCAGTTTTTTTCTTTCACGTTATTCGTAATTATTCTCCTCTTCTCAATAGTTTCCAACCGTCCTTTATTCCTAATTATTCTCCTTCCTATTTTTTTCTCCCATCCCAATCATTTATCTCCAACATTTTCTCTGGTGTCATTTCCTTACTTTATATTTTTTGATTTTTTATTATTTTCCTTTTTCATTTACATTAAAGTTTTTTAGGAATCAAACAAATGTTTAATTACTTCATGCATTTTTTTTTTGCTATTTTTATCTCCATGTTTATCATTCCATCATGAAATTTTGGTTATCTCTTATCCAAATTCTCTCAATAATTGAATTATGTATTACAGATAAACATCATTTATTTCCCTTTTCTATTTTTTCGTGCATTTTATCTCATATAATCTTATTATTTATTTATTTTTATTTTTTGAGTGTTCATGTGATCCATCATGCTTTAAAGATACTTGGGAAACCTATATGGTGCTCCACCAGCTTATTCATATTTCCAAGCCTTTGTATGTCATTCTTCATGCACCTCTCATTGTCCCAAGTAGTTGAAGATCTAAATCTGAAATCTCGGCTGATTGATTCGCTCTATCTTACTCTTGATTTTATATCATTACTTTTAAGTTAGGCTATTCCTTTTGGAATATATGCTCCAATATATATTGTTCATTACTTGAGAATTATCTCCAAAGAATATCGTTCATTGTCTAAGCATTATCAATCAAGTTAAATGGAGACAATTAAAAAAGATGTAGATTAATTGAAAAAACACAGTGTTCATCTATTTTTCCGACTATTTGTTTCTATAAATAGGATTTTTAATTAATTGTTTGTGAACTCCCAGTCTCATCAAAGCATATAGTTATTCCCAATCTCACCTTGTTTTTAAGTTTGAAATTAAGGACATCTTAAATAGATGGGAGAAACAATCGGTTAGAGTTTTGAAAGCCATGAGTAGATAAGGACGTTTGGTTTTAATTTAAACGTGCAATTAATTTCCTCACTTTTGACTCGTAGCGATAGACGTGGGATATATGGGTTATTTTGTAAGTTTAAAAGGGGCATTTTAGGCACTAATTATTAGGCTAGAATATGGCCAGTTCTCTTCATAAGTAGTATAGATATATGTCAGATTCCGGACTATACAGCCTCTATCTACAACTTTATTTGCAAAGGGAACCCGATGCTTCCACCTGTCCACTTTGTTTTGCAGGCTCAAGCCAACCCTGTTAACAGCATGCTTCTGTTAACTGGGCGTTAGCGTTAACGGTGGCTTTCTATCTCCTTCAGTGAAAAAATTGGAGGGAAATGAAAATGGTTCTTTCCCTCCATTCTTTTCACCACCAAATCGATTGAACACCCTACAACCATTCTCTCTCTACCACGAGAACACCCATAGCCACCATTGATTCTTGGTTTGGAGCTTCCCACAGCCACGGTCTCTCTGCGCTACAAGGACACCCACAGCCACTCTCTCTGTACTACGAGAACACCCACAGCAACCGTTGATTTTTGGTTTGGAGCTTCCCATAGCCACGGTCTCTCTCTACCGCAAGAACGCCCACGGTCACTGTTCATTCTCTCTATCCCTCCATTCCTTTCACTACCATGAGCTGGGTGAACACCCCACAGCCACTCTCTCTCTCTCTCTCTCTCTCTCTCTCTCTCTCTCTCTCTCTCTCTCTATACTGCAATAACGCCCACAACCACCCTTGATTTTTAGTTTGGAGTTCACTTGGAGTTCAAGTTGAGGAAGTCGAGAGAGGAAGCCTCCGACGAACCTCACACAGTCATTAATTAGCTTGAAAACCAGGTACCATCTCTCCCACTCTCTCTTAGATAGTTTTAGAAGATTTTTTTTGACATAGTTCCTTTAGATTCAGTAATCGATTTGTCAAGACTTTTTTCATATTTTTAAGATCTATTTTATCTCCCTTGTTTTCCCTTTTGCAAAAAATGATCTATTCTTTTTACCATAAGTCAAATTAAGTCTTTAAGGGTCTTAAGTTTTATCTGGAGTTGAGAAGAGGATTCTTCAATCTACACTTCCATCAAAGGCTAGATAGAGCCATCTAGGTATTTCTATCTTTCATTTTGGACAATCAAGTAGAAATATGCAACTTGTGGTTAAAATCAACGTCAAATTAGTTAAAGATGATCCATCCAATTTACAAAATTAGCTTGCAAGGACGATAAAATCATAAATACACATAATGAAAAAAAAATTTAAACAAAGTCAAATTGAGGAATTTTGGATTCTTCCTATTGATTGAGGTCTTTTTATATGTGAATATTCATAAGGACTCTTTTTTGTGTTATGTGATTAGCAATTAGAAAATATCATATATATATAAATGTTTTACTTTGTTTCCAATGAAAATTGCTTTTTGGAGAGTTTTAATTTTTTTTTTTTTATCTCTTCTATTTTTTTCTGGTTTTGTTTATCTACATGTGTTTCTTTTATTTATTCTCAAATCATTTTATTTGTGTTTGTTCTGTTGAAAATGGTTGGAATTGTTATGAAGGAATTGTTGAACTGTGTTGTATATTCATATTATTATTAATTGAGGAATATAATGGAGGATTTGATGTTATGTTATTTGAGTACATCAGTGATATAATAGTAAGCATTGTATTTTTTGCTATGTTCAAACTTTCTTTTATTTGTGTTATGAAGAAATTGTTGAACTATGTTGTATATTCATATTATTATTAATTTTTTTTTTGAAAACTAGTATTGATGGTTCTGTGATTCATGATTTGTTCTGGTTCTTGTTGTTTTGATGCATTCTTCTTGAAGGGATATTTAGGATTTTGAGTAATTTGAAATAAAGAGTGATCTCTTTTTTGGTGCATTTATTACTCTCAATGAATTTTTTTTTATGCATAAGCTAGTTCATGGAGCTATAGATGTTATCTGGAAAAACGTTTGATAAGTTTACAGTCTTTTCAGAGAGAATGCCTAGGGGAGTAGGGGTACATTGAAGAGGATTGGAGATATGGATATTGAAAAAGACACAAGTCAAGTGGGTGTTGGTGTGTTAGTTGTGCCAAATGTTGATTCAGAGTATGTACCAAAAATTGGAAAAGAGTTTGACACTTTGGACGCAGCTTACGATTTTTACAATGCGTATGCTAGAATGGCTGGATTTAGCATTCGCAAAAAAAGTGCGTAAGGACCCAAGTAGGACAGTCATACTTGATCAAATATTGTGTTGCTCAATGGAAGGGAAACTTTGTGAGATATTTGATGTGCGCATCAGATCGAAGGCACAAATGAGGTGTGGTTGTAAGGCCTACATGAGAATTCAATTGAATAACAGTGGGAAGTATGTGATATGGGTATTGAATGAGAGCCATAACTATGAGATGGGTCCTTCAAGCATGAGTCATCGCTTGAGGTCTCAAACAAGAATTATCGCTAGACAAGCAGCTCAGGCTAATATTGCTGAGCGTGCTGGATTAACACCAACTACAGTTATGAATCTTATGAGTACACAAGCTGGAGGAATTGAAAATCTTGGATTTGTGCATGATGATTATAGTTATTATATACGCACATAAAAAAAGTACAGATGAAGAAAGGAGATCGTGGTGAACTTGCATCTTATTTTCAGAAAACGCTCTGTGAGGATCGCTCATTTTTTCATACCATTCAACTAAATGAAGATGACATGATAACAACATATTCTGGGCAGATGGGCAAATGGCTGCAGATTATCAGTATTTTGGTGATGTTGTTAGTTTTGATATTACATTAAAAACAAACACTGAAAATCGTCCTCTTGCGTTGTGTGTTGGGTTAAATCACCATAGACATGCAGTTGTTTTTGGTGTTGCACTACTTTATGAAGAGAGCGCAGATGCATTTGCTTAGTTATTTAAGACGTTTGTGAGTTGCATGCATGGCAAAGCACCGAAAACAATCATAACTGATCAGGATCAAGCAATGGCAAAAGCTATTCAGTTAATTTTACCTCAAACAGTGCATAGGAATTGCATTTGGCATCTGTATCAAAACGCTGCAAAGCATCTTATTACAGTGTTTCATTCATGTAAAGGTTTTGCTGCAGCTTTCAAGAACTGTATATATAGATGTGAAAATGATGTTGAGTTTGAAGAGGCGTGGCAATCCTTACTGGAGAAATTTAATCTTGTTGGAAATGAATGGTTGGAAACTAAGTACAGAGAAAGAGAGAAATGGTCATTGCATATGGTCGGAATCATTTTTGTGCAGATATGCTTAGTACTCAAATCTCAGAAAGCATGAATGCATCCATTAAAAATGCATTGAACAAACAAAAGAGTATGGTGCATCTCTTGGAGCAAATTGACATTTTAGTTGCAAAGCATCGATATAATGAGCCTGTATGTGATGGCAACATGATATTTAGGAAGAAAGAACCTTGTATAAACCAGCCTATTTTAAGGCATGAATGTAAGGTATACACTCCAGTGGTTTATGAAGGGTTCGAAAAAGAAGTAATGGCACTTTTGTCATACAAGATCCGAGACTCCAAAAAATTTGAAAGTAATGAGATCTTCAAGATTGCAAATACATCCACAAACATCCATCAGGAGCACACTATTATTTATAATTGTGAAAATCACAATATAGAGTGCAGTTGTAAGAAGTTTCAATTTGCAAGCATTCTTTGTAAGCATATATTCTTAGTTTTCTATCACAAGGAAATTCACAAGATCCCAGAACAATATATTCTAAAAAGGTGGAGAAAGGATGCTAAGAATGGATGGCAAGGCTTCAAATACCCATATGCATCTAGTACAAGTAATGAGGCAACTAAAGTCTCAAAGCAGTACAATCATGTTTGTTTAACACTTGTTCAAATAGGGTCTAGAGCAACGGCATATGAAAAGGCAATGGATTTTGTGATGGAAATAACAAAAAAGATACAAGAAGGGGTAGAAAAGATTTTGGATAATACAGTCTTTAAAGAACTTCCAAAGGATTTTGAGGCTTCTTGTAGTAATTACCATATGTGTGAATCACTCCCACATGATATTGATGTTGATGATGGAGGAGGACACCAGATTGACACTTCATTTGATGATGCAATTCATGTTCATGCAAATGAGATTGGAGGTTGTGCAACAAAGCATACATATGAATCTCATTCTAGTTATGTGGAAGAGACTCTTGATGTGTTGAGTGCCAACAATGAAATAGTCATGTCTCAAAAGCTGCTAGAACAATCAAAAGGTGTTAAGGTTAAAGAAAGATCTAAGCGGGCCGGTATGAGTGTTCATAGACGGGTGGATGCTTTAACTCAAGCAACTAGGAAAAAACGGCGCAAACCATCCATTATCGATGGGGCTCATAATAGGAGTATGGAGCCACTTAGTCAAAATTCAGCAAATACTATTCCTCCACTAGCCAATGTCCATCATATCTACCATTATCAACCAAGTCAAATGGTATGTATATAAATTTTTTTTTTAATCTTTCCTATTCATTATGTATCTCCTAAGACATAAAAAATTGACATTATCATTTGGATGGCTTTCGTCTTAGGTCCCTGTTCAAAGTATGTTGCAAATGCTCCAGGTAGTTGAGATGTCGAATCATCATAGTTCATCTTCTCCCAAGATAGGTTTGGCAAGAGACAACAATTGAGTCTCTCATCTTGTGTTTTTTGAACAAAAAAGGTATTGTGGTGGATGTTTTTAGATTTTACTACTATGATATTGTATTGGATGTCTTCAAATTACACTGCTATGCTATTGCTTTCTGACTTTATATTATAAAATTTTTTTTGTGTTTAGTGGTTGTTGATGGAGGAAGAAAACAAATTGCTCCCAAAATTTTTTGTGTTTAATGGTTGTTGGAGGAGGAAAACAAACCCTATGTCTTTGTAAGGTAATTTTTTTAATCTCTCTTTAAAGGTCTTCGAATATATGATTAAAATAAATCAACCATGCAGTATGGGTATGCTTTTTTTTTTGGCACTCATGAACCTTGGAATTTAACTTTTTTTATTTTCATCTACTATAACATGGAAAAGATATTTATGTGTAACTCTTTCCTTGTGAAAGAGTTACACATAATACGGCACTTCCCAATGTATAGAGGAAATAAAATTTGGTGATAGCCAATATTTATGCAATTTTGGCAGGACCACAAGAGGCCAGGTGCCTAGGATTAGGCTTGAGGGAGACCCAGCTTAAGTGATTGCTTAACTTGCTGACATCTGAGTTTTTTTGTTGAAACTGTTCAATCTTATGCATGTGATCTGGGTCTTGGCTAACGGCTTGAACATCTCATTCCCCCCATGCCTAGATCAGCTAACAAGCTGGCGGTTAGATTGGCAATGAGCTAGGTGAGGAGAGAAATTCTCTTCAGGTGTATTCCTATTGTTATAGGAGTGTTGATGATATACATTGTTCTAGTTGAGTCTATTTTATGAAGTTCGTTCTTGAGTTTATTCTTCTATTTCTTGATCTGCTTTTGCTAGAGTAGGTTCCCATTTATGAATTCACTTTCTCTATTTTAATGATTCTCTTGTTTAATAAAGAAAAAAAAGGCTAAGTCGTACAACTATTGTGTGAGCTCATAGTCATATATATCAAGAATTCCAGGGTGTGAATTTTCATTTTCATGAAGTTATGTGCACCTTGATAAGTATGTGGAAATTTACTATTTTACTGCAGTTATGTGTAAAATCCCGAATTATTAAAAAATTATAATATGGTTATTTGAAATTATTGGTTGGGTTTGGAGGTGTAGCGAGAAAGGGGTATTTTGGAGATTTTACTAAACAAGGTGAAGAAGGTTGTAAACTAAGTTAAGTGGTGATTATGGAAATAATTTAGATAATTAATGGTAATATGTATTAAAGTTTATTATAAGTTAATGAGGTGCTAAGGTAGGTAATTAGGTGGAATGGCAATTAGTGAATCATGTGTTATAGGGCTGAGTAGGTAGGAAGCTTGGTGGTCTGGCGAACCAGTGGATCATGAGGTAGTTTAGGACACCAGTGACCACTATAAGTAAGTAATATTTTCAGGAGTTAGGTTAGCTTATCTTTGGTCGAAGGTGATTGCGACTGTTGCTTATCTCGATCCAGAAACTAGGGCAAGGTGGATTGGAGTGTTGGATCTGTTTGGAAACTATTCAGAAGTAAGAAATCCTTCTGTTGGAAGTTGCTGAAACTGCCGGAGGTTGCTGCGATCGGCCCAACCTGGCTGTGTGATCGGAAGAAATCAAGTAAGGGCAAACTTACCTTGAGCAATCATGAGCAAGAGAAATCAAGAAATAAGTTGTGGTTCGAATCTAATCCGATCTGAAACACTGCTCAGGAGAACCTGAGATTGAAGGTGAGCGTCAGCGAGTGGAAATTTCAGATCGTCTGCCGTGCGAGGCCTGAAGAGAAATTTAAATCTCTGAGTTGAGGAGTTGCAATTCAGTGAGTATGTGAGACATGGGAAAATCACCTAGGATGATTCCCCTCCGTCAACACACGGGCTCAACGAAAATATGGGAGAGTCGCCACCATTCAATTTTTTAAGGTGTGAATGGACACCAAAAGATTCAAAATAAGCAAAAAGAGCTAAAAGGCAAATACTAGAGTAAAAATAACTCTACTTGAAAATCAAATCCAGAGATGGGTAAGGGGATTAGATTATGAATTGAGGAAGGTGTTAGGCACCCCCATTCACCCACGCAAGGTGGTTGCTAAGTGTTGTTCATGCTAAAAAAAAAATATGTGATATTTCCATATGAGAAATCCAAATGAATTCCAGATCCTCTTTTATATCAATATCACTTCTGGAATATCACCAATAAATGGAAATCAAAGCAAAAATTGCACAAAACCAAGTTGAGTCAAATCCAGAAAATTTGGTAAAAGATAATGCCATTTGTCTTGAAATCCTTCAAATCCAATTTAAATTGAATCAAACCAAATTCATTTGAAAGATTATGATAAATAAAAGACTCATACAAATTTGCAATTAAATCCGGTTAAAAACCCAAGAGTTATCCTCCTTTAAAAGTGCTGTTGGAGATAGTTAAAAGTGACAAGTGGGCAAGTTTGGAAAATTATTTAGAAAAATCGGCTCCATATAAATCCATGAAATTTGGTGTGAATGAAGTCTGTATGGCCATCTTTCAAATGAAACTAGCCTCATACAAAAATTCATTCGGATGTGCCATGGGTGATCTCCCGAACAGGCCCCGAGGATCACAGGTTTGCCCAGAAAAGTGCTATTGAGCAGTTCTGAGTAAATTTGCTACCCATGACACAAATGGAGTCAAACAATTATGAAACCAACTGGATTTGAAACTAGACTCCCAAAGGGAAACACAGAAATTAGAATCACTCGAATCAGAGTTAAAACGAACACATGGCGCTCAGTCGAAATGATAGGTTCCGTAATCAAACCTGAACTGACCTATCAACTTCGACAGAGAGGTGTAAAAACTCCGCTTGATAGAAATTAATGAAATTTTACAGGCATAAACTAGACAGCCTCACCTTTCCCATGGCTCTAGAATCACTCCAAATATCATTCGGACAATGAAGTTACGAGTGTCCGAAGTTGGGGTACAGATGCTATCCCATTTTGCCACTTTTGAGTAAAATCAATTTAAAACAGTGATCAAGTGTGTGTGTTCCGTACAAGATGAATCAAAATCACTTGAAAAAGTATTGAATAACCTCTAGGAAAAATAGGGCACAAACTTGGCTCACCATTCTCTCCGATTGGAGACAATATGCCAAAAAGACCCCATATTGAGCAAAATTGCCCAAAACCGAGAGGTTGGACCTAGAGGCCTTCAATACTCAACAAAACTTGCTTAAAATCATGTTAAAAACCAACAAGAAATATCCCAGAATTGTTTGAGGCTATTTATTCCAGATCTATCACAATGAATGCAATAAATCCGAAATATAAGCCGAATCCGACAAAAAAGAGCTATGTGTGCATGTGTAAAAATCCATTCTTCAATAATATAATAACATATAGCATACATTCATATCAATCAAATGGGGTTCTAGAACAACCTAGGGTTCCGTTCCATTATCGTTTCCCTTAGTTCTCTCTCCCCGTTTAACGGTTCTTCGAGATAATCTTGGGGTACTTTGAATATGAAACGTTTTTCATAGAATCACAAGGCTTATTCCAACAAGGTTCTAATACTAGGATCAATCCTCAGTCTCGTTTCTCCTAGATCCCGCCTTCACGTTTTACGGCTAGGGGGAGTCTCGAGGTACTTTGAGTAGAGGAAGGGTTTTCACACACATAGAAAAGGCCTTATTCTACAGAAAGGTAGAAGAAGAGATCTAGATCTAGAATGTAAGAACAGAAAAATAAAGGGAGGTTTGAGGCTTACCTGGGCTTTTGGAAGCAAGACTGCAGCGGTTCCCCTCTTCACTCGGAGCTCTTTGATCTCCCACTTATGGCAAAAGTTCTTTGCAAAAGTTGTTGACAAGAATTAATGGCCATTTGCTTAAGGAGGAGCCTCCTATTTATAGGCAAAGGCTAGGGTTAGGGTTGGTGGGATGGTAGACACAAACTAATGTCTAGAGCCCACCAACCTTAACCCTAAGGCTATTTCCGAGATTTCCATTCATTTAATGAAGGATATGATGGTAAAAAGTAAAAACTCTCGGAAAACCCTAATTTGGAGCAAAAATCATGTATCCGACATATCAGGTCGGATACACAAGCATCTATATGTATCCGACATCATATGTCGGATACATTAAGGTTTGCTTGTATCCGACAACTTATGTCAGATACAAAGGGATATGCTTGTATCCGACCTGAGTTGTCGGATACAAGGAAAAATGCTTATTTTCTCAAATTTTGTGCTGGTTTCAAATGAGATAATGATTTTTGCCAATTATTCTTCATTTTTACTGTGCAATTTGGGGTGTCTACAACTGCCCCTTTTTGCGGGAGTTGCGAAGCAATGAGCTGCAAAGATTAGACAAGCCCAAATTGCACTCCCTTAACCATGATTTGCTTGGTTCAATTCAATTTTGTAAAATAATTTTTGGGTGAAGATTTGCCAAAAAGCCCTAACTTTAAGGGGGGCATTTCTCCAAGAGGTCTTAAATTCCACTGAGCTCTCGTGGCTATGAAGTGGATTTTAAGCCCAAAAATAGGATTTTGAAAACTGATTGTTTCATCAACCCAAGTTAAAAATTGAGTGAATATCTTCCTTTTTGACCAACACATTTCCCCACGTTGTCATAAATTCCACTGAGTTCCTGTGGCTGTGAAGTGGATTTTAAGGCAAAGTAGGTTTTTTTGTGAAAGTAGCAGACTTTGTAGCACATTTTTTGCTCTTTTTTTTTCTTTTCTTTTTCCTTTCTTTTTTTTTTCCTTTTCTTTTTCTCTTTTTTCCTTTTTTCTTTTCTTTTTCTCTCTTTTTTTTTTCTTCTTTTTTTTTTTTGTTTTTCCTTTTGTATCCGACGTAACTCGTCGGATAAGAAGGGTATCATTTGTATCCGACATGTTCTGTCGAATACATCAGTTTATATAAGTCGCGCGCGACCGTGACTTTTCCCCTTCCTTTCTTCTTCTCCGATTGCTCAAGCCGGATACAAGCTTTATCTCCTTCGACAGTGACACTTGATTTCTCTCTTCTCCGACGACTTCCCTGAACCCCAACGACTTCTCTCGCTGCCGACGACCACTTTGCTAGGTCCGACAACTTCCAACGCTCAAGATTCATTTGTCAAGCCCTAGTTCGGCTCTTTCTGTTCTGACTTCTGGTAACTTCCTCCTCCGACGCCATCGTGCCAGTTCTGGTGATACTCCATTGGTGTTCTGGCGACCTAGGCGACGTTCCTCTCACATCCGATTTCCAGCTTGCCATCAGTCGCCCATTTCTTTACTGTTCCTGATAGTGAGTGCTTATTCATGTTGGTTCCTAATTTCGAGCAACTTTGTTCACGAATTTCTGCAAATTTTTAGCTTGATGTGTTGATGAATTTTTTGTTGACCGATTCTCGCAATTGCTTTGGTTGTTTTGAACAAACCACGATTCATTTTTTCTGAATTGCAATGTTTCATTTTTTTTTGTGATGCTATGACTCTCACTTGAATTGATTGGAATTTCTGCCGATGAGGAATTCTGACCGAATTGATTACTTTTTGAATTGTAAATACCATGTTGTTCTCTCTTTTTTCTTTTTTTCTTTTTTCCCAATTTTCTTTGACTTCCGAATTGATCCTGCCAACTGCATGATTTTTCGAATGATATGCTGCTAATACCATGCTACAAAAATTTCCTTTGACTTGAATCCTGATTTGCCTGTTGGTGGTGATCTTCCACTGGATTGTATGAGTATATTTTGCTGGTGTTGAAGAATTTCTACCGACCACCATGGCATTTCTTTTTTGTTTGCAATTGGTATTTTCTTCACACACTGGGTATGCTCGACCCCTTTTACTGCTCTATTTGTGTCAAACTTCTCTATATGAGCTACTCAGATCATGCACTGTATTTCCCTTGCTTTTATGCATTTTAGCAATCTTGGTAGTTCTTGATGATTTCTGGAACCAACTTGTATCTGGAGAACTACACATTACAACTTCTGTATTTGTCTTGAATCTTTCTAGAAAAATTTGAACTGAAACAAATAACAAAATTAGGTTAGAATTCCTGACGATAGCTTTGAAGAGACCAAGGTTGTGTAAGATTCCTGATAAATTTGAACTGAATCTAGACCAAAAGCAAAGTAGGATTCCTGATAAATTTGAACTGAATCTAGACCAAAAGCAAAGTAGGATTCTTGATAAATTTGAACTGAATTTCATAAAACACTTCCCTGTGTAAATGGCTAGGAGTCGCTCCCGTGTTCGAGAGGAGGCTGACCCTGCTGATCAGCCCTCCACTTCGCGGGCTCGGACAGAGGCGAGTTCTAGCGCCACCCTGTCAGAGCCGTTAGATGATTTCCGAGAGAGCTCTGCTGAGGTAGGCTTCCCAATTCTTTGTTTCTTTTCTTGCTTCCCTTAAACCGACTTCGCTTATTCATTTCTATTTCTAGCCTGTCATTGATCCTGTTTGAGGCCGCGATAGAGGGCGAGAGCTAGGCGGAGGTAGAGTTGGTGAGAGGGGCCGAGGCCGGGCCGGAGCTTCATGCCAGGAGGGTGTTGCTGTAGCCTTACGCCTAGGGATCTCTGCGGAGCTGAGAGCATCTGTTCATGATACAGAGCTCCTTAGTGGTTTGGATAGCCACCCCTCCATGTGCATCCGGGCCGATGTGCCTCTTCCGTATCCTCCTTCTCATCTACGAGGCAGTTGGGGGAGATTTAGTGAGTTGGCGCAGACACTTTCTCCGGCACTCAAGCGTGAGTTTGGGAGGTGCCACCTGGATTATTTTCTTAGCATCCCTTCATTCCGAGCCGATCGTCCCCTCATCTTCGCTATGATGGAGCGATATTTTCTGAAGACGCAGTCATTCCATCTGCCGGACGTGGAGTTGGGGATCCGCCCCTCCGATTTTGTGATGATCACCTGCATTCCTCTGATGGGGCGGACTATCGTTTTGGATCGGCCTTTAGCGGCGGATATCGGCCTTCTCTTGGGATATCAGGACCTGCCTCCTGCTGCTTGGGACGGGCGGAGTGGTCGTATCTCCATTAGCTGGTTGCGAGAGAGCCTTACTCGACATTATGAGGGAAGACATGCGACCATCACCGTGGAGGATGCAGCCTTCGCACCTATCTTCCGGCACGTGTTTCTGTTGATGCTTGGGAGCTGCTTCTTCCAAGAGGACACGACCAGTGTTAGTCCTCTTTTCCTGGATGCTTTGAGAGATCTCCATCAGACCCGACAGTTAGCCTGGGGTCGGCTCATATACGGGACTATCTTGGCTGGATTGTGCCGAGTAGTTCGAGGCCTGGCAGCCCCGAGAGGTGATGGAGTCAGCTGCCGGTTCTTTGGCAGATCCTGCAGGTACTAAATTCATCTGTCCTGTCTTATTCCCTGGGCTTTGTCTTCTTTATCTTTGACTGATTTCTCTTTTGTCAGGTGTTCATATACACCTACATGACCTACTTCCGCCTGTCCCCCGTGCCTGGCGTAGCGGATTTTCCTGTTGCCCTGCGGTGGTCAGCCCAGGTCCGAGATGCAGATAGGAGTCAGCCCCACACTGCTCGGGTTCACTTGGACTGCGTTCGACGATCTGCTGTAAATTCTTCGCCCCTTTCCCTTTTATTTCTTTTCCTGTACCTTGACTGTATCTGACTATTTTTTCTTCTTTGCAGCTCATCCTGGCACACTTTGATGACGTGGATATTGGGGTGGCCCGTGAGATGATAGTACAGGATGCCTTTGATAGAGATCTCCGACGTCAGCCCTACCAGTGCTTCCCTGGGAGGCTTGGTAGGGTGATGTATTTAGGAGAGCGCCTGTACTATCAACACACAGGCACACTTCGTATCCCCATTCCCCCTCCTCCTGTGGGTCCCGACACGCTCCTACCTAGTTTTGATGTGGATCAGTTTGATCATTTTCAGGATGCGGAGGGGCTCACAGTAGCTGGGGATTATGACGAGTGGATCCAGAGAGTATCCATTGGGTGCTTGATGGATCGACCCACCCGGGCTGGAGTGACAGAGATTGGCGGGATCTATATCCGGGTCCATGATGATACTATGAGTTTTGCGATCTTCATCTTTTCATCAAATTTCCTTTAACTCTGTATTTATGACCTAATCCTGTTCTTATTGGCAGGTACATGAGCTGAATGCCTTGCGGGACCGGTTCCAGAGCCAGCGGGCCGCGATCGAGGATATGATCGCAGAGCATGATGCGGTCGTGGCCCAGAGGGATGCTTGGATCAGAGAGCTGGAGGCTCTGGTTGCTGAGCTTCAGGCTAGACAACTATTTGGTTTCTTTATAATTTCATCTTTTTTATTTATATGACTTTCTGCTGTTCTGATATAACTGTTTGACTTTTGCAGGATCCCATTCCAGATCATGATGCTGCCTTTGGGCCAGATTTTCCTGCTCCTAATCCATCTCCGGTTCGGGTAGCTGACCCGGAGGACGCCCTAGCTGCTGACCCGGTTGTAGCTGCTACTGTAGCTGATCCTGTGGGCCCCTCCTCTCCAGTGGTGGTTCCTGAACCAGAGGACATCCCTGCTGCTGACCTTGATCCAGTCGCATCTCCTGTACTTGCCGCTCCTGTGGATCCTGGGGCTCCTGCGGACCTTGCCGGCACCTCATCTCCTGTAGCGGCTCCTGCTCCTGAGGTCCTTGGTAAGTTTTCTTTAATTCCCTCTCTTTGGTTTATTTTGATGCTTCCATTTCTGACTTTATTCCCATTGACCCAGATATTTCTGTTCCTGGCCCTTCTTCTGCTATTGCTAGGCCTTCTGGAGCTGTGGGAGCGGAGACCGCTGTGGCTGAAGGTCCAGTTGAGCCGGTTGCTGCTGAGCCCGGGGCTTCCTCCCCAGATTCTGCTCCTGACCTGCCTCCTGATCTTTCGAACTACTGCTTGTAGTATCAGCTGCAGTCCATCGTGGGTTGAAGACCGCGCTACATGGCCGAGTGCCTTCTGGCATATTCTAGGCGCCGACCATCTCAAGGGAGAGGCCGTAGAGGAGGACGTGGCCGAGGACGCGGGAGTGATCCTGCACAGTAGTAGGAGATTAGGATTTATTTTTTTATTATCATTGTACAAAGAGATTTGTTTATATATGAAAGAAATTTTTTTTTTTTATTCTCTCTTGTCTGGCTCTCTTTTCTTTTCAATTTCATGCAATTCATACTTGTATACAAGTGAAACAGGTAAAAAATTCGGATTTTTCTCCATTTTCTCTTTTTTTTGCCTTTTTTCTTTGTATCCGACATATCAGATCGGATACATTGAACCTCCCTTGTATCCGGCATGTTATGTCGGATACACATGACTTCTTTTGTATCCGGCATTGTTCATCGGATATGAAAAGACTCTTTTGTATCCGATCTGATATATCGGATACATTAAAAAATGCTATAAATGCAACCAGCCTCGGGATTTGCGTATTTTTTTACGAGTTTTTGAGTTTAGAAAACCCCTTTTTCGCCTTTTTCTTCCTCCCATCACCTCCAATGGATTCCGAATCATCGTCTGCCCTACCATTGTCTGTCCACGCAGCCTCCCCTGAAAAACAACCTTTTAGAGCAAAACCCCCTAATCTCACTAGGTACAGCCCTATAGATTCATTCCACACTAGGTGGGTCAACTCCATGACCCTTGATGAAGAAATCAGATGGGATTCTATTCATTTAGGCCATACTTTGCTCATCCCTTCTATCCTGTTCAAGTGGGAAATTATTGAAGCCATGATTGGCCATTGGGTACCCGACCTAAACCTTTTTCGCTTTGGAAACCATGAGCTGACCCCCACCATTGAAGAGGTTGAAACCATCTTGGGCTTGAGGTTTGCATAGAAGGTAGTGAACCCACCCCTCAAGCCTAGTTATAAAAAAGAGGCTTCTACTTTCCTGGGTATAGGGAAGAAGGATTTAGGGGATTCTGACACCCTTTTGACTTTGTCCAAGTCTTTTCTGACTGAGAAGCTCTTGAGGGGGGAGAACAAGGAAGCCATGTTCAATGCCCTGACCCTAATAGTGGTTAATCAACTGCTTTTTCCACGGGATGACGATGAGGTAGACTTGGCCCTTATCTCAGTTGTATGCTAGGTTAGGGAGCGGGAGAGATTAGCCCCTATGATTTTGGCAGGGATGTACCAAGCTTTGACTAACTGTTACTACAGGAAAAAGAAGCGCTTCCTATCATGTGCACCTATCCTGCAGGTAGCTCTCTTTTTTTTTTTTTGCTTTACAATATACTGAAATATCCCTTCTCCTTTGTAGCTTTGGTTACTTGACCACCTGAGTCAGATTGAGAAGATCAATCGACACTTCTTCCCCAGCTTGAAGGTTCCTATTTTGATGAGCAACCGGGGGTGTCCTGACATTCCAGGAGGTAAACAGGGCTGGTTTGCTTTCTTGGCTACACTCCAGGATGATCAGGTGAGGTGGCCTGGTACTTATCAGCCCAATGCAGAGACAGTGATTAGCTTTCGAGATCGCAACTTTTTGGTTCTAGCTGGCTTGAGTCTTGCCGTGCTTTACCTTCCTTTGCGGGTTCTTCGTCAGTTCAGAGCAACCTAGGGGATTATAATCCCAAGTGGATACAAGGACCATCTTGGGCCACTTTCACCAACCACCATGAAGCTGAATGCTTGGTTGATGAGGGAGTGGTCCTATGTTCATTTTATGCGGGGTCCAGTCTTCTCAGAGTCCCATGTGAAGGACTATCTCTTCTGGATTAGGGAGCAAATACAGAATCAGGCTCCAGTACCCGAAGATCCTCCTGCAGTTTTGGCTCCTACTTATGAAAACATCCTGGAGTCCGAGAGAGCTTCTCACAAGCGACTTCAGCAGATATGGGTACGAGAGGCCCAGGAGCTTAGGATACAAGGCCTTGACATGGAGAGGCAACTTTCAAAGCAGGTATCCCGCCGTCTTGCTGTGGAAAAGCAACTTGAGGAGCAAAGGCAGGCTCACTGCTTTGAAGTCCGAGCACTGAGGCAGAAGCACTAGGATGCTTTAGCCAGCCTTAGGAGCATGAGGATCAGGTAGACCCTTTCAAATGAGGTCATTTCCTTCTTGAGTGATCCTGCTGCAGAGGGGGCTTTTGGAGTTATTGCAGTTCAGGCAGCTCGGATTCGGGAGCTTGAGGAGCGGCTAGGAGACAAAGACTAGCCTTATTTCCTGCACATTTTTTTTTCTTCATACCTTTGTACGAAAGCAAACTCCAATAGTGGAAAGACAAAGGATTTAATTCAAAAATAAATTTTTTATATTATTGGCCTCAGAATGCTCAGATGCTTGTAAAAACAAAGGTTTTATGAAAAGTATTTGATTTATCATCACTGGCCAAAGTATAGTTTTTCCTTTTTTTATTTATTTATTTATATTTCTTTTTTTTGAAATTTGGTCCATACATTTAATCACCCATAATTAAAGGAATTCAAACCAGGTTAAATAATGAAAAGGGTAATCCAAAAAATAATGAGGGATCAAAACCATCCATCTTAGGACCTTTAGAGTCATCCCCAAATTCCTCTTCTTCCCGAATCGAACCTATTATTCCCAATCTGTTCAGTCTCAGTACTCATGCTGATTTCTCTTCAAGCTTGGATCACATGATCAACTCAACCTTTGATCTTTTCTTTTTCTTTTTCTTTTTTTTATTCTTTTTTTCTTTCTTTCTTGCCAATATTGCCCCCTAGCGCCAGTTATGGTTTTCACTAGGGCCGGCTTCTGCATTCTGTCACCACCAATCTCACTCTGAAATTTGAATGAACATACTAAGATCACTGAGGGCTTAAAAATAGGACGAAACAAAGGCTAGGCTCGGTTTATGAAAGAAAAGGTATTAAAGGCTCAAAATTTTTCACATGTGGAAATAGGTCAACCAGACTTACAGTCATGATGAATTTAACCCCTTTTCCCCAAATTGCATTCTTTGCATCTCTTTTCACACTTGGCTTTCATTTGCGATTTTTCTTTGCTTTTTTTCTTTTTCTCTTTATTTTTGCCCCAATTGGCCTTGCCCCAATGTAAGACTGTAAGTCTGGTTTAGGTTTATCAAAGAAACGAACCGGCTCAACTTGGTTAGACTAGGGATTAAAATTTACAGGGAAATAAAGAAAAATGGCCTCGGATCATTTCCTAGTAATATTCAATCAAGGAAAATACCTTTTTACCGCATCAGATTTAATTGGCTCAAAAAAGTCTGTCCCGTCCATTTCTGTCAAGATGAGTGCTCCCCCTGACAGGACCTTTTTGACGACATACGGCCCCTCCCAATTCGGCTTGAACTTACCACGAGGATCTTCCAAAAATGGTAAGATTTTCTTTAGCACCAAGTTTCCTTCTTGGAAAGTTCTGGGCTTCACCTTCTTATTGTAGGCCCGGGCCATTCTCCTTTGGTACAATTGGCCATGACATAGTGCTTTCAATCGCTTCTCTTCTATCAGGTTGAGTTGATCACTTCTTGACTGTATCCATTCAGCTTCTTCTAATTCAGCCTCCATGAGCACTCTGAGTGATGGGATTTCTACTTCCATTGGCAGAACTACTTCCATCCCATAGACCAGGGAATACGGGGTTACCCTAGTTGAAGTCCGAATTGAGGTTTTGTAGGCATGTAGAGCAAGTGGAAGCATTTCGTGCCAATCCTTGTAACTCACTACCATTTTCTGAATGATTTTCTTTATATTCTTATTTGCTGCTTCCACTGCCCCATTCATCTTTGGCCTATATGGAGCTGACTTATGGTGGGTGATCTGAAACTGCTCACACATCTTCTTCATGTCCTTGTTCTTAATATTTGAAGCGTTGTCTGATACTATGACACTTGGCAGTCCATAGCGACAAATAATATTGTGCTTCAAAATTTTAATAACATGGTTGCTTGTGATATTCGCATATGAGGCTGCTTCTACCCACTTAGTGAAATAATCAATTGCCACCAAGATGAATCTGTATCCGTTTGATGCTTTAGGGGAAATCATGCCGATGACATCTATGCCCCACATGGAAAAGTGTCATGGGGATGTCATGTTGTGCAACTCACTTGGGGGTGCATGCTTGTTATCTGCATATATCTAACATTGATGGCATCTCCTGACATGTATACAGCAATCATGTTCCATCGTCGACCAATAATATCCCAACCGCAGGATCTTCTTTGCAAGCATGTGTCCGTTCATATGGGGTCCACAGACTCCTCCATGTACAGTCTCGATTAACCTTTCTGACTCAGCCTTAGCAACACATCTGAGCAGAATATCGTTGTATGATCTCTTGTACAAATGTCCACCACTTAGCAGGAATGGACCAACTAATCTCCGTATTGTCCTTTTCTCAGTAGACGTGGCATTTTCTGGCAAACTTCTATTATTCAAGAAATTTTTAATATCTTGAAACCATGGTGTTTCCTCTTCTGGTGCTCCCTCCAGAACAAGACAATAAGCTAGTTCATCTCTGACCTCGATTTCCAGTGGTTTGATGTCTTACCCTTCTGGCATGCTGACCATTGAAGCCAATGTTGCTAGCGCATCCGCAAACGGATTCTTGGCCCTTGGCATATAGTTAAAGGAAATTCGAGTAAAATTTGTGCTTATATCTTCCAAATACTGGTGATAGGGGATCAATTTGTGATCCTTGGTTCTCCATTCACCAGTTGTTTGAAAGATGCTAAGACTCGAATCCCCGTATACGTCAAGTTCCTCCACTTCATGATCTATGGCGGCTTGCAACCGAATTATACATGCTTCATACTCTGCAATATTATTGGTGCACTGGAATCTCTGCTTCACTGCAATCGGGATGTGTGAACCATCTGGTTTGACCAAGACTGCCCCTATTCCATTTCCATTCATGTTAGCGGCCCCATTGAAGAACATTTGCCAAGAACTTTTACTTTCCTCTTCTTCAGTAAACAGAATTGCCTCGTCAGGAAAGTTGATCTTCAACGGTTGGTATTCTGGCAAAGGATGTGCAGCCAGGTGATCAGCTATGGCTTGACCCTTAATTGCCTTCTGAGTGATGTATGTGAGGTCAAACTCTGAAAGTAACAACTGCCACTTTGCCGTTCTGCCAGTTAGTGCCGGTTTCTCAAATAAATACTTCAAAGGGTCCATCCGAGATATCAATAATGTGGAGTGACTAAGGAAATAATGCCTTAGCCTCTAAGTTGCCCATACTAGAGCACAGCAGCTCTTTTCCAATGGTGAGTATTTGGCTTCATATTCTGTGAATTTTTTACTCAGATAGTAAATTGCCCTTTCTTTTCTACCAGTCTCATCATGCTGCCCCAAGACACATCCCATCGATGTTTCCAACACTGACAAGTACAGGATCAGCGGTCGTCCTGGAGTTGGTGCCACTAGCACAAGTGGGTTCAACAAATACCTCTTTATTGTATCAAAGGCCTATTGGCAATCATCATTCTTGACCGTCGGGTTATCCTTTCTCAAAAGCTTGAAAATCGGTTCACAGATAGCAGTGAGTTGTGCTATGAACCGGCTTATGTATTGAATTCTTCCAAGGAAGCCCCTAACCTCATTCTCTGATCTGGATGATGGTATCTCAATAATGGCCTTGGCTTTAGCCGGGTCAATTTCAATTCCTCTTCTGCTCACTATAAATCTCAGCAACTTCCCTGATGTAGCCCCAAAGACGCATTTAGCCGGGTTGAGCCGTAGACTGTACTTCCTGAGACGATCAAACACTTTCTTCAAACTGATCAAGTGGTCCTCTTCTTTGCATGATTTGGCAATCATATCGTCCACGTAGACCTCCATCTCCTTGTGGATCATGTCATGGAATAGTGCTGTCATGGCCCGCTGGTATGTTGCCCCAGCGTTCTTGAGCCCAAATGGCATGATTGTGTAATGGAATGTGCCCCAAGGTGTGATGAACGCTGTTTTCTCTTGATCTTCCTTAGCCATCTTGATCTGATTGTATCCAGAGAAACCATCCATGAACGAAAATAAGCTATGTACCGCAGTATTATCGACCAAAATGTCGATGTGTGGAAATGGAAAATCATCCTTTGGGCTTGCCTTATTCAAATCTCTGTAGTACACGCACATTCTGACTTTCTCATCCTTCTTTGGTACTGGCACTATGTTTGCAAGCCACTCGGGGTATGTGGAGATTGCCAAAAATCCTGCTTGAAATTGCTTGACCACTTTGTCCTTGACCTTCAAGGTCCATTCAGGTTTCAATCTTCTCAGCTTCTGCTTAATTGGCTTAACCCCCGGCAAAATTGGCAACTTGTGCACCACCATGTCAGTGTCCAACCCCGGCATGTCCCGATATGACCAAGCGAACACATCCTCACAGTCTGCTAAGAACTGTGTCATTTCAACACGCTGCACATTAGATAAACATGCCCCAATTTTCACTATTTTTGGGTCATCTTCGGTCCCAAGATATATTGAAATGATCTCCTCAATATTAGGTTGGACCCCCTTTTCATGACATTCCAATTGATATTCAATTTCTTTTGGAACGTCTTCTTCTTCGACCTCGGTCTCTTCTTCAATCCCCATGAGATCAAAATCGAGCTCAAAGTCGAAGTCATATTCAACCTGGTCTACTTCGGTTTGCTTATATGGTTCATAAGTGGTTTGGACCTTTTTGAAAAATTAAATTTTCTAGAAAAAATAAAAAAAATTTTTTGGGTTTTTTGTGAGCCTTCTAAACATAATTCCCCTAAGACGAAGGCTCATTAAGACCTTCAGGGAAATGGCATTCCACTAATGGAGTTTTTTTTGGAAGCTGCGTCAGTTTGCCAAACAAACGCTGCTTCAAAGGTAAGGGGTGTGCGCGCGTCGGAAACGCCGCACGGGAGAGTTCGGAGTCGCCACCGCCTGATGGGGTGCAGGCGGACACCTGGGTGCCTAAGTTAGTCTATTTTGGGCTTTGGTCTGCGGCTTGAGATTCTAAGTCGGGGTCTCGGTTGTGGTCTGGGGAAGTCCGTAGACACCCCAGTCCACCCCGTCGGATGATGGGTCCCGTGGGTTCCTGTGAGACATGGGAAAATCACCGGAATGATCATCCCTCCGTCAACACACGGGCTCATCGCAAAAATGGGAGAGTCGCCACCATTCATGATTTTGGGGTGAGAATGGACACCAAAGAGTTTAAAAATAAGCAAAAAGTGAAAAAAGAAACATTCTAGGATAAAAATAACCCTACTTAAAAATCAAATCCAGAGATGGGTAAGGGGATTAGATTATGAACGGGGGAAGGTGTTAGGCATCCCCATTCATCCACACGAAGTGGTTGCCAAGTGTATGTTCATGCAAAAAATAGAAAGCTTGCTAAACATCATGAAAAACCTTGAAAAATGTCAAATGTATGATATTTTCACATGAAGATCTAAATGGATTCTAGATCCTCTCTTATGTCAATATCATTTCTGGAATACCACAAAAAGATGGAAATCAAAGCACAAGTTGCTCAAAACCAAGTTGAATCAAATCCGGGAAGTTTGGTAAAAAGTATGCCATTTGCCTTAAAATCATTCAAATCCAATATTAAATTGAACCAAACCAAGTCCATTTGAAAATTACAGTAAATAAGAGTCTCATGCAAAATTTCACTTCATTCCGACAAAAATCCTAGGAGTTATACTCCTTTGAAGTTGCTGCTGGGGATTTTTAAAAGTGATAAGTGGGCAAATTTGGAAAATTGCATAGAAAAATCCACTACATAAAAATCCACGAAATTTGGTGTGATTGAAGTCTGTATGGCCATATTTCAAAAGAAACTAGCCTCATACAAAAATCCCTTCGGATGTGCCTTGGGTGGTCTCCCGAACAGGCCCCGAAGATCACAGATTTACCCAGAAAAGTACAAATGAACAGTTCTGAGTAAATCGGCTACCAATAATTCACATGGAATCCAAAAATTATAAAACCAACTGGATTTGAAAATAGATTCATAAAGGAGTGCATAGAAATAAAAATCATTCGAATCGTACTTAAATCGAACACATGGCGGTCCGTCGAAGTGACAAGTTATGTACTTGAACCTGAACTGTCCACTTAACTTCGACAGAGAGGTGTCAAAAATCCGCTTGATGGAACTTTATGAAATTTGGTGGACATAAACTACACAGCCTCACCTTTCCCATGGTTCTAGAATCGCTCCAAAATTCATCCGGACGATGAAGTTATGGACATCCGAAGTATGGGTACATGTGCTGTCAAGCTAAGCCATTCTTGAAGAAAAAACCAAATCCGAATATTGATACAAATATGTGATTCGTGCAAGATGAACACAAATACTTTAAAAATCATCCAGAAGGCATTCCAGAATTGATTGAGGCCATTTATTTGAGATTTATCACAATAAATGCAATAAACCCCAAATATGAGCCTATCCCGCCAAAATAGTGATATGTATGTGCAAGTGTAAAAAAACCAAACAAGATCAATAGCATGCATACATATTCATCCAAATAGGGTTCTAAGACAGCCTAGGGTTCCGTTCCATTATCGTTTCCCTCTGTTCTCTCTCCCCGTTAAACACGGTTCTTCAAGATAATCAAGGGTACTTTGAATATGGAACGGTTTACAATCAATCGAAAAGGCCTTATGCTACATGGGTTCTAGCACTAGGGTCAATCCCCAGTCTCGTTTCTCCTAGATCCGCCTTCACGTTTTACGGCTAGGGGAGTCTTGAGATACTTTGAGCCGGGGAAGGATTTCCACACATACAAACAAGGCTTTACACTACAGAAAGGTAGAAGAAGAGATCTAGATCTAGGAATGTAAAGACAGAAAATAAAAAGAAAAGTTGAGGCTTACCTGAGTTCTGGAGGCGATTCCGCAGCGGTTTTCTTCTTCTCTTGGAGTTCTTCTTTGCGAGAATTCAAAACAAGAGTTGAGTGCCTTTTGCTTAAGGAGGAGTCTCCTATTTATAGGCAAAGGTTAGGGTTAGGGTTGGTGAGAATGGTAGACACAACATAATGTCTATAGCCCACCAACCTTAACCCTAAGGCTATTTCCGAGATTTCCCCTCATTTAATGAGGGATATGATGGTAAAAGTGAAAAGCTCTCGGAAAACCCTAATTTTGAGCAAAACTAGCGTATCCCGCATGTCAGGCCGGATACACAAGTACCTTAATGTATCCGGTCTATGATGCCGGATACACTGAGGTCTACTTGTATCCGGCATTGTCCACCGGATACAAAGAAGGACACTTGTATCCGGCCTGAGTTGCCGGATACAAGGAAAAAAGCCTTTTTTCGAATTTTAACACAGGCAATACTTATTTACATGTAATATCGTTTAAGTAAATGTCCTCGTATTTTTTAATCTCCATTTACTTAAGATATTACATGTAAATAAGCAAACCCCCCCCCCCATTTGAATCCATTAAAAATAGTTCCAGACCCAAATTCCAAGTGAATAAAAAGTCAACTTTCCAGTTCTAGGCAAAATTCCGATTTTTCAGGTCTGGAAAAAAGGTTCAATATGTTAAAACCAAGGTATTCGCCAAGATTTAAAATCTCAAAAAATTCTTTTATGCAATAACATTGCTAAAAACCTGATTACCGGGAAAAATTATCTTGAAATCTGGCTTTAAAAAATATTTCATTTTCTGGGGTCAAAAGTCAAAGAAATTCAACCGGAAAAAGTTTGACTTTGCACAAAAGATTGAATTCGGGCCTTTTCCTTTTCCGTTTTGGATTCAAATGGGTTAAGTATCTCAAACCCAATGCAAAGAATTGGAAATTCCAATAAAATATTTCTCTCCTTAAAGATTTATCAAAAATCGTGCAATTTTGGGGTGTCTACAACTGCCCCTCTTTGCTGGAGTTGTAGCACAATGAACAGCAAAGAATAGACACAACTCAAAATTGCACGGTTGAAAGACACCTCATTAATTGAACTTGCTTTGGTCAAACAAATGAGTGATAAAAACATGGATTTGAAGATAGCCAATGAAACCCCGGCTGTGTATAGTCTGATGGGGTGGCGTCTCTTCCTTATCTCAGATTTCTTTGAGCTCTCGTGGCTATGAAAAGAAATCTGAGACAAGCAAATTTTGAAAAGAATGTGGATTTAAAATTGACCTCTGCAAACTCAATTGCTTTTGATGTTTTTCAACAATAAAGAAGGAAATATTTTATTGAATTTTCCTGATTGATTTTCTTATTTGATTTACCTGGGTGCCATTTGATGCCCAAACCTGTGCTTGAATATTCTGCAACTTGCTTTTGCTTCTTCATCTTCTTGCTCTCTCAATAATGATGTATGTGCCATTGTTGCCCATAACCTGCAGGTAAAAAAATATATTTTTTTTTATTTTTGCTTTTTTATTTTTGCTTTTTTGCTTTCTTTTTGCTTTTTTTTTCTTTTTTTTTTTTTTTTTACAATGTGCTGATATATCTCTCTTTCTTTGCAGCTTTGGCTACTTGATCATCTGAGTCAGATTGAAGAAATGAATCGACACTTCTTCCCGAGTTTGAAGGTCCCCATCTTGATGAGCAACCGGGGGTGTCCAGATATTCCAGGGGGCAAACAGGGCTGGTTTACTTTCTTGGGCTCACTTCAGGATGACCAGGTGAGATAGCTTGGTACTTATCAGCCCAATGCAGAAACAGTGATTAGCTTCCGTGACCGCAACTTTCTGATCCTAGCGGGCCTGAAGCATGCAATGCTGTATCTTCCTCTGCGGGTCCTTCGTCAGTTTCGTGCGACCCAGGGGATTATCATCCCATGTGGATATGAGGATCGTCTTGGGCCCCTTTTTATGAAGCTGAATTCCTGGTTGATGAAGGAGTGGTCCTATGTCCGCTTCATGCATGATCCAGTCTTCTCAGAAGCTCATGTGAAGGATTATCTCTTCTGGATCAAGGAACAGATACAGACTCAGGCCCCGGTACCCGAAGATCCTCCTGTAGTCTTGGCTCCCACCTATGAGGACATTCTAGAGTCTAAGCGGGCTTCTCATAAGCGGCTTCAGCAGATATGGGTACGGGAGGCCCAGGAGCTCAGGATACAGGGCACTTATCTGGAGAGGCAGCTTGAGGAGCAGATCTCACGCCGTATTGCCGTGGAAGAGAAGCTCGAGGAGCAGAGGCAGGCCCGTCGCTTCGAGGTCCGTATGATCCGGCAGAAGTACCAGGATACTTTAGCCAGCCTTAGGAGTATGAGGATCAAGCAGGCCCTTTCAGATGAGGTCATTTCCTTCCTGAGTGATCCCGCTACAGAGGGGGCTTCAGGAGTCATTGCAGCTCAGGCAGCTCGGATTCGGGAGCTTGAGGGGCGGCTAGGAGACAGAGATTAGCCTTATTTCCTGCATTCATTTTTTTCATTTTTTTTTCTACCTTTGTACAAAAGCAAACTACAATAGTGGAAAGACAAAGGATTTAATTCAAAATAAAATTTTTATATTATTGGCCTCAGAATGCTCAGATGCTTGTAAAAACAAAGGTTTTATGAAAAGTATTTGATTTATCATCACTGGCCAAAGTATAATTTTTCCTTTTTATATTTTTTTGTATTTTTTGAAATTTGGTCCATGCACTTAATCACCTATAATTAAAGGAATTAAAACCAGGTTAAATAATGAAAAGGGTAGTCCACAAAATACTGAGGGATCAGAACCGTCCATCTTAGGACCTTTAGAGTCATTCCCAAATGCCAAAACTGCCCCATTCTGCTCATGCCAACTTTGCTTAAGGCTCAGATCCCCATGATCAACTCAACCTCTGATTTTCTTTCATTTTTCTTATTTTTTTCTTTTTGCCTTTTTGCCAATATTGCCCCTAGCGCCAGTTACGGTTTTCACTAGGGCCGGCTTCTGAATTCCGTCATCACCCATCTTACTCTGATATTTGAATGAACAAGCTAAGATCACCGAGGGCTTAAAAATAGGACGAAATAAAGGCTAGGCTCAGTTTATGAAAGAAAGAGTATTAAAGGCCCAAAGATTCTCAAATGTGGAGATAGGTCAACCGGATTTACAGTCATGATGAATTTATCCATTTTTCCCCGAATTGCATTTTTTGCATCTCTTTTTCACACTTGGCTTTCATTTGCCATTTCCATTGCTTTTTCTCTCTTTTTCTTTTTCTTTCCTTACTTTGCCCCAATTGGCTTTGCCCCAATTTAAGACTGTAAATCCCGTTTGGGTTATCAAAGAAACAAACCGGCTCAACTTGGCTAGACTAGGGATTAAAATTTTTGAAGGAAATAAAGAAAAATGGCCTCGGATCATTTCCTAGGAATATTCGCTCAAGGGAAATACCTTTTTACCGCATCAGAGTTAATGGGCTCAGGAAAATCTGACCCATCCATTTCTGCTAAGATGAGTGCTCCCCCTGATAGGACTTTCTTGACGACATATGGGCCTTCCCAATTGGGCTTGAACTTACCACGAGGATCTTCCAAAAATGGTAGAATTTTCTTTAGCACCAGGTTTCCTTCTTGGAAAGTTCTGGGCCTCACTTTCTTATTGTAAGCCCGGGCCATTCTCTTCTGGTACAACTGTCCATGGCAAAGCGCTTTCAACCGCTTTTCTTCTATCAGGTTAAGTTGATCATGTCTTGACTGGACCCATTCAGCTTCTTCCAGTTCGGCTTCCATGAGCACTCTGAGTGATGGGATCTCTACTTCCACGGGCAAGACTGCTTCCATCCCATAGACTAGGGAGTACGGGGTTGCCCCAGTTGAAGTCCGGATCGAGGTTCTATAAGCATGTAGAGCAAGTGGTAGCATTTCATGCCAATCCTTGTAGCTCACTACCATCTTCTGAATGATTTTCTTTATATTCTTGTTTGCTGCTTCTACTGCCCCATTCATCTTTGGCCTGTACGGGGCTGACTTGTGGTGGATGATCTGAAACTGCTCACACATCTTCTTCATGTCCTTGTTCTTGATATTTGAAGCATTGTCTGATACTATGGCACTTGGCAGTCCATAGCGACAAATGATATTGTGCTTCAAAAATTTAATAACATGGTTGCTTGTGATGTTTGCATATGAAGCTGCTTCTACCCATTTGGTGAAGTAATCAATTGCCACTAGGATGAATCTGTGCCCGTTCGATGCCTTAGGGGAGATCATGCCGATGACATCTATGCCCCACATAGAGAAGGGCCAGGGTGATGTCATGTTGTGCAGCTCACCCGGGGGTGCATGCTTATTATCTGCATGTATCTGACATTGGTGGCACCTCCTGACATGTATACAGCAATCATGCTCCATGGTCGTCCAGTAGTATCCCAGCCTCAGGATCTTCTTAGCCAGCATGTGCCCACTCATATGGGACCCACAGACTCCTCCATGTACCTTCTCGATCAACCTTTCCGATTCAGCCTTGGCTACACATCTTAGCAGAATGTCGTTATGTGACCTCTTGTACATATGTCCACTACTTAGCAGAAACTGACCCGCCAACCTCTGTATTGTCCTCTTCTCAGTAGCAGTGGCATTTTCTGGCAAACTCCGATTGTTCAGGAAATTTTTGATATCTTGAAACCACGGGGCTTCTTCTTCGGGTGCTCCCTCTAGAACGAGACAGTAAGCCGGTTCATCTCTAACCTCAATTTCCAGCGGTCTGATGTCTACTCCTTCTGGTATGCTGACCATTGAAGCCAAGGTTGCTAGAGCATCCGCAAACTGATTCTTGGCCCTTGGCATATAGTTGAAGGAAATTCGAGTGAAATTTGTGTTTATTTCTTCCAAGTACTGGTGATAGGGGATCAATTTGTGATCCTTGGTTTTCCATTCACCAGTTGTTTGGAAGATGATAAGACTCGAATCCCCGTATACATCAAGTTCCTCTACTCCATGATCCATGGCTGCTTGCAATCCAATTATGCATGCCTCATATTCTGCTATGTTATTGGTGCACTGGAATCTCAGCTTTACTGCAATCGGGATGTGTGAACCATCTGGATTAACCAAGACTGCCCCTATTCCGTTCCCATTCATGTTGGCAGCCCCATCGAAGAACATCTGCCAAGAACTCTCACTGTCCTCTTCTTCAGTGTACAGGATTGCCTCATCTGGGAAGTTGGTCTTCAAGGGTTGATATTCTGGCAGAGGATGTGCAGCCAGGTGATCAGCTATGGCTTGACCCTTGATTGCCTTCTGGGTGATGTATGTGAGGTCAAACTCGGACAGTAGCAGTTGCCACTTTGCCTCCTGCCAGTCAGTGCCGGTTTCTCAAATAAATACTTCAGCGGGTCCATCCGGGATATCAATAGTGTGGAGTGACTAAGGAAATAATGCCTTAGCCTCTGAGTGGCCCACACTAGAGCACAGCAAGTATTTTCCAATGGTGAGTATTTGGCTTCATATTCCGTGAATTTTTTACTCAGATAGTAAATTTCCCTTTCTTTTCTACCAGTCTCATCATGTTGCCACAAGACACATCCCATCGATGTTTCCAACACTGACAAGTATAGGATCAGTGGTCTTCCTGGAGTTGGTGGCACTAGCACAGGTGGGTTCAGCAAATACCTCTTTATTGTGTCAAATGCCTGCTGGCAGTCCTCATTCCAAACCGTCGGGTTATCTTTCCTCAAAAGTTTGAAAATTGGTTCACAGATAGCAGTGAGCTGTGCTATGAACCGGCTTATGTATTGAATCCTCCTGAGAAAACCACGAACCTCCTTCTCGGTTCTGGGCGCTGGCATTTCAATTATGGCCTTGGCTTTAGCCGGGTCAATTTCAATTCCTCTTCAGCTCACTATAAACCCCAGTAACTTCCCTGATGTAGCCCCAAAGACGCACTTAGCCGGGCTAAGCCGTAGACTGTACTTCCTGAGCCGATCAAACACTTTCTTCAGATTGATCAAGTGGTCCTCTTCTTTGCATGACTTGGCAATCATATCATCCACGTAGACCTCCATCTCCTTATGGATCATGTCATGAAATAGTGCAGTCATGGCCCGCTGGTATGTTGCCCCAGCGTTTTTAAGCCCAAATGGCATGACTATGTAGTGGAATGTACCCCAAGGTGTGATAAATGCCGTTTTTTCTTGATCCTCCTTAGCCATCTTGATCTGATTATGTCCCGAGAACCCATCCATAAAAGAGAACAGGCTATGTACCGCAGTATTATCGACCAGAATGTCGATGTGTGGAAGTGGAAAATCGTCCTTTGGGCTTGCCCTGTTCAAGTCTCTATAGTCCACGCACATTCTGACTTTCCCGTCTTTCTTTGGTACCGGCACTATGTTTGCGAGCCACTCAGGGTACGTAGAGACTGCCAAAAATCCGGCTTGAAATTGTTTAACCACTTCGTCCTTGACCTTCAAGGTCCATTCTGGCTTCAATCTTCTCAGCTTCTGCTTAATCGGCTTAACCCCTGGCAAAATTGGCAACTTGTGCACCACCATGTCAGTGTCCAACCCTGGCATGTCCCGATACGACCAAGCGAACACATCCTTGTAATCTGCCAAGAACTGTGACATTTCATTTTTCTGCACATCAGACAAGCATGACCCGATTTTCACAATTTTTTGGTCCTCTTCGGTCCCAAGGTTTATGGATATGGTCTCCTCAATATTAGGTTGGACCCCATTTTCATGACGTTCCAATTGGTATTCAATTTCTTTTGGAACGTCTTCTTCTTCGACCTCAGTCTCTTCTTCGACCCCCATGAGATCAAAGTCGAGCTCAAGGTCGAAGTCATATTCAACCTGGTCCAATTCGGTCTGACTATATGGTTCATAAGTGGTTTGGACCCTTTTGAAAAATTTAAATTTTCTAGCAAAAATAGAAAAATCTTTTTGGGTTTTTTGTGGGCCTTCTAAACATAATTCCCCTGAAGACGAAGGCCCATTAGAACCTTCAGGGAAATGGCATTCCACTATTGGAGTTTTTTTTTGGAAGCCGCGTCAGTTTGCCGAACTAACGCCGCTTCAAAGGTAAGGGGAGTTTCCTCCCAACTGTTCATTACAAAATTTTGGAGAGCAGGGGAAATAGGGAAAGTCTACTCCTCAAGCCCAGCATCTGATGCCATCATCACCGGGTGGGTACTGCCCTTTTCTGCCACGGGGCCCAATCCAGAAATGACCTCTTCCGGAATCTTTACTGCGGCCCAGTCAATAAACGGCAGTTCCATGTCTGCCCCTGTCTTTTCGCCTTCAGTCATGGCAAAGAAAGCCCCAACATCTTCAGCATAGTCCAACTGCTACTCCCAATATTGGAGAAGGGTTATAGGGTTGTAGGGCCAAAACAAAAGGCTTTTGAAATGGGTTAATGTTTCGGTATGGAGGCTTGGACTGGTCCATGGGAGGAGAAATTTGGATTATATAGGAGGGTTTTGGAAAGTTCACCCTCAGATGCGGGAGTTTTCCTCTGCTTCTGCTCTCCCCTTCTTCATGTTTCATTCTTCTCCAGCCTCTGGGCTTGAAGCCCAACCCTACCTTGGGGATCAGTTTCTTAGCCGTGATTGGCTCCACCATCCCCTGCAGATTGATCCCCAGGCCTTTCCCCGGGTGAAAGTGGTATTTCTCCATCACTTTCTTGACCATCTTTTCTGCAGTGGTCCCCTTTTCCTTCTTTTTCTCACACCCCCCAGGTATGTAATTGACCGCCTCAAATTGGAATGAGTGGAATGCAATCTTGTCGACAGTTAGGTCCACATTGATCAAGGGTACATCAGGTGACACGATGGGCGGCACCAAGTTTTCGGCTAGGACTGTTATCACCCTTTGCCCTCTTATGTACTTCACTCTTTGGTGGAGCGTGGATGGTATTGCCCTAGCCGAGTGTATCCACGGCCTTCCTAGGAGCAGATTGAAAGCTGCGGGTATATCCATCACTTCAAATGTGATGTTGAAGATATTCGGCCCAATTGTGACCAGCAGTTCAATCTCCCCTAAGGAGTGGGTCTTGGAGCTATCAAAAGCCCTCACTATCCGCCCATTTCGTTTGATCCTTGACTGGTCCAGACCCAGCTTGGTAAAAGTGATTAACGGGCAAACGTTTAATGCTGACCCATTGTCAATTAAAACCCGTGCAATCATGCAGCCCTTACAAAGCACAGTGATGTGCAAAGGGTCCACATGATAACACCCACCTGGGCTGATCTCACCCTCTGAGAAACTTATCACATTATGTGACAAGATTTGACCAACCATTTTACCAAGCTGGTCCAGATCAATAGTCTGGGATACGTGTGCACTCTGTAGCACCCTTAACAATGCATCCCTGTGCTTTTCAGAATTCAGCAAAAGGCCCAGTATTGAAATCTGGGCCGGGACCTTGTTTAGCTGATCCACAAGATTGAATTCACTCTTTTTTATTATTTTTATGAGGTCGGCTACCTCATTTTCTGCACCCTGGGGGGTGTCTTCTCCCACTTTATTTTTTCCTTTTTGTTTTCTTTTTTCATTTTCTTTTTCTATTTTTTCTTTTTCTGCTTCTGTCTCCTTTTCTTTCTCTTGACCCCCTGCACATCTCCCTGACCTCGTCATGAGGTTCACCTCCTCCAGGTTCGGGTTTCTAACCGCTGGAACCATAGCCGTGATTCCCTCGCTGTAATTCCATGGTACAGCGGCCTCTGAATAGGCTAATTTAGGGATGTTAACCACTAGTGGCTGGAGTTTGGACCGGGATGTATGGGCCGGTTTAGGGATAGTCTGGGCTGGCTGAACATTCACAACCAAGGGTTGAAGTTTGGAATTTGTGGGGACAGAAGAAGTGATGGAAGCAGTGGTGGGGTCAAGGTTGATGACCAGTGGAGCCTTAGACGGCTTGGATGGGGAACAAGTGGGTGGACTGCAATTGAAGACCAATGTGGGCCTTGCAGTATTCATCTGGGTCATAAGAGATGAGACCCGGTTTAAAGAGGAACTTATGTCCTCAGCAGCTGTATTGTTTTTTTGGGAGACCATGTTGATCTCTTCTTCTTCCTCTTCTGGGAAAAATCGGACCTGGACTGTAGTCCCCACAGGTGCTATAAGCTGAGATGGGTCAAAGGCCCTTCTCGTGGTAGATATGGCAGTGATGGAGTTGGATGGGCCTGCCCCATTGTGGTACGGCAGAGGGTTCTGCCCAATATCATTTCCCGACGGGGCGGGTGCAGCAGTGTTAAAGACCAAAGCCTTCTGGTCCAACAGGTCCTGGACCGCGTGCTTCAATACCCAACAAGCATCTGTAGAGTGCCCTGGTGCACCCATGTGGAAGTCACAGGTGGCTGCCGGATCAAAATTCCTCCCCTTCGGGGCATTTGGGTTAGGCTCCTTCAGAGTCAAGTATTCCCCTTTCAGCAGGGTTGGCTGTAAGCACCTCATTTTTGCATCTCCCAAAATGCAAAAAATGAAATTTTAATTGAAAAAGTCAAACTTGAGAAAGTCAAACTTGAAAAAGTCAAACTTGAGAAATTCAAAAGTTGACTTTTTATCTGGTGCAAATCAGTTGCCATGCTTCCTACCATTGGAAAGAGGATTCCGATACGATTCTAATGGAATAGAGTTTGCTCAAATCGGACTCCAGATGAAGAAGTTATGGACTGGTAAAATCTGGGAAAAGCAGAAATTGACTTTCTGCTAAAACCCAGATCAGCTACCTCATTTGATACCAGCAGAAAGAGCATCTCGACACGATTCCAACGCAACTGAGTTTGCTGGAATCGGAGTCCCGGATAAGGAAATATGAGCAAAATCGGCTCCCGGACGCGGCCCGGCACTTCTGCTAAAAAACTCGAATTTGCTGCTAAACTAAAATTCAGTGGATAGGGAATCTTGCACTGATTCCAACGCCACTAAGTTTGCTAAAATCGGATATCAGACGAGCGAGTTGTGGGCGGTTAAAGTTTCTGAAAAACTGCACATGTGGCAATAGTGAAGAAAGAGCAGCAAAATGAAAAGTTTTGAATTAAAAAATAATATTTTGCTAAATATCTAATCAAAGCATTTAAAATAAAAGAAAAAGAAAAAAAATTAAAAGATGCATGTGCATCCAAAATTTAAAACAAAAAATCCTAATATAATAATACTAAAAGTACATAAGGAAAAAAAAAGAAAATAAAAAATATATGGTGGATGAATTCTCCATGTGGAGAATTCGTCCAAGCCATTGCCAAGCAAGACTTAGCCTCCAAGTTTACTTGGAGGCTAAGTCTTGAAGCAATGATGCACAATCATTGCTCATATTTAAAAAAGGGCACAAATGAAAAGTGGAAAGGGTTTTGGTGTTAAAGCATGAAAATAATTAACTTTTGGTCATTGCTTATAAAAAGAAAAAACCCTAGCAAAGCAAGAGGACGGCTCATATTTTTTGGAGACCTCCCATCTCTCCCAAGTCTCTCCATTCTCTCTCCCAAACTATCCCATGGCTACCCCCTCTTGTGCACCTCCATTGATCACCTCCATTGACCCCAAAGTGCACTCAAATTGACCTCAAGGCCTCCTACCCTCTTCACCCTTGGTTCTCAACCCAAGAAACCTACTTGGCACTACTTGGAAGCTTGGAGAAGAGCCCTTGGAGGCCCCTTGAAGTGCTGCTGGTGCACTCTTGGGAGGTTCAACACTTCTAAAGGAATTTCAAGTACCCAAGGTGAGCTTCTTGTCACTTTTTATTTAACATATTTGAATATGAATGAAGGATGAGGGATTTCCATTTCACTTGAGTCATATACCTACGGTTTTCTCTTTGGCCATGGCATATTTGATCACTCCATCTTCCCTTCATAATCACTTTTGTGTATGCATGATCCTCCATGGCATGAGGGGGGGTTTCCGGTAATTAGAGAGAGGAAAGGAGGTCTTCTTATTTGATTTAAGGGTCTTGTGGTTGCTGTAATTTTACTGCTTTCTTCTCTTCTCATGCTATTGATATCCTTTTATTTAAAAGAGGAGTGTGTTCCCCTTATAGCAAATCTTGTGTACCCCTTTTATGTAATCCCCCTTCTCCTCCCTTCCGTAGGTATTTTTCGGATTATGAGAATAGGTTGCATGGGTGCTATCCCGTGAA
Organism: Buxus sempervirens; assembly: GCA_947561395.2. Lineage (NCBI taxonomy): Eukaryota > Viridiplantae > Streptophyta > Magnoliopsida > Buxales > Buxaceae > Buxus > Buxus sempervirens. The sequence continues at coordinate 16,132,450 of OX387185.1, forward strand.
AGATCATGGAGGATACATGCTAGTTTTTACTTTCACGAATGCTAGATTATTTCCTTGTTTGTGTGCATGCTAGGTTCTTTGTCTCTCTTACACATTCTATTATTTTTAGAATTATGGGGATGGTGCTTCTTCCACACTTTTTGCATGTTTTATCATGGTCTTATTGCATGCTAAGCTACTGATTTCAAGCACCTAAGGTCACCCCCTTTGTGTTAAATATGTATCCAACAAGCATGCTCTTTTCCTTCAATTATAGGCTTGTCTAAATATCTTGCATGCATCATGGTAGTGTGATTGAAAAAGTGCATAAAACCAGCTCTCTTTGTAGTTTCTCAACACAATAGGCACGCATATGCACTTTGGTACAAAGCATGTCCAACAATGCATGTTCACTTGTTTGCTTTGCATAGCATGGTTGCCATTATTTGTTTGGTAAAGAGAGACCAAAATGGATTCTTGGCCTCTCTTCCTTTGCTAATCTCGGTCCAAAGAAAAAAAGGGAAAAGGGAAATCTTGTCCATCTCCTTTAATTTTGAGTTTTGAATCTCCGAGAAGAAGCCTTCTAGGCTCTTTGAACCATTGTGGGCCCACACAGGGGCCCACCCAAATGCTGGAACATCCCAAGAGACCCAAAAACCCAACCCCAATGCCAAAATCCGAAAAAAGAGCTTCTGTAGGTTGATCCGGCAACTCAGGCCGGATCAACTGAAGCCCATGTGTAGCCGGCTAAGGATGCCGGATACACTAAGGCTTGTGTGTAACCGGCATCTCAGGCCGGCTACACTGCTAGAATGTTGTTTTTGCTGTTTTTTGTGTTTTTGTGCTATTTTTGTGCTTGGTTTGACCAAACCACATGAACCAGAAGGGTTTCCGGGTCACCCGAAGACCCAAGATGGGCCATGAACCGACCCGGTCCAATGTGAATTCCAGTGGGCCTTCCAACGGGGCCCACCAAGCCCGACAAACCTATTATGCTTAAATAAGACAATTAAAGGAATTGAGCGGGCCAGACCCTGTGAGGCCCATCAAAGCCCAACTGGGGCAACATGCATGCTTAGATCTAGGCTTGGTTTGGCCGAGACCAAGGGCAGGGCCTATCGGGCCCACCAAGCCCATTAACCAACCAAGGTTAGGGTTTCAAAACCCTAACTCAAGAAGCCTTGGGCTTTCAAGCCCAAGCCCAGGTAAAGGGCCCCAAGCCCAAAGCCTGGCCCATTCTGGCGAAGATTAACCCAAATAAAGTCAAAACACTTGGCAACCAGGCCGAGGCCCACTCAGGGGCCCACAAGTCAATCCAGACTCACCTTTTGCATGGAACTAAATTTAATCTTCAACTTGGAATTTAAATAAAATCAATTCACTGAACCAAAGCCCAAAGGGCCTCTCAGGCTAGACTGAGGCCCACCAAGGGACACGTGGGCTCAACCAAGCCCACCAAGGGATCCGTGGGCCTTCCAACGGGGCCCACCCAATCAGACTCACTTCATTCAATAATAAGAAGATAAAATCAAGTAAAGGGACTCACACCACTTTGGCGGTCCCGCTAGACTTAACCAAAATTGAATGCTGGATTAGGCATCGGGTGAGTGAGAGACCAACTAAGTTGACTCAAACCAGGGAAACTTATGGGACCCGTCACTTGACGGGGTGGACCGGGGTGTCTACGGACTTCCCCAGACCGCAACCGAGAACCTACTTAGAATCTCAAGCCGCAGACCAAGCCTTAATAGAAGAACTTAGGCACCCAGGTGTCTGCCTGCACCCCATCAGGCAGTGGCGACTCCAAACAAATCCCGAGGCACGCATCGTTTTGCGTATGCCTCGTCGTGCGACCGAAATCGGGTGCGCACAGCCTGGCGACTCCACTGGGGAGAGTTCTCAGCCCAATAGAACCCTTGGTTAGAATGAGTCAACCTAAGAGGGATTTAGTCGATTTTAGGGTTTTTTCTGCCTTGCTTAGTAAGATGTGGAATACATGCAATTGCGTATTCTGGGGAGTCCTGTCACAAGGACATGATAATCGCCTAAGGAAAGTGGGATTTAAGCGGTCCCCTGTGACCCCCCACTTACCTGGGGACTCTCCCAGAACCTCGTATTGCGTGCCAATTCTGCACCTTACTATACGAGATGGTAAAAATTCCTTTATCAATAAAATCCAGTCAAATCTCACCCGATTAGACACAGCACTCAGCCCAACTGCACACAAGGGCACACCACCACACCGTGGATGGATTTAATTTTCAATTTTGTGATAAATTGCGTGGGGTGACACGCACGAGGGGGACTGCGTGAATGATCCGACCCCGAATGAATGAGAGCGGATATTGCATCTTCTTTTCCAAAACCTAGATCTCTCTAGCAGCCTACCCTTCTGATTCCTATGAACTGACTCTTGGGATGGTATTAGCACCTACGCTCCCGTGGCTTGCCGGGGAAAGCAGGGTAAACCCATCCCCCCAGTTTTCTAGAGTCCATTAGCACCACAGGTTTCTTGCCGTGGCACGCGAGGATCTAGTACTGGTCCAGACCCTTGTAGGCGTATGTCTCGGGCTGGGTACCTTCCCCACCTAACGCTTCTGAATGAACCGCGTTTTGGGATTGTGAGATAGTGTGAATGATGAAGTAAAAAAAAAAAATCAAAATAAAATCCAGAGTCCATCAGGGGCAGCGACCCCCGCTGTTTGCATCAAATGGAGTAAACCCTAGATTATGGGCTGCCTTAGCCCTAATTTAGGAAGCTAACCTAACTTTGATCAGGGGAACCACCCCAGATCCATGCATGGAGTCCTGCAAGCCGTGGGCCTTGACCCATTGAGTCCGTTGGAAGCACTCTGAGTCCGGGTCAGCCTTTTGAGCAGATGAAAGCCGGCTAGATCAGACAATCAGATGAAAGCAGGCCAGATCAGAGCAGGGGAACTAAACCCTAGATTTAGGAATTTGGCCGACCTGCCCTGAAGCAAATTTGTATCCTTCCTCTTGGCTTCCAACAGCCCTAAGGATGAATTCTTTGTAGATTTTTTGTGAATATCATGTAAATTTTCGCCCTAGCTGGCAAATTGTAAATTTTTTTGGTTTGATACCTGGAGTCAAAAGCAGATGAAAGAAAGCAGACCGGGACTCGGATGTGCTTCCATACACAAGTTTGTCTAGAGGTCGTGCCCCGCGAGGCACCAACCCCTTTTTTTTTTTTAGGATTGTGCACACACCCTTTTTGGTGTACTTTTTATACTCATTTTTTGATATTGAATTCTTGAATGGTAATACCATTTGGTCCTGGCTTTAATTTGTTGTAAGCATCTCCATGCATTGAGTGCACACACTTCAAAATCATTTGCACAAGCTTTTTTTATCAAATCATCTTCAAAAGAAATAATGCAAAAAATTTTCCAAAGATCATAGCTACACCGGGACTTGCTCTAATCCCCTGTGCCTCAATCAGCTTCAGCTTAATCAGAAAAATCATTGAAATAAATGGGCTGTGACCTAGCCCAAAATGACAAGTCAAGAAAAACCAAGGATGAGTCTAATCCCTGTTGAGGACCATCAGCCAAATTGAAAAAGAATGATGAAAAGAAAGTAAAGAAGAAATCTCAAATCCAAGTAAAGACCAAATGTGTCAAAATCTAAAATCTCAGTCAAGGCCATTCTGTGCTTTTGCAGCCCTTGGAAATCATTTCGTGTCTCCCCAAACCGGGACTCCTTACCAAACCGGGACTACCCCCAAAAACAGGGACTCTCCCCTTGCCCCCAGATAGCGGCTAAAAAAAAAAAGATCAAAGTGAAAATTAATTCTTGCAAATTCCAAAAATTTTCAGAAATCAACTCTTGCAGTTTCTGGAACCAAAAACAGGGACTCTCCCCTTGCCCCCAGATAGCGGCTAAAAAGAGATCAAAGTGAAAATTAATTCAACTTCCAAAAACTTCGGAAATCAACTCTCGCAGTTTCCTAGAAATCAACTCTCGCAGTTTCTCAGAAATCAACTCCTCGGAGTTTCTCAGAAATCAGCTCCTACAGTTTCCCAGAAATCAACTCTTCGAGTTTCTCGGAAATCAACTCTCGCAGTTTTGCAGAAATCAACTCCTCGGAGTTTCTTAGAAATCAACTCCTACAGTTTCTCAGAAATCAACTCCTAGGAGTTTCTCAGAAATCAACTCCTATAGCTTCTTAGAAATCAACTCCTCGGAGTTTCTCAGAAATCAACTCCTGCAGTTTCCCAGAAATCAACTCTTCGAGTTTCTTGGAAATCAACTCTCGCGGTTTTACAGAAATCAACTCTTCGGATTTTCTCAAAAATCGACTCCTATAGTTTCTTAGAAATCAACTCCTCGGAGTTTCTCAGAAATCAACTCCTGCAGTTTCCCAGAAATCAACTCTTCGAGTTTCTCGGAAATCAACTCTCGCGGTTTCGCAGAAATCAACTCTTCGGAGTTTCTCAGAAATCGACTCCTATAGTTTCTCAAAAATCGACTCCTATAGTTTCTTAGAAATCAACTCCTCAGAGTTTCTCAGAAATCAACTCCTGCAGTTTCCCAGAAATCAACTCTTCAAGTTTCTCGGAAATCAACTCTCGCGGTTTCACAGAAATCAACTCTTCGGAGTTTCTCAGAAATCGACTCCTATAGTTTCTCAGAAATCAACTCCTACAGTTTCTCAGAAATCAACTCCTACAGTTTCTTAGAAATCAACTCCTCGGAGTTTCTCAGAAATTGACTCCTACAGTTTCCCAGAAATCAACTCCTCGAGTTTCTTGGAAATCAACTCTTGCAGTTTCCGAAAACTTCAGAAATCAATTCTTGCAGTTCCTGGAGATCAAACATAGGGACTGTCCCATGGACATGTACCAATATTTGGAAATCAACTCGTGCAGTTTCCAAAATTTGCAGAAATCAATTCTCGCAGTTCCTAAAATCAAAACAGGGACTCTTCCTTTACCTCCGAAGTGGTGGTCAAAAAGAAATCCTCACCTCCGAAGTGGCGGTTGAGAGAAAATCATTACCTCCGAAGTGGCGGTTAAATGAGACCTTCTTCCCTAACCTCCGAAGTGGCGGTTAAAAAGGGAATCAAATAAAGGAAAATCATCACAGTTAATCTGCACAGACATGCATTATATATCATTGTAATATGCATTCTTTATACTGAATTGTCTATTTTTTAACCCAAGGTACCAAGATTGCGTTTCGCAGTCCATACCTCCTACGTTCAAGAAGAAGATTACAGATGGATCCCGCGGAAGGACTCGAGCAAGCGCCACCTCTTCCGCCTCATGGGCAAGAGGACTTGGAAGGGCACCCTGTGATCGCTGGCCTTAATCAGCAGATGGCCAACATGACCACCATGATGACTGCCATGGTGCAGCAAATGGAGAGAATGCAAGCGCCACAGCAGCTTGTACAACCACCACCAGCTGTACCTCCGCCACAGCAGCCGGCACCTCCGGTGCAACAGCCACAACTAGAGCAGCCACCACCAGTGCTCCCACAGTTGAACCTACACCCGCCAGAACCACAGATCCCGCATCGTTTGGCAGCTCAACCAGAACAACCGTTACAAATTCCAGCACCCCTGGCCATACCACCACAGCAAGTAATGTCACAAGGGATAGGGCACGATGAAGAAGAGTGGTATCGAGCACGGGAAGCAGCAGGCATCACAGCCCAGATGCAAGCAGATTTGCAAGCCCTAAAAGAACAGATGCAGAACGTGAACCGAGGTCCTATGCCAAAGGAAGCTTCACTGGACAGACTGGGATTTTTCCCCAATTTGCAACTGCCACCGAAGTTCAAGTGTCCGGACTTCGTGAAGTTTGATGGAAGTGGCTGTCCACTGTCGCACCTGAGGGCATACTACGGGGATATGTGCCAATACGCCTATGATGAGAGAATTATGATCCAGTTCTTTCAGCGTTCATTGATAGGCTCAGCTCAGAAATGGTTTGCCAGTCTGGACAGGAACCAGATGAGAACTTGGGACGACCTAGCTAGCACATTCCTTGAACACTTCAAGTTCAACACGGAGGTCTTGCCCACTCGAATGGAATTGCAGAAAATGACAAAAAAGAGCACTGAGTCCATTCGTGAATATGCAAAGAGATGGAGAGAAATGGCCGGTATGGTGCAACCACCCATGTTGGAGAAGGAAATGGTGACATTGTTCATCTCGACGCTGGGGCAGCCATACTACACTTTGCTGTTAGGGCAGTTCGCTGCAAGTTTTGCTGATCTCGTTGTAGTCGCAGACAGAATAGAAGATGGGGTGAAGTCTGGCAGAGTGGCTGGCTTTGCAACTGAACAGAGAAGGAACCCCGTCGCTGGAAGGGGCATGGATAGAAAGAGAGATGACGAGGCCGTCAACTACATCCAGCAGAATAGGCCCTTCCACTTTTCAGCACCTGATAGAAGAGAGAATCAGAACAATGGCCAGGGAGCACAATTTGCAGGACAGCCGAGGCGGTCCAGAGAAGAGATGCAAGCAAGATGGAATAGGGTGTTCACACCTCTCCCTTACCCGTTGACAGAACTGTTGCCAACGCTGCTGAACCCTGCAAAAGAAGCCGCCAACTCACCAACCGGCCAATAGTCGCTCCTACAACCCCAATGAGTGCTGTGAGTATCATATGGGACCTCCCGGGCATCACACCAACCGCTGCTGGGACTTAAAGCACGATGTCCAGGATTTGATCGACAACAAGCGGATTTCGGTCGATCCCCCAGTGACAACTCCTGCGACAGGGATCCAGACTAATCCTCTCCCGGACCACAATCGGGCATCCTCAAGTGGCACCAGCTGAACAAGTTGGTAAAACTGCAAGGCAGAGAGCAATCCCAAAATCCAAAATCTTCAGGTCTACCATGACCAGGATAAGTTGAAATCTACTTTTTGCACCATGCATCCCTGGTAGGAGTGGTCGTTTTGTAAATATTTTAAATGCTTTTTACTTTCATGCAAGGTTTGTAAAAAACCTTTTGAAAAACACAAAAAAGAAAAGAAAATACCTTTTGAAAAAATACAAGTGAGTGGTTGGTGATGACATTGCTCTGAGACCATACCCTTTTTGGCAATGACCTCGATCATGAAAAGAATGCCGAGCTGCTCAAAGGTGTCTTCAGCTGGGTGCAGTACACTGTCCCATGAGAACCTTGACTGAGCCAAAGGCAATCATTTCCTGATCCAGACCATAATTTTCTTCCTAAAATCCTACCTTTGCAATAAGGCAGGGCGATCCTTGAGAGAAAAGAAAAGGCAAGAGAGAAAGTGCAAGAACCAGTTAAGGGCCGAGGCCGGCTTTAACATCATGTCTATAAGAAAGGATGAGAGGCCATCCTTCATGCATCCCTAAATTTTGAGAATCGCTAGTCAAAACACTTTGAGCTTGATCGTATCATTCAAATACCCGTGTTGTGTCTAGCCGCCCTACACTGGGGCAAAGCTACAAAAGAAAATGAAAAGGATGAATAGATTCTTAAATGAGTTTTCATGAGCATTCCGAGTCGTCACAACTTCTGCAAAAGGATGAAAGGCCGTCCTTGCTTTATTTCCCCAGTCTTCAAAATCATATCTCTAGACAAACCATTTGAGCCTAATTTTCTTTCTTCTAACCCATTGAGTCATGAACCCTAAATCTGGCGCTGGGTAAAGAAGAGAAGACTTGAATGAGCAGAAACAAAGAAGAGAAAAAGAAAGTAAAAAACACACTGGGACTTGCTAATCAAAGCAAAAAGCCAAGTTGATCCCAGAGCAAAAGAAAAGAAAGGCAAAAATGCCAGAGGAAAAAATGAAGGTCACAAAAGACCTCACAAAGAAAAATGAAGGAAAGCAAAAAGGGTAATGGCAAAGCCCAAGCAGCCAAGAAAAGGGGTAGAACATGACTCGACCCATTTACAAGGAAACTTCGAGCCGTATTCCCTTTCTTTCATGAACCAAAACCCCAGCCTTCGTTTTGTCCCATCAAAAGTCCTTTCTGATTGCAGAAAATGTGATGATGGAATTCATGCAAATCAATGATGAGGGAATCTAAAAAGAAGAACGAGCTTTGGCAAGACACAAAGTAAAACCTGAAAATGGAAATATAAGAACTTGAGCCTTAGATCCCTTCATTTCTCAGATTTAAAACCAAGCCAATGTTTCGTCCTTATGTAAAGACCTCTCGGATCTATGGGACATGATGCACAAGTCGGCCAAAACCCATAAACCGGGACTGGCACTAACCCAAGGGAAAAGAAAAAAAAAACCTTTAATTGCAAAATCCTGAAACCCTGAAAAATTGGGTCAAGGTGAGAGAAAAACAAAAACTCAAAAAGGGGGAACACTCCTTGAAACACCCCTCATCTTCTAAGCCTTTGCCAGCACAAGTCGAGAATTTCATGGGAATCCGTGTCAAGCACACGGTCCCAAAGCCCTTTGAGTTGACAAGGCAACCTACCATGGTCATTGGTCGTGCCATTTTTCTTAAAATCACTTGTACAGATATTCAAAAAAAAAAAATCTTGAAAATTATGTCATTTCAGTTATGGGCATTTACACACAATAAGTCATAAGTGTCTGCATTTTAAACTTTAGATACCTCACTGCTCTGCGAGAATTTTGCAGACCCTGGTGAGGCAAAAGAATCAGAAAGAAGTCCAGAAGCGCCTCGAAGTCGAAAGCAGGGGAAAGGCAAAGACAGAATGAAGCCAATGCGACAATATACTGACAGGGAAACGGCAAAGACTTCCCTTCCTTTCCCCAGCAGAGCTTTCAAGAAACCTAAAGCAGCATGTCAAGACCGTCCCTAGTCTGAAGAGGCTAGTTTTGCATAAGACTGAAAAATCCAAGAAGGTTTCCACAAGCCCCCAATGGAGTAGTCGCTTCTAAAGAAGTACCAGCATTGGCCTAAATGATGGCCTCCTCCCTGCAAGAACAAGAGCAGAAGTCAAAATCTCTGGAAAAAAGAACCTCGTAAAGAAAAGTCTGATCAAAATCAGACAGATGGCCCTGCCAAAAGAAAGAAGCGGCAGAAGAAAGAAGAGCAGAATGAAGAACTTTTTGGGCAAGTTGGCCCCATTTGTAAATTTTTGATTTCCCACTTTTGTAAATAGAATAGGATAGGTGTGTGAGCTCCCTTGAGGCACCGAGCAGCGCTGAGAGCACCTCCTCGCCAAGAGCATCTCCTCCTTCTTCGTTCCTTCCTGTCCCTAATCAAAACTCAAAAAAAAAAAAAAAACCTTGTCATCAAGAGTCCCAAGCCTGAAAAAGGATAAAAAGAAATCAAATCTGAAAACACCTAAAAGCTTTAATGGAACAAACGAGAAAAGAGAAAATTGTTGAGTGCCTTACATCAACGTCGAAACAGGTTGGTGAGCTTAAGTCCAACCCCATCCTTTTAATCTGAATCAAAATCAGGAGTTGCTCCCAGAAGCCCGAAGTGGGTGAGCAGACTTCGAAATCTTAGTGGAAACCAGTTGGTGTTTTTACTACTTTGGAGATCAACACTTGTCGTCTCCACCCCCTTTTTATGGAAATCAAGAGGATTTAAGCTCATCAATCATGTCGGCAGAAATGCAAGGCGCAAAAACGAGGTTCTCTTTTATTCTTTGCCGTTCATCCCCAAGGTGACTCCGACAAAGAGGGACTGCTGTAAGCACCTCATTTTTGCATCTCCCAAAATGCAAAAAATGAAATTTTAATTGAAAAAGTCAAACTTGAGAAAGTCAAACTTGAAAAAGTCAAACTTGAGAAATTCAAAAGTTGACTTTTTATCTGGTGCAAATCAGTTGCCATGCTTCCTACCATTGGAAAGAGGATTCCGATACGATTCTAATGGAATAGAGTTTGCTCAAATCGGACTCTAGATGAAGAAGTTATGGACTGGTAAAATCTGGGAAAAGCAGAAATTGACTTTCTGCTAAAACCCAGATCAGCTACCTCATTTGATACCAGCAGAAAGAGCATCTCGACACGATTCCAACGCAACTGAGTTTGCTGGAATCGGAGTCCCGGATAAGGAAATATGAGCAAAATCGGCTCCCGGACGCGGCCCGGCACTTCTGCTAAAAAACTCGAATTTGCTGCTAAACTAAAATTCAGTGGATAGGGAATCTTGCACTGATTCCAACGCCACTAAGTTTGCTAAAATCGGATATCAGACGAGCGAGTTGTGGGCGGTTAAAGTTTCTGAAAAACTGCACATGTGGCAATAGTGAAGAAAGAGCAGCAAAATGAAAAGTTTTGAATTAAAAAATAATATTTTGCTAAATATCTAATCAAAGCATTTAAAATAAAAGAAAAAGAAAAAAAATTAAAAGATGCATGTGCATCCAAAATTTAAAACAAAAAATCCTAATATAATAATACTAAAAGTACATAAGGAAAAAAAAAGAAAATAAAAAATATATGGTGGATGAATTCTCCATGTGGAGAATTCGTCCAAGCCATTGCCAAGCAAGACTTAGCCTCCAAGTTTACTTGGAGGCTAAGTCTTGAAGCAATGATGCACAATCATTGCTCATATTTAAAAAAGGGCACAAATGAAAAGTGGAAAGGGTTTTGGTGTTAAAGCATGAAAATAATTAACTTTTGGTCATTGCTTATAAAAAGAAAAAACCCTAGCAAAGCAAGAGGACGGCTCATATTTTTTGGAGACCTCCCATCTCTCCCAAGTCTCTCCATTCTCTCTCCCAAACTATCCCATGGCTACCCCCTCTTGTGCACCTCCATTGATCACCTCCATTGACCCCAAAGTGCACTCAAATTGACCTCAAGGCCTCCTACCCTCTTCACCCTTGGTTCTCAACCCAAGAAACCTACTTGGCACTACTTGGAAGCTTGGAGAAGAGCCCTTGGAGGCCCCTTGAAGTGCTGCTGGTGCACTCTTGGGAGGTTCAACACTTCTAAAGGAATTTCAAGTACCCAAGGTGAGCTTCTTGTCACTTTTTATTTAACATATTTGAATATGAATGAAGGATGAGGGATTTCCATTTCACTTGAGTCATATACCTACGGTTTTCTCTTTGGCCATGGCATATTTGATCACTCCATCTTCCCTTCATAATCACTTTTGTGTATGCATGATCCTCCATGGCATGAGGGGGGGTTTCCGGTAATTAGAGAGAGGAAAGGAGGTCTTCTTATTTGATTTAAGGGTCTTGTGGTTGCTGTAATTTTACTGCTTTCTTCTCTTCTCATGCTATTGATATCCTTTTATTTAAAAGAGGAGTGTGTTCCCCTTATAGCAAATCTTGTGTACCCCTTTTATGTAATCCCCCTTCTCCTCCCTTCCGTAGGTATTTTTCGGATTATGAGAATAGTTTGCATGGGTGCTATCCCGTGAAAGATCATGGAGGATACACGCTAGTTTTTACTTTCACGAATGCTAGATTATTTCCTTGTTTGTGTGCATGCTAGGTTCTTTGTCTCTCTTACACATTCTATTATTTTTAGAATTATGGGGATGGTGCTTCTTCCACACTTTTTGCATGTTTTATCATGGTCTTATTGCATGCTAAGCTACTGATTTCAAGCACCTAAGGTCACCCCCTTTGTGTTAAATATGTATCCAACAAGCATGCTCTTTTCCTTCAATTATAGGCTTGTCTAAATATCTTGCATGCATCATGGTAGTGTGATTGAAAAAGTGCATAAAACCAGCTCTCTTTGTAGTTTCTCAACACAATAGGCACGCATATGCACTTTGGTACAAAGCATGTCCAACAATGCATGTTCACTTGTTTGCTTTGCATAGCATGGTTGCCATTATTTGTTTGGTAAAGAGAGACCAAAATGGATTCTTGGCCTCTCTTCCTTTGCTAATCTCGGTCCAAAGAAAAAAAGGGAAAAGGGAAATCTTGTCCATCTCCTTTAATTTTGAGTTTTGAATCTCCGAGAAGAAGCCTTCTAGGCTCTTTGAACCATTGTGGGCCCACACAGGGGCCCACCCAAATGCTGGAACATCCCAAGAGACCCAAAAACCCAACCCCAATGCCAAAATCCGAAAAAAGAGCTTCTGTAGGTTGATCCGGCAACTCAGGCCGGATCAACTGAAGCCCATGAGTAGCCGGCTAAGGATGCCGGATACACTAAGGCTTGTGTGTAACCGGCATCTCAGGCCGGCTACACTGCTAGAATGTTGTTTTTGCTGTTTTTTGTGTTTTTGTGCTATTTTTGTGCTTGGTTTGACCAAACCACATGAACCAGAAGGGTTTCCGGGTCACCCGGAGACCCAAGATGGGCCATGAACCGACCCGGTCCAATGTGAATTCCAGTGGGCCTTCCAACGGGGCCCACCAAGCCCGACAAACCTATTATGCTTAAATAAGACAATTAAAGGAATTGAGCGGGCCAGACCCTGTGAGGCCCATCAAAGCCCAACTGGGGCAACATGCATGCTTAGATCTAGGCTTGGTTTGGCCGAGACCAAGGGCAGGGCCTATCGGGCCCACCAAGCCCATTAACCAACCAAGGTTAGGGTTTCAAAACCCTAACTCAAGAAGCCTTGGGCTTTCAAGCCCAAGCCCAGGTAAAGGGCCCCAAGCCCAAAGCCTGGCCCATTCTGGCGAAGATTAACCCAAATAAAGTCAAAACACTTGGCAACCAGGCCGAGGCCCACTCAGGGGCCCACAAGTCAATCCAGACTCACCTTTTGCATGGAACTAAATTTAATCTTCAACTTGGAATTTAAATAAAATCAATTCACTGAACCAAAGCCCAAAGGGCCTCTCAGGCTAGACTGAGGCCCACCAAGGGACACGTGGGCTCAACCAAGCCCACCAAGGGATCCGTGGGCCTTCCAACAGGGCCCACCCAATCAGATTCACTTCATTCAATAATAAGAAGATAAAATCAAGTAAAGGGACTCACACCACTTTGGCGGTCCCGCCAGACTTAACCAAAATTGAATGCTGGATTAGGCATCGGGTGAGTGAGAGACCAACTAAGTTGACTCAAACCAGGGAAACTTATGGGACCCGTCACTTGACGGGGTGGACCGGGGTGTCTACGGACTTCCCCAGACCGCAACCGAGAACCTACTTAGAATCTCAAGCCGCAGACCAAGCCTTAATAGAAGAACTTAGGCACCCAGGTGTCTACCTGCACCCCATCAGGCAGTGGCGACTCCAAACAAATCCCGAGGCACGCATCGTTTTGCGTATGCCTCGTCGTGCGACCGAAATCGGGTGCGCACATTGGCAGTAGTTGGGACAGAGATATCGGGAGAGGAGTGAAGACTCGGTTCTTCCTTGCTACGAACCAGGCCTCCCTCTCTTCCTTGGAAAAATTCCTCCTTGTGTTAGCTGGCACAGAGGGAGAGAAGTTGACATTCAGCGGGGTCTGGTACGACTGCTGGGCCTGTTGGGGTGCAGAGATGTTGACGTGAAGTGGGCCATGGAGGCAGAGGAATCAGACTGCCCAGTCAGAGTAGAGTAGTCTATCAGCCTTCCTGACCTGACCCCTTCCTCGATCCGGTCCGCCACTTGTACCAAGGCAGCAAAGTTGGTGGTGATCTGGCCCACCAGATGGTTGTAAAAAGGCTGCCCCAGTGTGCCCATAAATGTGGAGATCATCTCCGGCTCTTGCATAGGTGGCCTGACCTGGGAGGCGACCTTTCTCCACCTCTTGGCGTATTGCCGTACTGGCTCATCTTTGCCCTTGGTCATCCTCATCATGTCGTACCGGTCGGGCACAATCTCCGAGTTGAACTTGTACTGGTCCAAGAAAGCATCGGCCAAGTCCTTCCACCTTCTAATCCTTCCATGGTCCACTGTAGCGAACCACCGAAGGGCTGACCCGGTCAAACTCCTCTGGAAGAGCTGGATCAGTATGCCATCATCCCGGCCAAATTGGCATAGGGCCCCGCAGTATAGTTTCAAATGGCTTAATGGGCAGCCCGTGCCATCAAATTTGTCGAAGTCTGGGCACCTGAACTTAGCCGGTAGACAGACGTCCGGGTACATGCACAGGTCTTCGAAGGTGGTGCCTGCATGGCTGCCTCCCCCCTTCACTTCCTTCAGCTCTGCCTGGATCCTCTCTATCCTCAGCAGCATTTTCTTTTCCATCTCATCCCTAGCCTTTTCTTTTTCTAGTTCTTTCTCAGATTCCGCTATATTTTCCCTGATCAGAATGGGTTCAGGGACTGGTTCAGAAATGGGCTCAGGCATGGGCTGAGCCAGAGGGGGAATGTAGGCCTGAGGTGGTGGTGCCTGATGGGAAGTAGATGCCTGGTTCGGGGCCTGGGCCTGAGCCGCCAGTAAATCTCCCAGCATTTTGGCCAGACCGGCCACTTGCTCCTGCAGCTGAGTAAAGTCTTGAGCGGGGATGGTGGCTTGGGCTTGATTCTCTTCAGTGTTCATAGCTCTGGCTTTGGATCTGGTCACGGGAGCAATGATTGCAAATAAGTGTACCTGGGTTGAAAGTAAATGTACCTGAGGAAAAAATGAACAGAACATGTTAGCTTCCATTTAACTTGAGTCACGCCCCTATACATGTAAACCAGTAGGTTAGGTGAACACCAATCCAGATTTTTTTGTGTTTTTTTTTTTTTTTTGTTTTGATTTTGTGTTGGAATATTCTAGGGCTTCCAAGTGTCCCAAAATTTTTTTTGATTTGATTGATAAAAATAACCAACCAAGGTTTTCATGGAATATTCTAGGGCTTCCAAGCGTCCCACACATGTTTTGATTTGATTGATAAAAATAACCAACCAAAGGTTTCTTGGAATATTCTAGGGCTTCCAAGTATCCCACAAATGTTTTGATTTGATTGATAAAAATAACCAACCAAAGGTTTCTTGGAATATTCTAGGGCTTCCAAGTGTCCCACAAATGTTTTGATTTGATTGATAAAAATAACCAACCAAAGGTTTCTTGGAATATTCTAGGGCTTCCAAGTGTCCCACAAATGTTTTGATTTGATTGATAAAAATAACCAACCAAAGGTTTCTTGGAATATTCTAGGGCTTCCAAGTGTCCCACAAATGTTTTGATTTGATTGATAAAAATAACCAACCAAAGGTTTCTTGGAATATTCTAGAGCTTCCAAGTATCCCACAAATGTTTTGATTTGATTGATAAAAATAACCAACCAAAGGTTTCTTGAAATATTCTAGGGCTTCCAAGTGTCCCACAAATGTTTTGATTTGATTGATAAAAATAACCAACCAAAGGTTTCTTGGAATATTCTAGGGCTTCCAAGTGTCCTACAAATGTTTTGATTTAATTGATAAAAATAACCAACCAAAGGTTTCTTGGAATATTCTAGGGCTTCCAAGTGTCCCACAAATGTTTTGATTTGATTGATAAAAATAACCAACCAAAGGTTTCTTGGAATATTCTAGGGCTTCCAAGTGTCTCACAAATGTTTTGATTTGATTGATAAAAATAACCAACCAAAGGTTTCTTGGAATATTCTAGGGCTTCCAAGTATCCCACAAATGTTTTGATTTGATTGATAAAAATAACCAACCAAAGGTTTCTTGGAATATTCTAGGGCTTCCAAGTGTCCCACAAATGTTTTGATTTGATTGATAAAAATAACCAACCAAAGGTTTTTTCCTTTTCTGAATTTTCTCAGTTTTCAAGTTCAAAAGCTTGATTGAAACATATTTGAGTTGAGTTGGTGTCAAAAAATATGACACCTTGGTTTCCTCTTTGATTTTCAAACTTAGATTAAATCCTGAAAGAATATTTTATTTTATTCTTCTTTGTTTTTTTTTTTTTTTGTATCTTTTTTTTTTTTTTGATTTTGTATTTTTGGGAACATTTCTTATGTTCTTTTCGGGGTGCGTAAGGATGATCCACAGTGTTTTAGGCATTTTATTCTGAAAATTTGGGCTGAACAGCCAATTTGTGCATTTTTTGAACGTATCCAGTATATTATACCGGATAAGAATATGCCTTATTGTATCTGGTCACCCTAACCGGATACACGCATATGCCTTTGTATCCGGAAATACATACCGGATATGAATAGAGTTGTTATTAACCGGCCTGAGTTGCCGGTTATTGCCGAAATGGCCCTTTTTGACTCATTTTTTCACCCGATTAGTTTTTTTTCATTCCCAATTGATGTTCCCCTTAATTTGACCTCCAAAACTTGCCCCAAATTGGGCTTGGACACCATACTTGCAAAATTCCCCAAATTTAGGAAAAGAACATGGCTTTACCTTGCCACCTTGTATTACCTTCATTCAATATGGTATTCACATTATACCTTGGCCTGTAAAACATGCAGACGACCTTCCCACATTTACACCCAATTCCCCAAACGCAATTGTGTGCTTTTAGCTGAAAACGTGTTTCTCCACCTTCAAGCGTATGGTTTTTGGGTTTTGGCTTAATTGGCAACTTAGAACTCAAGTCTAGTGATGCCCGGAATCGAATCACAGATCCCATTGTCATCACATCATTGACCCAAATTCTAAGGTAAATGTTTTCACTTTCGCTTTCCGAAGTCACGACCTCGGTGCGCCAAGCTACACATTCATGGTTCAACTTCCTAATAGGTAAAGAGTAGGCTGTGCAAATTGTTTCAAGTGCTCAAGTGCAATTTTAAAATTGTGGTAACATTCACAACGTCCCAGCCCCTTGCCACTCTTTTTCGTAGCCATGCATTCATTCCAAGCCAAGGCATATATGACAAAAAAATAATGAAGCTAAATACAAGCAAGCAAGAACCAAATATGCACAAAAAATATTACATGCCCAAAAAGTGGTATACAAAACATGTTATTTGTAGAAACAACAATTAAACCATGGAAGCATGCTTGAAACCCAAAAGCATTCCCTAAAATCCCAGATTTTCATGTTCTTTTTCATGCTCAAAGTGTACCATTTCTACCCGAATTGGAGCCTAAAATTTTAGCACTACTTGACATGGTACAAGAAAGGTTTTGATGATTTAAGCATGCTTGAAAACCCCCAAGTATACACTGAAATTTCCAAATTTTTGTTCTTCATTTTTTTGTGCTCAAATGACATTGTTTTATGCCCAAATCCAAGCCTAAAAATACAGCACCTAAATGTATTGTACAAGAGGTGTTTTGTTGAGGAAAACATGCTTGAAAAAGCCCAAATTGGCTACTGGATTTACAGATTTTGTATTCTTCATCTTTGGTATTCAACATGCTTCATTTATACCCAAATCAAAGCCTAAAATTTTAATACCTAACATATGGCACAAAAAGGGTTTGAATTGGGGGAAAACATGCTTGGGGAATCCTAAAAATATACATTGAGTTACTGGATTTTTTTGCACTTTATTTTCATGCTCAAAACATGGTACCAAAACCTCTTAAAACAAGATACACAAAAAAACAGGTAGGCATGCACAACAAGGTAAGGCCATAAACATGATCCTAAGCATAATCCAACCCTACACACATGCCTTTATCAATGTCAAATTTTAAAAGCATCCCAATCAGATTTAAAGTACACCAATATACACCAATAAAGTAAACAAAATAGCAAGCATTCAAAAGTAAAGAAAAAGCATGAACATACACAAAATGGCTTAAATCAACAAGTCCCCAGCAGAGTCGCCAGTTGTGAGACATGGGAAAATCACCGGAATGATCATCCTTCCATCAACACACGGGCTCATCGCAAAAATGGGAGAGTCGCCACCATTCATGATTTTGGGGTGAGAATGGACACCAAAGAGTTTAAAAATAAGCAAAAAGTGAAAAAAGAAACATTCTAGGATAAAAATAACGCTACATAAAAATCAAATCCAGAGATGGGTAAAGGGATTAGATTATGAACGGGGGAAGGTGTTAGGCATCCCCATTCATCCACACGAAGTGGTTGCCAAGTGTATGTTCAAGCAAAAAATAGAAAGCTTGCTAAACATCATGAAAAACCTTGAAAAATGTCAAATGTATGATATTTTCACATGAAGATCTAAATGGATTCTAGATCCTCTCTTATGTCAATATCATTTCTGGAATACCACAAAAAGATGGAAATCAAAGCACAAGTTGCTCAAAATCAAGTTGAATCAAATCCAGGAAGTTTGATAAAAAGTATGCTATTTGCCTTAAAATCATTCAAATCCAATATTAAATTGAACCAAACCAAGTCCATTTGAAAGATTACAGTAAATAAGAGTCTCATGCAAAATTTCACTTCATTCCGACAAAAATCCTAGGAGTTATACTCCTTTGAAGTTGCTGCTGGGGATTTTTAAAAGTGATACGTGGGCAACTTTGGAAAATTGCATAAAAATATCCACTACATAAAAATCCAAGAAATTTGGTGTGATTGAAGTCTGTATGGCCATCTTTCAAAAGAAACTAGCCTCATACAAAAATCCCTTCGGATGTGCCTTGGGTGGTCTCCCGAACAGGCCCCGAAGATCAAAGATTTACCCAGAAAAGTACAAATGAACAGTTCTGAGTAAATCGGCTACCAATAATTCAAATGGAATTCAAAAATTATGAAACCAACTGGATTTGAAAATAGACTCATAAAGGAGTGCATAGAAATAAAAATCATTCGAATCGGACTTAAATCGAACACATGGCGGTCCGTCGAAGTGACAAGTTCTGTAGTTAAACCTGAACTGTCCACTTAACTTCGACAGAGAGGTGTCAAATATCCGCTTGATGGAACTTTATGAAATTTGGTGGACATAAACTACACAGCCTCACCTTTCCCATGGTTCTAGAATCGCTCCAAAATTCATCCGGACGATGAAGTTATGGACATCCGAAGTATGGGTACATGTGCTGTCAAGCTAAGCCATTCTTGAAGAAAAAACCAAATCCGAAAATTGATACAAATATGTGATTCGTGCAAGATGAACACAAATACTTTAAAAATCATCAAGAAGGCATTCCAGAATTGATTGAGGCCATTTATTTGAGATTTATCACAATAAATGCAATAAACCCCAAATATGAGCCTATCCCGCCAAAATAGTGATATGTATGTGCAAGTGTAAAAAAACCAAACAAGATCAATAGCATGCATACATATTCATCCAAATAGGGTTCTAAGACAGCCTAGGGTTCCGTTCCATTATCGTTTCCCTCTGTTCTCTCTCCCCGTTAAACACGGTTCTTCAAGATAATCAAGGGTACTTTGAATATGGAACGGTTTACAATCAATCGAAAAGGCCTTATGCTACATGGGTTCTAGCACTAGGGTCAATCCCCAGTCTCGTTTCTCCTAGATCCGCCTTCACGTTTTACGGCTAGGGGAGTCTTGAGATACTTTGAGCCGGGGAAGGATTTCCACACATACAAACAAGGCTTTACACTACAGAAAGGTAGAAGAAGAGATCTAGATCTAGGAATGTAAAGACAAAAAATAAAAAGAAAAGTTGAGGCTTACCTGAGTTCTGGAGGCGATTCCGCAGTGGTTTTCTTCTTCTCTTGGAGTTCTTCTTTGCGAGAATTCAAAACAAGAGTTGAGTGCCTTTTGCTTAAGGAGGAGTCTCCTATTTATAGGCAAAGGTTAGGGTTAGGGTTGGTGAGAATGGTAGACACAACATAATGTCTATAGCCCACCAACCTTAACCCTAAGGCTATTTCCGAGATTTCCCCTCATTTAATGAGGGATATGATAGTAAAAGTGAAAAGCTCTCGGAAAACCCTAATTTTGAGCAAAACTAGCGTATCCCGCATGTCAGGCCGGATACACAAGTACCTTAATGTATCCGGTCTATGATGCCGGATACACTGAGGTCTACTTGTATCCGGCATTGTCCACCGGATACAAAGAAGGACACTTGTATCCGGCCTGAGTTGCCGGATACAAGGAAAAAAGCCTTTTTTTCGAATTTTAACACAGGCAATACTTATTTACATGTAATATCGTTTAAGTAAATGTCCTCGTATTTTTTAATCTCCATTTACTTAAGATATTACATGTAAATAAGCAAACACCCCCCCCCCCCCCCATTTGAATCCATTAAAAATAGTTTCAGACCCAAATTCCAAGTGAATAAAAAGTCAACTTTCCAGTTCTAGGCAAAATTCCGATTTTTCAGGTCTGGAAAAAAGGTTCAATATGTTAAAACCAAGGTATTCGCCAAGATTTAAAATCTCAAAAAATTCTTTTATGCAATAACATGGCTAAAAACCTGATTATCGGAAAAAATTATCTTGAAATCTGGCTTTAAAAAATATTTCATTTTCTGGGGTCAAAAGTCAACAAAATTCAACCGGAAAAAGTTTGACTTTGCACAAAAGATTGAATTCGGGCCTTTTCCTTTTCCGTTTTGGATTCAAATGGGTTAAGTATCTCAAACCCAATGCAAAGAATTGGAAATTCCAATAAAATATTTCTCTCCTTCAAGATTTATCAAAAATCGTGCAATTTTGGGGTGTCTACAGTTCCCTGTTTTGAGTCAGTTTGCTTTTGGTCTCTCACCCGATTCCTAATCCGGTATGCAAATTGGTTAAGTCTGTCGAGACCACCTGAGTGGTGTGGGTCCCTTTAATTGATTTTTATCTTGCTTGATTTAGGTGATCTGAGTCTGATTGGGCGGGCCCCGTTGGAAGGCCCACGGTTGCCTTGGTGGGCTTGGGTAAGCCCATGTGCCCCTGGTGGGCCTCTGTCTAGTCCTAGAAGACCCTGTGGGCTTTGGTGAGGTGATTTGATTTTATTTGGTTTGTTCAAGATGGAGCCTTATGTGACTTTCATGCAATAAGTGAGTCTACATTGGTTTGCGGGCCCTGAGTGGGCCCCCATGGTGGATGCCAAAGTGTTTTTAACTTATCTTGTTTATATTTGCCAAAGTCTTTTGGACATTGGGCTTGGGGCCCGTAGTCCAGTTTTGGGCTTGAAAGCCCAAATTCCATGAAGTTAGGGCTTGAGCCCTTCATTTGGTTTGGTTAGTGGGCTTTGGTGGGCCCAATAGGCCCTTGCCCTGGGTCTCGGCCAAACCACGCAATTGAAATATCACTCCGCACATCAAGGTTCGGGTGGGCCGCATTGGGTTTGGCCCGCCCGGTTAAACTAGCTAATTTTTACTTAGCTTGTTTATTTTGCATGCTTTAGGATTTATTGGGCTTGGTGGGCCCCGTTGGAAGGCCCACGGGTATTCCGAGTTGGGCCGGCGGTCCAGGTCCCACGTGGGGTTTCCGGGTGACCCGGAAACCCTATTGGTTCGCTTGGTTTGGTTCAAATCATCACAAAATTCGGCAAGGATCAAAGAAGACATCAAAATGGCATTTTTATCATGTATCCGGCCTTAGTTGCCGGATACACATGGGCCATAGGTGATCCGGCCTGAATTGCCGGATCACCATGAAATTGCCTCTTTTCGGTGTTTGGCCATGGGGGTTGTTTCCAGGGGCTTCCTAGGGCCTTCTACAGGTCATGTGGGCCCCTAAGTGGGCCCACACTGGTTCAGGTTTGGGGTGGTAACCCACTTGGCTTCTTTTCTTGGTTTCTTAGCTAGGCAAGGGAGAGACGGGAGGGCATGGGGTTGCTGCCCTCCATTTCCAGCAACCAACAGCAATGAGATGGGGTCTAAGCACTCCACATTTCATGACTTCACAATATTAATCCACCAACCATTAAAGTCTATCAAGCATGCATCTCAAGCTAAACAAATTAATTACCAAACCCGCCATACAACGAGACTCCAAATAGCAACTTACAACCGAGGCTTTAGTCTGATTTCAATACACACATGGGGGGGTGTGGTGGGGGAGGCTTGCATTCATGGGGGAGGCAAGAGACTAGTTTAAGCATGCAAATGGGTGATCACTTCTATTGGGACAGCGGCTGCCCTGGAGGTTACATGCATGCTAAAACCAGCGGATATAAAGGGAAGAGGAAGCATACTTGGGGATCAAAACAGCAATACACCAACCCAAAATAAAAGGGAGCATGGCAGTGGTTAGATGGACAGCAGGTTGTCATACATATGTAAAGAACAAAATCACACATTGACCACCAACAAACCTTGCTTATAAAACACCTAGGCAAGGAAGCATGCTTCATAACCTCTATACATAAAGGCACCCCAAGCCAAATTACCAAGAGAGGAGATGGGCTGCTACTGCTGCTGTCAACAGCAACCTCCAAAAGTGTCTCATTAACCTACTGTTCTAATATAAGAAAGGAGAAAGGGTCATGCTCCACATTAATCAAACATGCAAAGACATGCATTTTAACCTTACTAGCCTAGCTCAAAACAGTAGTTCATGCAGCAAGAAAAGGAAACATCAAGTAGAAGGGTGAAGGAAGGGGATTTATTGGGGTACACTGGATGCAAATAAGAGAGGGAACATGCTCCCTTCTTAAAGACTCCTAGAAATAGACTAAAACGGCTATGTATGAACCCCAAAAGTATGCAAAACTGAGCCCTCATGACTCCCGAGGAGAACCTACGTGGACTTCTTACGGATAGTGGCTTCGTGCCATGAAAAGGAAACCAAATGCATGCATTCAATACATGAAAACCAGTCCATGCCAAGAAGGAAGACGAAAATAAGAAAATCAACAGAAAAATTCGAGTTTAATATATGATGAATGTGACATGGTGAGGAGCCTTACCTGAGAGTTCACAAGTCCTGGAGAGGTAGGCTAGGATCTCCTTGAAGCTATGACAATGGCTAGAGCAGCACCTTCCCACAGCAGCAGCAGCTTCCTCTTCTCCTTCAAGTTTCTTAGTGTGGAAGAAAGGAGTGGAGAGGGGTAGGATGGCTTTTTGGTGATGTCTTAGGGGTTCAAAGGCCAAAGAAGGGTGAAAGTGGGGGGTTTCGGATCAGAGACCAAGGGGTAGAAGGGGTGAAAATCAACCAAAAGGAAGCCAGCCCCCGGAAATGGGCTGCTGTTTGCCTTTTATAGGCAAACTTAATGTATCCGGCAACTCAGGCTGGATACACTAAGCCCTCTTCATAGCCGGCATCTATGGCCGGTTACACAGGTGTTCCTTTGTATCCGGCATTGAATGCCGGATACAAAACATAATCATCCGAAAATTAAATGCCACCGCGAATTTGTCGGGGAATCGGCGCGAATCACACCGAGCAAATCTTTGTATCCGGCATTTGAGTCCGGATATGAAGAGGAGCAAGTGTATCCGGCATACTTGATCGGATACAAATCGAAAAATTACGGATTTGCCCCTCGACTTGACCGATTTGACACCTTTGGATATCTACGGAATGGTCCCTGTGAATTTTGGATATTTAAGATTTAGTCCCTGAGATATTATGCTGCGTTGGCTGCCGCGTGTGCAGTTTCCGGTTTTACTGCGCGGAAACTTCGACAGCTCATATCTCCTTCATCCGAACTCCGATTTGAGCAAACTCAATTGCGTTAGACTCGTATCAGAGCCCTCTACTCAATGACATAGGGCTAAGCACTTGGCACGGGGTTCGAGGAAAAGTCAACTTTCGGCTCTCCTTCAAGTTTGACCGGCCCACAGAACCTTCATCCGAATTCCGATTCCAGCAAACTCAGTTGCGTTGGACTCGTGTCGGGATTCTCTATCCATTGGGATAAAGCAAGGTGGCCAATTATCACTGGATCAAAAAGTCAGTTTTTCACCCCTTAGGGCTTGGCTTTCTTTCTAGGGTTTGCATTTCCGGCTCTTCCGGGAGCGCAAAAATGAGGTGCTTACAAGGGGAGTTTCCTCCCAATTGTTCAACATAAAATGTTCAGGAGCAGGGGAAATTGTACAAGCCTGCTCATCAAGCCCGGAATCCGATACCATCATCACCGGGTGGGTACTGCCCTTTTCTGCTACGGGGCCCAGTCCAGATATGACCTCATCTGGAATTTTTACTGCCGCCCAATCAATGAAAGGCAAGTCCATGTCTGCTCCTGTCTTATCGCCCTCAGTCATGGCGAAGAATGCACCGACATCTTTGGAGAAATCCACCTGCTGCTCGGGCTGTGGCCCAGGCCCGCCCAATGTTCCAAGCATAGGAGATGGGTTATAGGGCTGCAGGGTCGGAACATAAGGCTTTTGGTATGGATTGATATTTCGGTACGGGGGTTTAGATTTGTCCATGGGGGGAGATAGTTAGATGATGCAAGAGGGTTTTCGGAAGCTTTCCCTTAAATGAGGGAATTTTCCTTTACTCCTTTTCTCTCCGTCTTCGTGCTTCATCCTCCTCCAACCTCGGGGTTTAAATCCCAACCCTACTTTAGGGATCAGTTTCTTGGCCCTGATGGGCTCCACCATTCCTTGCAAATTTATTCCCATGCCTTTTCCCGGGTGAAAGTGGTATTTTTCCATCACTTTCTTCACCATTTTCTCTGCAGTAGTACCTTTCTTTTCTTTTTTCTCACACCCCCCAGGTATGAAATTAACCGTCTCAAACTGAAACGAGTGGAATGCAATTTTGTCAACAGTCAAATCCACATTTATTAAGGATACATCAGATGACACAATGGGAAGCACCAAGTTCTCAGCTAGGACTGTTATCACCCTTTGCCCTCTTATGTATTTCACCCTTTGGTGGAGCGTGGATGGTATTGCCCTAGCCGAGTGTATCCACGGCCTTCCTAGGAGCAGATTGAAGGTTGCGGGTATATCCATCACCTCAAATGTGATGTTGAAGATATTCGGTCTGATTGTGACCGGCAGTTCAATCTCCCCTAGGGAGTGTGTCTTAGAGCTGTCAAAAGCTCTCACTATCCTCCCATTCTGCTTGATCTTCGACTGATCCAGATCAAGCTTGACAAAAAAGATTTTCGGGCAGACGTTTAATGCCGACCCGTTGTCAATTAAAACCCGTGCGATCATACTGCCCTTACAAAGCACTGTGATGTGCAAAGGGTCAACATGATAACACCCACCTGGGCTTATCTCACCTTCGGAGAAACTTATCACATTATGTGACAAGATTTGACCAACCATTTTGCCTAGTTGGTCTGGATCGATGGTCTGGGATACATGTGCACTCTGTAGCACCCTTAACAATGCGTTCCTGTGCTTTTCAGAATTTAGCAAAAGACCCAGAATTGAAATCTGGGCCGGGACCTTGTTCAGCTGATCCACAAGATTGAATTCACTCTTTTTTATTATTTTTATGAGGTCTGATGCCTCATTTTCTGCACCCTAGGGGGTGTCTTCTCCTACTTTTGTTTTTCCTTTCACTTTTCTCTTTTCTTCTGTTTCTTTTCTCTCTCTCTCCACCTCTCTCTTTTTCTTTCTCTACTCCTTCCACACATTTTCCCGACCTCGTCATGAGGTTCACCTCCTCCTGGTTCTGGTTCCTGACCACTGGAACTGTAGCCGTGACCCCCTCGCTGTAATTCCATGGTACAGCTGCCTCAGAATAGGCTAGTTTGGGGACATTAACCACTAACGGCTGGAGTTTGGACCGGGATGTATGGGCCAGTCTAGGGATACTGTAGGAAGCAGGAATGTTTACAACCATGGGTTGGAGTTTGGACCCAGATGTGGCTGATGGAACTGAAGAGGTGATGGATGCGGTAGTGGGGTCGAGGTTGACGACCAATGGAGCCTTTGACGGCTTGGCTAGAGTATAGGCGGGTGGACCGCAATTGAAGACCAAAGGAGGCCTTGTTATGTTTATTTGGGCCATAAGAGAGGAGACCCATCAAAGCAAAGTATGATCAAAGAGGAGCTAATGTCCTCAGCAGTATGATCATTTTTCTGGGAGACCATATTGACCTCCTCTTCTCTTTCTCTTGGAAAAAATGGACCTTGACCGAGGTCCCTATGGGAACTATAAGCTGAGATGGGTCAAAGGCCCTTCTCATGGTGGATATGGCAGTGATGGAGTTGGACGGGCCTGCCCCATTGTGGTAAGGCAGATGGTTTTGCCCGATATCATTTCCCGACGAAGCGGGAGCAGCATTATTAAAAACCAGGGCCTTCTGGTCCAACAGGTCCTGGACCACATGCTTCAGCATCCAGCAAGTGTCAGTAGAGTGCCCCGGTGCACCCATGTGATAGTCAAAAAAAACAGCTGGATTAAAATTCCTCCCCTTCGAGGCATTTGGGTTGGGCTCCTTCAGGGTCACATACTCCCCTTTTAGCAAGGTTGGTAACAGTTGGGAAAGAAACACAGGAAGGGGAGTAAAGACTTGGCTCCTTGCTGCCATCCAGGCTTCCCTCTCCTTCTTAGTAAAAGCCCTCCTCTGATTTGCTGGCACGGAAGGGGAGAAATTGACATTGTGCGGGGTCTGATAAGAGTGCTGGGCCTGTTGGGCCTGCTGGGGTGCAGAGATGTTGACATGGAGCGGTTTCTTGGCGGGAGGAGCTTGGACTAGATTCACTTCCCCTTCTTTCCTGGCTCCGTTCTTCTTGAACCCAGCTCCCTTCTTCTGTGCCAAGGAAGCGGTGGAATCAGATTGCCCAGTCAAAGCAAAGTAGTCTATAAGCCTTCCTGACCTGACCCCTTCCTTGATCCGGTCTGCCACCTGTACCAGGGCTGCAAAATTGGTGGTGATCTGCCCCACCAAATGGTTGTATAAGGGCTGCCCCAGTGTGCCCACAAACGTTGAGATCATCTCGGGTTCCAGCATGGGTGGCCTAACCTGAGAGGCAGCCTCTCTCCACCTCTTAGCATACTGCCTTACAGACTCATCTTTTCCTTTGCTCATTCTCATCATGTTGTACCGGTCTGGCACGATCTCTGCGTTAAATTTGTACTGGTCTAAGAAGGCGTCGGCAAGGTCCTTTCACCTTTTAATCCTGTCATGGTCCACGGTGGCAAACCACCTCAAATCTGACCCTGTCAAACTCCTCTAAAAGAGTTGGATCAGTATGCCATCATCCCGGCCAAACTGGCACAAAGCCCTACAGTATAGTTTCAAGTGGCTCATAGGGCAGCCTGTGCCATCATATTTGTCGAAGTCCGGGCACTTGAACTTGGCCGGTAAGCATACTGTGCGCACCTAAATCTTGGCCTAGATCGCACACCGGGCACGCGTGGAGGTTCGTGCGTGCCTCAGGACTTTCGAAGTCGCCACTGCTTGAGAGGTGCAGGCAAACACGGTGTTTTGCCTTATCCGGGTCTAAGTCTGGTCTGCGGCTTTTTAGAGATCTAGCTAAGTCCTCGGTTACGTCCGGGGAAGTCCGAAGACACCCCGGCCTGCCCCGTCGGTTTGACAGGTCCCTCAGGTCTCCCTGGTTTTTGAGTCAGTTGCACCCTTTTCCTAGACCAGCATGCCACTTAGTTTGGTCTGGAGGGACCCTCTGGAGGTGTGGGCCCCTTTTATTTTATTTTATCTTTTTATTTAAGTGGAATGGGTCGGAGACGGGCCCCGTTGGAAGGCCCATGGGTTGCCAAAGCTGGGCTTGAGGCCCAGTAGGGTCATTGGGTAACCCTTTTGGTTTATTTATTAATTTTATTTATTTACATTTGTTTGGGCTTGGTGGGCTTGGATTTGGCCCACTAGCCTGAGATCAAGTGGCCTTGGGCCAGTCAAAGGTGGGCCCATGGTGGTCTTTGTGGGCCCGTCTAAGCCCACGGTCTAAAAGGGACTCAAAAAAGTCCAAATTACTTAAGAGGCTAGTTCAGGCCGGTTCAGGTCGGGTTTGGATCCAACCGGGTAAAAAAAAAAGTTACTTTTTAGTCATTTTGAAGGATATGACCGCACTTGCTCTGCAGTTTGGTCTGAACCGCAGATGCAGTGCGGTCTAGACCGGACCGCAGATCAATTGCGGTCATGTGCCGACCGCTCTGAGTATGCGGTTTTTACTTGTTTTCGCCGTTTTGCTCGGATTCTGGCTGGGATCACTCCGACAGGTCCTTTAGGAGGTCCGGTGACGTCCGTCGGGGTTCTAGCATCTTCAAGGTGCTCCATTTGCTTTATTTGGCCTAAAAGGCCTTCTTCTCTCCTCTCTTGCATTCTTTGGAGATTTAAGATTTTGTTTTAATCACTTGTTGTCAATCTCAAGAAGGAAAGGGAAGGGGAGAGTATGGGATACATGAGACAGTTCAAAGGGATAATTGCCTTCTTTAGAAATGTCACGGAATGGTTTTCTTTTTACCCATTTTTGCTAATGGCTCTCTTTTTCCACCTTTTGAATGAGTTCTTCCCCTTCTCATGGGGAACTCATCATCATGCCACAGAGAGGAAACATGTGAGAAGTAGTAAAAAAAATAAGAAGAGAAATCAACTTAACAAAGAACTGAATTTATTGAAATTTACCCAAAAGCATTCCTTTAATGTTACCTTTCACTTCTGTTGTGTTTTGGATTTCTCGAGTAATTTGAGCAGCGCTTCCGCTCCTCCTATGATTTTTCGAATTGGGTTTGAAAAGGGGTTCTTTTATTCTTAGATTGGAAGGAGATTGAAGGTGAGGAGAAAGGGCATGGTCTTGTGATTTTTCAGAGAGATTTTGGCAGCGCTTCCGCGCTCCCATTCATTCTCTGAAATGGGGTTGAAAGGGGGTTCTCCTAGAATTTTGGCAGCGCTTCCGCGTCTCTGCCGGTTTTCTAAATTGGTTTTGGCAGGGGTTCGATGGGTTATCTACGCTTACAAGGTGGAAAAGCAGAGTTTGGGCATGGTTTGGGGGTAGCCTAAGGGTATTTTGGGGTTTGGGTATTGAGGGAGATGTAAATTGGGCAGAGCTTGGACGTGGGAAAAGACCAAGAAGAAGAGGGGAGGAGCTGGAGGAGAGAGCAAGAGGGGGAGAAGGAAAGGGGATTTCTTGATGGAATGAAATGGGGGGTGGCCCCCCTTTTATAGTTGAAAAAATGACCTGAAACTGAATTTTAATCACCTTTTTTGACTGAATTTTAATTTCTTGTTTGACATAACTAAAACGTAAATATTTTTTATTCTTATCTCTCCACATCATCTTATCCTACGAATGTGGTTAGTATTTTTTCTTTATTTTTTATTTATTTTAATCTTAAGATTCTTTAAGTTTTAATATTATTTTATTCTTTAAGATTGGTTTGTTAGAAGACACATGTCTTTTCTATTTTCTATTTTATTTTTGATTTAGTTTAATTGTTAGATATTTACAAAATATTATTATTTTTTTTTTTGGTCCTTTCTTCAATTTTGCCACATGGGCAGATTTTTCGAGATCTTTGACTGCTCATAACTTTTTCATTTGATATCCGATTTCAGCAAACTTACTGGCGTTGGAATCAAATTGAAATCTTCTATCTACTGAGCTAGATTTTGGCAGCAAATTCGGGCTTTTTAGCAGAAGTGCAAAGTCGCGTCCCGGAGCCAGTTTTGCTCATATCTCCTTATCCGGGACTCCGATTCCAGCAAACTCAATTGCGTTGGAGTCGTGTCGATGCGCTCTTTCTGCTGATGTCCAATTGAGCAGCTAATTTGGAGTTTTGCAGAAAGCCGATTTCTGCTACTTCCAGACTTGACCAGCCCATAACTTCTTTATCTGGACTCCGATTTGAGCAAACTCAGTTGCGTTAGAATCGTATCGAAGTCCTCTTTCCAATGGTATAAAGTTTGATGGTCAATTTGTACCCGATCAAAAAGTCAAATTTTTTACCCCCTTAGGTTTGACTTTTTATTTTCTTCATTTCAGGGGTGCAAAAATCAGGTGTCTACACATACATCTGGGTACATGCACAGGTCGTCGAAGGAGGTGCCTCCGTAGTTGTTTTCCCCATTTACCTCCTTCAGTTCTTCCTGGATCTTCTCTATCCTGTGTAGCATTTTTCTTTCCATCTCCTCCCTAGCTTTTTCCTTCTCCATTTCTTTCTCAGACTCCACAGTGTTTTCCTTGATTAGGATAGGTTCAGGGACTGGCTCAGAGATGGGTTCAGGCATATGTTGAGCAGGAGGTGGAATGTAGGCTTGAGGTGGCAGTGCTTGATGGGAAGTAGAGGCTTGGTTTTGGGCCTGGGCCTGTTGGGCCTGAACCGCCAGTAAGTCCCCCAGCATTTTGTCTAGACCGGCAACTTGCTCTTGCAGCTGAGCAAAGTCCTGAGCGGGTACGGTGGCTTGAGCTTGATTCTCTTCAGTATTCATTGCTCGAGCTTTGGATCTAGTCACGGGAGCAATGATGGCAAGTAAGTGTACCTGGGGAAGGAAAAACAAAGAAACATGTCAGCTTCCATTTAACTTGAGTCACACCCCTATAAATGTAGACAAGTAGGTTAGGTGAACACAAGTCCGGATTCATTTGTCTTTATTATTTTTTTTTTATTTTGCTTGGAATATTCTAGGGCTTCCAAGCGTCCCACAAATTTTTGATTTGATTGGTTCTCGTGACCAAACAAAGGTTTTTGGAATATTCTGGGGCTTCCAAATGTCCCACAAATTTTTTATTTTGAATGGTTCTCATGACCAAACAAAGGTTTTTTTTGGAATATTCTGGGGCTTCCAAATGTCCCACAATTTTTTTATTTTTGAATGGTTCTCGTGACCAAACAAAGGTTTTTTTTTTGGAATATTCTAGGGCTTCCAAATGTCCCATAAATTTTTGATTTTGAATGGTTCTCGTGACCAAACAATTTTTTTTTTTTTTTTGTTTTTGGAATATTCTAGGGCTTCCAAATGTTCCTCAAATTTTTGATTTGATTGGAAAAATAACCAACCAAAGGTTTTTTTAGAATATTCTAGGGCTTCTAAATGTCCCACAAATTTTTTATTTTGATTGGTTCTCGTGACCAAACAAAGGGTTTTTTGGAATATTCTAGGGCTTTCAAATGTCCCATAAATTTTTGATTTTGATTGGTTCTCGTGACCAAACAAAGGTTTCTTGGAATATTCTGGGACTTCCAAGTGTCCCACAATTTTTTGATTTTGATTGGTTCTCGTGACCAAACAAAGGTTTCTTGGAATATTCTAAGGCTTCCAAGTGTCCCACAATTGTTTTGATTTGATTGGAAAAGATAACCAACCAAAGGTTTCTTGGAATATTCTAGGGCTTCCAAGTTTCCCACAAATGTTTTGATTTGATTGGAAAAAATAACCAACCAAAGGTTTCTTGGAATATTCTAGGGCTTCCAAGTGTCCCACAAATGTTTTGATTTGATTGGAAAAAATAAAAAATAACCAACCAAAGGTTTCTTGGAATATTCTAGGGCTTCCAAGTGTCCCACAAATGTTTTGATTTGATTGGAAAAAATAACCAACCAAAGGTTTCTTGGAATATTCTAGGGCTTCCAAGTATCCCACAAATGTTTTGATTTGATTGGAAAAAATAACCAACCAAAGGTTTCTTGGAATATTCTAGGGCTTCCAACTGTCCCACAAATGTTTCGATTTGATTGGAAAAAATATCCAACCAAAGGTTTTTTTTTTCTTGATGAATTTTCTCAGTTTCAAGTTCAAAAGCTTGATTGAAACATGTTTGAATTGTAATGGTATCAAAAAATATGACACCTCAGTTTACCTTAATGAATTTTGAGGGTAAAATGTAGATTTGTGTTTCAACATTAGGTTAAACCCTTAGTGAGCCTGTTTTTTTTTTTTTTTGCTTGAATTATCTTTCCATACCCTCTTTGGGTGCTCACAAATTGTTTACAGTGCCTTAGGCATTTTATCTTCAAAAGAATTGGGCTGAAAAATCAATTTGACCATTTTCAGGCTGTATCCGACATGATATGTCGGCTAAGGCTATGTCTTATTATATCCGATATAAAAGATCGGATACATGCATAAGCCTTTGTAACCGACAAAATATGTCGGTTAAGAAGAAAAGTCAGTTTAACCGACCTGAGTTGTCGGTTAATGCCGAAATGGCCTTTTTTTACTCATTTTTTCACCAGATTATGTTATTTTCATTCCCACTTGATGTTCACCTTGACTTGGCCTTTAAATCCTGCCCCAAATTGGGCTTTGACATCATACTTGCTAAGATTCACAAATTCATGAGGGTACTTGTGCCCTCCAAAGTTATACACCAATTGTTGGATTTTGTACACTTGGTTGCCTCTTGCTTGGACTTTGGGTAGGATCACTTCTAAGCAGAGTTAGAGACTTTTCCTATGGGTTACTCCAACCTTAGGCTACAAACATTTTTGGGAAAAATTTCATCCCAACCATATGGACACCATGGTTTTTAATTTACATGAAAATAATAAAAAGAAAACATGGCTTTACCTTGCCACCTTGTGTTACCCTCAATATGGTATTCATATTATACCTTGGCCTATGAAACATGCAAACGGCCTTCCCACATTCACACCCAATTTCCCAACCGCAATTGTGTACTTTTAGCTGAAAACGTGTTTCTCCACCTTCAAGCGTATGGTTTTTGGGTTTTGGCTTAATTGGCAACTTAGAACTCAAGTCTAGTGATGCCCGGAATCGAATCACAGATCCCATTGTCATCACATCATTGACTCAAATTCTAAGGTAAATGTTTTCACCTTCGCTTTCCGAAGTATCGACCTCGGTGCGCCAAGCTACACACATTCGGGTTCAACTTCCTATAAGTAATGGGTAGGTTGTGCAAATAGTTTAAAGTGCTCAAGTGCATTTGAAATTCAAAGTGCATTCATAACGTCCCAGCCCCTTGCCACTCTTTTTCGTAGCCATGCATACAATTTCAAGCCAAGGCGTATATGATAATATAACGAAAGCAAACACAAGCAAGCATAGTAGCCCAAGCAACTAAATCTGTGCACAATTATTACATACCCAAAAGTAGCATACAAGCATGGCATCATATTGCACAAACAACCATTAGATCATGAAAAGCATGCTTGTAAAACTTCAAAACATCCCATAAATTTTCAGATTTTATGCTCTTTTTTCATGCTCAAGGTACTTATTCACACCCAAATTGAAGCCTAAAAAAATACAACAAATAGATGTATTGTACAAGAAGTTTTTCAATCGAGGGAAACATGCTTGAAACCCCTCCAAACCTCTACTGAATTCTGGGTTTTATGGTCTCATTTTCATGCCCAAAGTGCATTGTTTGTACCTCCAATTGAAGCCTAAAATACATCAACTAAGAATTTGGTATAATAGGCATTTTAATTAGGGGAAACATGCTTGAAAATCTCCAAGATAGCTACTGAATTTCCAGATTTCTTGCTCTTAATTCTTTATGTTCAACATGCATCATTAAAGCCTAAAAAAATCCAGCAACAAAAATAGGGTACAAGAAGTGTATTAATTGGGGAAACATGCTTGAAAACCCCCCAAAAATCCCTACCAAATTGACTGAATTCATGCTATTAAATTCCATCATCCAGATATGACATTAAATCCCCAAATCAAAGTATGTTATCATCAAGCACACCAAAATCATGTTATGGAATAGGCTTTCCCTAAACAAATTTCTAGGCATAATTCAGCACCACATACATGCCATATCTTTATGAATCTTCTAATCATACAAAACAACATGCTAGATACATCAAGCAAGTTCACATAAAATTTCCAAAACAGCAAGCCTTCACAAGTAAGAACAAAGCATGAACAAACACAAAACATGGCATAAATCCACAAATCCCCAGCAGAGTCGCCAGTTGTGAGACATGGGAAAATCACCTAGGATGATTCACCTCCGTCAACACACGGGCTCAATGAAAATAAGGGAGAGTCACCACCATTCAATTTTTTAAGGTGTGAATGGACACCAAAAGATTCAAAATAAGCAAAAAGAGCTAAAAGGCAAATACTAGAGTAAAAATAACTCTACTTGAAAATCAAATCCAGAGATGGGTAAAGGGATAAGATTATGAACGGGGGAAGGTGTTGTGCACCCCCATTCACCCACGCAAGGTGGTTGCCAACTGTTGTTCATGCTAAAAAATAAGAAAGCTTGCAAAAATCATCAAAAACCTTGGAAAAGGATTAAACAAATATGTGATATTTCCATATGAGAAATCCAAATGAATTCTAGATCCTCTTTTATATCAATATCACTTCTGGAATATCACCAATAAATGGAAATCAAAACAAAAATTGCACAAAACCAAGTTGAGTCAAATCCAGAAAATTAGGTAAAAGATAATGCCATTTGTCTTGAAATCCTTCAAATCCAATTTAAATTGAATCAAACCAAATTCATTTAAAAGATTATGATAAATAGAAGACTCATGCAAATTTGCAATTAAATCCGGTTAAAAACCTAAGAGTTATCCCCCTTTAAAAGTGCTGTTGGAGATAGTTAAAAGTGACAAGTGGGCAAGTTTGGAAAATTATTTAGAAAAATCGGCTCCATATAAATCCATGAAATTTGGTGTGAATGAAGTCTGTATGGCCATCTTTCAAATGAAACTAGCCTCAAACAAAAATTCATTCGGATATGCCTTGGGTGATCTCCCGAACAGGCCCCGAGGATCACAGGTTTGCACAGAAAAGTGCTGTTGAGCAGTTCTGAGTAAATCTGCTACCCACGACACCAATGGAGTCAACAAATTATGATACCAACTGGATTTGAAACTAGACTCCCAAAGGAAAACACAGAAATAAGAATCACTCGAATCGAACTTAAAACGAACACATGGCGCTCAGTCGAAGTGATAGGTTCTGTAATCAGACCTGAACTAACCTATCAACTTCGACAGAGAGGTGTCAAAAATCCACTTGATAGAAATTAATGAAATTTTACAGTCATAAATTAGACAGCCTCACCTTTCCCATGGCTCTAGAATCACTCCAAAATTCATCCGGACGATGAAGTTACGAGTGTCCGAAGTTGGGGTACAGATGCTATCCCATTTTGCCACTTTTGAGTAAAATCAATTTAAAACAGTGATCAAGTGTGTGTGTTCCCTACAAGATGAATCAAAATCACTTGAAAAAGTGTTGAAGAACCTCTAGGAAAATAGGGCACAAGCTTGGCTCACCATTCTCTCCGATTGGAGAGAATATGCCAAAAAGACCCCATATTGAGCAAAATTGCCCAAAACCGAGAGGTTGGACCTAGAGGCCTTCAAGACTCAACAAAACTTGCTTGAAATCATGTTGAAAAGCAACGAGAAATATCCCAGAATTGTTTGAGGCTATTTATTCCAGATCTATCTCAATGAATGCAATAAATCCGAAATATAAGCCGAATCCGACAAAAAAGAGCTATGTGTGCATGTGTAAAAATCCATTCTTCAATAATATAATAACACATAGCATGCATTCATATCAATCAAATGGGGTTCTAGAACAACCTAGGGTTCCGTTCCATTATCGTTTCCCTTAGTTCTCTCTCCCCGTTTAACGGTTCTTCGAGATAATCTTGGGGTACTTTGAATATGAAACGGTTTTCATAGAAATACAAGGCTTATTCCAACAAGGTTCTAATACTAGGATCAATCCTCAATCTCGTTTCCCCTAGATCCCGCCTTCACGTTTTACGGCTAAGGGGAGTCTCGAGGTACTTTGAGTAGAGGAAGGGTTTTCACACACATAGAAGAGGCCTTATTCTACAGAAAGGTAGAAGAAGAGATCTAGATCTAGAATGTAAGAACAGAAAAATAAAGGGAGGTTTGAGGCTTACCTGGGCTTCTGGAAGCAAGACTGCAGCGGTTCCCCTCTTCACTCGGAGCTCTTTGATCTCCCACTTATGGCAAAAGTTCTTTGCAAAAGTTGTTGGCAAGAATTAATGGTCATTTGCTTAAGGAGGAGCCTCCTATTTATAGGCAAAGGCTAGGGTTAGGGTTGGTGGGATGGTAGACACAAACTAATGTCTAGAGCCCACCAACCTTAACCCTAAGGCTATTTCCGAGATTTCCACTCATTTAATGAAGGATATGATGGTAAAAAGTGAAAACTCTCGGAAAACCCTAATTTGGAGCAAAAATCATGTATCCGACATATCAGGTCGAATACACAATCATCTATATCTATCCAACATATGATGTCGAATACATTAAGGTTTGCTTGTATCCGACAACTTATGTCGGATACAAAGGGATATGCTTGTATCCGACCTGAGTTGTCGGATACAAGGAAAAATGCTTATTTTCTCAAATTTTGTGCTGATTTCAAAGGAGATAATTATTTTTGCCAATTATTCTTCATTTTTACTATGCAATTTGGGGTGTCTACAGAGTAGCATCACTTTTCCTTCGTGTATTGAAACCAAATGCATGAGTTTAATCGAGATTATATGCTATATGTGTTATCAGCGACTGAAATATATATTATGAGTAGATTTTTGAATACAGACCATGATCTTGGTAGGATTAAATTCGAATTGATTCTAAATAGTTGTTATAGGTGTTATGAGCATGAGAGAGTGATTGTAGAGTTTTAACAGTGAGCTAAATAGGGTATCGGGAAATTCAGGGGTATCCGCTGAGTGCCGCCCACTAATCAGGGCTCAGCGGCAGCTCAGCGGATGAGAAAAGTTGGATGCGCCTACCTGCCGCCTACTGTCCCGAGGTCAGTGCACCCACCCAATTTTCACATTAAGCGCAGCTAATTGTATATACCAAAAATTTGATGGTTTTACCTCATAAAAGCTAACCTATGGGAACTAACTTAGTGTTATTAAAATTTTAGGGTGCTTATTAGTTTATGAATTTGTATAAACCAAGGTGTAGATGGATCAAAGGAGTTTTAATTGTTGAAAACAGCACCCTTAATTACATGAAAGACATTTAAGTAAATGTCCTGTTGTGAGACATGGAAAATCACCTAGATGATTCCCTTCATCATCACACAGGTTAAAAAAAATGGGAGAGTCGCCACCATTCCTTTTAGGTGTGAATGGACACAAAAATCATCAAAATAAGCAAAAAGCAAATCTAGAGTAAAAATTACCCTACTTGAAAATCAAATCCAGAGATGGGTAAGGTGATTAGATTATGAATGGGGGAATGTGTTAGGCACCCCCATTCACCCACACAAGGTGGTTGCCAAGTGTTGTGCATGCTCAAAATAAAGAAGGCTTGCTAAAGTAATCAAAAAAGGCTTGAAAAAGATTAAACACATGTATGATCCCTCCACATGAGAAGTCCAATGAATCTTAGACTTTCTTTTATGGAAGTATCACTTCTGGGACATCACTATTAAATGGAAATCAAAGCAAAACTTGAATACAACCAAGTTAAGACAAATCCGGAAAATTCGGTAAAAGGTGGAGCCATTTGACCATAAATCATTCAAATCAAATTCAAATTGAATCAAACCAAATCAATTTGAAAGATTATGATAAATAGAAGACTCATAAAAATTTTCATTTAAATCCGGTTAAAAACCTAAGAGTTATGTTCATTTGAAATCTGTTGTTGGAAATCGGTAAAAGTAACAAGTGGGCAACTTTGGAAATTCATTTTAGGAGATTGGCTCCATATAAATCCGTGAAATTTTGCATGAATGTAGTATGTAGAGCCATCTTTCAAATGAAACTAGCGTCATACCAAAATTCATCCGGATGTGCCTTGGGCGACCTCCCAAATAGGCCCCGAAGATCACAAATTAGCCCAGAAATATGCAGTTGAGCAGTTTTGAGTAAATCAGTTACCCATGATACAAATGAAATCAAAAAAATCTGAAACTGACCTGTCGACTTTGATCGAATGGTGTCAAAACTCCCCTCCATAAAAATTGATGAAATTTTACAGACAAGAACTGGACAGCCACACCTTTCACATTTCTTTAGATTCACTCCAAAATTCATCCGGATGATGAAGTTATGAGTGTCCGAAGTTAGGGTACAGACGCTGTCCAGTTTTGCCATTTTTAAGTAAAATCAACCCAAAACAGTGATCAAGTGTGTGTAATCCGTGCAATCCAAACCAAAATCATTTGAAAAAGCATTAAAAAACCTCCAGAAATAGGGCACGAATTTGGCTCACCATTCTCTTCGATTGGAGAGAATATGCCAAAAACCCTAAAATGAAGCAAAAATGCCCAACCGAGAGGTCAGACCAAGAGGTCTTTAATACTCAAAGATAACTTGCTTGAAATCATTTTGAAAATCATTAAGAGATCTCCCAGAACTACTTGGGGCTATTTATTTCAGATCTATCGCAATGAATACAATAGATCCGAAATACAAACCGATTCCGACAAAACGAATGCTATGTGTGCAAGTGTAAACATTGCCTCAACACATCATGACATATAGCATTCAAAGCATATCAATAAAATGAGGGTTCTAGAACTAGGGTTCCATTCCCGTTCTTGTTTCCCTTAGTTCTCTCTTCGCCTTTTTCGGCTAGAAATAATCTTGGGGTACTTTGAGTAGGGAATGGGGTTTCACACAATCATAGGCCATTCAAGAGGGTTCTATGACTAAGGGTCAACTCCCATTCTCGTTTCCCCTAGATCTCTCTTCACGTTTTACTGCTAGAGAGAGTCTCGAGGTACTTTGAGTAGGGAGAGGGGTTTCAAGCACAATCAATAGGCCATTATTCTACAAAAAGGTAGAAGAAGAGAACTAACCCTAGAAATTAAAGACAGAAAATTAAAAGAGGGTTAAGGCTTACCTGGGTTCTGGAAGCAATGGGGCAGAGGTTTCCCTTCTTCACTCGGAGCTCTTCAATCTCCAGCTTCTAGCTCTCAAAAACTCTTGGCCATTTGCTTGAGGAGAGGCCTCCTATTTATAGGCAAAGGCTAGGGTTAGGGGGAACCCTAATGGTAGACACAAGATTATGTCTACAATCCCCTAACTTAAACCCTAAGGCTATCTTCGAGATTTCCAGTCCTTAAACAAAGGATATGATGGTAAAAAGTGAAAACTTTCGGAAAACCCTAATTTTAAGCAAAAACCTTGTATCTGACAACTTAGATCGGCTACATGGGCACATATTTGTATCCGACACATTTCGTCAAATACACTTATGTCTGCTTGTATCCGACGACTCCTGTCGGATATAAACACCCTTGTTTGTATCCGATGACTTGGGTCGGATACAATAAAGAATGTTTAAATCTGAATTTTTGTGTTGGTTACAAAGGAAAGAATTATTTTTGCCAATTATTCATCATTTTCTCAGCGCAATTTTGGGGTGTCTACAACTGCCCCTCTTTGCTGGAATTGCAGAGCAATGATCTGCAAAGATTAGACAAGCCCAAATTGCACTTCTTTAACCATGATTTGCTTGGTTTAACTTAATTTTTTCAAGATAATTTTGGGTGGAGATTTGCCAAAAAGCCCTACCTTTAAAGGGGCATTTCTCCAAGTTGTCTTAAATTCCACTGAGCTCTTGTGGCTATGAGGTGGATTTTAAGC
Source organism: Buxus sempervirens (assembly GCA_947561395.2). NCBI lineage: Eukaryota > Viridiplantae > Streptophyta > Magnoliopsida > Buxales > Buxaceae > Buxus > Buxus sempervirens. The sequence goes on from OX387185.1 coordinate 16,171,430, forward strand.
CCAAAATAAGATTTTTGAAAAACTGATTTTCCATCAAACCAAATTTAAAATTGAATGAATATTTTCCTTTTAACCAACACATTTCTCCAAGTTGTCTTAAATTCCACTGAGCTCTCGTGGCTATGAGGTGGATTTTAAGCCCAAAATAAGATTTTTGAAAAACTAATTTTTCATCAAACCATGTTTAAAATTGAATGAATATTTCCTTTTTTCACCAACACATTTCTCCTTCTTCTTTTTTCTTCTCTCTCTTTTTTTTCTCTTTTTCTTTTTTTTTTCTTTCTCTTTTTCTCTTTTTCTTTTCTTCTTTCCCTTTTTTTGCCTTTTTTCCTTGTATCCGATATATCAGATCGAATACAATAACCTTTTTTTGTATCCGACATGATATGTCGGATACAAGCAATTTCTCTTGTATCCGACATTTTGCATCGGATATGAACAAAACCTTTTGTATCCGACCTGATATGTCGGATACATTAAAACCTGCTATAACAGCAATTGGCCTCGGGATTTGAGTCATTTTTATGAGTTTTTGAGTTTAGAAAACCCCCTTTTCGCCTCTTTCCTTCTCCCATTGATTCTTAGCAAGCTTCAATCATCCCTAATCGCTTCCGGATCATCTTCTGCCCCATTATTGTCTGTTCACACAGCCTCTCCTGCAAAACAACCTTTTAGAGCAAAACCCCCTAATCTCACTAGGTACAACCCCGTAGATTCATTCTACACTAGGTGGGTAAACTCTATGACCCTTGATGAAGAGATTAAATGGGATTCTATTCACCTGGGTCACACCTTGCTCATCCCTTCCATCCCGTTCAAGTGGGAAATTATTGAGGCCATGATTGGGCACTGGGTACCTGATTTGAACCTATTCTGATTTGGGGACAAAGAGATGACCCCAACCATTGAAGAGGTTGAAACCATCTTGGGCTTGAGGTTTGCAGAGAAATAGTGAACCCACCCCTTAAGCCTAGCTACAAGAAAGAGGCTTCCACCTTTCTAGGCATAGGGAAGAAGGATTTAGGGGATTCTGACACCCTTTTGACTTTATCCAAGTCCTTTTTGACTGAGAAGCTCTTGAGGGGGGGAAACAAGGAAGCTAGGTTCAATGCCCTAACCCTGATAGTGGTTAACCAATTGCTTTTCCCACAGGATGATGATGAAGTTGACTTGGCCTTGATTTCAGTCGTCTGTCAGGTCAGGGAGCAAGAGAGATTGGCCCCTATGATTTTGGCAGGGATGTACCAGGCATTGACCGACTGCTATCACAGGAAGATGAAGCGCTTCCTGTCATGTGCTCTTTCTTGAATACACTCCAGGATGATCAGGTGATGTGGCCTGGTACTTATCAACCCAATGCAAAGACCGTGATCAGTTTCAGAAACAGCAACTTTTTGGTTCTAGAAGGCTTGAGATATGCTGTGCTATACCTCCCCTTGCGAGTTCTTCGGCAATTTAGAGCAACCCAGGGGATTATAATCCCAAGTGGATATGAGGACTACCTTAGGCCACTTTCACCCACCACCATGAATCTGAATGCTTGGTTGATGAGGGAATAGTCCTATGTTCGTTTTATGCGGGGTTCAGTCTTCTCAGAGTCCCATGTGAAGGACTACCTTTTCTGGATCAAGAAGCAGATTCAGAGTCAAGCCCCAGTACCCGAGGATCCTCCTGCAATTTTGGCTCCCACTTATGAAGACATTTTGGAGTCCAAAAGAGCATCTCACCGGCGACTTCAGCAGATATGGGTACGAGAAGCCCAAGAGCTTAGGATACGAGGCCTTGATCTGGAGAGGCAACTTGAAGAGCAGGTATCCCGCCGTCTTGCTATGGAAAAGCAACTCGAGGAGTAGAGGCAGGCTCGCTGTTTTGAAGTCCGAGTACTACGGCAGAAGCACCAAGATACTTTAGCCAACCTTAGAGGCATGAGGATCAGGCAGGCACTTTCAGATGAGGTCATATCCTTTTTGAGCAATCCGGATGCAGAGAGGACTTCTGGACTTATTGCAGCTCAAGCAGCTCGGATTCGGGAGCTTGAGGAGCGGCTATGGGATAGAGATTAGCTCACTTTATTGCATTTTTTTCATACCTTTGTATCAAAGCAAACTCTAATAGTGGAAAGACAAAGGATTTTATTCAAAAATAAGTTTTTATACTATTGGCCTCAAAATTCTCAGATGCTTGTAAAAACAAAGGTTTTATGAAAAGTATTTGATTTCTCATCACTGGCCAAAATATAGTTTGCTTTTTTGTATTTTATTATTATTTTTTTTAATGTTTGTCCAAAACACTTAATCACACACAATTAAAAGAATTGAAATCAAGGTTAATAATGAAAGGGGTAATCCAAGCAATAAGGGGAGATCAGATCTATCTATCTTAGGACCTTTAGAATCATCCCCAAATGCCTTTTCTTCCAGAATTGACCCCATTATTCCCAATCTGCTCAGTCTCAGTACTCGTGCTGATTTCTCTTCAAGCTTGGATAACATGATCAACTCAACCTCCGATTTTTTTTCTTTTTGCCAATATTGCCCCTAGCGCCAGTTACGGTTTTCACTAGAGCCTGTTTCTGCATTCCGTCATCACCAATCTTACTCTGAAATTTGCATGAATATACTAAAATCACCGAGGGCTTAAGAATAAGACGAAACAAAGGCTAGGCTCGGTTTATGAAAGAAAAGGTATTAAAGGCTCAAAATTTTCTAAATGTGAAAATAGGTCAACCGGACTTACAGTCATGATGAATTTACCCTATTTCCCCAAAATGTATCCTTTTCTTCCTTTTTTGCCTTTGGCTTTCATTTGCCAATATTCTTTGCTTTTTTGCTTTTCTTTTTCTTTTTCCTTTATTTTTGCCCCAATTGGCCTTGCCCCAATTTGTTTTGCCCCAGTATAAGACTGTAAGTCCAGTTTGGGTTTATCAAAGAAACGAACTGGCTAGACTTGGCTAGACTAGGGATTAAATTTTGAGGGAAATAAAGAAAAATGGCCTCGGATCATTTCCTAGTAATATTTATTCAAGGAAAATACCTTTTTACTGCATCAGAGTTAATTAGCTCAGGAAAATCCTTCTCATCCATTTCTGTCAAGATGAGTTCACCCCCTAACAGGACCTTCTTGACAACATAAGGCCCTTCCAACGGTGAGTACTTGGCTTCATATTCCGTGAACTTTTTACTCAGATAATAAATGGCCATTTCCTTTTTGCCGGTCTCATCATGCTGTCCCAAAACACATCCCATCGATATTTCCAACACTGACAAGTACAGAATCAGTGGTCTTCCTGGAGTTGGTGCCACTAGCACAAGTGGATTCAGTAAATACTCCTTTATTATATCAAAAGCCTATTGGCAATCCTCATTCCAGACCGTCGGGTTATCCTTTTTTAGAAGCTTGAAAATTGGTTCACAGATAGCAGTGAGTTGTGCTATGAAATGACTTACGTACTGAATTCTTCCAAGAAAACCACGAACCTCCTTCTCCGTTCTAGGTGATGGCATCTCAATTATGGCCTTGGCTTTAGCTGGGTCGATTTCAATTCCTCTTCGGCCCACTATAAACCCCAGAAATTTCCCTGATGTAGCCCCAAAGATGCATTTAGCTGGGTTAAGCCGTAGACTGTACTTCCTGAGTCGATCAAACACTTTCTTCAGATTAATCAAGCGGTCCTCTTCTTTGCATGATTTGACAATCATATCGTCCACATAGACCTCCATCTCCTTGTGGATCATGTCATGGAACAGTGCTGTCATGGCCCGCTGGTATGTTGCCCCGGCATTCTTGAGCCCAAATGGCATGACAGTATAGTGGAAAGTGCCCCAAGGTGTGATGAACGCTGTTTTCTCTTGATCTTCCTTAGCCATTGATCTGATTGTACCAAGAAAAGCCGTCCATAAATGAGAACAGGCTATGTACAGCAGTGTTGTCCACCAAGATGTCGATGTGTGGAAGCGGAAAATCATCCTTTGGGTTTACCTTGTTCAGATCTCTGTAGTCCACGCACATTCTGACTTTCCCATCCTTCTTTGGTACTGGCACTATGTTTGCTAGCCACTCGAGGTACGTGGAGATTGCCAAAAATCCTGCTTGAAATTGTTTGACCACTTCGTCCTTGACCTTCAAAGTCCATTTAGGTTTCAATCTTCTCAACTTCTGCTTAATTGGCTTGACCCCTAGCAAAATTGGCAACTTGTGCACTACCATGTCAGTGTCCAACCTCGGCATGTCCCGATACGACCAAGCAAACACATCCTTATAGTCTACCAAGAACCGTGTCATTTCATCACGCTGCACCTCAGATAGGGCATGCCCCAACTTTTCATCTTCGGTCCCCAGATTTATTGAAATGGTCTCCTCAATATTAGGTTGGACCCCCTTTTCATGACGTTGCAATTGATATTCAATTTTTTTGGAAGGTCTTCTTCTTTGAAAAATAGAAAAATCTTTTTGGTTTTTTTGTAAGCCTCCTACAAAAACTTTCCCTGAAGACGAAGGCTCATTAAAACCTTCAGGGAAATGGCATTCCACTAATGGGGTTTTTTTTTGGAAGCCGCGTCAGTTTGCCAAACAAACGCTACTTCAAAGGTAAGGGGAGTTTCCTCCCAATTGTTCAATATAAATTTTTCAGGAGCGGAGGAAATGGGGAAAGTCTGCTCCTCAAACTCTGAATCCGATGCCATCATCACCGGATGAGTTGTACTGCCCTTTTCTGCCACGGGGCTCAATCCAGATATGACCTCATCTGGAATTTTCACCGTTGCCCAATCAATGAAAGGCAGCTCCTTATCTGCTTCTGTTCTTTCGCCTTCAGTCATGGCGAAAAAAGCCCCGATATCTTCGGAGGAGTCCGTCTGCTGCTCTGGCTATGGTCCAGGCCCGCCCACTGTTTCAATTGTAGAAGGTGGGTTATAAGGTTGCAGGTTCGAAACAGAAGGCTTTTGGAATGGGGTTGATGTTTCGGTACGGAGGTTTGGATTGATCCATGGGAGGAGACAGTTGGATTGTATATGAGGGTTTAGGAAAATTTTCCCTTAAACGAGGGAATTTTCCTCTGCTTCTCTTCTCTCCTTCTTCCTGCTTCATCCTTCTCCATCCTCTTGGTTTAAATCCCAGTCCAACCTTAGGGACCAGCTTCTTTGCCTTTATTGGCTCCAACATCCGTTGCAAATTTATTCCCAAACCTTTCCCTGGGTGGAAGTGATATTTTTCCATCATTTTCCTCACCATCTTTTCAGCAGTAGTCCATTTCTCTTCTTTTTTCTCACACCCCCCAGGTATGAAATTGACCGTCTCAAACTGAAATGAGTGGAATGCAATTTTGTCGACAGTTAAATCCACATTGATGAAGGGCACGTCAGGTGACACAATGGGAGGTACCAAACTCTCAGCTAGGACAGTTATCACCATTTGTCCTCTTATGTACTTCACTCTTTGGTGAAGTGTGGATGGTATTGTGTAAAACCCCAGTTTTGAGTAGAAACAATAATAATAATAATAAATATATATATATATATATATATATATAAAATAGTAGGTAAAATAAACTATATGCGAAAGTATGAACACATGGATTTATGGGCAAGCTTAATCAAAATTTATTTATTGCTGGAGATTTGTGATCATTAGTTGTCAAAGAGAATAAGCTTAAGTGGATGCGGGAAAATGTAGGGTTTTCAGTGGGCGAGCATGCACAGGATCAAGGCTTTTAAAAAGTTGTCGTGCGGCCATACGTATGCGAGCGTGTGGAAGGTATATATATATACTAAAGGGGAAATTAGGGTTTTGGGTTTTCGAATGCTCGCATCGTATTTTTGTAACTGAGCGATTTCGGCTGGAGTGGCGACTAGGGTTTCTGCTCGTGAAGAACAAGAATCGCAAGGGCTAAAAGAAGGGTTTTGGAGCTGAAGTTCAGTGGGTTATTTCTCTCTGATCGAGAGGATTTGTTTCGGTAGATTTTTCATTCGCGTGCGTGGCCGGAGAAGTGATCGGCCGAGGTTTTACCATTCGGGAATAAGCGCATTCATGTGAGTAGCACTGATTTACAACTGGGTTTTGTATTTGATGTTTTCGTGAGCTTATTCTGATGCATGGTTTATATATTAAGTGATAGTATGAGTTTTCTGGTTTTTCTGGTTTTCGGGAAATGACATGAACAGAGTCTCCGACTGAATTTTATCTTTAAAAATAAAAGTGTTTAGATTAATTCCAAATATGGTTGGGAAGTCTTCTGGGAGTATTAGGAGTGTATGGGAGCAATTACAGACCTAAACAAACCGGCCAGTCTTGTAGATCTTGGAATAACAGAGAAACAAAAATCACAGGGGGTATCCGCCCACCTCGCGCTCACCGGCGCTCACCTCAGAGGTAGGCGCCCCGTTAAACACGACCCACCGCCGAGCTCGCGCCCGGCTGGCGCTCAGCTCGCGCTCAGCAGAAAACTATGCGCTCATCTCGCGCGAATCTCGCGCCCACCTCACGCCCATCTCGCGCTCGGCTCACGCTCACCTAGCGTCGAGTGAGCGGTAAGTCGTTTTTACCCCATTTCTTCACCGCCGACCGGCGCTCACCTCGCGCCCACCTCAGGAAGTAAGCGGCAGACCTATTTTGCTTACTGAATTGGAGATTTGATTTAACAAAGGGTATTTGGGTTACTTGAGGATTAAACCGCTTCACTATTCACTTGTTTGGGAACCCTAGGAATCTATTTTGCCTAGGAAACTATTAGAGGAAAATTTAGTGAACTTCTTAAAAGCTTTCAAGTTGAGTTTAGGTTGTTCATGAATGTTATGCCGGATACCAAACCACCAAGAGTTACTAGTTACATTTCCTCTGTTTTATACACTGTTTTGATTGAGGAGTTATTCTATTTTGGTTTCACTGGTTTGGAAACTTTAAATGTATTGTAAAGATTTCCTTGGTATGAATGAATTGAGTTTTACTTTCATATGACTTGTGTTACGGAAATGAGAAAATACTGAATGTACTTGAGGTACTGCTTGGTCCAGAGGGACAGGTGATGAATTTTGATGAGTTTTACATGATGTGGAATGAATGGTTTTATTTTGATATTGGAATTGAGATTATACGATGTTTTACTGTTTTGGTCTAGCTTGTCCTGGATCCAGAGTCTAAGCTTAGTAATGTGATGTTATTGTTGGTTGTTGAAATTGCATGGCCTTGTGTGTTGCCACGACCGGTGTAGAGCAGCCAGAAACCCTGAGTAGGCCTGGTTGTCAATGCAGAAACCCGGGGAGTAGGCCTGCATTGGATGACGAAACCCTGAGTAGGCCGTCATTTCAGAGTTTCCGAAACCCTGAGTAGGCCGGAACTGTGTACATGGAGGTGTGGAGTGTCTACTTGGCATGTTTAATTTATCAACTGAACAATAGTCATGACATTGACCAATGTTGGTATTTGATTTTGTTTGACGTGATATGTTTTATTCGCTGGTTGTTGGTATTTATGGTTCATGGAATATTGTTTACCGATTATTGGGTATTGTTCTTCCCGCCGGTGTATAGCAGCCAGAAACCCTGAGTAGGCCTGGCTGTCAATGCAGAAACCCGGGGAGTAGGCCTGCATTGGATGACGTAGTCATTTCAATATCCGAAACCCTGAGTAGGCCGGATATACATTTGGAGGCGTGGGTGTAACGCCCCGAACCCGGGTCAGTGCAAACCGGCACCCAACCCGAACCCGGTTCGCTACTGTAACAACCCAAGTCCGATTCAACAATCAAACTCGAGATGTTACCACGAAGCTGGGGTCAGATACATACCAAGATTCACAATAATTTTAAAATTTATAAATCAATTACATCAGAGTTATGGTGGCCAAATAAAATAAACAATTCTTTAGTCAATATATTCAATTCAATTTACAATTAAGTTTATCTAATCAACATGTGACATTAATACCAATTATATTTCTACCCATCAAATTAAAACCCCATCTTCGCGATCTCTCCAAGCAACCTGAAAAATATAGGGGAAAACGGAGTGAGATTTACATCTCAGCAAGTAGCAGGTGCATGCAATTTGAAACAGTCCAATATAAGCAAATAGTCATGAGGTATTCGATTAATCAACGATAAGACGAGAAATCCAAGTTATTCATGGCAATTACAAATAAGGCGATGAAACATATGATCATGTATAAATACCAGTCTCTTCATGTTAACGAGGTAAAACTGACAAAAGAGATAAAACACGTGCCATTGCAGGACTCACAAAGATGATAAGTATTTGAGATGACACTCTACTAAATGCTGTTCCACCGTGCGGCTTAGGGGCAGTACTACTTGATGATAGTCAAGCCCCATGCAGCGCAGCTTAGGCAAGAGCCGTAGTCACCGACTTATTGCGCACGAACCCCGCAGAGTTGGACGTACCACCAGCATGCAGCACCAGAATCAATACATGGAGTGTGGTCGCTTATCCACATGTACAGGGAATCACCAGCGGCTCACCGGGGTGTCCCTCCAGACATAGGACCCTCCCAGAGCAAACTAACTTGCAAAGGGAAGCGCGCTCGCAATATAGGAGTAAATCAACCCAAACTAAATACCACTTAGCTAACCAGCCAAAACTATGGATCCATATACAGCTATGCCCACTGACACAAACCACGATAAAACCACATACGGGAGGACACGCTAATGTAGGAGGCATACACACTTTTACCCGTAAAGGATTACACATCTCTACACAGAGGATTACCCATCTCTGCCGTAAAAGATAGTATCAAACTCTACCACAGAAGTCGTATCACCCAACCGTAAAATTAACGAGAACAATATCATACCACATACCAATCCATACCAAAGTATTCAATTCCAAGTGAAAACCATGTTTCAATCCTCAATAATCCAAACAAAGCCTTTTGCATGATAACAGATGCAATTCTTTAATTATATTCAAAATAAACCCATGAATCATATGTTCAATGCAAATTAAAGTTTATGCAAATCCAGTAGCCAATATTCATATTTAAAGCCCAAATAAAAGTAAATCAAATCATGCTTGAACTTTTCCTTCTTAATCCCTTTATTAGAATCCAATTTCCTACCTTAGCACCTAAGCTAGTTTCTATTTGAATTTTCTGTATTTTATTTTTCCAGCATGTTCTACAGACCTAGAATGAAGTTTAAAAGATGTTTGTAAGCTATAAATTTCAGTAGTATTATTTCTAGTAATATCCATACCCTTTGACTCTTTTATAAACAATCCTTTCATTATAACCTTCTATTTATTGCTTAATATTTTCCAATTAATTTTATAATTTTTATAGCTTAATTAGGTCCTTATAAAGATGCTAACATGCTTAACTAATCATAAGAATTATTGGATATTTATTCGAATTACAAAATCCCCAAAATCTACAGATTTTACTTAGAGAGCCTACCTCTACTGTGCTGGGCGATCCTAGGCGCTCGTGCAATTTTTAACAGAATTTTCCAGATTTCTAAAGTTCTGATTTTTATGCCTTTGCCATATGTTTCTTTGGTCTAAATTAATCTAATAACATTCTAAAACATTCCTAAAGCCTTCCAGATTAATTCTTGTTAATTAATTACCCTCCTACCTTTATTTACATAATCAAACTAAGTTTCCTTCTTTAATTCAATAAATCCTTCAAGAATACAAATCACTAACATGTAAATAGTTTGATTCCATGTAAATACTATTCCGACTAATCCATTCAATCCATATGAAATCATAGAAAACGAAATCATGCAGTTCCTCACGTTTTCCAAGGGTTACTACTTGCCTTATACGCTAAATCCTTCTTCCATTGCACCTTCTAATTCTGGACCAGACTTTTGCTCCCAAACGCACCAAGCTAGACTCTTCCAATTCAAATCTCCACTGTTCACAATGTAGTTCCATTAATCACGAACAAAACCCCCAAATTTGAAGGCGATCCACCGTACGGATTTTCCCCGATCGCGCTTTGATGGTGGCTGGTCAGACACCTCCATTAGAGACCTCCTTCCTTTCTCTCCCTCTTTTCTCTCCATAAGAAACCCACGAAAATCCCCTCTCTTCTAACCTTAGTCTCCTATTTATACTAGGCTTTAGAAATCCTAAACAAACCCTAATTGGCTAACTTAATTTGGGCTAACCCAACCATGGTCTAGTTAATGTCTAATCCTTTCTAATTTAATTCCTACTTTTTCTCCACCTTCTATTTTTCTACTTAAATAATACTAATTAAGTTTCTTATTATCTAAACTCATGAAAATAAACTATTTTCGTGCAAAATATTTAATTAAACATTATTATCACCTAAAACCTTATTTTCTCCAAATTAAGACATGAAATCTCCTAATTACCCTTTTTCCCCACTTTTAGTCTTTTATTAATTTCTTTTAATTTCTAACTTGTCAAAATAATTTGTTTTCTTCTATTTTCTAATTCTCATTATTATTTGATGATCTATTTACTAATTACCCTTTTCTGGAAATTACCAAAATACCCTTTTTATTCTTTTAGGCTAATTTCATTAAAATTCTTTCTTTACCTTCAACTTAGAACTTATTTGAATTAATTATTCTCTAAATCTTCACTTTTTATTTTAACTAGGACTTAACTCATATTTTCTTTTATTTATTATTTATTTATTTATTAGGTGAAAAATCGGGGTTTTACAGTGGGCATGGTTATGAGAAGACTTTGTGTTATATGACATTGGTGTATCTGGAATTACATCTTGAGATACGAAATTATGGTTATTCGCTATGTTGTTGTTAGTTAATCTTTATTTTATCGCATTCTTCGGGATTGGAAACGGATTGTTATTGTTTGACTTACCTGATGGTTTTCCCGCACTGATATGAATTGGATTATTGAAGTTTAGTCGGCTTATTCGGAATATGCGTATTATCGTCATTGTACATGGTTATAATCGTGGCATGTTTTAGAACTGAAATAAATGTATTTGTGCATGCATGTGCTACTCACTGGGATATTCGTATCTCATTCCGTATTGTTTTGTTTTGTTTTCAGCTGCTCCTGGAGAGGACGATACTTGCGGGTAGTTACTTGGTCATGTGAGTTTTATTTTAGTTTGGGGAATATTTTAGCGCACTCTGTTATATAGTTATTGTTGTATTCGTGTTTTTCCTTCACTCTGATATTGCGATCCTGTGTTTTATAATAACCTCTGGAGACGAGTTACGGGTTTTTCATGTGACTCGGATCCGGGGCGTTACATATTGCCCTAGCCAAGTGTATCCACGGCCTCCCTAGGAGTAGATTGAAAGCTACGGGGATATCCATCACTTCAAATGTGATGTTGAAAATATTCGGTCCAATTGTGACCGGCAGTTCAATCTCCTCTAGGGAGTGTGTCTTAGAGCTATCAAAAGCCCTCACAATCCTCCCATTCTGCTTGATCTTTGATTGATCCAGACCAAGTATGGCAAAAGCGATTAATGGGCAAACATTTAAAGCCGACCCATTGTCAATTAGAACCCGTGCCACCATACTGCCCTTACAAAGCACAGTGATGTGCAAAACATGATAGCACCCACCTGGGCTTATTTCACCTTCAGAAAAACTTATCACATTATGTGACAAGATTTGACCAACCATTTTGCTTAATTGGTCCAGATCAATAGTCTGAGACACGTGTGCACTCTGAAGGACCCTTAATAATGCGTCCCTGTGCTTTTCCGAATTCAGCAAAAGTCCCAGAATTGAAATCTGGGCCGGGACCTTATTCAACTGTTCGACAATATTGAATTCACTTTTCTTTATTCTTTTTATGAGGTCTGATGCCTCATTTCCTGCATCCTGGGGGATGTCTTCTCCTACTTTGGTTTTTCTCTTCATTTTTCTTTTTTCTTCTGTTTCTTTTTTCTCCCTCTCCACTTCTGTTTCTTTTTCTTTCTCTTCTCCTCCCGCACATCTCCCCGACCTCATCATGAGGTTCACCTCCTCCTGGTTCTGGTTCCTGACCATGGTACAGCTGCCTCAGAATAATCCAGTTTAGGGACATTGATTTCCAACGGCTAGAGTTTGGTCCGGGATGTATGGGCCGGTTTATGAACATTGTGGACTGGTGGAACATTTACAACCAAGGGTTGGAACTTGGATCCGGATGTGGCTAATGGAACAGAAGAGGTGATGGATGCAGTGGTGGGGTCAAGGTTGATGACCAATGGATTTCTTGATGGCTGGGATGGAAAGCAAGTGGGTGAACTACAATTAAAGACCAATGGAGGCCTTGCAGTGTTTATTTGGGCCATGAAGGAGGAGACCCGGTTCAAGGAGGAGCTAATATCCTCAGCAGCATGATCATTTTTCTAGGAGATGACATTAATTTCATCCTCCCCTTTCTCTTGGAAGAAACGGACCTTGACCGAGGTCCCCACGGGAGCTATCAATTGAGATGGGTCAAAGGCCCTTCTCGTGGAGAATATGGCAATGATGGAGTTGGACGGACCTGCCCCATTGTGATAAGGCAGAGGGTTTTGCCCAATATCATTTCCTGATGGGGCAGGTGCAGCAGTATTAAAGACCAGGGCTTTTTGGTCCAACAGATCCTGAACCGCATACTTCAGAACCCAACAATTGTCTATGGAGTGCCCTAGTGCACCCATGTGGAAGTTACAAGTGACTGCTGGATCAAAATTCCTCCCCTTCAAGGCATTTGGGTTGAGCTCCTTCAAGGTTACATACTCCCCTTTCAGCAGGGTTGGCAACAGTTGGGAAAAAGATACGAGAAAAGGGGAAAAAACTCTGCTTCTTCTTGTTGCCATCCAGGCATCCTTTTCTTCCTTAGTGAAGGCCCTCCTTGGGTTTGCAGGCACAGAGGTAGAGAAATTAACATTGAGCGAGGTCTGATACGATTGCTGGGCCTGCTGGGCTTGCTGGGGTGCAGAAATATTGACATGGAGTGGTTTCTTGGGGGGAGAAGCTTGTACCAGGTTCACTTCCCCTTCTTTCCTAGCTCCGTTCTCCTTGAACCCCGTTCCCTTCTTCTGCACCAAGGAAGTGGAGGAATCTGACTGTCCTGCCAGAGTAGAGTAGTCAATGAGTTTTCCCGACCTAAACCCTTCCTCGATCCGGTCAGCCACCTGTAATAAGGCTGCAAAATTGGTGGTAATCTGACCCACTAGATGGTTGTAGAAGGGCTGCCCCAGTGTACCCACGAACGTTGAGATCATCTCGGGTTCCAACATAGGTGGCCTGACCTGGGAGGCAGCCTCTCTCCATCTCTTAGCATACTGCCTTACAGATTCCTTTTTTCCCTTGCTCATTCTCATCATGTCGTACCGGTCTGGCATGATCTCAGAGTTGAACTTGTACTGGTCCAGAAAAGGGTCGGCCAAGTCCTTCCACCTTTTGATCCTTCCATGGTCCACCGTGGCAAACCACCTAAGAGTTGATCCCGTCAAACTCCTCTGGAAGAGTTGGATCAGTATGCCGTCATCCCGGCCAAACTGGCACAAAGCCCCACAGTATAACTTTAGATGGCTCATTGGGCAGCCCGTGCCATCATATTTGTCAAAGTCTGGGCATTTGAATTTTGCCGGTAGGCATGCATCCGGGTATATGCATAAGTCATCAAAGGTGGTGCTTCCATAACTGTTTCCTCCCTTTACCTCCTTGAGTTCTTCTTGGATCCTCTCTATCTTGTGTAGAAGTTTCCTTTCCATCTCCTCCCTAGCTCTTTCCTTTTCCGTCTCTTTCTCATACTCCACAGTATTTTCCCTAATCAGGATAAGTTCAGGGATTAGTTCAGAAATGGGTTCAGGTATGGGCTGAGCTGGAGGTGGAATGTAGGTTTGAGGTGGCGGTGCTTGATGGGAGGTAGAGGCTTGGTTTTGGGCCTGAGCTGCCAGTAGGTCTCCTAGCATCTTGGCAAGTCCAGCCACTTGCTCTTGCAGTTGAGCAAATTCCTGAGCGGGGACTGTAGCTTGAGCTTGGTTCTCTTCAGGATTCATTGCTCAAGCTTTGCATCTGGTCACGGGAGCAATGATTGCAAATATGTGTACTTGGAGAAGGAAAAACAAAGGAACATGTCAGCTCCAATTTGATCCTAGTCACACACCTATAAATTTGGATAAGTGAGTTAGGTGAACACAAGTCTGGACTTATTTGTTTATATATATATATATATATATATATATATATATATATATATATTTTCCTACTTTTTTTATTGTTGGAATATTTTAGGGCTTCCAAAGGTCCCACAAGATTTTGGTTTGATTGGTACTGGTGACCAACCAAAGGTTTTTTTGGAATATTCTAGGGCTTCCAAGTGTCCCACAAATTTTTGATTTGATTGATACTCGTGACCAACCAAAGGTTTTTTTTTTTTTTTGGAATATTCTAGGGCTTCCAAGCATCCCACAAATTTTTGATTTGATTCATACTCGTGACCAACCAAAAGTTTTTTTTGGAATATTCTAGGGCTTCCAAAGGTCCCACAAATTTTTGATTTGATTGGTACTCGTGACCAACCAAAGGTTTTTTGAGAATATTCTAGGGCTTCCAAGTGTCCCGCAAATTTTTGATTTGATTGGTACTCGTGACCAACCAAAGGTTTTTTGGAATATTCTAGGGCTTCCAAAGGTCCTACAAATTTTTGATTTGATTTGATTGGTACTCGTGACCAACCAAAGGTTTTTTGGAATATTCTAGGGCTTCCAAAGTGTGCGCACCTCATTTCGGTCGCACGACGAGGCGCATGCAAAATGATGCGTGCCTCGGGATTTGTTTGGAGTCACCACTGCCTGATGGGGTGCAAGCAGACACCTGGGTGCCTAAGTTTTTCTATTTAAGCTTGGTCTGCGGCTTGAGATTCTAAGCAAGTTCTCGGTTGCGATCTGGGGAAGTCCGTAGACACCCTAGTCCACCCCGTCGAATGACGGGTCCCATAGTTTTCCTGGTTTGAGTCGACTTTTGGTCTCTCACTCACCCGATTCCTAATCCAGCATTCAATTCGGTTAAGTCTGGCGGGACCGCCAAAGTGGTGTGGGTCCCTTCACTTGATTTTATCTTCTTATTATTGAACGAAGTGAGTTTAATTGGGTGGGCCCCGTTGGAAGGCCCACGGATCCCTTGGTGGGACTCAGTCTAAACCTGAGAGGCCCTTTGGGCTTTGGTTCAATGAATTGATTTTATTCAAACTTCAAGTTTGATTATTAAGTGGACTTTCATGCCAATGTGGGCAGGGATTGCTTTATGGGCCCTTGAGTGGGCCCCACGATGGAGGCCAAGTAGTTTTGATTATCTTTCTTAATCTGTGCCAAAGTGGACCAGGATTTGGGCTTGGGGCCCTTTACCTGGGCTTGGGCTTGAAAGCCCAAGTCTTCATGAGTTAGGGTTTGGAAACCCTAAAATTGGTTCGATTTAATGGGCTTTAGCGGGCCCGATCGGCCCTACCTGTGGTCTCGGCCAAACCATGCCTAAATCTAAGCAACATGCTACTGAAACTAGGCTTGGGTGGGCCTCCAATGATCCGGCCCACTCAATTAATTTGATTGTCTTCATTTAGCAAAAATGGGTTAGTCGGGCTTGGTGGGCCCCGTTGGAAGGCCCACTGGAAATCAATTTGGACCGGGTCGGTCCATGGCCCATCTTGGGTCTCCGGGTGACCCGGAAACCCTTCTGGTCTATCCGGATTGATCAAACAAACCGAAAAAATCGCACAAGATCAGAAAATGGCAAAAAAAAGCAATCTGGCAGTGTAGCCGGCCTGAGATGCCAGTTACACACAGGTCTCAGTGTATCCGGCATCTTTTGCTGACTACAAATAGGTCTCTGTTGATCCGACCTGAGTTGTCGAATCAACCTAAAAACTTGGTTTTTTCGGATTTTTGCATTGGGCTTGGGTTCCTGGGTCTTCTAGGGTGTTCCAGCCTTTTTGTGGGCCCCTGTGTGGGCCCACAGTGGTTCAGGGGAAAGCCACCTTGCTTCTTCTTTGAGGCTCTCCAAACCAAACCAGGGGAGAAGGGTGGTAGCCTCTCCTCTTCTTCCTCTTGGACAGAGTCCAACGAAGGAACAGAGGTCATGTACCTCTGTTCTGGTTGTTTACAGCCATGGGGAACAGCAACTAATTATGAGCAATAATAACTAAAAAAAGGAGAAAGCAACGGGTTAACATGTGCCTCACTTGGGGCATTCTTCACATCCTGGTGTGCATGCATGTGCTTATTGTGTTCAAAGACCTCAAAACACAGATTTCCAATCATGAAAAATCAATACAAAAGATAGGGCACATTAAACGTCTAAAGGCATCCCTAATGAGCAAATGTGCAAGCATGCAGCTAAAGTCTATGTCTAAACCAGGTGGGGTGATCATATAGTGTCGAAAGCAACAACAAGGGTGGGGTAAAGTCATGCTTCCTCATATGAAGATGAAAACAGAAGTGACATGCACGTGATCCCCCAAGGAAAGACCTAGCCGGTTCATCAAACAGTGAGCATGGCATACACACACACACAAGAAGGCGACCCAACATGCGTGATCACACGAATACCACTAGAAAAAGATTAACATGCATCACCCAGAATCCTCCACACGAAAGTAAACCAACCAACCTATTCTCATAATCCAAAACATCCAAAGAAAGGGAGAAGGAATGGGATTACATAAGGGTACATTGGAAGATCTATTTGTTTAGGGAACATGCCCCCTTGTAAGATGAAAACGAGCACATGAGCTGGTTGTTCCTACCAGCAGCCGAACACCCACATAACACATGTAAATTTACTCCCTACTTTCCCATGGGACCATGTATGGAGTCTCCCTTACCCTTGGAGACCTCCATGTTACCAAAAGAAGGAAGAAAATATATGCAAATGGATACCAAACCAGCTTGATGTTAGGGGAGAAGAAAAACTTAGAAAAGAACTTTAGATAAAACTCCCATTTTAATATATGTGCAACATGATGTGGTGAGGAATCTCACCTGGGTGTTCTTGAACCCTTGAGTAGTGTAGAGACGCTCCCTTGAAGCTTGAAAAGCTGCTGGAGCAGCACCTCTCCCCTCCACCAACAGCAAGCTTGTGTTTTCTTTTCAAGGTTTTTTATGGAGAAGAAGGAGATAGAGAAAGGTAGGGTGGTGTTTAGGTGGTATCTTGGGTGATATGGGGGCAAGGAGAGGTGGAAGAGAGGGGATTCGGAGCAATGGGGTGGAGAAGAAAGGGGGAAAACATCCAAAAGAAGCCAACCCCCGAAATGGGGCTGCTGTTGCCTTTTTATAGAAACATTTTTGTATCCGGCATTTAATGCCGGATACACTACACTTCCTTTGTATCCGGCATATTATGTCAGATACACTGCACTTCCTTTGTATCCGGCATATTATATCGGATACAAACACAATCATTTCCAAAATTTAATTTTCTACGCGTATCTGTCAGCGAATCCGCGCGAATCTCGCGAGCAAATCCCTTGTATCCGGCATTATATGTCGGATGTAAATAAAAGCATGTGTATCCGACATATTTGATCGGATACAAATCGAAAAAATTACAGATTTGCCCCTTGACTTGACCGATTTGACACTTTTGGATATCTGCAGATTGCCCCCTGCGAATTTTGGTTTAGTCCCTGAGATATTTAGCAAGTTTTTTATTTTTAAAGATTGCCCCCCGAGATATTTTGCTGCGTTTGCTGCCACGTGTGCAGTTCTTTTGCCACGTGTGTAGTTTCCGGCTTTGCTGCTCAGGAACTTCAACTGCTCATATCTTCTTCATACGAACTCCGATTTGGGCAAACTCAATTGCGTTAGAACCGTATCGGAGCCCTCTATCCAGTGATATAGAGCTAAGCACCCGGCTCGGGGTTCAACAAAAAGTCAACTTTCGGCTCACCCTTAAGTTTGACTGGCCTGCAGAGCCTTCATCCGGACTCCGATTCCAGCAAACTCAGTTGCGTTGGAACCGTGTCGGGATTCTCTATCCATTGAGATAAAGCAAGGTGGTCAATTATCACTTGATCAAAAGGTCATATTTCGTCCCCTCAGAGCTTGACTTTTCTGCCAAGGTTTTCATTTTCAGCACTTCCAGGGGTGCAAAAATAAGGTGCTTACACAAAGGTCCCACAAATTTTTTTTGATTTGATTGGTACTCTTGACCAACCGAAGGTTTTTTGGAATATTCTAGGGCTTCCAAAGGTCCCACAAATTTTTGATTTGATTTGATTGGTACTCGTGACCAACCATAGGTTTTTTGGAATATTCTAGGGCTTCCAAAGGTCCCACAAAATTTTTTTTTGATTGGTACTCATGACCAACCAAAGGTTTTTTTTTATTTGTTGAATTTCCTCAGTTTTCAAGTTCAAAAGTTTTATTGAAACATGTTTGAGGTGGATTGGTATCAAGAAATATGACACCTTGGTCCCTTTAATGTATCTTGAGGGAAAGGGTAGATTTGTGTTTCAAAATTAGGTTAAATCCTTATAAAAAAAAATTTTTTTTTGAACATTTTAATTATCTTTTCATACTCTCCTTGGGGTGCCTAAAGATTATTCACAATGTTTTAGGCATTTTATTCTAAAAAATTGGGATGAAAAATCAATTTGCACATTTCCTGGCTGTATCCGACATCTCAGATCGAATAAAGCTATGCTTTATTGTATCCGATGTAAATAATCGGATACATACATAAGCTTTTGTTACCGATGACATATGTCGTATAAGGATATCATGTTGTTTAACCAACCTGAGTTGTCGGTTAATGCCGAAATGGCCCTTTTTGACTCATTTTTTCACTAGATCATGTTATTTTCATTCCAACTTAATGTTCACCTTGACTTGGCCTCTAAAAATAGTCTCTAATTGGACTTTGACACCATACTTGCAAAATATATGAACATTCATGAAGGTACATGCCCTTTTAAAGTTAGACACCAATTCATGGATCTTGTACTTTTGGTTGCCTCATATATGGACTTTGGGTAGGATGACTTCTAAATTGAGTTGAAAACTCTTCCTATAGGTTATACCAACCTTAGGCTACAAACACTTTTGGGAAAAATTTCATCCCAAACATATGGACACCATGGCTTTTAATTTACATGACATTAAAGAAACATGGTTTTACCTTGCCACCTTATGTTACCTTCAATATGGTATTCATACTATACCTTGGCCTGTGAAACATGCAAACGGCCTTCCCACAATTACACCCAATTCCCAAACGTAATTGTTTACTTTAGCTGAAAACATGTTTCTCCACCTTCAAGCGTATGGTTTTGGGTTTTGGCTTAATTGGCAACTTATAACTCAAGTCTATTGATGCCCGGAATCAAATCATAGATCCCATTGTCATCACATCATTGACTCAAATTCTAAGGTAAATGTTTTCACTTTCGCTTTCCGAAGTATCGACCTCGTTGCGCCAAGCTAGACACATTCGGGTTCAACTTCCCATAGGTAATGGGTAGGCTGTGCAAAGAGTTTAAAGGGCTCAAGTGCATTTAAAATTAAAGGTGCATTCACAACGTCCCAGCCCCTTGCCACTCTTTTCGTAGCCATGCATACAATTTTAAGCCAAGGCATAATAACATTATATTGAAAGCAAAGACACAAGCAAGCAAGATAGTGAACACAACTCAATATGCACATAATTACTACATACCCAAAAGGCATCACACAAGCATGTTATCATATTGTACAAACAATAATTAAACCATGAAAGCATGCTTGAAACCCAAAAGTATCCCCTAAATTTCCATATTTCATGCTTTTTTTCATGCTCAAGGTGCATCATTTATACCCCAAATCAATGCCTAAAAATCCAGCAACTACTGATATGGTACAAGAAGGATTTTGATTAGGTAAAACATGCTTGACAATTCCCACAATCCCACTGAATTCCTTGGTTTCAATGCTCTTCATTTTTTGATCAAAATGCATTATTCATACTCAATCAAAACCTGAAAATACAGCAACCACCAATATGGTACAAGAAGTGTTTTATTAGGGAAAACATACTTGAAAAACCCCCCACAAATACCCACTAAATTTCCAGATTTTATACTCTTCATTTTTGTACTCAACATGCATTATTCGTACCCAAATCAAAACCTAAAATACAGCAGCAAATCATATGGTAAAAGAAGAGTTTTAATTAGGGAAAACATGCTTGAAAACCCCAAAAATCCCTACCAAATTTACTGAATTCATGCTGTTAATTTCCATCATCCAGATATGACATTAAATCCCCAAAGCACAGTATGTTATCATAAAATACACCAAAATCATGTTATGGGATAGGCTCTCCCTAAACAAATTTCTAGGCATAATCAAACACCACATATATGCCATGTCTTCATGAATCTTCTAATCATACAAAACAAAATCTAGATACATCAAACAAGTCCACATAAAATTTCCAAAACAGCAAGCATTCACAAATAAGAATAAAACATGAACAAACACAAAACATGGCTTAAATCCACGATATCCCCAGCAGAGTCGCCAGTTGTGAGACATGGAAAATCACCTAGATGATTCCCTTCATCATCACATGAGTTCAACAAAAATGAGAGAGTCTCCACCATTCCTTTAAGGTGTGAATGGACACCAAAATCATCAAAATAAGCAAAAAGCAAATCTAGAGTAAAAATTACCCTACTTGAAAATAAAATCCAGAGATAGGTAAGGAGATTAGATTATGAATGGGGGAAGGTATTAGGCACCCCCATTTACCCACACAAGGTGGCTGCCAAGTGTTGTTCATGCTCAAAATAAAGAAGGCTTGCTAAAGTAATCAAAAAAGGCTTGAAAAAGATTAAACACATGTATGATCCCTCCACATAAGAAGTCCAATGAATCTTAGACTTTCTTTTATGGAAGTATCACTTCTGGGATATCACTATTAAATGGAAATCAAAGCAAAACTTGAACACAACCAAGTTAAGACAAATCCGGAAAATTCGGTAAAAGGTGGAGCCATTTGACCATAAATCATTCAAATCAAATTCAAATTGAATCAAACCAAATCAATTTGAAAGATTATGATAAATAGAAGACTCGTAAAAATTTTCATTTAAATCCGGTTAAAACCCTAAGAGTTATGTTCATTTGAAATCTGCTGTTGGAAATCGGTAAAAGTAACAAGTGGGCAACTTTGGAAATTCATTTTAGGAGATTGACTCCATATAAATCCGTGAAATTTTGCATGAATGTAGTATGTAGAGCCATCTTTCAAATGAAACTAGCGTCATACCAAAATTCATCCGGATGTGCCTTGGGCGACCTCCCAAATAGGCCCCGAAGATCACAGATTAGCCCAGAAATATGCAATTGAGCAGTTCTGAGTAAATCAGTTACCCACGATACAAATGAAATCCAAAAAATCTAAAACCAATTGGATTTGAAAGTAGACTCATAAAGGAAAACACAAAAACAAAAATCACTCAAATCGGACTTAAAACGAACAGATGGTGCTCATTCAAAGTGACAGATTCAGCAATCTGGCTTGAACTGACCTGTCGACTTTGATCGAATGGTGTCAAAAATCCCCTTCATAAAAATTGATGAAATTTTACAGACAAGAACTGGACAGCCTCACCTTTCACATTTCTTTGGAATCACTCCAAAATTCATCCGGATGATGAAGTTATGAGTGTCCGAAGTTAGGGTACAGACGCTGTCCAGTTTTGCCATTTTTAAGTAAAATCAACCCAAAACAGTGATCAAGTGTGTGTAATCCATGCAATCCAAACCAAAATCATTTGAAAAGGCATTAAAACCCCTTCAGGAGGAAATAGGGCACGAATTTGGCTCACCATTTTCTTTAATTGGAGAGAATATGCCAAAACCCCTAAAATGGAGCAAAAATGCCCAACTGAGAGGTTAGACCAAGAGGTCTTCAATACTCAAAGATAACTTGCTTGAAATCATTTTGAAAATCATTAAGAGATGTCCCAGAACTGATTGGGGCTATTTATTTCAGATCTATCACAATGAATACAATAGATCCAAAATACAAGCCGATTCCGACAAAACGAGTGCTATGTGTGCAAGTGTAAAAATTGCCTCAACACATCATGACATATAGCATTCAAAGCATATCAATAAAATGAGGGTTCTAGAACTAAGGTTCCATTCCCATTCTCGTTTCCCTTAGTTCTCTCTTCGCTTTTTTTTGCTAGAAATAATCTTGGGGTACTTTGAGTAGGGAATGGGGTTTCACACAATCATAGGCCATTCAAGAGGGTTCTAAGACTAAGGGTCAACTCCCATTCTCGTTTCCCCTAGATCTCTCTTCACGTTTTATGGCTAGAGAGAGTCTCAAGGTACTTTGAGTAGGGAGAGGAGTTTCAAGCACGATCAGTAGGCCATTATTCTACAAAAAGGTAGAAGAAGAGAACTTACCCTAGAAATTAAAGACAGAAAATTAAAAGAGGGTTAAGGCTTACCTAGGTTCTTGAAGCAATGGGGCAGAGGTTTCCCTTCTTCACTCAGAGCTCTTCAATCTCCAGCTTCTAGCTCTCAAAAACTCTTGGCCATTTGCTTGAGAAGATGCCTCCTATTTATAGGCAAAGGCTAGGGTTAGGGGGAACCCTAATGGTAGACACAAGATTATGTCTACAATCCCCTAACTTAAACCCTAAGGCTATTTTCGAGATTTCCACTCCTTAAAGAAAGGATATGATGTTAAAAAGTGAAAACTTTCGGAAAACCCTAATTTTAAGTAAAAACCTTGTATCCGACAACTCAGGTCGGCTACAAGGGCACATATTTGTATCCGACACATTTCGTCAGATACACTTATGTCTGCTTGTATCCAACGACTCTTGTCGGATATAAACACCCTTGTTTGTATCCGATGACTTGTTTCGAATACAATAAAGAATGTTTAAATCTGAATTTTTGTGTTGGTTACAAAGGAAAGAATTATTTTTGCCAATTATTCATCATTTTCTCAGCGCAATTTTGGAGTGTCTACACCTGTGTATTTATTGCTCCATTTACTTAAGTCTTTACATGTAAATAAGGTTTTACCCCCATTTAGAACCAATAAAAATACTTCCAAGGTCCAATTCCCAGCTAATAAAAAGTCAACTTTCCAGTTCTTGCCTAAATTTCCAGTTTTCCCGATTTTTATCAAAAACCCCATTTTGAGTTTGATACCCAGATGAGTGACTTAAAAGCCCATAAAATTCTAGAAGATTGGTTCACCCTTCATTAGACTACAACCAGAATTTAAGCCCGAAACTCCTTGTAAATTTGTCTAGAAAAATTATATA
Organism: Buxus sempervirens; assembly: GCA_947561395.2. Lineage (NCBI taxonomy): Eukaryota > Viridiplantae > Streptophyta > Magnoliopsida > Buxales > Buxaceae > Buxus > Buxus sempervirens. The sequence continues at coordinate 16,194,653 of OX387185.1, forward strand.
CCAAAAGTCAACGTTTTTAACTAGACTTAGAATATTTTGAGGTCCAAAACTTTTTGTCTCAGAATTGATTGCTTTTTGGTATGGTGACCTTATAGGGGATCCTAAGACTATTCCACTCATCCAAAATGTGTTTGAGGATTTTATGACATTCGTTTTGATTGATTTGGATTATGAAAGCGAAATTGAGAATCTAGGAGCTGTTTTGCTTATTTATGTTTAATCGAAGTTTGGATGCTGTAATTGTCTCTATATAATGTGTTTACTTCTGAAAAATCAGTTTTGAAACCATATTTGTTTGCTGAAATTCATCTACACTATTATGCTAGTTCATCCTTAAATGCACGGTGCACTTCAGGAATGATTTAGTTGAATATTGTTTTATATCGGTGGCCGGTTTAGAATCATCTCTTATTCTGTTCTGGGAAATTATTTGAGAATTTACTTTGAGGACTCCATGAGGGAGTAAGCTGGTCCTAAGTGACCCATGTTATGCATTTGAACATGTTGATCTATATGTCAGTTTTACATGATGGAAAACACATTGGGTTGATTTGCTAGTTTTATATTTACTGCTGGTTTAGCTTGTCCTGGATCCAAAGTCTAAGCTTAGTAATGTGATATATATGTTTTATTGGTGTAATGGCATGGCCATGGAGTGTTGCCACGACCGGTGTAGAGCAGCCAGATACCCTGAGTAGGCCTGGTTGTCAATGCCGATACCCGGAGTAGGCCGGCATTGGATGACGATACCCTAAGTAGGCCATCATTTCAGAGTTTCCAAAACCCTGAGTAGGCCGGAACTGTGTACATAGAGGTTTGGATGTCGCTCTGGCATTTTGATTAACCAATCTAAGCAACTACATGACATTGACCAATGTTGGGTTTTGATTTATTTGGCACGAGATATTCTATCCACTAGTTTATTGGTATTTGTAGTTCACTGAATGTGGTTGTCCGGTTATTTGGTATTTGTTACTTCTTCCGCCGGTGTAAAGCAGCATCGTGACCTGTGTGGCTAGGTGTTGTCAATGCCGATACCCGGAGTAGGCCGGGATTGGATGACGATACCCGGAGTAGGCTGTCATTTCAATATCCGAAACCCTAAGTAGGCCGGATATACATTTGGATGCGTGGTCATGGCTATGATGTGATTTATTACGATGATACTTGTTGGGATAAACATATATCTTTTGAGTTGTTGAAATTATGATTTCATCGATTTGTTGTTACCTGGTTATATGTGACTTTACGGTTACATTGGTGATTTGTTACCGACGTTATTGCTTGGTTTACATGATGGGTTTCCGCACTGATATAAATTGGATTGTTGAAGTTTCGTTGGATTATACGTGTTATCATCATTGTATATGGTTTGTAACCGTGGCATGTTTTAGAACTGAATTAAATGGTTTTGTGCATGCATATGCTGCTCACTGGGATATTCGTATCTCATTCTGTATTTTTTTGTTTTGTTTTCAGCTGATCTTGGAGAGGACAATTCCTGCGGGTAGTTGCACGATCATGTGAGTTTAGTTCAGTTTGAGATTTTTAGCGTACTCTGATTATCTAGTTATTGTCATTCATGTTTTTCCTTCACTTTTTTATTGCAATCCTGTGTTATATATTAACCTTCGGAGACGAATTATGGTGTTATTACGTAACTCGAACCCGGGCCGTTACATTATGGTAGACATAATCCTAGAGGTTTAAAACTGCATCTAAATGAAACACAAGCTTGCACCATATAAGTAGAAGTGGGAACTAAAATTGGTGTTGAATGATGATATATATGATATCAATTTTCCTTCTCAACTTGGCAGGTTGAAAAGCTTGTCTTGATTGATCCTAGTGTGCATGCAGAAGGCACAGGAGCACTACTTGATTGCGGCAAATGATATGTTTGATATCAATTAATTTCTTACAGTTTTCATATTTCTTCATTTGCTTCACGTTATTTTAGTTTTTAGCTCTCCAACTTTAATGTATTGTGAAATAGCTTTGACAATATATGCCTTTTTAAGTAGCAAACTCAATTCATTCCTTATCATGCAATATATTGTTTATTTAATGCTATTTGGCCTTGGATTGTTCTATTGCGAATGGGAACTTGTATTGATAAAAATTTGTATTATCACTGATATAATTACTGGTTGTTATAATGAACAAAATTATCTGAAGGACAAAGAATAATTGCACAATAAGGTTGCAAGACCTATAGCCAAGTTTATTCACATTTTGTGAGACAATCATGAAGTTTCGGGTTCAATCGAGATAAACTGTCAGAAAGTTATCGAACAAGGTCGTTGCTACTGATAATAATTAAGTGTAATAAAGCTACACTTGTAAGTTCATGGAATATAATGGAGGAATTGATGTTATGTTATTTGAGTACATCAGTGATATAAGAGTAAGCATTGACTAATTTCTGTATAAAGAACAGGGCACGGCCTTCTGGCCATTTTGGAATTGGGTGTTTCTTATTTATGGTTTGGAAGGAACATAAATGAATTACGCATTACTAAACCCACAAAAGTCTCACCATATCTTGATAATCATCTCTCAAAGAATTATAAAGATGCATTATCGACAATATTTGCTGCAAAGTTACAAGGCATTGTAACTCATATTTCTGGACATGTGCATGTCGCCCATGGTTTGCTAAAAAATTCCTTCTCTGTACCCAAAAATCAAGTTTGAACATAGCAAAAAACAACACAAAAAAATCAAGTTTCAACATAATAGAAAATACAACACAAAAAAATCAAGTTTCAACATAGCAGAAAATACAACACAAATTCCTTCTCTTTACCCAAGCAAGCTCACTTCTCACAAAAGAAAATACAACACAAAAAAATCATATTCAAGTGTTACATTTAATATTTATAATATAATATAAAAGTCTACCAAATACAGTAATCCAACATAATAGTAGAAATCTGTTATCAGCATGCCAAGTACCCACGTGGCTCTCTTTCATTTGCTGGGCTACGGCGGGTGTAAACAAAATCTCTTTGTGCATTGAGGAACTTAAAGCTACAAATTACATAAGTCAAAAAAATAGTAGAGCAACTACTAATGTAATTCCTACAATCAAGAGTAATTTTAAGCCATCCACATCCTTTCACAAACCCATTAATTGTGCTTCAATGGACTTTAGCTCATGCATCTTCTCATCAATCCTTTCCATTCGTGCACTGATATCTTCAGACATGCTGTCACTGTAAATTGTCTGATTAGAACTTGTAACTTCATCCGTACAACCAAAATCTCAAGTAGGAGTAGGTGCTAATGGATGACACCAGTCAAAGAAATCACATGTAGGCTCTGAAGTTGCAACCTATAATTGTAAAGGAATTCTAATAAGTAATCTATCATTTATATTGGATACTAATGAATTCAACCCAAAATAAATTGCCACTTACCATAACTTTCCTTTCACACGTGTAAAACAACTTATTTGGATGCACAGATGTCTCTGATACTCTTATAACAGCTTTTCTTTTACAATTACAACTTACAATTTCATATTTCAATTTGTCTACCATCTTGCAAAATAACTTCCTTGAAGTAAAGTTATCATCTTCAAACCACTATCATTGTAGGAAACTATAGGTCGACACCACTGAAAGAAGTTACACGCTAGATCAAAAGTTGTAGCCTATAATAATAGCTTATGTTGGTCAAATGATTAACATGTTGATTAAACCTTATATAAAGTAAACTACTTACTTACCGTGACTTTTCTTACACACGTATAAAAAAGTTTGTTTTTGGTGGTCACGGGTCTCCAATATTCTTATAATTGCCTTCCTTTTACAGAAGTAATTTTTGCTTTCATATTTTAGATCATCTAACCGATTGTTACCTAAAGAAGTCATACCTACAAGAAATTTATTGAGATGCAACTCAATAAGATGTAAACTAAAAGCAAAACATGAAATAGATCAAAAGCTAATAACCAATTTTGAAATGATGTAACCATGAATAGATCAACATGGGCATGTAACAACTTATGTATGATGAAATATCCCTACACTGTTTGATGATTTCTAAAAAATAAAACCATCAAAATTAAACAGAAAATTTATGAATTCTAAAGTGAATACATGAACTGGCTACACTATGAAAAACTTGAGCTTAATCCCTTATGACAAAGAGACAATACACTTCTTGCATCATATATTATAATCCAAAAAGATTTTGAACTAGATTCTACCATCAAATAGCATTCAATAAGATAATTACAATCATTTGGGGTTAGCTTTAAAAAAACAAAAGCATATTAGGACACTCTTTAACTTTCAAGGAGCAAAGCTGAGAAGTTTCACATCTTGTCTATTGGGGTCTAAACTAAAAAATGGAAAGAATTGTTGCTTGAAATCATCTCATAAAATGGGGAGCTAACAAGAGTAAGATATTATTGTTTTATACAGGTAATGCACCAAATAAGGCCTACCTTTTTGACAATTTATAAAATATATGTTCTGATCAGTTGATTAAGAACTATTCTAAACAAACAACCTTTCACCATAGATGTTTTCAAAGAAAGTAGTTCAAATTAATGGACAGATTCACCAAGGATTTGAGAAAAATAAGTTTACACTAAACAAATAGACCCCACTTCTTGGCAATACTTGAAATGATTGATTAGAAAAAGGGGTCATAATGTACCAAATGTTCCCCAGATACTCTGTTTGCTTGTCTTCTAAAACTTTAATCAGAAAGGCTTGTTTGTTAGGCTGCAATTATTTAATCAATATATCCGATGAACACAATTGTTTTATGGTTTTTTTTAATTAGAAGGCTTGTTCATTTGCTAGATTCAATTCACTCTTGGCCTCTAATGGTAACAGAACCCTGTCTCTATATATTTGAATAAAACAAGAAGATAATTTACCAAAGATAGTAGAAAGAATACAACAAAGAGGGAATAGATCATACGACATGAAGCAAACAACATTGAATGAAATTACCGATTCAGTCACGTAAAACCCCAAGTCCCCAAACGTCTTAAACTTGTCTATATTCCGGTGGCTTTTGTCCGATGGGGAGCATGAAACCAACATTGGCAAGATAGGCGTTAACCTAATAATGGATTTCAAAGAGTTTCAATCGATCATTGCACAAGCAACCGGAAACTTCCCCAACCAGATCTTTGTAACTCTTTTCTCTCCAAATAAATTTGGATCCAAGAAGATTTCAATTACTGATGGAGTTAACTTCGGTGCTCTCGGCCTAGAGAAAGGTTGTTTCTTCAATGTTGTGTTGAAGTGGCCAAGAAAGGAGAGAAGACGAAAATCTCGTCATCGATTCTAGCCAAGTTTGAAACCCTAGTGTTGAGAGAGAAAGAGATAAAAATAGTGAAGAAGAAGAGAACCCGGCATAGAAAGAGAAAGAGATTAACAGTGAAGAAGAAAACAGAAGAGAAAGTAATGTCAGGCTTGACTTGTACGGGGTGTATTTGGATTTCAAATTTTAAATTTGAAATATGACCTTAACAGAAACGTTATTGTTTGAGAACGTTAACCGATTCTTGCACGTTAAAGCTTGCAAAACAAAGTGGACAGGTGGCAGCATCGGGTTCCCTCTACAAATAAAGTTGTAGATTGAGGCTATACAATTCGGAATCCGGAATGTTCTTTCTACACTACTAGATTGGCAAATCAAAATCTCCACTCTATAATTGGAAACTTAAAAATAGGAAAGTGCATTAACAAACATACAAATACGTCCTAATTAATATGAATGAATACATTCTAATTAAGGCTCTTTTTGCAATTGTAGAATATCAAGCATATTATGTAAGACCTTGAAAATTTCTAGAATTATTAATTAATTAAAATCTAGTTATTATTGATGATTTTTCAATTTCCAGAATTATCAATTAATTAAAATCTAGTTATTATTGATGCTTTTTCTAAATCCATGATTTAATTTATATAGGTAAACACATGGAAGAAAGAGATCCGGAGTTTGAGGCAAATCCCACCATCGGATCTTGAGATATATGGTGAGCATTACTTAAAATGTTATGTTTAATTTAATTGGTAAGGTGTATAGTAGATGGTATATATGAGGAACATGGGAACAAAGCAAATAAAATAGGGTTTGTTTTAGTGAACATACGTATTAGAGTGTTTTGAGAAAATTTTCTAAAAACCTTTCTTGGTGTTTGACAACTGAAGGAAGAAGAGAGGACCATATACGTGAGCATCTTTTGGGATTTGGTGGGCTTCAAATCAGTTGTTGATGAAGGATCTAATTGTGAGTTTTAGAGGAAATAGAAGAAGAAATAAACAGCAAATCTTTGGGCGAACGAGAGGTAGGTAGCTTTCTTCAAAACAAAATAAGCATAATCTTGATTATTTGAACGACTAGATTTTTGTTTATAATTTGGTGGTATTTCCTGCTGATTTTGTCTAGCTCTGATGTGTTTTGATGCAAGATTAATGTGTAGAAATTTTATTGTTCTTGGTATATCGATTTCATGATTTATTTGAGAATTTTGTTGGAAAATTGTAGATATGGAGTAAAACCTTGATTAATTTTGTTTGGAATGATTTAGAATGTTAGGAGGATGATGTTGAATATATTTAGATTGATTTAGGAGTTTAGATTTAGGATTTGTAGTGTTAAACTTGAAAATTCGAAAAATTACGGAAAAATTCACGATCAGCAAATTTGGCCTAGCGCCCAAAAGATGGGCCGAGCGCCCATTCAGGTGCCCTAATTAATTCAAGTGCGCGCGCATGTGTTTTTTTTAAGAAATTCAGAACTCTAGAGCAAATTGTGCAGAACAGTCGATTGCCCGATATAGCACCCAAGCACTATATCGAGCATCTAATGAATCAAACCTAGAATAGTCTGAGTTCAAGTGTTGCATTGAGCGTTATATTGAGCAGCCAAGGAATCAAACCTAGGACAGTCAAAGTTCAAGCATTGCATTGAGCGCCCAATTGAGTGTTAGCTTAAACCTTGAAAATCATAGAACGTCAGACCAAACACTCGAGCGCCCACACCCAAAATTTAGAACTTGAAATTTTTGAGTACTTTTCATTATAAAATGATTTTTGGTCAAATCCAACCTATGTACCAATAAAATTTAGGTGATTTTGAGATGTTTTCATTGGCCAATTATTAAAATATAAATTAACCAAGATTTTGGACAAGTTCTACAAAAATAGGTCTTGTTTTGGTTCTAAAAAGAGTTTTGGTTCTCAAACTTGATTTAAGTTTAATTGGTTGATTCCTAAATCTATGTAAGTATGTTTTAAATGTGTTTTAAGCATCGGAATTGGTTGGGAAGGTTTTGCACCGGATTTGAGTACGTTGAGCTATTGTTTTGCTATTGAATAAGCTTTGAACCCTATATTCCACTAGGCACTTTTATTAAAATGCTTTGACATTAAGTGGTAATTTTGAGTGCGTCTAGTGGGCATAGCTCAATATGGATTTATAGGGTTAAGCTAGAGAATGAAGAGGTCTTTCCTTTGGTTTGTTACTCCTAGTTTGCATTCGTGTTTTCTTTGCAAGTTGGTTTGCATTGGGAGGTTTTCATGTACAATAGGGTTTCATTTCCGATACCAGTTGCTAATGAGGTACCCTGTATGTGTTGATTAGCGGCCATTCCCATGTTCAGATTTATGTGGCTGCATGCTTGGGTGGTACATGCCAACTCTATACTTCAGATTCTAGTTGCTTGTATGTGAGTTCTTGCGTAATAAGTTGATGTCTAGGCCCCGTATTTCAGATCCCAATTACTAGTATGAGGGTTGTGTTTACAAATTTCACTCATAAGTCGCAAGGTGGCATAATGAATGCAAAGTTTCTATTCAAAGACTTTCTTTTTTCATGAGTCCTACAATATATGTTATGGTCTAAGCTATGAGATTATGTATAAGACACGGATTGTTTGCACAGTTTGAGATATATTGTTGACATGTCACATACAATTGATTTATGTGGCCTGTATGTCAAGTTTTTCATTATTGGGATAGTTGTCGTGATATTGATGGCCTGCAATATCCTCAGATCAGACTTGGTATTTACAAATTAAGCTGTTTATTTGAATATTGACTTATTGTTGAGATTGTATCATGGTTATTCGTTTATTTTGTTGATCATGAGAACATGTTATTTCTTTATATATATGAAACTGTTTATTCATGCATAGAGCTACCTATTAGGATATTCGTATCTCATCCATGTTTTGTTTTGTTTTGTTTTCAGCTAATCCACATGAGGACGACCTTGGGGATGATACACAGGGGTGATTACTGATTCTTAAGCAGAGGACTATTATTATCCTAACTAGATTTTTGTTTAGAGGTTATTATGGATGTTTATCCTTATTGTCACTTTATGGTTTAATTGACTTCGAGAGAATGTGTTAGAAACCCATTTTATCAGACTTATGATTTTTATTATGATGAGATAGTTTGATGTTTCTTATATCCACTCTTATTTGGTGAATTAGATGTTTTATTTTCCGCACTCTGATAAATTATATGAGATTATTTGCCTAGTATTAGAAGCTTTGGGCCCATAGTAGCACTTCGAGTTCGGGCTTAGTGCATGGTGGCATAAACGATTGGAGGCATTACATATTACATTAGTTATGATACTTAAAAATAAGAATCATTGGACGACAATATATTATTAAATTTAAAATTTAATATATAGATAACAACATCATATCCTTGAATATCCTTATCTACTAAAAACATGTTTCGGTTCGTTCTAATTAATAAATATCATCATACTAAAAAGAAATTTATATAATTAATTGATTACTTTTCTTAGTCATTGTCGTTTGCATTTTTGTTTTTCTTTCAATAAAATTCATTTCGATAAGTGTACATAATTTTGAAATTTTATATCATAGAACAGTGGGTAAATATAAAAAGAATTATTTAATTCCTTAGGATTTTAATACATTCATGACTAGAATTAAAACAAAAGGTAATTTCCAAATTATTAAATATTCAGAAATAATTGAAAATTATTTTAAATTAAAATGCTTTTAATTTGAACTACTTTTAGATAATAGGTAACTATATTTTAAAAAACAAAATATATATATATATATATATATATATATATATATATAAAGATATCGGCATCTATATTTTTGATAGATATATTTTAGTATATAATAGAATAAAAATTGGAAGGAAATTGGCCTTAATAATATTTTTGAAATTAATATTTAATATTGGACTACGATATCAATATTTTATAAAGATATAGGTATAGATACTATAGTTTAGGCTGCGTTTGGTAACGCTTTTCGGAAGTACTTTTTTGCTTTTGAAAGCAAAAAATTACTTTTAAAAGCAAAAGTACCGTTTGGTAACGCACACGAGAAGCAATTTACTAAAAGCAAAGAAGCAATTTTATTGCTTTTCACCGGAAGCAACAAAACGTTGCTTCTCAAATTTTTTACAAAATTGCTTTATTGCTTTCAAAGCCCCTCAATACCCTATTGCTTTATTCCTATATTAAAGATGATGCCTCCATACTCACTTAAGAAGCAATAACGTATTGTTATTGCTAAAGCCGGCAAAATGCCACCCGACCTGACGGGTCAACCCGATTATAAATGGGTTGGGTTGACCCGTTTATTAATGTAACGCCCTGGATCCGGGTTACGTAAAATAACCGTAACTCGTACCCAAAGGTTAATTAAAATTCCACAGGATCAACAGAGTAAGGGAAAAACATGAAATAAAATAATATAAAGATTCAAATGCATGATATCAAGGTTCACTAATTTTCCCAAACATATCCAAAAGTAATACAGGTTCATAATAAAAACTCACTAAATTAAATAAAACCAACAACTAAGATCTACTCAATAAAGTAATCCTCCTCACGATACTCCGGATAGTCCACCGGATTATCAACCCCCACGGTATCGTCCTCGCCTAAATCTGAAAACAAAACAAAACAGTGAGATACGACGATCTCAGCAAGTAGCAATGCATGCACAAAAATACAGTTATAACAGTTCTAAAACATGCACAAGTTATAATCAATTAAGTTACGATTAACCTCGGTTAATCAGACTAATCTCGGAAATACATCGACAATTACAAATTCGGAAAACATTATATATTGGGACTCGTGAAGTTTGTCTATTTTGTGTGGCTAAGCACTAGAGTTCCAGACAATCCAGTCTAACACTGCAACAGCTCGAACATCCAACATCGTCGCCCTCATGGCGGAAAACTCAAGTGACCTCACCATCATGGTGGAAACGGAGTTGCTGCAGCACTTCCCTCATGGAAGGCCTCTGCATCATGGAGGAAACGCATGAAGGAACTCTAGACTTACATCCAGACAAAATGTACAAATTTCACCTATAACTCGACTGTGGATCCACACTAAGTCTCGCCCTTTTAAACTTTGGTAAAATTATCATATAAAGTTCAAGTTTAACATGTACCCATGCTTATAGTGAAAGAAATCATTTTACAGTTAATAACACCAAATTCTGTTTCAAATAGTCACCAAAACCATCAAACAATGGAAATTTCCAACATTCGGCACAATCGGTATCATACTGTACAATTTACTCAAAATGGAAAACAAACAGCAATAACTAAGAATCCAATCCAAAACTTTTTAGTTCATAACAGCATTTCAGATAATTCAAGAGGTAGAGCAAATTAGGTATTCAACAAGAGCTTGAATTATAGTTCAAAAATAAAACCATTCGGATAACCACTATAGATCACCAAGCTTACATTTGTTAACCTTCTTCTCATTTACACTTCCACTCATGGTTCCCTCATTTTTATTGTTAAACTTAAACTCTTATAGATTACTAACAGTTCTGAGATCTTCTATTTAATTTCTGAATAACTCCGATGAAATGAGGGAATAGACTTGCTACACTTATTTGCTTAAAGAAGTATTCTCTATATGCTGCAGAAATTTTATAATCTATCCTAGTATTATGCTTCTCAACCATTCTCTTATTCCATAATATTAATTTGGCATCCATAATATTCTAATATACATAGAGGTTAGTTAGATCTTATTAAAACTCATGAGTACAGCTTTAAGAAGCTAAAAGTGTCATTATGCTCACAAAACACATCTGCCGCACCTACTGTTTTCTTTGTGCTGGGCGCCAAGTTAGACCAGAAAAAAATATAGCTAGCTAGTGCTGACCTCCCAAGAGGTCAACAACACTTGGCGCACCTTGCACCAAGCACAAACCTGAACTACAATGAATTCTTCAACTTTGACTAATCCCATTTTTCAGGGACTGAACTTTCTTTATTCATTTATAAACCTGGACTACAGCAGTGCACTACAACAGTTTTGAAGATCATCCCAATGATATGATTATACCAACTTGAACTTAATCAAAACAAGATTAATAAATCTCATAGACCAAACATCCAATTAAGAACAGAAAATAGATACTCGTTCCATTCAGTTTTAACTCCTTCGGATAACTAGAAATCCATACTATCATGCTACTTTGAAGTGCCACTTGCATAATAAAACAATATCATCTAATTGATCATCCTTAACTACTGTAAAAGTATTCTAAACAGCCTTATAAGAGCAAAAAGATTAAATGCCAAAAACAGAACCTGAATATGTATTTTGTTTAATCAAATTCTACAGATCTATATGTTCATAAACCACATGAAATCATGAACTTATGGAAGATGCTACTTGCTGTTCCATTCTCCAGATTTTTCGGCAGATTCTAGTTCTTCATTTCTGAACCAAATGCTTCCATTCTAAACATGTCTAACATTATTAACACCCTCTAAATAACATCTCTAAACTAACTATCATATTCGTCCAAACATGAACAGAACAAAGCTTACTATCATAAACGTCCAAACATGAACAGAATATATCATATTTGTTCCATTCAAAACTAAGCATTGAGATGCTCACAATTCACACGAAAATCATGATATTTTGAAAGGCTACTTGCCTCTAGTTTTTCTGGAGTTTGACTTCTGCAAAACAGCAATGAAAACTAATGTTTTCCACGACCAGCAATCCCTCACAAGGTGGTTTAAAACCTGAGTTTTCTGTTGAACGATTTTCCACTCTAACAGGAGAGGATGTCTTCTTCTTTCTTCTCCAACAGCAAAGGGGCGACTTCCTCTTTCTTCTCCAACAAATCTCTCCACTCTCTCTAGATTCTTAGATCTGAGTTGCATCCATTTTTTTCTTTTTTTTTGCCTTCTCCAAAGCTGTAACTGTTGGTAACGCCCGGAGAGGAAGCAAAGGTTACAATCAGCAAACTCCATACGGTTTTTAAAAAAAACTGTTTTTCTTCTAATTTTGATCAAGTGTAGTGCCCTCCACTATAATACCTACACCAAGTTTACTTACTTTCAACTAAATCTCTTTTAACTCCCTCATGATCCACCGGTGTTCCACCACAAAATTTCCTACACCCACTAAAATAAAATACTAACTAATAGCTAACCAAATTAATAGCTAATCAAATTAATAGCTAATCCAATTATTAAATAATAACTCATATAACACTTGAAATTGAAACCTAACTTTACTTACTTTAGTTTAGATAAATCCAACCATTTAAGAATTTTACCAAATTGCCCTTGGACATTGCTCACCTGAAAACCAACATAGAAATGAAAAGATTTTCTAATTATTATTATTTTTTCAAAATAAAATACCCAAAAATTCGGGGTTTTACAATTAATTGGGTTGGGGTTTCCCCAACCCGCCAGTAATCGGGTCAACCCAATTATGACCCGCCAACCCGACAGGTAACCCGATTTAAAAAAAAGATGACAAAAGTATCATGTTTCGACCCGATTAACCCCAAACCCGACCCGAACCCGGTACAACCCGATCCAATTAACCCCCCAATCCTATTTTAATAATATTTTTTGAAAAATAAAAAATAAAAATAATAATAAACGGGTTGGCAGGTTGAACCCGTTTATTGGCGGGTTGGGTTTGGGTGGGGGTTTTCCAACTCGCCTTAATTTAGTCCAACCCGATTATGACCCGACCCAAACCCGATTGTGTACGATACTTTTATGGAAGCAAAAAGCAATTTCTATGTTACTACAATTACCAAACATGCTTTTTTACTTCTTAGAAGCAAAGCAAAAGTTTACCAAACGCATTTGCTTCAAGAAAAGATCTTTCAAAAAGCATAAAATTGCTTTTTTGCTTTCTTGCTTTTAGAAGCAAAAAAGCAAAAGCATTACCAAACGCAGCCTTAATCTCTAATCTAGGTATAATAAATAAATATAAAAAACGAAATATTATTGTTAAAATAAGTGATTATTCAGTTTCCATCCATCAACAAAAAGGATCAAAATTGAAAAGAATCAGGAACACTGTCTAATTATTTATTGAACTTTGATAATGTAATTTATATTAAACACTATATGCCTTTTTTATCTTTCATCTTGTCTCATCATAATTAAACATTATTGAAATATGTTACTTAAATTCATATTAAACACTATATGCTTTATTTTTATAACGACTATCTTTCGTCTTGTCAGCTTATTATTTTTTATTTTTAATCTAAATAAAATTCCCACCACATGCATATTTACTAGTCATAACAAATGGGTGCATGGGTGTAGGAGAAATTGGGTGCTCGTTAGAATGTGAAGTTGGGCTGGACCCCTAACCCGACCTAAGAAACACTTAACTCAAACCACAGGGGGCGGGTTGAAGCAGGCTACCCGATTGATCCAACCCACTGCCACCCCGAACCGAGGAGTAAAAACTGAGAGTAGCGAATCGAAAACCAATTTGAAAATTGAAGATGGCTCTCTCTCTGTCTTGTTACAACAATTGGGATCATGGATGTTAATCGCAGAAAGACAATGAAAGAAAAGGAAGAGAAATTTTTTAGAAAAGGAAGAGAAATTTTTTAGAAAAGGATAATATAAAAATGAATTTACAATTCGATCTAGGTTAGGTCTCACCTACCATCTCGTCCCGTTTCTTTTACCAACTCCGCAATGTAAACAACCTCCGACCCCTCTTCTTCCTCTTCCCTGCTTGAAGCGTCTTTTACTCTCCGGATTTCTTCGAGCATGTCTTCTTCCTCCATCGGAGATTCTCCTCATGTCATCACTTGCAAAGGTAATTCAATCTTTTTTAAATCTGGCAGTTTTTTCGTTTTTTTTTTTTGGCTGAATCTTTATTTATTTAGTTTTCAAATTTTCAATATTGGTTTGAATTTGTTTAGCTGCGGTTGCTTGGGGACCTGGAGAGCCTTTGGTGATAGAAGAAGTGCAGGTTGATCCACCGGGACCGATGGAAATCCGGATAAAGATCGTTTGCACCTCTCTCTGTCGGACTGACGTGACGCAATGGGAATCGAAGGTTTTGATTTGTTAAATCTTGTTTCTTCATTCGTCTTTTTGTTTTTTTTGCTAAAATAGTAATTACGAATTTTTAATCCAATTTAGAGAATATTACGAATTTCCATAAGGCTTGCTATAATGTACGAACCATAATACTTGGTAAAAAAGAAGCAATATATGCATAGTTTGAGTATTCTTGAGGTTGAGGATTCTGAGATTGATCTATGAGAAAATGAGGAAAAGAAAAAGCCAATGAGGTAAGAAATTATCACAGTTGAGACTAAGAATTAATCATAGTAGGTTAGATGGGCTTGGTGCAACGATTGAAATTCTTAATTATTTGTCATAGTAAGTCTTGGGATTTAGATTTATTTTTTTAATTTGCAGATTGGAAAAAAGTTATAAGAGGTCTAGATGGGGCAAAGCTAGGAAAATACATTAATTTTGTACTTAAGGACCATGCCTCTTTCCAACCTAATTTAGGTTGACAATTCTCTAGCAATCCCACTGCATGGGGATGCATGTATATAGGCACAACACAAGTTGACATGTCAAATCTTATCTTTCTGTTGTTTAAAAGCTCTAAACGCAACAACAAAATGCCATATACCAATTAGTTTGGTTGGCAACGTGAATCTTGTTACCCTATCCCAATTTGTCAAAAGCTATATCTTTAGTCATTTTTAAGAATCCAATTCCTTTTTGATTAACTTGGTCCAAAATTTTTTGGGACTTCCTCTTGCTATTCGAGATCCTTCAATGACTACCCCTCATACTTTCTCAGTGTCACCATATTAAGTCTTCACATTAGATGTTCAATCCATCTTAATGTATTTTCCTTTATCTTATTTCTTATCTGGGTGATACATGGACTCTATTAGATATATTAATTCATTATCATATCTTGTTTAGTCTTACACATTCATCTTGTTATCCCTTTCTCAGCATCTCTCATTGTGCATATGTTGCTTCTTTGTTGCCCATAATTTTGATCGGTGCCATAATTTGGTTGCAACTACTATTTTGGGGTTCATTTGTTTGTTGATAGCTATTTTTTGGGGGTGTTTATTTGGTATTATGTTAAGAAGCTTTGATGATAAGGGATTTTTGTCCTTAGTTATATCCAAGGATCGACTTTTCGGTGATTTGGGGTGCGCCGGTAGGCGGCCGAAACGAAATTCTGACGAAATTTCGCTGGAATTCCGACGAAATGGCTCGAAACAGAATTTTTGGCGAAATCGGCGGCACGCCGCCGAAACGCCTTTTTTGATTAAAAAAGATGAAATTTAACTGTCAGAAGGGCCATTTCGCCGAAATTGGCGGCACGCCGGCGGCACGCCGACGAAATGCCTGTTTTAAAAATAAAAAACATAATTAAGCTAAAATAACATAATAGACATGATTTTATACAATTTATATGCAAAAATAGATAGAATAAATAAGTATTTGATCTAATTTATGAACAAATAGTCAAATACAAACACATGAACATAAGCAATTACAATGCTACAACTGTAAGCACATTACATCACACTTTGTAACATGTGTTACATACTTACATGCATAAAACAAAGTCATAGCCTCATAGGCACATAGATTAATAATCATAAAAATTAAAAAGACAAATTGCAAAAAATGCAAAATACAAAGTAGAAGTCTACAAGAGAGTCAAGAGATAAGAGACAAGAGTCACAAGATTACAAAGTACAAACTACAAAGATCAATAAGAAGTAGAATGTCTAGAAGGCTGGAAATGCTGATGTTGTTGCTGTCGTCGTCTCTCAAGCATGTGAACATATCGCCTCCATGACGTGCGCCCTGCGTACTGACTTCTGTAACGACGCACAACCTCCTCATACTCATCCTGATCTAAATCCACAATAAAGCCCACAGGAGGACACTCATCATAATACTCCCTCATAATAATAACACCCGCATCCTCATCTTCTTCCTCTTCCTCCTCCTCCTCCTCCTCTACTACGACTGGTGGAGGATAATAACCATATGGATATGGGATAGCTAGGACTGGCACTGGCACTGGCACTGGCACTGGGACATACCCATATCCGTATGCAGCTGGATATGGAGATGGTGCAACTGGATATGAGGGAAAATCAAATAACCCATAGCTGCCAGATGTGTGAAACTGCCCAGGATATGGATATGCATATCCTCCATACTGCCCACTCTGATCCCCATAACTACGTGAAGATGTACTGCTAGATCCCTCCATGTCCATACTCATAAACGATCGAGACATCTCATCCTCGTCCTGGGCACCAATCCTCTCCTTCCCCTTACCCCGCCTCTGAAAAGTACGTGGCTCTGGATCTGACTGATCACCCTGACTGTATCGCCCTCCATGGTGGGTGTCCTGGGTGGCATGTGTGTACACTGCCTCCCCAGTGAAAGGACTAACCCCTGGCCTATGTGATTGTCCTCCACCTCCCTGATGATCATTTCCACCATCATCGTCGTCGTCATCATTAGACCCTCCACCATCCCCACTATGTCCATCCTCCCCACTATGTCCATCCTCGGAGTCAGACTCTGTACCCTCAACTGACTGAACTGGGACTGAGGGCGTCGCTGCTGCTGTAGAAACTGAAGGGGGCACTACGCTGGTATCTCTATCAAAAGAGTCAACAGAAGGAAATCCCCTCTCTTCCTCCATAACAGCATCAACATCAATCCCCATCTCTGCTGCGGCGCGAGCAACGACTGAACTTGGCCCACCATTAGGCTCGTCTAACTCCGCAGTCCTCACCCATTCTGAGAATGGGTTGTCTTCATCAATCCGGGTGCTGCATAGGATGTCCAGAGGGTCGTCAACATATGCACTACTACGCTGTGTCTCGATCTCCAGCTGTTTCGCTCGTAATCTCATGTTGTAGTGACAAAACACGAGCTTTTGTAGCTTCTGATAGGCCAGCCGGTTCCTTTGCTTTGTATGAATCAACGCAAAGGTGCTCCAGTTACGCTCGCAAGCAGATGAGGATGCAGTCTGAGCGAGAATCCGACACGCAAGCTTCGACACAGTGGGAGCACAACCTCCGTACATGGCCCACCATTCGCCTGAAACGTGTAATGATTTTCAATAAGCATAAAATAAATTTAGAAATTCTAAATGATTTACCAAAATGTAGTAAATTACATACATGGCATCATCGTACTCCGCGAGGCAATGGCAGTCGTCATTCCAAATGATTCCATTGCATCTCTAAACTTGATCAACTGCAAGAGCATGTTCAGAATTTAGTAAAAATTGAGGAAAAGATTCCAAATTACAATTGATAGAGCACTTATTTATTATTTATATAGAATTTACCTCATTGCCGAAATCTGCCTTCCCGGTAGAATTGGGATCGAGGTGGGAATAAACCATCAGCACAGCTGTCCACATCTCTGCGCGCATCCCAAGGTTGTCCTTGTAGTGATATTTTGGGTTAAAGTAATGTGCTGTTATTGTGTTTGAAAAGAAAATGAGAATTAATAAACAATTTAGCATTATCAAAGAAGTATAAGTATAAAAAAAATCAACAAACCTTAATTAATATTATAAATTAATTACCTGCCAAAAGTATGGGATGCTCCATCGATTTAATCCAACGATCATCAATGATCTTGTGGACCCACTGGTAGGACGACTCTGCGGCAATTTGAACTTGTTCTTTCATCACCCTCATGCTCTCATAGATGGAACCGAGGGTCGGGTATGAATCTGTATCAACAATCCGTAGCACCCTGTAAATGGGCTCCAATATATCGACAACTTCCTTCACACCATCCCAAAAGCTGCCACGAAGAACGATATCCTCTACTTCCCTCCCCTTCTCAGTGCGACTATGAGAGCAAGCACCCCAATCCTCACTAGTAAATAAGGTTCTCAATCCTTGCTTGTGTCGGAGCATGCTATCCAAGGCAATATAATTTGTACCAAATCTAGTAATCCCTGGCCTGATTATATCTCCATGACATACTGCTCTCATCTTCGCTAACACATAATTATGATTATAAATAAATGTAGTCAACTTCCGAGCATCTTGTAGTGTCTTCTTCACCCTCTTCCTCTTCCCAATGGCCTCTAACATCAGGTCTATACAATGTGCAGCACAAGGGGTCCAGTATATGGGGTACTTCGCCTGTATCATTTGACCAGCCTTCTTAAAGGCACTCCCATTGTCTGTAACAATCTGTACAACGAGATGTATCCCAACCTCTCTGATCACCTCCTCTAGTAAACCAAAGATGTACTCTGAATCCTTGATTTTATCTGAGGCATCTACAGACTTCAAAAAGACGGCCTTGCCTCTACAATAGACCATAAAGTTGATGATTGACAGCTTCGTAGGGCCTGTCCAACCATCACACATAATTGAAACCCCGAATCTCTCCCAATATGGACGCAAAGATTTAATAAATGTCAGCATCTCTTTCTCTTCATCATCCAAATAAACCCCCATGATCTCTTTCGGTGTAGGAGGTAGGACTCCAACCCCAGACTCCTGAATAACGTCAACCATACTCTTAAAATGCGGAGAGGAAGCTGCATGTGCAGGGATATGGTTGAATATGAAGAACCGAGATATGAACTTACCCATCTTCTTTCTAACTGATCCTCCACTCCAAGAATCTTTCAGCCTCTTTTGCTTCGCATCTGATGATCTATGTGTGTCAGGGTCCACAGGATAATCAGGCATTCTCGTAGAATGAGAACGCCTCAAAGAAGCCGACCCACCAGCCCCAGAATGACCGCCTCTCTCAAATCCATGTCTCTGCATCTCTCTCCGCTCAAACTCTGACTCCAGGGATGCATGGTGTGCTGCTCTATACTGGGCCCTCTCAGCCTCTGTGTCGATCCCGCTAGGGTAGACAAAATCATCATCATCCTCAGCTACCCGTGGAGGCTCTGCTAGTCTCCGTCTGATCTCGTCCTCTATAATATGCTTCGTTTTTCTGCTTTTCACACCAATCTGTAGGTGCTCACACATCTGCTTTTTAACTGCAGGTGGCACTCTATTACAATCCTTGACGTCCTTGGCACCACCTGCCAGATGCATCTTCAGTCTGGATACACCTCCCCCCTTGAATACATGACCACAGTAATTACATACTGTCTTATTTCTGTCTCCCTGATAGCGGGTACCATGCTGCCATCCAATATCTACTTTACGTCCACCCGTCTCGGCACCATCACCACTACCAGATCCTGATGCCATCACCCGCTAGGCCGCTACCTAATCACCTGAAAACAGTAGGTTACCTGTCGAAGTGTCAATTCCAAATTTCCAATTTACAAACAATTAAACAAAGTATCACTTTAGCATACCCATCTAGAAAATAATCAACTAAAAAAATAAAAGTTTGCACGCCCATCTAAAAATTGGGTGTCCACAGACTCCACACTTCACATAAATATAATCCATATTTTTACTAATTTTTTCATATTTTCTTAAAATTTTTTTAATTTTTTAATGATTTTCGGATTAAATAAACAATTATTTATTCATTTTTTACAAAAAAATAAAAGTTTGCACGCCCATCTATAAATTGAGTGTCCACGCTTCACATAAATATAATCCATATTTTTACTAATTTTTTTCATATTTTCTTAAATTTTTTTAATTTTTTAATGATTTTCGGATTAAATAAACAATTATTTATTCATTTTTTACAAAAAAATAAAAGTTTGCACGCCCATCTATAAATTGAGTGTCCACGCTTCACATAAATATAATCCATATTTTTACTAATTTTTTCCATATTTTCTTAAATTTTTTTAATTTTTTAATGATTTTCGGATTAAATAAACAATTATTTATTCATTTTTTACAAAAAAAATAAAAATTTGCACGCCCATCAATAAATTGAGTGTCCACGCTTCACATAAATATAATTCATATTTTTACTAATTTTTTTCATATTTTTTTTAATTTTTAAATGATTTTCGGATTAAATAAATATTAATTATTCCTTTTTTACAAAAAATAAAATTGTGCACCCCCATCTATAAATTAGGTATCCATGCTTCATTCATATAATATTTCATATTTTCATCCATATTTTTACTAATTTTTTTTCATTTTTTAATAATTTTTTCAAATTTTTTAATGATTTTCGTATTAAATAAATAAATAATTATTATTGTTATTGTAAATTTGTAATAGTAATACTAAATTACTAATAGTCTAATACTATAAAACATTCTCATTATATTATTAATATGTTATTTTTAAATACATAATTAATTATTTTCGTATTAAAAAAATAATTAAAATTTATTTTTAAATGATTTTTCGTGTCAAATAAATTAAAAAATACTAATTTTTGGAGAAAAAAAAAAGTAACAACACCCATCGATAGATCGGGTGTTGTTACATAACATATAAAAAAATTAGTACAATCTAAGTTAATTACAAGCATAAAAAAGGGAAAAAACATGATTACCTCAATTTTACACTCTTCAAGGCTTCAAATCACACAAAAACTGATGGAGATTGCAATCCCAAGCTTCAATCCTTCTCTATCTTCGATTTGGAAGAGAATGGAACAGCTAATTTGAAGAAATTCAAAAAAAAAAATTGAAATTTGGGGGTTTTCGAAACCCCCAACTTCTGTTCGTCGAGATTTCGCCAGTTCTGGCGAAATCTCGACGGCACCTCACCTTTTTAAGGCGCGTGCGCTCATTAGTAACCCCAGCGCTTCGCTGGGGTTACGCGAAACGCAGCGAAATTTCGCTGCGTTTCGCTGGCACCTCAGCGAATCGCTGAGGAGCCAAAATATTTTATATTTTCCCTGCGTTTCGCTGGGATTTTGCGAAACTCAGCGAAATTTCGCTGAGTTTTGCCGGCACCCCAGCGAAACGCAGGGGCGAGTGTTTCGATTTGCTTTTTCGTGCCGCTAAGGCACCGAAAAGGCAAACCTTGGTTATATCATAAAATAAGATGAAAAAGGGGCATGAACAATAAGTTTAGTTTACAAATACACATTGTATAACCTGTTTCCTCTACTTTCTTTCGTTGCAATATTTAATTTTTTTCATCTATTCAGATTTTTGAAACTTGACTCTTACATCATAGTAGGCCCAATGATTTTTTTGAAAAATTTTTCTTTTTAGTTTTTGTGAAGCACATTAAATTGACAGTTTAGAAGGACTTCTATACTTAAGCCATCCAGATCTAATTTTATGTGCAACATTCATATTGAGATATTTCTCTTTTCAGATAACTAATCCATGATAATGGAATTGATTACTTTTAGGACCATTTGATTCTAAATTCTTAGCCTTGATTCATCTTTACTATTACTTTTGCTAAAGTTACATTCCACATATTAGGTCTTAATTCAACTTATTCTAAAGACTATTGGTTTTAGGGTATCCCTTCATAATTCGAGTTTTGTATTTACTCCCTCTGCAACAATTTGCCAAACCTTATCACCTATAAATAGTATACACTAAGGCATATCTTCTGTTGCGAATAGTGCAACATGAATAGTAAAATAGATAAGAAGAAGAAGAAGAACACGCAGATTTTAAGTGGTTCGGCAATGTGCCTACGTCCACTATGCATGGCAAAAAATTCTACTAAAAAGTCCTTCCCCCCTTAGACCCAGAATATGAACGACTGTTTCCAATATCTTATATGTCCATTTTTTCCACACTTGAACAATATGGTGTACATCTTCCGTGTCCATTCTTAGAATTAAGGTCCGTACTTGATGAAACATGGTTTGTTTAAGTTTAAACATTTTATTGTAGCATATGGAACTCACGTAGTTTCTTGATGAAACGTGGTTTGTTTTGCCATGTGAAGGGTTGACGTGGCCGATCTTGATTTCCCAGCTTTTATGGAACTCTCTACATGGGCCATGAGGACTATGCCCTTAACCCAGTTAAGCCCCATTTGGTACCCAAATATTCGGCTGTTATCATTTGTAAACTCAGCTGACAAATTGCTTAACAGCGTCTACTGTTCTCAGCAAGAATGGTGTCAGACCAAGGTGCTTTCTACTTGGCAGTTGTATTTAGGGATGAAAAATGGTATTGGATGAGGATGGTGAGATATTACATTTACAAGGGTGGTGTATTTAGGATGACTCTTCAACTTTGTTCTCATGTGTGAAAATCATATTGAAGTTCCAACACCTCTAAAAACACTAATTCTGCTATTACCTGGCCAACAATGGAATGGTTCTCTTAAAATAACTCCAGTGTTATTTCAAAGTCATCCTAAAATGACAAGAACTGATAGCATCTGGAAGTTGGTTTCTGGACAACTACCTGTTCCCAGATGATCACTTTAAAGCTTTACATATGACACTTGTGAAAAGCAAGAATATCTTCATTAGTTCCTGATTAGAACCTTCCATGGTTCTTTTACAGATTTAAATACTGATATCCTGCATAAATTTATACACTTATAACCATTTTTGCAAGTATGATTGTTGAATTTTAGCATGTGTTGGTCGTCTTCCTTTATTGTTGCACTTGGTTTGCTGAAGAACCACCTGGACACCAATAACTGTCCTAGATGTTGTATGATATCAAATTATTAAAGAAATAAATGGAAAAAAGGAAAAAAAAATAAAAAACTGCAAGACTCATGTTTTCTTCTCTTTTTCCTTGGTCAAATGCAATTCTCTAATTTTGACATTCCCTTATGTCTACATTTTAAGGTGCACACAACTCTATTTCCTCGGATTTTTGGCCATGAAGCATCAGGGTTTGTTCTACTTCTCTTCCCTTGTTTTAATTTGAAATTTTGAATGTGGTAATAAGTTTTCCATTCTTCCATTTGTTCCATCTGATTGTTGAGCCACCTCTTGGATTGAAAACATCACCTATAAAATGGTCCTTCTTGGTCAGACAATTCAGTTACTTGTTACATGTTATTGGAACCACACACAAAAGCAAGAGCTTTAAACATATGCAACTTACTATTTTCCAACTCTGGATACTTAGGATAATTGGTTTGATTCAGTGAGTGATGATTAATTGATTGGACAGCATGAGTTATTGTCAAAAATGTACACTGTATGGCATATTTATAGGTTATTAGGTGTAATCCTTTCCACAGTTCCTTTTAAACTTACAAAGTGAACAATATTAAATGTTCCGCATGCAATTTCGCAGGATTGTTGAGAGCATTGGAAAAGGAGTAACTGAATTTGCAGAGGGGGATCATGTCCTTACATTATTCACCGGGGAATGCATGACATGCAGACATTGTACCTCAGGTAGAAGTAACATGTGTCAAGTGTTGGGGTTGGAAAGGAGAGGTGTAATGCATAGTGATCAGAAGACCCGCTTCATGATAAGAGGGAGGCCCATTTATCATTATTGTGCTGTGTCAAGCTTCAGTGAATATGCAGTGGTGCATTCTGGGTGTGCTGTTAAAATCAGCTCTGCTGCACCAATGGAGAAAGTATGCTTGCTTAGTTGTGGAGTAGCTGCAGGTAAGTTTTTCTCTCTGTGTGTTTCTTTTTTTTCTTTTAGCGGTAACCATAGTGGCTGGTAAGTGTTGTCTTATTTGATTTCCATCATGTGATATATTTTTTAATCTTCCTTCTTTTGGTTCTTCTATTTATTTGACTTTTCATATTTTGAATAGATGTTTTATTGAAATGAAGCATCCTAATTGACACATCTTTCTAACTTGTTGCACTTTAACTTAAATTCTTGCCTTATGGATTGGAAAATGCTTAATTTGGACTATTATACACTTGAGAAGCCTTTTGTATGATTTGTGTGCTATATTTCTAATCTTGGTTGTTATGTCAACCAGTTTGACTCAAATTGGAATATCAAAATCACCAAGCTTGAGAATATGTTTTTTTTTGCAATTAGTGGATCGAATTCTCCTATGATTTTTTTGGTTCATTTTCCAATAGCTTGAAAATCTTGTGCTCATGGTGTATTCCATGGAGTTTATAAGTTGTGATAAGGGTGTTGGACTCATCTTCAAGTAAGGCTTATGCACTTATTAGATTGCGTTCATAGTAGTGAAATTTCACAAAATATTGGATTTGGCTAAGTTGAACTTGCTATTAATCCATCCAATTTTGTTTTATGTTTATTTACTTCATTTTTCAATTTTTTGACATAGTTCTCATATTTATATTTGTTTCGGAAACCATATGCCTATGTTGTATTCCATGGGGTTTGTAAGTTGTGAGGGTGGTGGACTCATCCTCAAGTGAGGCATATGCACTTACTAGATTACCTTTGTCGTTTCAAATTTCACCAAATTTTCTTGAAGTTCATAAAATTTCAGTTTGGCTAAGTCGAAAAAACAATAATGTTATTACTCTTGTTTGAAAATTTTGCAAAATTTTTGGACAAAATTTTGCTCCCTACAAAATTTCTTTTTGTGCCTATTGTGATTAAGTTTTTGATATGAACATGGAAGAGAAGAAGATGAAAGTGGGAGAGAAGAAGATTGACCTTCCTCGCGTATAACCTTCATTATATAGGCCTTTTGCCAAATCAATACAATTAATACTGAATATTCCCCTCTCCTATTATGCTTATTTCCATAAGAAGTCCCTTTACTATTATGCCTATTTCCGTAACACTGCAATATTCTTATTTCCATAACACTCCCCCTCAAGCTGGGGCATATATATCATATAAGTGCAGCTTGGAACAGATAAACCTTAACCGATTACAACTCAATGATTTTGTAAACATATCAGCAAGTTGGTCTCTGGACCTCACAAACATTGTACATATTTTGGCACTTACTATCTTATCCCGAATGAAGTGACAATCAACTTCAATGTGCTTAGTCCTTTCATGGTAGACTGGATTAGATGCAATATGTAGGGTCTTGACTATCGCATAACAATGGAATAAAAGTAAAAGGTGAGAAACCAATCTCTTGAAGAAAATGTTGCAATCATGTCAACTCACTAGTAGTATAAGCCATTTTCATGTATTTTGCTTCTACACTTGATACTACTGTTTGTTTCTTACTCTTCCAAGTGACAAGGTTACCACAAAAAAAAGTACAAAAACCCGTAGTAGACCTTCTATCTGATGGAGATCCCGCCCCGTTTGCATATGTAAACCCTTCTACTCTAAGGTATCTATTTGGTTTATACAATTGCCCAAGACCTAGAGCCTTTTTTAACTATCGAATAATATGTATGACAGCTTCCTAATGAAAAACTC
Source organism: Buxus sempervirens (assembly GCA_947561395.2). Taxonomy (NCBI): domain Eukaryota; kingdom Viridiplantae; phylum Streptophyta; class Magnoliopsida; order Buxales; family Buxaceae; genus Buxus; species Buxus sempervirens. The sequence continues at coordinate 16,220,171 of OX387185.1, forward strand.
GAGGAGCATCCAAAAATTGGCTAATGACACTAATAACATAAGAAATATCTGGTCTTGTGATAGTAAGATAGTTTAATTTCCTACTAGTAGACAATATTTACCTGGATCTTTAAACTGTTTTCCTTCATCCTTCAACAGTTTCATATTATGATCCATAGGAGTATCAATTGGATGAGCACCTAAAAGACCCGTCTCGTCTAGCAAATCAATTGCATACTTTTGTTGAGATAAATTGATACTTGTACAAGATTTAGCAATTTCGATACCAACAAAAAATATCAAAGTTTTCCGAGATCTTTTGTCTTAAAACGTTGTTTTAAAAACTACTTCAATTGAGCTATCCCATCGGCATTATCACCACTAATCACAACATCATCTACATACACCACAAGAATAACATAACCTGCATCACTTCGCAACGTTATGTTACATGGACAGTTTACACAACCCAAAGTACCCGTGTCCGACACGACATGACATGGGTATGGGTATGGGATATGTGTCGGATCCTTCGCATGTTCTCTTGGACATGATAACCAAGATTAATCAAAAAATAATTAACTTGCAAGTAATGAATCAAAAAATATAATATTTTTTCCAAAGAGAAAATGCATATTCTCAAACTCAAAAATTGCAAGCAGTGACTTAAAAAGAAAAATATAGTAAAAAAAAAGGAAAAATATAAATATGAAAGCTAGGCTTCTAACTGGCATTATTGACATTTACTTGGAGACTTTTCAGCCGAATCTCAGTATCCTTATGCAAATTTTGGACACTTCTCAACCGAGTCCCTGTATCCTAAGTTTTGACGGTAAGATGAATCCGACTTCTAGACACATACCCACACCCGACACTCATACCCAAGTCCATGTAACATAGTCGCAACGAAATACTGAGTGATCAATCTGGTATCTCTGTAAACCAAACTCTAGCACAACCTCAGAAAACTTCCCAAACCATGCCCTTGATGACTGCTTCAACCCATACAGTGCCTTTAACTTGCAAAAACAATTCTGGTACTCCCCCTGAGCAACAAACTCTGGTGGTTGCTCCATATACATCTCTTATTGCAAATCTCCATGAAGGCATGTTTAACATACAATTGAAACAAGGGCTAATCAAGATTTGTAGTAACAAAAATAAGGACACGAATGGAGGAAATTTAGCAATGAAGGAAAACTTCTCATCATAATCAATACTATAGGTTTGTGTATAAGCTTTAGCAACCAATCAAGCCTTCAAAATCGATCAACGGACCCATTGTGATTAAACTATGGAACATAAATCCACTTGCAACCTACGTCTAATGTAGATGTCTTATATTTCACCCATACCCAGTATCCATTGGGCCTTCCCATAGGCCCTGATCCAGGAGGTTCATTGGTGGGGCCACGAATGACTCGAATTTTTGGGGTACTAGTTACTGTGGAGTTGATTTCTAGGGTTGCAAGTTAAGTTTGTGAGATTTGCTGGTTTTTGCTGTAAAGAACAGCTTTGTATCTTGCATCCAGATTTCTAGTGGAATCCTCTCGTCATCTTCTCCCATGGACATAGGCTTTAAAGCCAAACCATGTAAATCGTTTGTCTTGTTCTTGTTTATCGTTTCTCCTTTTACTATTTTCTGCTATCTCAATTTGGGTTATTCCGCAACACTATGGGATGTGTTCCAAGTGGTAAAGGAATAAGCTCCAAAGTTTTGTTCTCATGCAAGGCTTCCATTTCTAATTTCATTGCTTTCTACCACCTGGAATTAGATAAAGCATTTTTCATTGTCTTAGGAACAAAAACACTAGAAAGGTGGGAAGTCAAACAAGAAAATGAAGGAGACAATAAATCAACAGTAACGTATTGGCTAATAGGGTGTTGTGTGACACAAGTACGCTTACCTTTGTGGAGAGCAATGGGTAATGACTCAATATTAGAAGAGATGATAGCAATAGGATTTGTAGATGGCAAGGTGATTGCTTGAGGCATAGGAGCTGGTGATTGAGGCCTTTGAGTATAAACCTGTAGTGGAGGAGGAAATTTTAATGGTTTCTCCTCTTGAAAAGGAGGTGAAGCTGATTCTGATTTAGGAGATGTAGTAGAAACACCAATCGGGAAATATGGAACTTGAGATGACTGCTATCTGAAAAATATGGGGTGGATTCATGGAAAGTGACATCACCAAATACAAAGTAACTCCTAAGATGTAGATTGTAGCAACGATAACCTTTCTGTGTGTGAGAGTAACCAAGGAAGACACACTTAATCAAACAAGGATCAAGTTTGTCGCAACTAGGACTAAGATTTTGAACATAATAGACACATCCAAAAACTTTAAATGGCAATGATTATTGTGGAGATGACAGAAATAGAAGAGAAAATGGAGATGCTCCGTCCAAAATAGAGGATGAAATGCGGTTAATGAGATAACATGCAATAAGGACAGCATTACTCTAGAGCCTTTTGGGGACATGCATATGACACGGGAGAGCACAAGTAACCTCTAACAAGTGGCGATTTTTCCAATCTTCTACCCATTTTGTTGTGGGGTATGGGTGCAAGATGGTTGATGAATAATGCCTTTGGAGGAAAGATAGGATGCAAAAATAGTAAAAGTATACTCTTTGGCATTATCTGCCCGTAAAATTCAAATTTTCTTGTTGACCTAAGTTTTGATCTTTGTGCAAAAAAGTGAAAGATAGAAAACAATTCAGAACGATTTTTCATCAAGAATATCCAAGTCATACGAGAAAAATCGTCCACAAAGGTGACAAAATACTGAAATTTATTAGATGAAATGTCGATTGGTCTCTATAAACCAGAATGTTGATTGTTCTTACATATTGTAGAAGAATGCTTATCTACGTACCATGGTCCTTGAATTTATTTTTTAATGAAAGAATAATTTTCATAAATTTTTGAGAGATTAAAATTTATTAAAATATGAAATATTTCTTAACAATTATGAAATGCAGTTAAAAAAAATTAAATATTTATATAGTCTATTCCATTTATACAAATGGTATAGGTAATTAGTCAATAATAATTTAATTATAAAAATTAAAAAAGGGCAAAAATTTTTAAAAATACTAAAAATCCAAAAATAAAAGGCCAAGCAAGCTTATATTCTAAGTTCATTTGTTAAAATGTGATTTGGATTAAAAAAAAAGGGCTAACCAAGTGCTTCCGCTACTACGTGGGGTTTGGAGAGGGTATGATGTGCGCAACCTTACCCCTGCAAGCAGGAAGGCTGTTTCTTGTGATTTGAATAATTAAATATGCAAACAATAATTTATTATAAAAATTAAATATATAAAAAATTCATAAAGGTCATAGAAGATTGTAAAATTCTTAGGAAAAATTAAGGCCCAGTCAAATTAATGAGCCCAAATTAAGGATTAGTGTGCCAACTTTGGCAATTTCACTCCAAGGCAAAGTAACTTTTCAAAATTAAGCTTAAGTGATGAATGTTGTAAAAAGACCAAAATCCCCTCCATAGCCTTCCAACAATACCCTTCCCTTATTTCTGAACTTTGCAAAAATTGCAAAGGAGCCCCAATCCTAACCCCTCTCTCTCTCTCTCTCTCTCTCTCTCTCTCTCTCTTTCTCTTCTTCTCTCTTCCCCTTCTCTCTCTGTCATTTTTTGGCAAGCTTCCCAAGGAGCATATTCACCCCCCAAAATGAGAACGCCTCTCCTCCAATACAACATCGTTCTTGGTGCTTGAAGAAGCTGCTCGTAGGTGTCTTCTGTGACGCCCCGGACCCGGACATGTTCATTAAAGGTATATGCCGGTTCCTTGACATCAGGTGAGGTACCAGAACGCATTTCTAAGTTTTAAAAACTAACCAAACAGTTATATTTTAATCCAAAAATTTTCGGAAAAACGGCTATATAACGCCTGTATTTATAAGAATGGGCTAAGCCCTCAAACCAATACCTGATAAACACAAAATATATAGATAATATACACAATTCCAACAAATAAAAAATAGACGACTACATCTACAGATTTAAAGTAAAGTTTACTAAGGTTTTCACTTCTTCTCTCTTTCTCATTTACAATTTATACACAATCCAAAAATAGACGACTACACAAAAAATACTGCCCAACCCTATCCAGGATAATAATAATCCTCCGGGTTGTAGTCGTCATCCAGCTCGTTAGTTCTGCCTACCTCAATTTGTGGTTGCTCTGCAGACTTATCTGAAAACAAAACCAGTAAAAACAAAACACACTTGAGACTAACGTCTCAGTAAACAGCATAATGCATGATAAGAACATTTTATGCAGTTTCAAACAGTAAAATAGCATGATAATATAATATACCATCAAACTTTGGCAACTCATGCTAAATCTATATCAATATCATGTAATGACATTACTTCGAATTCTGTGGAATCATAAAACAGATAAAATCAGATTAATCCAAACCACGATTTCAGTAAAGTCTCATGTAATAACAAAGATTTAATTCACTTGTCCAATTCATCACCTCACGACTTACAATGGAAAGATCTAGCTAGGATCGCTCTTCCAAAGCGGAGCACTCAAGCATGAGACATGCATGAGCTGGCAAATACAACCCAGTCCAACCATAACAAGTTAGTGATCTCTTCAAACCATCGAGTTAGTGATCTCTATTAGACCATCAAGTTAGTGATCTCAATGAGACCATCTAGTTGACTTTACGGGTTGCTGTGGCACATTCTGAGGAGGATGCAAGTTCACAACCCCTGGCCCTTCATGAGCTAGGGTGAACTGCCGTCCTCAACCCTCCAGAACCGTGTATCACATGCTGGACAAGATTATAAATTACACACGCAATACCCGATGAGGGAGCCACACTGGGCCTGTGTTACCTCATCCCAACACAATAGAAATTCACATTCCAAAGACCCAAGCCATAGGATTTCTTACACTGCATAGGACCTCAATCCTCAAGGCAATAACTTCTGAGTTTACAACAAATTGAGTTTTCATTGATTTTTCAGTTTAAATTCAATAATAGAATACACCAAGGTCGTTCATTTCATAATTCCAGAGTCTCAGTTGAAAGGAAGATATTAATAGGGAAAATGACAGTTGTAAAAGGGAGAAGAGACTCAATTAAGGTTTCTTTTATGGCTTTTGGTCTGAGGGATGATAAAAGTGTATTATGTTTACAAGAATCCAAGCTCCCAATGAAAGCTAATAACAATAAAGCATAGCATCGAAAAAGGGAAAAGTGAAAGGTGGTGGATGGGCTGTTCATTGTTCTTCTACACAATAAAAGGAAGAAAAGATGCCAAGTTGGCTTTAATGACAAGTATTTCCAAAACATGCATGCCCATTATTTTACAATTAGATATACATATCTTATTCCATGGAGTAGCAGTTTAGGAACTAGGATTATACTTGGTTAGCATGTGCTGGTGTGAAGCATTTTTCCTTAAATCAAGGCCTTAGCTCACTTGACTACAAAATCTAAATATTAGGTTCAAGATTAAAAGGCAATATATATATGCATCATTCTTTTCTTTTCTTTTCTTTTTTTATACAAATTAATTCTTGTTTTGTTTGGCAGTCTAATAGTAGAAACCAGTAATGATCAATTTCTACATCTCTCTACCACCACAAGCCCTGTATCCAATGGATTTAAAATCTTCAAGAAATCTATAAACACTACAAGGTCAAGCTACAGAGATCAATAGCAAAAATTTCTGTAAAATGTATTGTTTTCCAACATTTAACCATGAGTTGGAAGAAGCCATTATATCTTCAAGAAAACCTAGATACACTTCAAAGTCAAGCTACCGAGACTAATAGCAAAACTTTCTATATAATTTACTATGTTCAAGCATTTAATCGTGAATTGGTGAATAATTGAAGACGCCATCACAACTTCAAGCAAAAATCCTCCAATTATCCAAACGAAGCATATTAACTAGAAAGCTTCAAATTGAACAAATGATTTCAATTGTATCGCATGTAATATAGCTTGGGGATTGCTACTCAAGTGAAAAACAAAGCCACTCAAAGAATACCACCAGAATGGAAAATAGAAGTCACTCAAAGGGGGAAAGTTCAAATCAGTAACAAGAAACCAAACGAGGATCGATAGAATCGAAAAAAAACCCAACAGAAATCGACAGAAACAGAAATAACTAGAACCAAACAGTAATCAAATGGAAATTTATCAAAACAGGATTCCATCGAAAACTCAACAGTAGTCGAATGAGCAAACAGAAATCAGAAAAACCCAACGAAAATTGATTAAATCGAATAAACTATGCTACTTACTGATTTTCGCTCAATCCACGCACACTCTCTCTATTTTCCTCTTCCTCTTTTCTCTTTTCCTTCTTCTCCTTCTCGTTTTCTCTCCTTCTCTCCACGATTTTTTTCCTCTCTTCTCTTCCTCCACTCGTTTTCTTCCTCTCTTCCAACGAACGACCAAGAGAAACGATTGCTTCCTCTCTTCTCTTCCTCTCCTCCACTCGTCTTCTTCCTCTCCTTTGCTCGATTTCTTCTCCCACGATTTCGTCTTCTCTCGTTTCTTCTCCTAACCCTAACGAACCAAGCAACAAAAACCCCAAATGCCCAATTCGTCAATTGCTTAAGTTTTTTTTTTTTTTTTTTAACCCATGGAACCCATGAGCCGGTTCATTAACTTGAACCAACCCCATGAACCACTAAACTAAACAAACCCTTTTAACCCACTAAACTAAATGAACCCACTCAACCAAATGATTTTTTTTTCCTCTATTTGTTTTTATTTAATAATTTTAAATCTCAATTCCAATTTCTAAAAATTTCTGGGGTTTTACATCTTCGAACAAAGATCGTGCTTTATTAGGGTTCGTGGGTGCTTGAAGAAGTTGCTCTTGGTTGCGATTCTACCTACAGTTAAAAGGTTTTTCCAATTGCAATGCACAAACAAATGATCAATTGACTTCTTGTCCTTCATGCAAAGAAGACAAAAAGATGGTGACAATACCCAATCTTTCCTTCTTTGCTATAAATTATCTTGAGTGTTGATCTTATTCAAGAATGGAGTCCATTCAAAAAGTTTCACCTTGAGAGGAACTTTGGCTTTCCAAAGCAAATAAACAAGAAAAGTAGGAAGATTAATGGATCCCACCTTCAGGAAATGAGACAACCAAGACTGACAAGAAAACTGATCATGAGACTCTAGCATCCAACACCTAAAATCTGGCACCTTATTATGAATGACGAACCCCTCCACATGATCAACTAAGGCTCCCAACTCATCTTTTTCACTCTTGAAGATCCCTTCTGAACTGAAGATTCCACTGTAATCCCCTCTCTGACCATGACAAAATGTTAGAAACAAAAGGCTTCCTAACTTGACGAATCCGAAAAAGCCAGGGAAAGAGTGAAGCCAAAGTTGAATCCCCCACCAAAGCTTGAAAGATATTAGAGGCAAAAAAGATTGAGACAACAACAAGATGGATTTCCAGAGACATTCATAAGGTATTCGAACACTGTGATAAATCTTGCACCCATTGTGGTGAATTTCAAATTTACTTGAGATCACTCGGCGACATAGCGCCCCCTTTTCCTGGCCAAACCTCCAAAGCCATTTGCTAAATTGAGCGGAATTATTCAAATACACATTCCCCAAGGAAAGGGCACCCACACAATCTGATCCCTACATACAACCTCCCATCTAACCAAATGAAACTTCATCTGATTTCTGCCAACTTCCCATAAAAACTCTCTGAAATTTCTCAATAATCTTCATCACCTTCATTGGAGCTCTAAACAAAGACATAAAGTAAAGTGGCAAATTGGCAAGCGATGCCTTAATCAAAGTGACCCTTCCCTCCCCCCATGGACAAATAATTCCTTTTCCACATAGACATTTTTTTTCCTTAACTTTTCTAAGACTGGTTCCCAAAACTCCAACTTCTTCACTTTGCTTGCCAACGGTACTCCAAGAACCCTACACCCCAATTGATTTGCAAATACTTCCATCATTCCATCCTCCATGTGAATTCCTGAAATACTACTTTTTGCAAGATTAACCTTAAGCCTAGACAACAACTCAAACGCCCATAGTTGTCTTCTTGTGTTTGTAAGGATGCGTTTTGCATCTGGTATTCTTCCCATAGCTGTGAAAAAAGAAAGGCAAGTACAATGTTTCCATGCAATGTATGTTAGCATCATTTAAAGCCCGCAATGTTAAACCACGCCCTAAGCCATCAAAGTAGGAGAAGATGTTGGAATAGCATCATGGTTTCATCCTGTCTCACTCTTCACTGATGCTAATTTATATTTATGGGATAGAAAACCAGATCATATGTGCATGAGTTCATGTATTCTGATTATATACATGCATGTGTATAATCATGCAAAACAACTATTAGAATTGTCAAATTTTACATGAATATACTGCTTTATAGGCTTTTATATCTATTGTTTACCATAAGAAACTAAGAAGCTGGATACTACCATAATAATATGATGATTTCCTATATCCCGTACACATTTAACTGAGCTTTCAGAATGGCCTGGCACGCATGTTCACAAGGGATTCCGGTTACCTACCACTTCTTGCAAGCACATGTACGATGCTGTAAATTGACCTTAATCTTCCACCATGCCAATTCAACCTCATACTTAAATTCAGAATATTGCCTTACTATCAATCCTCTACCCTATGTGATATTATTCCGTATGCGCTCATCAATTCTAGGGCCAAAATTGCCCTTCCACCCACTTATCTCATTATGGCGTTTGAAAAGGTACTCTCCTAACTTCACTCGAGGCTTCTCAATCAATGGCACTATTGGCAACTGCCTCTCTTCTCTCACCCACCCATTAAATGTCTCTGCAAGGTTAGAACTCATTTTATCCCCTCTCCTTTTAGGAAAGAGAGTATTAGCCCAATGGTGTGGTTCATTCTCCATTACCCAATCGTAACAATCCTGATTGAAATCTTTCATTTCATTCAATATAGCATTGAAATCATCTTCCAATCGAGCTTTTGCTATTTCACCGAGAATTTCAATTTACAAATCGTTATAGTCTTTTCGGTAACCAAATCGATTCAAAAAGGCACTAAAATTCTCCTTCAGATGTCGTAGGCAATATGCGTGACACTCACTGCCATAGACATTCCTTACAGCATCAATGATTGAAGGATTACGATCTGAAACAATAACAATCTCTTGATCGTACTCTAATGCATCCTTCAGATTCGTCAAAAACCAATTCCAATCTTCTATGTTTTCTGAAGAGTCTATAGCATAAGCAACAGGAAACATCCCATCATTAGCATCAAATGCAGTAGCCACAACCAAAGTCCTACAATACAGTCCAGTTAGAAATGTGTCGTCAATACAAAGCATAGGACGATAACCTGCCTTAAAACCATTGAGGGAACACCTATACGCAATGAACACTTGCTTGAAGCTTCCTTCATTCATTCTTGTAGAGATTGCAACACTTCCAGGTATCATTTCAACAACTTTGTTGCACAACCAAGGCACAAGTCGATAAGAGAGTGCGACGTCACTGTCTATTTTTTTTTCTTTGCTACCTCCTTACTATGCCATGCCTAATAATAAGACAATGGCATCGCATGATTTTGCTGAATGTCCTTGCAAATTTGTCTTGACAAATATGATGGTGATGATTTTATAGTTTGCTCAATTATCCTAGCGATTAGTTTGGTCCAGACTATTGGCCTTGCCATCAGGTGATCATTCACTCATAAATTTGCGATCCTTAATATAGTCCATTCCCCCCAACTTTGCTAGCCATCACTCTTCATGTACAACCATCCATACTACATCTAGCATCGATGTAAGTTCCTTTCTTCGTTACTCACTTATAGGTAAAATGATTCCCAATATAGTACTTGTATAATGCCTTTCTAAACTCAGACGCATTCCTAAATCTTTGATCGGGAACAATCTCATCTTCATATATTAACGACATAAGTGGCTGCCTATCCTCAAACCCGGCAACTACAAACTCTGATGGAACGGCTACAATAGGGTGACTATAATGCTCTGGTGTATTATAACATGCATGCCCCTATGAACCCTGCTCAAATGTGTAGAAATTATGGAGGAAAACAAGATAAGCAGTAACTATAACATCAACAAAAATGTAATCAGCGTAATAAAATACTCTTACCTGGTCATATTATTCCCAGTTGATGATCCATCTTCCATTGCTCTACTAAAATCTGTCATCCGCCCCTCATCTAACGGTCTAATGTATAAATCTCTCATTATTAAACATGGCATGCTATACAAATACATCACATAAATCAAAGTGGAGGATAAGTCATTCACTGCCCAGTAGGACTTCACTCCCTTGTGTCATGATGCCATGGCAGTAGAAATACGTTTTCGCAACTACTGTTAAATAACACCAAATTCCTTAATCCAAGATCAGAATTAAGAGGCAACAACGTAGCAGGTTTGGCTTCCGTTGTATACTTCAAAACCTTTCCATCTAATGACATTTCTAGTGCTTCTGTTACCAAGGACATGAACTCATCAAGGCATATATTTCATTGTACAGGAAATCCATTAGCATTTCTGCCAATATATGTAAGAGAGCCATCATTCTTTGTAATAATAGTTCCATCCACGTCACAATAGCATAATAAAATATCATGTGCAGCACCATTCATTGTGCTAATTCTGATTACTGATCAGATAATGTTCAGATGTCAGAACAAAAGCTACCAATATGATAACAACATAGCTACCTAATGTATGATATAATTTTACTCCACTACTAACAAAAAAAACAAAACAACCTCCCTTCAGTCTAACAACTAGCATTGTGGCCCCTGCATTGCACGAGCGAAGAGGTTCTATTAAATTTGTTAGAAATTGCAAAAAGTAAACATTTGCATCATCTTGATCAATTATATGGAAGAGAACATTGAGGAGAATGTCGTACAAGAAATTTAAATCTGATGGCTTAAATGGAAATTTCTTCCAATTGTGACTGATACATTCTACTCAAGATAAATGCCAAGATGGTAATTTTATATGGTAACTACTAAAAAATTAATCAGATATTGAGCACAATGTTGGATAATCACAAGAAAAACCTTCAAAAGACAAGCAGGGTTGCAAAGTAGTAAGATGAATGTGTAGAAACAGTACGAATATAGGGGAAAAAATATATGAAATAAACTTATCTGAAAGAATGCAGAAGTAGCTCTAATAGAAATGGAACAAGGATGTTCCACCGATAGTTGAAGGATCTGAAAGAAAAAGACGGGAGAAAGATTATGAAGGACTTGGATGGAGTTGGGAAAAGTTGATTTTGGACCTCGTAGGATTGGAAAGTGAAATTCTATTTGTTTATCTCCATGTGTGTAATTGTCCATGTGTATGTTAATATTCTTTAATTGATAATAACATTGTTTTCTTGCCTAAGTATCCCATATGCAGCTTGGATAGAAAACAAGTCAACTTAATTAGTAAGAGTGGAAAAATATATCATGAATACAAGGTGTGCAAACTCAAATTAATAAATTCAAACCAATCCATATAGAAATATAAGAACTATGCCATTGGCATTGATTATAGATGCAATCAAACTCATCTTGGAAAAGGAAAAGAAAAACAAGGCATAAATCAGATCTCACCTTCCCAGGCCCTGCAAGAAGGACAAGATTCTCAGTATTCAGAACCCGACGTTGCTGAATGGTCTCCAAACCTGTAGTTTTTCATGAAGCAAATGAATGCTATAGCCTTTTAAAAGTAGTGCGCCTTGCCTTTTGGATTCCATAAAAAACATGGACGTTGAATTAACAAACTTTCCATAACTCTAAATTGAAAGCAAACAACTGAGATCCATACAATGAGAACGTTCTATAACCTAAGATGCTTTTAGTAGCTAAACAAGGCAAAAAAAACTTAAGAATCTAAACCTATGCAGAACATGGTTAAACATTGGAAAATTTTCTTCATTGTGGTAGTAATTGTGAGGGGAACCAATGCCTCACATACCAAACTCTTGGCTTGCTTGGTTTATGGAACTCAACAATATTACCTGACATTGGAAAGAAGAAGTCCCAACAATTGAATCAATGGACTTTTTTCTGGACCCCAAAATAAACACTCATGGTGACATCAGAATCATATTTCATAAGTAATGCAACACTGATCAAGTATAACAAAAGCATTGTTATTCTTATGAATAATTACAGTATAATGTGCATCAAATATAAGACACAGAACCAGCCATACGCACCAGCTAAAAGAATCATCCATGAACAATATATGTCAATATGCATGTCTGTATCACAAAAAAAAAATGTAAACGAATAAACACCATCTTCCCCAAGACTTTGTTAGTGGTATTACCCAATAAAGCAGTATATTATACTACAAATTGACCAAAACAGTTAAATGTTTCAAGCCTTGTAATTGGGATAATGATATTAGTACAGGTCCAAACAAATTTATCTTAGAGGCTTCTAGAGCATCTCAAGGGTCAAATCAAGTCACATGGTAAGGAGGATCCACTAGTAAACCATATTCCAACAGGCTCCAGCCCACGATTGGCTCACTCACAACCCACAGAGAGACTGGAAAAAAACAATTGGACAAGAATAATTTTCTTTTCCTATCTATAGATGTCATTTGCCCCATGCTTTCAAATGATAACTATTATCTAAGGCATAAGGACAGGCTCCTGCGATACAGACATTATTATGCATTGTTCAATGGACATAAAACAGTTGAAGAGAAATGTAACTTGATAGCTAAAATCCACATCAAAATATGAGTTTGGCTTTTAGACTATCCACTAAACAATGTCAATGTCCAGCTTAATAATATACTTATTTAAACATATCAGTGTAGTAGATGAATATATTTCAACTGGTCAACAAGTCTTCATTAGTTCCTATTATTTTCTTAAACGCTTCATTTTTTTCCAATAAATTCTTCCACAATTCTGCATTCACCGAGGGGAAGGACTGAAAAAAATGAGATTCCAGCCATTCTACTTCACTTTAATGGATGACTCTCCTAGAACAAAGATTTATCAACTAATCTAAAAAGCATATTACCCAGTAGCAATCATTATCAAAACTCTCTTCAAAGTAAATCCTGATCAAATTAGAAATTCTTAGCCAATATACAATGACATGCGAACGTTGAAGCTATTTTAACTTTTGGGGAAATCCAAACCGCCTCTATTTAGAGGGATCTGAATTTTCTGTACCAAAATCTGTTCACTTTCATTTGGAGAAAACAACATTAATAGAGAAGCAAAACAAAGAAATCAAGGTGGTTTTTTGTACTTCTTTCCCTATTTTTATCTTTTGAAGTTTGAGAACGAAGCCAAGAAGTAAATAGAGTAAAAGAGTTTGAAAAACTGGAAACTAATTTAGAGAAATCATGAAGAGACGAACAAAACCAGCAAACAAAAAAAAAAATGGAATAAACTTTTAACTTTAGATAGAATCACAACCAAGAGCAACTTCTTCAAGCACCCAAGAACGATGTTGTATTGGAGGAGAGGCACTCTTGTTTTTTATTTTTTGGGGGGGGTGGTGAATATGCTCCTTGGGAAGCTTGCCAAAAAACGACAGAGAGAGAGGGAGAAGAAGAGAAAGAGAGAGAGAGAGAGGGGGGCGGGGGGGTTAGGATTGGGGTCTTTTTACAACTTTCATCACTCAAGCTTAATTTTGAAAAGTTACTTTGCCTTGGTGTGAAATTGCAAAAGTTGGCACACTAATCCTTAATTTGGGCTCTGTTATGAATCCTACATCAAAGGGTGGATGACCTCTCATCTTCTAACTCTTGGAATTCATGTAACCTCCCATCAAAGGTTTTTGGTCTCCATGTAACCTCCCATCCCTTGGGCTCTCCACCACATAACTTCTAAACTCTTGGAATTCTTAACTCCTTGATGTAGCTCATATCCCTTATATGTCTATATTCATCTATCTTTTGAGATTCCCTTGTCTATTCACATTCTTGTAACATCTTTGTAATTATGACCCTTGGCCTATATAAAAGGGTCTTGAGGAGAATGCAATGTACACAGAAGTAGAACTAATTTCCTACAAGTTCACTTGCTTTCTTCTTCTTATTTTACAACACGTTATCAGCACGAAGCTCTACCAAATCTGAAAGCTAGTGGCATTCTTTCAAAAGTCATTAGCATGGGTTCTATTGATGAATGCTAATGATGTATGCTTGGTAGATAGTGCGACAACTCACACAATCCTTAAAAATAAAAAATATTTCCAATGTTTGAAACATAGCAAAGCCAATGTAAACACTATATCGGGTTCATCGAATCTGATTGAAGGCTCCGGAAGAGCATATATATTATTGCCCAATGACACAACATTGTGCATTGATGATGCTCTATTTTCTCCAAGATCCAGAAGGAACTTGTTGAGTTTTAAAGATATACGTCGTAATGGTTATCATATTGAAACCACTGATGAAGGCAACAAAGAGCATCTGTTTATTACTCAAACACATTTGGGCCAGAAGCTCGTATTAGAAAAGTTGCCAGCATTCTCTTCGGGGTTGTATTATACGACAATGAGAATGATTGAATCACATATTGTGATGCACCAGAAGTGCACTGATCCAAAAGTCTTTATGATTTGGCATGATCGCCTTGGACATCCAGGTTCTATAATGATGAGAAAAATTATTGAAAATTCAATAGAGCATCCATTAAAGAACCAGAAGATTCTTTTACCAAGTGATTATCCATGCTCTGCTTGTTCTCAAGGTAAACTAATTATTAGACCATCTCCTTCAAAACTAGTTGTTGAATCTCCATCATTCTTGGAAAGAATTCATGGTGATATTTGTGGGCCTATACATCCTTCATGTGGACCATTTAGATATTTCATGGTTTTAATTGATGCATCATCTAAATGGTCACATGTTTGTCTTCTTTCTTCTAGAAATCTTCCTTTTGTTAGACTTCTTTCTCAAATAATCAGATTGAAAGCACAATTCCCTGATTACACAATTAAGAAAATTCGACTAGATAATGCAGCTGAATTTACATCTCAGGCTTTTGATAGCTATTGCATGTCTATTGAAATTGATGTTGAACATCCTGTTGCTCACACACACACTCAAAATGGTTTAACTGAATCATTCATCAAAAGACTTCAGTTGATTGCTAGACCTCTGCTTATGAAATCAAATTTACCTAGTTCTGCTTGGGGGCATGCTATATCGCACGCAACATTTCTGGTTCTAATTAGACCATCTGCTTATCATAAATATTCTCCACTGCAACTTGCATTTGGTCAACCACCAAATATCTCTCACCTTCGAACGTTTGGCTGTGCTGTATATGTTCCTATTGCACCACCACAACGAACTAAAATGGGCCCTCAACGTAGACTTGGTATATATATTGGTTTGGATTCACCATCTATTATTAAATATCTTGAGCCCCTTACAAGGGATATTTTTAAGGCACGATTTGAGGATTGTCATTTCAATGAAACAGTTTTTCCGTCATTAGGGGGAGAAAAGTCAGTGCCTAAAGAACGACAAAAAATCTCTTGGAAAAATTTGTCCTCGGCTCATCTTGATCCTCATACTAATCAATGTATGATGGAAGTTGAAAAGATTATTCATTTGCAACAAGTTATAAATCAATTATCAGATGCATTTACTGACACCAGAAGTGTAGTAAAGTCTCATATACCTGCTGTAAATACTCCAACAAGGATTGAAGTCCCTGAAGGACAATCTGCTAACAAAGCAGCAGATGAATCTAAGGCACGCCTAAAACGTGGAAGACCTATTGGTTCAAAAGACAAAAATCCCCGAAAGAGGAAAATTCAAAGAAATGAAAGTGGTGCTCCTGAAGAGACCATAAACCCATTTTACAATCTCCTCGAATAGAATCCCTTGAAGTGGAACCTCCTGAAAAGGAAACTCTTGAAGAGAAGTCTCCTAAAGAGAAATAGGTACCTGGAAATAATGAGATCTCAATACATTATCTAAATACAGGAGAAATTTGGGATAGAAATAAAATCGTTGTCGACAATGTATTTTCATTTAAAGTGGCTATTGGCATTACCAGAAGTAATGAAGAAAATGAGCCAAAGAATGTCGAAGAATGTCGACATAGAAATGATTGGCCAAAATGGAAAGAAGCTATTGAAGCTGAATTAAGCTCATTAGAAAAATGAAAAGTTTTTGGGCCTGTAGTCCAAACACCTGAGGGAATGTCACCTGTTGGATATAAGTGGGTATTTGTGCGGAAATACAATGAAAATAATGAAATAGTGCGATATAAAGCAAGGCTTGTTGCACAGGGTTTCTCGCAGAAACCTTGGATTGATTATGAGGAAACATATTCTCCCGTTATGGATGTGATTACATTCAGATTTTTAATAAGTTTGGTAGTCACAGAAAGACTGGATATGCAGTTGATGGATGTAGTTACTGCATATTTATATGGATCATTGGATCATGAAAATCCCTGAATGATATAAAATGCCAGAAGCATGTAATTCAAGTACATCTAAAAGTATGTACTCTATTAAGCTTCAAAAATTTTTATATGGATTAAAGCAATCTGGACGCATGTGGTATAATCGCCTCAGCGAATATTTATTAAAGAAAGGATTTGAGAATAATCCTATATGTCCATGCATTTTCATTAAGAAATCAGAATCCGGATTTGCTATTGTTGCAATTTATGTTGATGATTTAAATCTTGTTGGAACCCCTGAAGAACTCACAAGAACTGCTACTGCATTGAAAGATGAATTTGAAATGAAGGACCTTGGGAAAACAAAATTTTGTCTTGGCCTGCAACTTGAGCATTTCCCAAATGGAATCCTTGTTCATCAGTCAACATATACAGAAAATTCTTGAAGCACTTTTATATGGATAAAGCTCATCCTTTGAGTACTCCAATGATTGTACGTTCACTTGATGTGAAAAATGATCATTTTCGTCCTCCAGAAGATGACGAAGAAATTATTGGTCCTGAAGTACCATATCTTAGTGCTATTGGTGCACTAATGTATTTTGCAAACTGCACACGACCTGATATAGCTTTTGCAGTCAACTTATTGTCAAGATATAGTTCTACTCCAACTCGAAGACATTGGAATGGAGTTAAACATGTACTTCGGTATCTCCGTGGTACAACTGATTTGGGATTATTCTATCATACTGGCTCCACTTCACAGTTGATTGGATATGCAGATGCAGGTTATTTATCTGATCCACACAAAGGTCGATCTCAAACAGGATATCTCTTTACTTGTAGAGGTACTGCTATTTCATGGAGATCTGTTAAACAATCATTATCTGCTACTTCTTCGAATCATTCGGAGATTATTGCTATCCATGAGGCAAGCCGGGAATGTATTTGGCTAAGATCAGTAATTAATCATGTATGAGAAAAGTGTGGCTTTTCCTCAATCAGTGATAACCCAACAATTTTATATGAAGACAATGCAGCTTGCATCACACAAATCAAAGGCGGATATATCAAAAGAGACAGAACGAAGCATATATCACCTAAATTCTTTTTCACTCATGAACTTCAGAAGAAAGGTGATATTGATGTTAAGCAAATACGGTCAAGTGAAAATCCAACAGATTTATTCACAAAAGCGTTGACTACAGCAACATTTAAGAAGATTGTGCAAAGCATTGGAATAAGAAAAGTTAAAGACATTTCATCGTGCTCTTTCCTGGGAGAGTATATGACTTAAAATTTATGTACTCTTTTTTCTTCGCCATTGGTTTTTTCCCACTGGGTTTTTCCTTGGCAAGGTTTTAACGAGGCATAATTTTTGGTCATCCAAGGGGGAGTGTTATGAATCCTACATCAAAAGGTGGATGACCTCTCATCTTCTAACTCTTGGAATTCATGTAACCTCCCATCAAAGGTTTTTGGTCTCCATGTAACCTCCCATCCCTTGGGCTCTCCACCACATAACTTCTAAACTCTTGGAATTCTTAACTCCTTGATGTATCTCATATCCCTTATATGTCTATATTCATCTATCTTTTGAGATTCCCTTGTCTATTCACATTCTTGTAACATCTTTGTAATTATGACCCTTGGCCTATATAAAGGGGTCTTGAGGAGAATGCAATGTACACAGAAGTAGAATTAATTTCCTACAAGTTCACTTGCTTTCTTCTTCTTATTTTACAACAGGCTCATTAATGTGACTGGGCCTTAATTTTTCCAAATTCTTAAGCCTAAATGTTTTTCTTTTTTTTGATTACTAGTAATTGTGAACATGCGTTGCACGTCGAGAACAATTTCTTATTAGTTTGTGATTTTTTGTTGTTCCTAATAAAACTCAATTTTAAAATTTATTTTATGGCCCTATTATGTACTTATAATTTTATACTAAACATATATTTATACTTTAATATTGAAACTAAAATGAAAATATTTATAAATATATAACTTTTATTGGGAAATAAAAAATTTGCTTTTCATAACGCGAAGAAAAAAAACAAACTTAATAATTATATTACTTCTATTAGAAATTAAAATAGTTGTTCTATTATTGCTTTATGCTTTATTTTGGAAACATCTTAATGGCAAGAATTATAGAAAGATTTATATTTGTATACATTTAAATACAATTATGTGCTTCCTTTCATAAAATATTATGCTATTTTGATTTAATTAAACATGGATAAAGATTTAGAATTATAATATGACTTGCTTAAATAAAATAGGAATCTGAAAAATGTAAAAATTTTTAGTTTTATCATAATTAACTAATAAATATCATCATAGTAAAAATAAGTATATTACTTAATTTAATATAAGAAAATTGCTAAAATTTTCTTAGTCTTCCTATCTTTTTCTTTATATTATTACAAAATTCGCAATTATAATTATTTGGTTATTTTTTTATGTTCTTAAGGATATATTATTGAAGTATGATAGATATATTTATTATTATTTCTTATTATTTAATATAAGAAAACTATTTGAAGAAATGAAGAAATATTTTGCGTTTTTCTTGAGAATTCATTTTGGAACTCTAAATAAAAACAAACATTTTGTGAATTTATTTTAATTCAACGTTATAGATAGAGAATTTGAATTATAGTGGGATTCACTTTTTCTTTGAAGTATTAATGTAATAATTAGAAAATTAGAGATAAAGATTTTTATAGTGAAAATAAAATAAATATAGATTTTGTAGTAAACTGTTATCATGAATAGAAAAATATCTATGCTACTAACAAAAGCACGAACTACCTTAAGTGTTTTAATTTTTACATACCTAAAATATCCTTCTGTAGAGTCTTTAATTTCCCATACTTATCCACTTAAAGTAATTTAAATAATATACATAAAAGTAAATATGTAATCAGCTAAGCTAATATTTTGCAAAATATCAAATACGTATATAAGTAAATTTTCTACATGAGATAGATAAGTAATATTTAATAATTTATTTCTATTATATGAGATAAATACATTTTAATTGTGATATTGCTTAGAGGCTTGAGGTAAATTATTTAGTGATTTACTATTATAGGTCCATTGTTTAATACTTATCTACAATAATTATTAAAAACTACACGCCTATTAATAATAGAATAATTTAATTATCAATAATGTAATAATCAGATTCTTAATTTACTTTTATGTTTTCTATTAAAATTCTTTTAAGTAGATAAGTATTGGAAAATAATTCTACACGGTCAATTATTTAAATATCTAAATTATAAATATTTAACATTATTAGACTGGTAAATTATGTTTATGTTTTTACTTAAAGCTTTTTTAAGTAGGTAATATGTGAAATTAAAAACTATAGAGAAGGACATTTTGGGTATGTGAAAATGGAAAACACTTAAGGTAGTTCGTGCTTTTAATAGTAGTATAGATTTTACAATTTTTTGGCTCTGTGTATACTTTTTTTTTTAACTATTTAAATTTTTTAGAATTTCTCGGCCCTACAGCACCAAATTTATGGTGATACGTGTAGTGTGCCGATGAAATTCGGCAAATTGGCATGGTGTGACCCAAGTGAAATGGTGTCGGAAACGGCACAATGCACCTTGGACCAAGCATTTGGTTTATTTGTAAGGTTGACGGATTTTATTTTTTGTAAATTAGAAAAAATTTATGTCCTTTTTAATATTTTAAAAAGTTGAAGAGTTGAAATAAAATTTTAAATTTTAAATTTCCCTTTTAATTTTATTTCAATTCCTGCAACCTTTTTTTTTTGTGGCCAACTTTACCCTCAATGTTAGGGTTTTGACAACTACTGTTGTTGTTCATTTCAATTCGGCTGATTCCTTCTCCAATTTCTCATTGCAAGATAGTTGCTTAGCATTATCAGGTATGTATACTGTTTCTCTGAGGAGCATTGACGGTTATTAATACATTTATGTTTGTCATAATTTCTTGATGCCATGTTATAATTTATCTTCCAACAATATTGTTCCTCTAATCTCTTTAAGCCTTAGGAATGCGGTAGTTTCTAATTGTATAATTAGATTCGAAAATCTATGGTATCCAAACAAGATTATGGATTTTGAAAATCAGCGATTATAATCTGGATTATCAAAATCCAGACTATAATCCCTAATCCATACTGCCCCACCAAACGCCTCCTAAGTGTCATATTATGTTTATTTCCAAGCTTCTATATTGTTCTATTTACTTATGATTAAGGATTTCATGGTTTTGGTGTTAATATGTTTATATTGTTCTATATTATTAGGTCTTGGTGCAGTTTGGAAGGTTGCTGATGTATCTAAGGAATCAACCGTTGTTATCTTTGGTCTTGGAACCGTAGGCCTGTCTGTAAGTGTGGCAACTAACAATGTTGCTGTCCAACTGTATTTTCTGAATAATGTAACCTTTTCAATTCCTAAAAACGCTTTTGACCAATCAGAATCTTCTTTGATGAATAGGTGGCCCAAGGTGCCAAATTAAGGGGCGCGTCTCGAATAATTGGTGTGGATACTAATCTTTCAAAGTATGAAAAAGGTACTTGGGAATTTGGCCTGAGCTGCTTTGGTTGTATGGTTGAACAGTTTGAAGACCTTTTTGTTGTTAAGGAGCGTTTTCCTTTTCTACAGGAAAGGCTTTTGGAGTAACAGAGTTTGTCAATCCAAATGATTTCAATGAACCTGTTCAACAGGTATTTCTTTTTCATTCAATTTCCAGTAACAATCGGTTGTACTCTCTTTAACTAAGAATAAGGGCGTGTAAAGAAACACAAGAAAGGAGCTGGTCATTAGTACTGGCTTCATTGTGTTGCATGATGAAGTTGAGACAATAGAAAATGAAATCTAGCAGGCCATGTCTTTCATCCTCCACTAAGGTGATCAAGAATTAAATCTGGAACCTCCGATAAAATTGAGTTTGGGGGAGAAAGCAAGTTCCAGTGATGTTAGTGACAACCATCAACTATTTCCATTATCAAACTCAGTTGTTTATCATTTCAGCCAAAATTAGTTTGAGTGAGATCTCACTGGAATTTTTTTATTAAGTACCTTTCATATGCAAATTACATGCATGAGACATGACCTACCCTTTAAGAATTTTGGCCAAATCCAGCGATATTTCACCTAATCTCTGTTTTTTTTCCCTCCACATTTCTCCTTTGCTTGCAATTTTTTGTTAGATATGGCCTGAACTGACATGTTCTCTTTAGATTTGCAGTATAGAAACACTATAGGACCATCTGAGAGTGGATTTAGAGTTTGAAATCACTTAGGGGCATATGCATTTGTGTTTTTTCCCCTTTTGAAATTTGAAGGTTCTAATCTAGTTATAAACAGTTGATTTTAATATATATGTTGTTGCAACACTCAATCTATCGATGAGAATTGCTATCTAAATTTTCAAAAAAGCTTTTAACTATTAAATATTTTTAATTTTTACTACAAATCATTTAAAATTGGTAAGATATATAAAAAATTACTGGCTAAGGGAAATATGTAAGTCATATAAATATTTTATGGTTTCTATTGTTAATCAAGATTTGCAGTTTTAGTGCCATAGGGGATGTCATAGGCACCAAACAAAGTATTTTCGCCAATTCATGAGAAGTTTTGAAACTAATGAAATGAGGGAAATTTCGACAGAAAAACATACAGTGATGGAGATGAAGCCGTCAAAACTGAGATGAGTGTCACGATGGCTTGAACCCTACTTTGTCGCCAATAAAATAGCATAAGCACTTCCATTCCATCCGAAATATATACTCCTTGGATAGTTGAACATGATCCTCATACTTTTGAGTCATATCTCTAATGATGCCAACGGGAGGATACTAGGGATAGTAATGATTAACTACAAATATATTTGGCTTTGGCTCCGACTAAGGTGGCTGTAGTGGAGAAGGATAATTAATATAGCCATAGGTAGGGGCTACAACTCTACCTGGTGCCAAATAGAAACTATACGGATAAGGCTTCACTGGTAAGAACCCATATGTATCAGATGTTTGCATCTATGTCAGAGACAAGATATGAATTCTTGGTTTTTTTTTTCAACCTTATTTGCTGGTTGGACTTTATGTTTACATATGTTTGTAGAAGCTGCAAACAAACACCGCAAACATATGTGCCAAATCCGTACAAATTGAGTCTATTATTGGATGATGAAATTTCTTATCTAAAATATATGTAATAATTGTGTTAGGCAATTTTTGCTGATATTTTTTTTTTAGTTCACTTTGACTTATTTTATAAGGACAATGAATAGAAATAAACCCTAGGCCAAGATTTTTATTATTTGCGAAAATTATAGGAAAATATTGAATTTCACATTTAAACTTTTAGGGATGTATCATATTTTTAAACTTTGAAGTTTGAACCATATGGGGAAATATAAAAAAAAATCTAAATGATTGTATGAAAATACAAGGTAGATTAGAGATAATAACATGGAATTAACTCAAAATATCGATAATGATATCTTGGATAATGGTAAAAAAGGATGGAGAAATTGATGAAGGTGTTTGATGTAGGACAAGTTCTGAGGCTTCTGTGATCATTAAACATTGTTTTCCGAACCAGGGGTATTTTGGTAATTTTTAGTCACGTTGTCAAAATTGGCTGAAAATTGGTAGTCTGATTGGAAACGGCCCAAAAAGTTGGACTCGTGGCGGCAATTAAGAGGTCTTGGGATTTTAGCCAAATTCCATCGTTTAGACCTTTAAATAAGCCAATTTGCGTTTTGAGTCATTCTTTTAGGGAAATTCTTATTTTTGGCTATATTTTAGGAATTTGAGTCCTCGAATTTTACTATTTTTAGTAAAATTTGTTTTTTCTATTTCTAGTAAGTTTCGGGTTTTCTATTTTTAGGGTTGTCTTGTAACGCCTATATAAAGGCTTTAGGGATTTCGTTTTGGCATGAAGAATTTTATTTGAAGCTCAAAAATTATTTTATTCTTGAATTTTCTCGTCTTCTAGAATGATATCTATACCAATTCGTGACGCCAAACAGAATAGAGATTATTCTGTAGGCTAGTTCAAACAGATGATAAACAGGGAAGAACACAAGCAGCTTGCCCAAAACACAGAGAAAAACGTCTCTGAGGTTCAATTCAATATTAATTCATCAAGTCCCCTAAACTGAGTCCACAAGCCGGACTTTATAGCCAAAATCGTCTATACTGGAAAGTTACTAAAAACGGCAAAATCCCTTAAGGCATGCCTAAATAAAATATAGAAATAAATAAGCATCCTATGAAAAATCTAGCCCAAATCGGTTTTAAAATCACTTCCTAATTGACAAACGAAGTATTACCAAAAATAGCAACAAATAACTAAGATAGCAATTCGGAAGGGAAAACAGCGGATTTGGAGGTCGATAAAGGTGCACATCGACTTTAGTCAATGTAGCATGGCGTGCGCACCGGAAATATCTTTCCGAATTGGGGTCATATGCGCGATTCCGATAACCGTAGCCAAAGTTATGGCCAAAATACTAAAACGCGCTCAAAACTGCCCCAATTAGAAATATATCACCATCACTTCCTGCCTTTGCCATGCTCTGCCAACTCATGGTATTCCAGCGCCATCAATGTACAATCTGACAGCTCCGCATCATCTGTCTCGGATCCCCCTGCATCAGTCACCCCAGGTTGGAAAGAACTCGTCCTTGAGTTCAGACTAGTGTCATCCGAATCCCCAAAACAAGGACTTAGGTGCTTCACATTAAAGACATCAGAAGTCTTCAAGTGACTGGGCAGGCGCAACCTGTAAGCATTATCATTGATCTTCTGCAGTACCTCACAAGGTCCAATCTTCCGGTCCTTAAGCTTATTATACTCCCCAGCAGGAAAACGATCACGAGTTAATACTGCCCAAACAAAATCACCAACATCAAAAAGTACCTGACAATGATGACTGTCAACCCGAGTCTTGTACTTGGTATTGCTCTCCTCAATGGCCAGTTTTACTTGCTCATGGATACCCCGAAGATGCGCCGCCATCTCATCTGCTTTAGGACTGAAACGTCCTATACGTGGAATAGGGGCTAAGTCCAGCACCCCGGATGGGTTTTGACCATAGACAATCTCAAATGGGCTTAAGCCTGTAGTTCTGTTTTTCGATCTGTTATAGGCAAATTCTGCCTGAGGTAATGCCAAATCCCACTGCTTTGGCTTAGTTCCTGCCAAACACCTCAAAAGGTTGCCCAAACTTCGATTCACCACCTCGGTCTGGCCATCCGTCTGGGGGTGGTAGGCGCTGCTAAAATTCAGTTGTGTCCCCAGTTTCCCCCACAAGCTCTGCCAGAAATGACTGATGAACTTGGTATCACGATCTGATGTGATAGATCGAGGAACACCATGCAAACGCACAATCTCCTTGAAGTATAGATGGGCGATCCGAGCAGCATCCATAGTCTTCCTACAGGCTATAAAATGGGCCATCTTGGAAAACCTGTCAACCACCACAAAGATAGAATCCGAGGCCCGTTGGGTGCGGGGTAAGCCTAACACAAAGTCCATGCTAACATCGAACCAAGGAGCTTCAGGAACAGGTAAGGGAGTGTACAGGCCTGCATTGGTGAGAACTCCCTTAGACCGTTGGCAAATATAACAGCGGTCCACATAATGAGCCACATCACTGGTCAACTTGGGCCAGTAAAAGTCGGAAGAGATGAGGGCCAATGTCTTATCGCGGCCAAAGTGTCCCTCATTATGAAGTTCACTTATAATCTGCTGCCTCAATGAACAATCTGGAATGCACAACTGCAATCCACGAAACAGGTAACCATTATGCAAAACAAAATCATGACGGTGACCATCAGTTACCTCCTGAAATATCCTTCCGAAGGAAGGATCAGCTGCATACATATCGGTGAAAGCCTCAAAGCCTGCAACTCTGTTACGCATGGTGGTGAGAAGTAAAGTGCGGCGACTTAGGGCATCTGCGACACGGTTCAGGCTCCCTGCTTGATGTCTCAGCGTAAAGGTGAACTCCTGTAAGTACGCCACCCATTTGGCATGCCGTCTACTCAGCTTGTGTTGGCCATTAATGTACTTCAGAGCCTCATGATCAGTAAATAGAATAAACTCCCTCTGTACTAGGTAGTGACGCCAATGTTTCAAAGACTGAACTATGGCATAAAACTCCAGGTCATAGGTGGAATAATTTTTCTTTGATCCCGATAGCTTCTCACTGAAAAAAGCAACCGGACGCCCAGACTGACTCAGAACACCACCAATGCCAATGCCAGATGCATCACAATTTACCTCGAACACTTTGTCAAAATCAGGGAGTGCCAAAACTGGTGCTTCAGTCATCTTCTGCTTGACCAGTTGAAAACTAGCCTCAGCCTCGTCAGACCACTTGAAATCTCGTCCCTTGAGGCACTCTGTAATAGGAGCAATCAGAGTGCTGAAATTTCTGATGAATCGTCGATAGAAGGATGCCAACCCATGGAAACTTCTGACATCGTGCAAGGTCTTTGGTTTGGGCCACTCCAAGACTGCGTCTATTTTTGATTGATCTGCATGAACACCATCAGTAGACACAACAAAGCCAAGAAAAGTTACAGAAGTAGTGAAAAAAGAACACTTCTTCTGGTTGACAAATAGGCACTCTGCCTTCAGCTTCTCAAAAACAGCACGGAGGTGATCAAAGTGTGAAGCCCATGTTGGACTATAAATGAGAATATCGTCAAAGTAAACCACAACGAATTTCCCCATAAAAGGCCGTAAAATCTGATGCATAAACCTCATGAAGGTACTGGATGCGTTGGATAGCCCAAAAGGCATGACCATCCACTCATATAACCCATGTTGCGTTTTAAACGCTGTCTTCCATTCATCTCCAGGCCTTATTCTAATCTGATGGTATCCGCTTTTAAGGTCAATTTTTGAGAAAACCTTAGAACCGGACAGCTGATCCAACATATCATCCAGGCGGGGAATTGGGAACCTGTACTTCACAATAATCTTGTTGATTGCTCGACTATCAACACACATACGCCAAGAACCATCCTTCTTTGGTACAAGTAAGGCAGGGACTGCACATGGGCTCATACTCTCACGAATATAACCCCTCTCTAATAACTCTGCTACCTGTTGCTGCAACTCTTCAGCCTCCTTGGGACTGAGGCGGTATGCAGGTCGATTAGGTAAACTTGATCCTGGGACAAGATCAATCTGGTGCTGGATATCTCTCATAGGTGGTAGCCCAGGAGGAAGATCCTCTGGCATCAGGTCAGCAAATTCTGATAGCAATTGCCGAACTTCTGCTGGTAAGTCAGAATCCATGGCCACTGTATTACTCCCGCAAGGCAGTAGAGCATATACTACATCTCCATGCTCAATCTCTTCTAAAAACCTGGACATAGAAAGCAGGTTAGTATTATTGGTTAGCGGTATAGGACTAGGTCCTTCCCGCCGGGGCGCCAACACAACCTTTTTTCCTTTGATGTGAAGTGAGTATGTATTCTTCCGTCCATCATGAACGACACTACGGTCATACTGCCAAGGTCGACCCAACAACACATGACATGCATCCATGGTCACAACATCACACCAGGCATTATCAAAATATTTTCTGCCAATTGAAAAAGACACGAGGCATCGCCTATCAACTGTTACCTCACTGCCTTTGTTTAGCCACGACAACTTGTATGGCTTAGGATGACGGTCCGTCTTCAACTGCAATTTCTGGACAGCCTCCTCGGACACTATATTCTCACAACTGCCGCTGTCAATGATCAATTTGCAAACTTTATCTGCAACTGTGCAGGTCGTATGGAAAATATTGGTCCTCAACCAATCATCCCCTGAATCGCCCTTGGGGGTCAGTAGACTCTTGCGAACGACCAGAGTCTCATGGCCATCTCCATACAGCACATTTCCAGCATCATCATCATCATACACGGGTTCATCAATCTCCTCGGTCTCGTCTACCACGTCTTCCTCAATCAACAAGTTTTTGCCCTTTTGATTAACTGATTTCCTGCAATCAGTAGCCCTATGCCCCTGTTCACCACAACGAAAACATCTAATAGTAGAGTTAGAATTACCCTGCGGTGGCTGCTGGGCAGGACGGGGGTCCTGAGGGCGAACTGGTCGATTGTTTTGATCGCTCTTGATCATTGGTCTCCTGTTCTGTTGTTTTTCAACTGCAAGTGCACGCTGGTATGCCTCCGAGACAGTCCACAATGAATGAAGACTGAGGACATCTTGCAGATTTTGACGCAAACCTCCCAAATACCGTGCCACCATCTGCTCCCCCGTCTCAGATAAATCGTTCCGGGCGATCAACTGGTAGAACTCCTCTGTATAATCATCGACCGATCTCGCACCCTGCCTCAACGTATGAAGTCGTTGAAATAAGGTTTGAGTGTAGCCGAAGGGAAGGAAGTGTCCCTTCATTTTCTTCTTCATCTTCTCCCAATCAGTGATCTTGGTCTTGCCCTGCCTGTCTCGTGAACGTCGCAACTGCTCCCACCACGCAGATGCTCTGCCTTTGAGTTTGATGGCAACTAGTTTCACTTTCAAACGATCTGAAACTTCCTTGTAATCAAAAATACGTTCCACTTCGTCTAACCAGTCAATGAATCCCTCGGCCTGTAACGTACCAGAAAACTCTGGCAGATCGAACCGAAAACCGAGATCTCCACGACGCTCCTCCCGACCACGGTACCCCCTAACCGGAGCACGATTGTGATAGGGGTTTTCGAAAGTGGAATCAGAATCGTGATCGGAGACCTCACGATCCTCGAGATCACGCGCCGCTAGACGCTGGGTTAACTCTGTGACTTGCCTCTGCAAATCTTCAATCATTACATCCTGAACGCTACGATCATGGTGTTGAGCTTCCTCATTCGGAACCTGCCCACGACGACCACCAGCCATTAAAACTGATGAAATATCACCCCAGGAAGATGTTGAAGCTTTGATACCAACTGACGCCAAACAGAATAGAGATTATTCTGTAGGCTAGTTCAAACAGATGATAAACAGGGAAGAACACAAGCAGCTTGCCCAAAACACAGAGAAAAACGTCTCTGAGGTTCAATTCAATATTAATTCATCAAGTCCCCTAAACTGAGTCCACAAGCCGGACTTTATAGCCAAAATCGTCTATACTGGAAAGTTACTAAAAACGGCAAAATCCCTTAAGGCATGCCTAAATAAAATATAGAAATAAATAAGCATCCTATGAAAAATCTAGCCCAAATCGGTTTTAAAATCACTTCCTAATTGACAAACGAAGTATTACCAAAAATAGCAACAAATAACTAAGATAGCAATTCGGAAGGGAAAACAGCGGATTTGGAGGTCGATAAAGGTGCACATCGACTTTAGTCAATGTAGCATGGCGTGCGCACCGGAAATATCTTTCCGAATTGGGGTCATATGCGCGATTCCGATAACCGTAGCCAAAGTTATGGCCAAAATACTAAAACGCGCTCAAAACTGCCCCAATTAGAAATATATCACCATCACTTCCTGCCTTTGCCATGCTCTGCCAACTCATGGTATTCCAGCGCCATCAATGTACAATCTGACAGCTCCGCATCATCTGTCTCGGATCCCCCTGCATCAATTCGTCTATCAGAACGATATCTGATCTTTTCTTTCTACCTTCCCTGCATCAATTGGTATCAAAGCAGGTTTTTCCTTGACTCAGATGGCATAGAACGAAGGTGGAGAAAACCCTAACCCTAATGGTCGTGGGATTGAGGCCTTGTGGCAATGAATTGAAGAGGATCACCAAGTGACTAATTGCTAGTTTCAAGAGATTCGGGATCTGTTTGCAACTTTAACAGTTGATGTTAATCTGCGTTTCCCACATCGTGAACCAAGGGAAGACGTACAGAATCGGCGCAGTCGCAGGCCAAATCAGCCAATGGTTTTCGAGGGAGATTCGACTGAGGAAGAAATCGAAGGGATGATTTTGACAGATAACCCCCCGAGATCAGGAAGTGCGTGGCAATAATAGTACTTTTCATACAAGGATGGATCTTCCATCTTTTGACGGACAGTTGGGTATTGAAGAATTCTTGGATTGGCTAAACGAAGCAGAGCGCTTCTTCGTGTACATGGGTATCGAAGAGGAGAAGAAGGTAAAGCTAGTTGCTTACAAACTGAAGGGGGCGCTTCTGCTTGGTGGGAACAATTGCAGATTTCTAGAGTTCAGCAGAATCGTGCTAAAATCCGAACATGGCGTAGAATGAAGCAGTTGATGAGGACTCTTTTTTGCCTGCAGATTATGACCAGATCTTGTTTCATCAGTACCAGAGATGTGGTCAAGGTAACCAAACGGTGCATGACTATGTTTCTAAATTCCAGCGACTTTCTGCTAGCAATGATCTTCCGGAGACCGAAAGCCAACTGGTGGCTAGATTTGTGGAGGGCCTACGTGCCAATATTCAAGATCTCATTATGATGCAGCTAGCACACACGCTGCAAGATGCCATTCAATTGGCTACATGGGCAGAGTTGCAGATCAAGTGACAAAGCACTCGGAATTTTAGCGGGCAGTGGGAGCAGATTTAACCCAGCTACAGTGCAAGTAGCAACAGACCAAAGAGGAAAAGCAGTAGCAGATCCCCAGATCCAGCCTTCACCTGCTAGTAGTAGTCGTGGATATGCACAGCCAAGGCCGCCAGCACAACAGCCCAGGACGGTGGCTTCTACCCCTTCTGCCGTATGCAATAATCCGTACGCTCCAGCTAGGGGTGATAAGTGTTATCGTTGCGGTCAACCAGGGCATCGGTCTAATCGATGTCCACAGCGACAGGCTGTGAACTTGGCTATTAATAATGATGAGTTTGTTGTGGAAGATGATTATCCATATGAAATTCCTGAGGAGGAGGAACTTGTTGCATTGACCCATGAAGATGAAGGAGTGTCTCTTGTAGTTCGTCTAATGTATACACCACGAAAGGAAGATGAACAGTGGCACAACATCTTCACAACACACTGTACCGTGAAGCAGAGGGTGTGTGACTTGATCATTGATAGTGGTAGCAGTGAGAACATTGTCTTTAGGACCATGGTAGACAAGCTGGGGTTACCAACAGAGAAGCATCCAACGCCCTTAAAGATCGGCTGGATTAAGGACATTGGGAGTGCAATACAAATCATCGAACGATGCCAGGTACCGTTTTCTATTGGAAAGCACTATCAAGATGAGGTCCTTTGTGACGTGGTAGATATGGATGCGTGTCACATGCTTTTGGGTAGGCCGTGGCAGTATGATCGAGACACTGTACACAAGGGTAAGGACAACACTTACTCGTTTTTCAAAGATGGTGTGAAAGTGATACTAGCGCCTAGGCGGCGAGAGCTGGTCTCGATTAAATAAGTATAGAAAAGCCAGAATTTCCTGATTGTGCCAGACTTACTACCAGAGATGAAGGAAACAAAGCAGGTCTTTGCCCTTGTTGTTAAAGGAGAAGAAAACACAGATGAAGATAAAGTGAGCATTCTAGATTCTGTTCGTCCACTGTTGGCAGAGTTTCGAGATGTTCTTCCTACCAACCTACCTACTAGACTTCCTCCAATGCGGACAGTATAGCATGAGATCAATTTGGTTCCAAGAGCAAGCCTACCTAACCTGACCCATTACCAAATAAGTCCTAAGGAGTTTGAAATTTTGCAGAGCCAAGTGACAGAGTTGTTGCAGAAAGGGCTGATCAGAGAAAGCATGAGTCCATATGCGATTCTTGCACTGCTCGCTCCAAAGAAAGATGGGTCGTGGCGAATGTGTATTGATAGTTGAACTTTCAACAAGATTACAATGAAGTACAGATTCCCTATTCCACGCTTGGACGATATGTTGGATATGTTAGAGGGTGCTCAATTGTTCTCGAAAATTGATTTAAAAAGTGGGTATCATCAGATTCGGATTTGGCCAGGGGACGAGTGGAAGACTGCATTCAAGACCGGGAAGGACTGTACGAGTGGCTGGTTATGCCATTCGGATTATCTAATGCACCTAGCACCTTCATGCAGGTGATGAATCAGGTATTTCAATCCTTCATTGGAAAGTTCATGGTTGTTTATTTCAAGGTTTACTGTTTCTGTGCCGATGGGGGGCAAGCCTATCGGCCAAAACGAACCGGCGTGCCGCTAAAACGGCAGAAAAATTAAAAAGGGCAAAAATTGGTTTTTTTGGATTTTGGAGAAATTTCGCATGCATGCCACTCCGTTTCGCCGGCACACCACTTCGTTTTGCCAATAAAAATTAAACAAATTTGCATTTCCCTTCTCTGTTTCGCTCGTTTCACTCGGCACACCGCCCCGTTTTGCCGAAAAATCTCCAAAAATCTCCAATGATGCAATTAAGTGATTTTTACCCTTTGAAACGCATCGTCGCATCCCAAAAAACGAAATTTCGGCGGCACGCCGGAACTGTAAACACTGGTTTATTTTGATGACATCTTGATATACAGTCGTAGTAAAGTTGAACATCTACAACACCTGTGAGAGATCCTAAGCGTTTTAAAGAATAACCAGTTGTATGTAAACCTGAAGAAGTGCAGCTTTGTCACGAACAACTTAATCTTCCTGGGGTTTGTAGTTAGTGCAGAGGGAATCAAAGTTGATGAAACTAAGATTAAGGCAATTAGGGAATGGCCGGTTCCCAAGACAATCAGTGCAGTACGCAGCTTCCATGGTTTTGCAACCTTCTATAAATGGTTCGTGAAGAATTTCAGTACCATAACCGCACCCCTCACGAACTGTTTGAAGCAAAAACAGTTAAATTGGACTGACGAAGCAGAGAAAAGCTTTGCTCTTTTGAAAGAAAAATTATCTACAACTCTTGTTTTGAGAAGCTGTTTGAAGTTGACTGTGATGCTTCTGGTGTTGGTATTGGAGCAGTGTTATCCCAAGAAAGGAGACCAGTTGCTTTTTTCATTGAAAAGCTCAGTGACCCTAGATTGAAGTGGAGTACATATGAGCAGGAATTATATGCGGTAGTGCAAACTTTACAACATTGGGAACCATATTTGATACAGCATGAGTACATCCTTCATAGTGATCATCAGGCTTTGAAGTACCTGCAGAATCCGGCCAAGCCTAACCACATGCATGCTAGGTGGATTGCCTACATCTAGCGGTTTACATTCTCTTTGAAGCACAAATCAGGGACACTTAACAAGGTTGTAGACGCCTTAAGCAGGAGAGCTTATTTGCTTACAGTTGTACGGGCTGAGATTATAGGGTTTGAGTTCCTGAAGGATCTCTATGCCACGGGTGAGGATTTCAAGGAAATCTGGGTTCAAGTTAATTCTAGTGTCCCTACTCCGAGTTTTCAAATTCATGATGGTTATCTGTTTTATGATGATCGCTTATGCATTCCTCGTGGATCACTACGAAAACTTCTTATTCGAGAAGTACATGCGGGTGGATTGGGAGGATACCTTGGACGAGACAAAACCATCTCTTTGGTGGAGTCTCGGTATTATTGGCCACATCTGAAGCAGGACGTAAAGAAGTATGTACAAAGGTGTTATATTTGTCAGACAGCTAAGGGACAGGCGCAGAATACTAGATTGTATACCCCATTGCCTATTCCAGATGCTCCATGGGAGGCGTTATCTATGGATTTCATCCTTGGTCTGTCCCAAACTCAACGAGGTATGGATTCTGTTTTTGTGGTGGTTGATAGGTTCTCTAAGATGGCACACTTTATTCCATGTCGGAAGACATCAGATGCTAGTCACATTGCACAATTGTTCTTCAAAGAGATTGTTCGTTTACATGGTGTGCCCAAGTCCATTGTCTCTGATCGTGATACCAAGTTCTTGAGCCACTTTTGGCATTCTCTGTGGTTTCGTTTTGAGACAGACTTGCAGTATAGCAGTACCTGTCATCCCCAAACAGATGGTCAGACAGAAGTGGTGAACCATACCTTGGGCAATATCCTATGAAGTCTGTGTCAAGATCATCCAAAACAGTGGGATTTTGCTGTTTCTCAAGCTGAATTCGCCTACAACATGGTGCCGAACAGGTCTAGTGGCAAGTCACCTTTTGAAATCATTTACATCCGTCCTCCACTTCATACATTGGATTTAGTTCCATTACCAAAACTGTCAGGTATAAGCATTGTCACCCAACACTTAGCTGATAAACACTTTGATATTCGCATGGACATCAAAAAGAAGTTGAAAGAATCTACGGCAAAGTATAAGGAAGCAGCAGATCGTCATCGGCGTTCTAAGGTATTTGCTATTGGGGATCAGGTTATGGTGCATCTTCTCAAGGAGAGGTTTCCTGTGGGAACGTACAATAAATTAAATAAGAAGATTGGTCCAGTGCAGATTCTTCAGAAAATCAACAATAATGCCTATATGGTTGATCTTCTTGCAGACTTAGCCATCTCTAAGATATTCAACGTGCAAGATCTCTATGAGTACCATGCTCCCATGGCTATTCCAGTGCTTCACTAGAGGACGAGTGTTCTTCTAAGAGGAGGGGATTGGTGTAGGACGAGTTCTGAGGCTTTTGTGGTCAGTAAACATTGTTTTATGAACCAGGGGTATTTTGGTAATTTTTAGTCACGTCAGAATTGGCTGAAAATTGGTAGTCTGATTGGAAATGGTCCAAATTCCATCGTTTAGACCTTTAAATAGGCCATTGCGTTTTGAATCATTCTTTTGGGGAAATTCTTATTTTTGGCTATATTTTAGGAATTTGAGTCCTCAAATTTTACTATTTTTAGTAAAATTTGTTTTTTCTATTTCTAGTAAGTTTCGGGTTTTCTATTTTTAGGGTTTTCTTGTAACACCTATATAAAGGCTTTTAGGGATTTCGTTTTGTTGAAGCTCAGAAATTATTGTGTTCTTGAATTTTCTCGTCTTCTAGAATGATATCTAGACCAATTCGTCTATCAGAACGATATCTGATCTTTTCTTTCTACCTTCCTTGCGTCAATGTTACACATTGGATGAAAGTTGGTTGGCTTAAGTGGAGGAGTGCTTCTAAGGCTTTATGTGAGAAGCGTGTTCCACTTAAATTAAAGGATAAGTTCTATAAGACAACAATTAGACCAGCTATGTTGTATGGTGCAGAATGTTGGGTGGCAAAGAATCAAAATGTTCAAAAGATAAGTGTCACAGAGATGAGGATGCTAAGATAGATTTTGTGGCAAAATTAAGAAAGACAAAAAGAAATGAAGACATTTGAAAGTGGTTATGCATAGCATGCATTAGGGATAAAATAGAAGAGAGTAGGTTAAGGTGGTTTGGACATGTGAAGCGTAGACCAAGAGATACACATGTAAGAAGGTGTGAGTATGCATATTGAAGGGCCTAAGGGAGTAAGAAGCAAATCTAAAAAGACATGGATGGAGTCTATAAAATAAGACTTAAAAAATGTAGATTAACTAAAGATATGATTTTTCATAGAATAGGATGGAGAGACAAAATTTGTGTCACCGACCCCACTTTGGTGGGAACTAGCTTATGATGTTGATGATGAGCTCAAAATATTACAAAAATGGATGCATGTTGTGTATATTTAGGCCAATATTAATAGATCCCTCGCAAAATGGAAATGCGAATAGAAGTTATGTAACTCCATAAGACACAAAAGGTGTCCCATAGAATCAAACTATCCCATGGACATGACATTATATACACATTGAGCTAGCCTAGTAGGCTCAAATTCATGTCTACCATTCCCATCACTGGCTAAACATGATTTGTATTCTATATTGTGTCCAACTTATGATACAGTGGTCACTTGTTGACGTATTCTTTCTTGTATCTCTTATACTCATTTGGATTGATACTCAATTATTCACCAACATTGCCATTGGTGGATATTGAGGATTACAAGCGACAACAATGAATCAGAAGAGCAAGTGAAGATAAATCTTGAGAACATAATTTAACATGACCTAGAAATTTTAATTTTTACATATTTTTATATTGTAATTATTTTTTGCTAAGAAGTGATTGCACTGTTAAAGGTAAAAACTTTGATTGGTACTAAGACATTAACCTTCTATAGAATTTATCTGTTTTTAAAATTTGTAGAATTTTTTACATTTTTAATTTACTTAATATTTTTATATTGTATTTATTTTTAGCTAAGAAGTGATTGCACTGTTAAAGGTAAAAACTTTGATTGGTACTAGGACATTAACCTTTTATAGAATTTTTTACGTCCAATTACTTGGATAAGTAATTGGCCATTAACCTTTTCTAAAAATTTTCTATTTTTGAATTTTTTTTGAAAATTTTAAAATTTTGTGTACTTTTTAATGCCTTCTCTTATTATCCAAATTAAGAAATGATTATATAGTAATAGCCAATTAATTGGATGAGTATTGAATAAATTAAGTGAGATATCATTATTAAATCTGTTAGCTAGGCTCATATTCTATATTCTTATATTTATTTTAATATTTATATAAAGGTTTAAGTAATTGATCATATATATATATATATATATATATATATATATATATATATATATATATATATATATATATATATATATTTTGGTAGAAAGTAATTGATCATATTCTTTTTTAATAATTATATATGTGTGCTTGCGTGTATAAAGACTTAAATAAATATCAATTTTTGTTGAAAAGTTAAAGTAATGACAATGATTGATGGAACGGATATCATTAGACAAGAAATATCAATTTCATGTGATTATTCCATAGATGACATTATACAGTGTTGGGCATCTCTTTGTGTATAGGGGATGGATGGTTATGGTGGGTTGGGAGATGGGGTGTTGGTTGTGTTCATGGTTTATATTTTTGTCCTTTGTCATGAGTCCCCTCGTAACATGTGTAGAGCTTCTTGTTCTAACATGTGTTGTCAGGTGTTTCCTCGCTCTCTTCATTTCATTTCATTTTGACTTCTAGTTATCTCTATGGGTGGCTAGAGATGAGTGTTGAGAGGGAGGTTTTGTGCCACGAGGATGGTTTTGTGTAGGTCTTGGGTGTGTGTTTGGTTCCCGCTTTTAGGGATGCCTTTTTGTACTATTTGTTTCCTTTTTTATTCTTATATATATAATCTTCATTGCTGATAAAAAAAAAAAAAGTATCAATTTCATGTGATTAGGTTAAGGCTTAAAAGCATCAAGATCAGAAATGCACATTTACCTTGAACATATGCTTCTGAAGATCCACATAATACTTGAAATATTCAAGAAATTCGTATTAGAGTGTTACAGTTCACAAAACACTCAGGAAGAATGGGTCAAAATAGGCTTTTATATGAGTGCCTTGAATGGAAAATGGGGGAGCATGGAAAGTCTCGAAATGGCTTTTGAAGGGTTGAAATGAATTAAGTTGCACATGTGTTACTTGATCATTGTGAAATTTACATCATGATGCCAATTTGCCAACATTTCAAACAGTGTGTTAAATATGGAAGTGTGGTTTTCCCCTAATTTTTCATGTTTCATAAGAGGCAACTTGTGAAATTTCTGGCATGCCACGAAATTTTCAAAACACTACCACAAGCTATTGTACTAGAGTGTGACATAATAGCATCTAATGTTCTTTGGAGATATGAGAAGTTGAGAGCCAAAAATTGAAGAGACTTGTAAGAACACTTGGTGGGAAACATTCATGTAGATTTTTTAGTCTGAATCTAGTTCTTGTGGTGTTTAAAAATTGGGTGCAGCAACCAAAAACCTGAATGCTTCCATGAACTTGTTTCAACTACTGCAGCTGCCTAGTGACAAAATGATTAATTGAGATGAGAATGGAGATGGTGCATACTGCATAGTAATATAATATAGCACTCTCTCTTCTTTTTTCTGGAGACTTTTTGGCTTCCTTTGACCATGCTTTCAGTGGTACTGTACCATAATATTTCACTTACATTGCCATTGGAAGATGAAATGGCAAGTTTGCACATTACATCAATTTCAACAAATTACTTACCAGCGATTTCCAGCTTCTCATTGAGAAAAGGTTCCCATCCATAAAATGCTTTAATTTAAAACATTTGATGTTTCATTTGATGTTGTTGGTTATATTCCTTTTATGTCATGGAACTATATAAGACTTGGTTGTAGATGTGAAATCTGATGGTTAAATTTTTCAGGTTATTAAGCGTATTACAGATGGAGGTGCAGATTATTCTTTTGAATGTATTGGTGACACTGAAATGATAACCACTGCATTGCAATCGTGTTGTGATGTAATTCCTATACCCGCTCGTGTCCATATGTCTATTTTTAAATAGGTTTTATTTGTTAGATTTGACGTAACTTTATTCTCTCTTTTTTTTCTTCTTCTGGTTTCTTTAGGGTTGGGGTTTGACTGTTACTCTAGGTGTACCAAAATTGAAGCCAGAGATAACCGCTCACTATGCATTACTTCTTTCTGGAAGGACTTTGAAAGGATCTCTCTTTGGAGGGTGGAAACCTAAATCTGAACTTCCTTCATTAGTGGATATGTATTTAAGAAAGGTAAGTTAAACTGCATAAACAACCTCCATTTGTCTGAGCCGAGGTATGTATTAACCAGATTTTCCTTGATACTAGTAACTCCTCTCTCTCTCTAAACTGAAATGGAAATGACAATTTTCCTGACTTGATTTTCATATGTTAGAAACCACATTTCTACCTTGTTTTGATTCTATGATTTAAAATTCAATATATTTCGAGTTCTTCCATTTAACTGTCAAAGGAATCAAACTTTTATAGAAATCATTGTTACCATTCTGCTTCCAGCATCACCTGTCATTCAGAATTTTGGTTGGAACTATCAGAACTTGAAAATTAAGTTGATTATCCCATTTTAAGGACTCATAAATCAAAGCCAAATGCTTTATCCAAACAAGTTGGGGTCGGCAGCAAGAATATTTTTCCTTCATTCGTATTTATCCGTTAGCATATCGTTAGCCTATGAGTATTCATATTTATTCTAACAGACTTCAAATCAAAGCCAAATGCTTTATCCCAACAAGTTGGTGTCGGCAACAGGAATCTTGTTCCTTCATCCCAATCTATCAAATACCTTATCTTTAGTTAGCCTATGGGTATTCATAATCGTTGTAACAGACTTCATACATGTCCATTTTGGTCTTCCCCTTGCCCTTTCGGATATTTCTAAAAGCTTCTCATAAGTACCTCTCTAGGTCTTCACTTTATATGTTCAAACCATATGAGCCTAAGTTCTTTTGTCTAGTCACTTATTGGGCTAGACGTGGCCACTCTTGAATATGTTCACTTATTATATTTTTCCTAACCTTCTCATACACCCATTTCAACATCCACATTTGAACAAATGATCACGTGCATGTATTGGTTTATGTTGCTCAGTATTTTTATACATACATCAAAACAAACCTAATGACTGTCTCTTTTTTTTTTTAAAAGGTTCAAGTAGGATATGTTAATCATGTTAAGGACTCAAATAAATATCTGAAAATCTTCATAGTTATCAAGAAGTAAATGTAGACAAAGAATGATTGATTTTTGCATTCTTTTGCAAAAAAAGGATTTGATTTTTCTTCTAATTTACAAGATCCTGTGCAAATGTCCAGTTGGTTCTGTGAAACCATCTCTGTCAATTGACTAGCAGTTTCTCACCAGTTTAAAGAGGAACCAATTACAGGGCCACCCAACTCAGGAGGGGGCAGATTCAGTTCAATATTAGAGCCCAAGTTTCAAAACATTGGTCCGAAGTGAACATTTGATATGCTATTAGCTATATTTGAATCCACAAAAGAAAAACAAAATGTGCAAGGACGTTGTGATTTATTTACATTTCAATGAGGGAAAAAATAAAATAAAAGCAAAATATGATGATGAAGAGGAGGTAAGACTAAGATCCTTTAACAATCCTTAGCTGCTCAATTTGTTTGTAGCTTATACCTGAAATCATAGCTTTAACCTACCATAAAGTATGAGAATATAAAGGCTTTGAATAGTCTACCAAAGAAAAAGAAAAAAAACCTCTGTCGCATGGACCTGGGTACAGTTGTTAATTGCATTTGTCACGAGTGAAAACCATCTAGTTCTTATATATTATTGTTGTTGTTATTATTATTATTAGAAAGAGGCTTGGATAAGGTCAGTCCCCCCTATTTTGGTGTGGCACATCAATCATTAACGACTTACTGCATAAACAGGCTAGCCAGTTAACAAGGAAAGCATATAACCATTACAAGAAATGATGTTGTAGCTTTGAAATATGGCAATTGTAGTTCAACTTTAATATCTCGTACACAAGAGAAAAGTGATCATAAATATATTAAACATCTAAATATCTGATGCACATCCAGAGATCAAGGTGGACTATCTGACAAAATTCATGCCCTAAAGATGGGTACAGATTTGATGTGTCAAACATATATCTCAAACCAATAATAATGTAGTGTCATATGACTTGTGTCGGCATGTATAAAATGAGTAAGCAAAGAGCAGTTATTTCAGCAGGAGCTTGGATTAGATTTCTTTGTCAAAGTAATTTTTAAAGCCTGTTCTTTATGTGTTATTGTCATAGAATTTTATTAACTTTTCAAGCTATACTTGAATAAGATAGAATGCGATAAACTATCTTTGTAACATATCATGGCACTCTATTTTGCCAGGAAAAGAAACCTTTCTAGTTTGGTCACTGATTTTGTAATATTATGCAGGAGATCCTAATTGATGAGCTTATTACTCACAATCTGCCGTTCGAGGATATTAATGAAGCATTTGACCTTATGAAAGAAGGGAAGTGTTTGCGGTGTGTTATCCACATGCCAAAATAATATTGCTTGAGGTAGGAACTTAATGTAAATTTATGTTTTTTTTATTTTATTATTTCCATTTTTTAATCCTTACACTGTCTATGGTTGTTTTATTTAATGTTTCAGAGTGTGACTAATTCATCTCTGATTAGGTTGATCCTGTGGCAATAAATGTGTGCTTTTATTTTATTTTTTTCCCCTTTTTTGGTGTAATTTACTCCAAGATAATTGTAATTTCAATATAATATGGTATGCCTTTTCTTAAGGGAGAACATTTTTACCTGGTTTGTGGACTTCCACATGAATTAAGACTGGATTAAAGCCTTTTCAAGCTCAACTTCACTTCATGCTCAAATAATGATTTGGGTTGACAAACGTTATTAGTATTGATAACAATAATTCACCATGAAGGATTTATTGAATTCCATGAGCATAAATGATTCAATAATGGGATATAAATTTGCCTGTATCTTCTTGAGTTCTGTCAACCGCAGGAATTCAGTTAATGGAAGGGCTTTAAACATTCTAGGTGATAAATTTGCATATATCACATTTCATCCTAGATGGTGACTATGTATTTTGCTAGTTTTTTTTTTTGCAACTGTTTACCTGTCTTACAAAAGATCATGAATTTTAGAACCAGGATTGCAACATTGGAATAACATCAGAGGGTTTAGAGGTGACTGACAAGAATGTAAATTCTTTGTTTTCTAATTTGAAAGTGAATCCCGTACCATTTTGGTTGTATTTGAAAACTTATATTTTGAGAGAGAGGAAGAGAAATTTTTCTAGAAAAGAAAGAACATGCAGTCAAACAACTTGGGTTCGTATTGATTTATTAACTTATTGCTCATAATAAAGGTACTTGTATCATAAATGGGGTGGCACTCATAAATAATCTTAAAAAAAAGCCATGGACTCAAACCTACTAGCAAGGCTCATGTATCATGTAAGTTAGAGAGCACCCAGGACGTTTGGGTTTACAGTTCATCCCAAGGTTCTTCCCTTACAAACTGAGGGATGAAATCGTCTGCCGTAAGATCTTGCGGCAGACATTTGCAGCCGCATGAGATGTTACCCACATTGCAACATCTCACGGCTTGTGTCTTTCAAGGTAAAAGTGCCTTTTCACATTGATAAATGTGAAAAAACACAATCTACATCTCACAGGGGCTGCAAATGTCTGCCGCACAGTCTTGCGGCAAACGATTTCAACCCCAAACTGGGCATTCTAGTGGGTTAGGTAGGTCTAAAGTTTCTCTTCAAAAGAAGCTCAAATACAAATGATATGATCATAAATATAGATTTTAGATATTTAAAATGAATGTGTCTATGTAGTATGAATTATCTTACTAATTTTTGAAATCAACATGTACTACATATGCTTGCGATGGGTGAAATTTCTGGCCCTTATGCCCAAATCAAGGCATTATCTAAATGTAAAAAACAGAAATTCAACCAATTTCTTCAACGTTGAATTCAATGATCAGGGCATAAAACACCATAGCTCCAATCACCAATTTGTGGAATGAAAAAAGCTGTGTGCGCACTTCTAATCACTTAAATTCTGTCAAAAGTATTGCGGCAAAAGCAGGATCTCTACGCCCTCATTGTTGAAATTTAACAATCAATGACAAACCTCCTTGTAGATCGTATCTCCTCCATTTCTTAGATGAAAAAGAGAGTTCACTCAAGACAAGATGAGAACTCTCAAGTCTTTTTCCTCTCTTATTCTGTTTCTCAAACTAAGGAGCTATTCATAATATAGAGGACAGGAAATCTAAGAGATTGCGTACAAATATTTCTCTTTTTTTTTTTTTTTTTGGTGGTCAAAAGGAGAACTCTGTTAACTTAAGAGATATTCTGTCATGTCCTTAGACATAGTAAATAGACATTAATTTGGCATTTTTTTTTCATTGAATAAACCACTATTAAATGGATGTTACTCAGTTTTAAATTCCATTTGAAATCTCACAAAAAATTCAATTTGTTCTAAAGTATCTCAGGAAAATTTTCACTGAGATCAAAATAATTTATGAAAAATTTCCCACAAATTTAGTGAAGTAGATATGCTTTCGCTAGCTTATTTCAAGTTAAAAGACATCTTATTATTCAGGATGAACCTTTTTTTTTTTTTACATTAATTGTGGTTTTTTGATGACTACAAAAATTTCATACTTCTTAATTTACTTAGTTGTGATATTTGCTACTATTAATTTGTTACTTATATATGTATTACATTTTATATAGTGTATTTTCTGCCCTCATAGGAGTTGCTGAAACTTTTGGTGCAATTTGGAGAGGAATTGATATTGAATACTTCATCTGGAAAGGAACTTCATCTAAAGTTTAATATTTTTTTTACAGCCAAATGGACTCCAATATCAAGGCATGTGACGCAAGATAATGGAATACTTCTAAGAAAACATCTGTTCAGGTCATACATCTACGTCAATATCCAAAAGCATGAGACACAATGTGCCAAAAATTAACTCACCTGCCCCACTTGTAGGTTTTTTTTGGTGAAATATCAATACTTTCCATGAAAAGCTTTAAATATAACTCTCTAAAAAGTCAAAAAAGTGAGGCAATAAACAAACCAATTATGTTACTTTATAGAACAAAATTCCATGTGTGTCACTTATCAAGGGCCTTAGCGTGTTGTGATATGGTCTTCCTGTGCTTGTCAACGCCGCGTGATTGAATTGCAAGGATGGAAGCTTCTAAAAAACTCTGAATAGCGCTGATATTTTCTCCCCCCAAGAAATCATGCTAAGATCCCTTGCACACAAGATGATAGAGTGCTTTCTTAGCTAAACTATTCTCACTTGCTCTATGTTTTATATATATGGGTATTAGGTGAGGAAGGTGGGAAGAACTCAACACATATCCTTATTTCAAAGACACATCAACACCGAAAAAAAGTCAAATAAAGAAGCTCAAATGGTCTATATAACCTTAATGATTCACTACCAAAAGGATTTCTTATAAGAGATTGGGAGAAGTTGAGCTGAGGAGAAGAAAGAAGGTGATCAGCACCTGCATTTTAACTACCTCAGCCATCCGAAGAGAGGGAGAAAATTAAAGAACAAGTTTTGGGCTTTTGGGATTCTAGCTAGGCTTCATCCATGCAAGGAGATCAAAAATACCCTCCTCCAGGTACAAAAGCATTTCCAACAATGGGTGATCAACAGAAGATTCATCCGGTGGATGTCGAAGCACCGCAGACGACACCTTTAGTGCCGGCAGCTGACTCGGTGAAATCGGAGAGCGGAGACCCCGTCGAGCGGTACCCTCCTTTTCGTCGCACAATACCGGTGATCCATTCAAAGCCGCCGAAGAAGAGAAGCTGTTGTTGCAGATTTTTGTGTTGGACCATTAGCCTTATACTACTTCTAGTGATCGTAATTGCAGTTGCAGGTGGTGTTCTTTACCTCGTCTTCCGACCAAAGCTCCCGAAATACTCGATCGACCGCCTGAGAATAACCGATTTCCGGCTCAATCCTGATATGAGTCTGTCTGCTCAATTTGGAGTAACAATCACAGCAAGGAACCCCAACAAAAATATTGGAATATACTATGAGAATGGAAGCGATTTGAGCGTTTGGTTCACCAACACCAAACTCTGTCAAGGGTCCCTACCAAAATTCTACCAAGGTCACCGGAACACGACGGTTCTCGATGTGGTGTTAACCGGTCAAACAAGAGATGGAAACACTCTATTAGCAGTATTGCAGGAGCAACAACAGAGGGGTAGCATTCCCTTAAATCTTAAAGCCAAAGTACCAGTGAGGATCAAGCTTGGAAAGTTGAAGCTGATGAAGGTGAAGTTCTTGGTCAGGTGCAATTTGGAGGTGGATAGCCTGAGTGCCAACAGTAATTTCATCAGTCTTAAAAGCAGTAGCTGTAAATTTAAGTTCAGG
Source organism: Buxus sempervirens (assembly GCA_947561395.2). Lineage (NCBI taxonomy): Eukaryota > Viridiplantae > Streptophyta > Magnoliopsida > Buxales > Buxaceae > Buxus > Buxus sempervirens. The sequence continues at coordinate 16,264,227 of OX387185.1, forward strand.
CTCTAAATTTTTTTTTTTCATTTCTTTTAAATATTCCCTTCTATATATTTAGACTAGAAGTTTGATTCTTTCTTCAATCTTGAGGTGACATGTTCTATCCCTCCATTTTATATTTGATTTCACTATATACTGTACACTTGCTTTGATTTTGTTTCATTTCTTTGGGTTGTGGCTCTCTTTCTATCTCTTATATCAATCTTCATCCTGGGCAAAAAAATTAGTCAACTCTTAACAATACCAACATCCCATAAAACAGGTCTGGCCCACTACACCTGCTACAAATCAACCTTGTGACGTCTTCTGTTGCTGAACAAAAGTGGGTCAACTTAACCCTCATTAAACTCCAAATTAGCGTGTTAATTTATCACAAAAGTTGGAAGAGAGTACAATCAAGACTAAGGGATAAATGGCCGTCTGAAACTGGTTTGTGAGGTTTAGGACTTTTTTTCTTTTGACGAGGCAGACGAGGCAACCCATTAATGTCAAGGGATGTCTACCAAGTTTATACGGAAACACATTTCTCATAGGTTGTTGAAAAGTAACTTGAGAAAACCTTTAAAAAAATAACAAAAGAGGCTCCATCATTCTGTTTTTGCTTTGCCTTCTTTTAAAATAGGGATATTTATCGTTTACCCCTTGAGTTTGTAGACACTGACCACTTTCCCCCTTGAGGTTTTTGAAATACAAGATCATCACCTTGAGATTTTGTGTATGTAATAGTAACCCTTCCAAAGGTTTAACCCGCTAACATTTTAACACCATTGATGAAGTAACAAGATAAAACATATATTAACAATTTTGCCCCTCTTGTTCTGATTATTTAAAATTAAATACCAAGATCATCCATTAGTGGTTTGTTTCAATGTCTACAACATTGGCTCAAAAGGGAAAAAAACCAAGCCCTATTCACATCTATCCGGAGGGGATTTTTGGTACTCAAGGTATAAATAAAGCTTTTTACTTTAAATGTAAATAAAATGAGGCAAATTTATTAATAAACATTTTCTCAGTTATGTGTGTAGGCATCAAAATTGTCCAAGGCCTAATCCATATTTGTAAATAGACTGGTAAGCCCAATTGTGAATTCAAATCCCATATATAAAATATATATGTGGTTATTTTAATTTAAAATCTACTCATTTATCTCTTAAAGGGTAAATTTGTCAATTCCCTATAAGTTTAGCTCTATAAATAGGAGGCTTAGTTACAAGAAATCAAAGACTGTAACTTTGGAAACATTTTCTTGAAGAGAACACCTCCATCAAAAACAAATCAAAGGCAGGAGCAAATCCTCCAACAAAGAGAAGACCCTCCTTCAAGCCAGCATTAAAACTAAAGAAAACATAAAACTTGAGTGAAGAATACCTACAATCACTTTGAAATTCAAGAACACTATCTCCTCAATTAGAGGACACTCATGTAATTGAGTACCAAAGAGAGTAAATTATTCTTTTCATCAAATTTTTATTATTTTTATTGTTTGTAATTGTCATATTTTGTATTGAAGCAAAATAGATGAAATTTCTATGTACAATGCCATCAAATCTTTAGAAAAAGGAAATTGTTATACACATCAAACCTCAAGATGGTAAATTAATATTTTAGAAACCTTATGGGGCAAATGGCATTCTTGGAAGCTGCAAGAGATATAAATTGAAAATATCCCTTTAAAATAATAAAAGCTCCACCCTCCACCCTACAAACTTGAGTGGAGAATACCTAAGTTGGACCACGCGTTTCTTCATTTTTGTATTACGAAAGTGTATTTCTGGAGATTAGAACGTGACGCACCGCGTAGCCCAAAAGGAAGCCCAAACAAATGACACCTTAAAATGTGTTTTTATTTTTTATTTTTTATTTTTATTTTTTGGTAAACAAATGGGGGATTGAGCCATAACTACTATATAGTCAGTGAATTGGACCATCACCACGACACTATTAGAATGCACCGTTACTGCATGTGGAGATAATTACCATAGTCGCTAGACTAACCCTCGGTCCTTGGACTAACCCTGTATGCGAGGGATTTGATCCTTATACCTCTGGCCTCCAAACCACTTGGGAGTAGGGGTGGCAATCGGTCGAATACAGATCGGATATATTTATATTCGTATTTGAATCCGAATTTTATCGGATTTTAGATTTCAGATCCGTATTCGAACCTCGGATCTAAATCCTATATTCGAATTCGCCAATTTCGGATCGAATTCGGATATATATCCCATTCAATGACAGCCCTACTCAGAGAGGGATTTAAATGAGAAATGGGTTTGAACTTCAAATTTGAAGCACCACGCAACAGTGGATATTGAATGACTGACAAAAAAATCGTACCCCGGAACTTAGAACGACCGGCCTGTTCTGGACAATAGAATTTTAGAGCAAAAAAGGTTTCAAAATAGGAGATTTTAGAATTGATTCTTTAAGTGGGTTTGCAGGTACCAGTCACCGGAGGGTGCTAGCGACAAAGAGGAGAGAGAGTTTAGATTTAGGGCAAATCGTTCTCTAAAGGTTTTTGGTTTTAGTTATGATGATTAGACCGTAGTTTATAAATGGTCTACAGTCTAACCAATGTCTGCTCTGGGTTTCTGTATAGGATATATATGATTTCGGTCGGATCCTATTCGGATCGGATATATGTTTATTCGTATTTGAATCCGAATTTTTTCGGATCTTAGATTTCAAATCCTTATTCGAACCACGGATCTTAGCTTTCAGATCGGATTCGCCAATTTCGGATCGAATTCGGATATATATTCGACCCATTGCCAGCCCTACTTGGGAGTAACCTATAAGACCGTTGAACCACCACTTCCGTGACACTTCAAAAACAAAAGTCCAGACAAACATGTCACTTTAAAATTTCTCTTATTCAGTAATTTTGCCGAAGCAAAACGAAGAAGAGAGGGCCCCTTTAGCGACAAAGGGAAAGCTGGCAACTTTTGTTGGGCTGCTGAGCGGTGCCTTGAGCGGTGCCTGCACCAGAGGATAACATTCCATGTGATAACATTTGTTACTAAGAAAAGCGCTACCCGGGGAGGGGAGTAGTTGGCACAACGATTTAATTTGTTTAAAACCATAAAAATTGCAAGGAACAGAACAAAGTGTTGTACAAACTCCAAACCTCAATCACCAAATAAAAATTCTGTAGCAGAATCCTTAAGATCTTATGGTTCAGTTGTTGATTCTACATCAGAAAGCTCCTACCCACATCCTAGCTTTTCCTTTTCCTTATTTGGTATTGCATTCCCAATCTCAATGACATTGGATCCTACGATAATTAACATGTGAGTTACTATCCAGAACAAAGCATAATGGTGTAGGTCAGGAGACCAGACACAACCCATTGTGTCAAAACCAGTGTTTTCCATTTCGGCAGGTATGCCACGTCAAAATTTTGCTCCAAGATACCCAGCGATGCATTTCGTAGGATTATTTTGGTTTTTTTACAAATTGGATGAAATTTCAAGCATCACAAGCGAAACGGGAGCTGCGTCCAGCAAAACGAGGGGAAATGCTACTTTTTTAAAACAAAACATTCCACCAAATTTTGTGTCCTAGGCGACACGCCCAATGGCACCAAAACGATAAACCTTCGTCAAAACCTAGTTTTAATTCTGCAAGAGGAATCTATATAAACGTACAAGTATAGCAGTCCTCCCTGTACCGCAGAGTGATGCTTATGGTAAGCGTTCAATGGAATGGCTTTAGTAATCATTAGAACCCACTGAAAATTTCTCCTAGGCCAAAGATCAAAGTGGAAAAAGTGATCTCTGCCATCTGATTTACGGCATTCTTTTGCATGAACAGAGAATCACACAAGAATTTAAATCTAAAGATCATATGCTGATAACTGTGACAAAGCAACCTTGAACCAGTTCCCTCCCCAAGACCCATTAAATAATATGGTGTGAAGCACAAGGCATATAAAATGAGGAAGCTTCTCACTGCTATCTTCCTGATCTAATTAATCATTATCACCTCATGGAAATCAACTTTAGCACAGCAACTGTCAACCCCCTTCATTCTTTTGCATGAACAGAGAATCACACAAGAACATAAATCTAAAGATCATATGCCGATTACTGTAAGCAACCTTGAACAAGCTTCTCTCTGCTATCTTCCTAATTATCACCTCATGGAAATCAATTTAACCCAGAAATGTCAACCCCTTCGTTCTTCTGGTTACGCTTCATTTTATGTAAGAAACCAGAGAAATTGGAGAAGAAAACAGAGAGAGCTATGCAATACTCATTCAGAAATTCTGTTGTGCTTTTAACTTGCAGGCAGCTGCCCTTTTATACACAAAATCAAATCAGTTACCAAATAACAAAAAGGGGAATTTACCTATCTGTACAGCTCTGGAAAGAATAACTAACTGGCTAATTACAATAAAATCCACTTGGTACAACTCTATTACAAGGCAAAGTTGAAGGACCCTCCAGTAAACTAACTGCAACAACATCAGCAGCCTTGAGGTCATCATCTAAGAGCTGCAACTTCGCATCAGCACCATCTAGAAGTGAAATAGAAGCTTTGGTGCCTTGGTGATAATCCTGATCAGGATTATCATGCTTTAATTTCAATATTTTACTCCACTGCCATCTGCCCCCTTGAAGACTCTGCAACTTACTGCATCCTTAATCACCAGTTAAAGCACGTGGTCTATGTTCAAGAGTCAAAAGAGACATGCCAGTCTGTGAAATTGCTCTCACAAATCCCATGTTAGCAGTCAAGGTTGGAGAACACCAGTAATCTCCAGTTCCAAAAATAACCTTATTCTTCAATGCAATCTTTCTGGTGGTTAGAAGCCCCATTATTCTCGCTGAAGGACAATCAGGCACAATCCTGTCCAGTATGAAATTAGTAGAGAGCTACAGATATCTAATGCCCTTATCATGAAAATAATCTAGTCATCAGTCCAAAAATCACAGATAGAACTAGAAGATTACTTTCACAGTTACATGGCAGTCTAATAATTTAAAAAAATATAAAATAATGTATCTCAAAATGTAGGCCTAGAAGTGCATTTAATGGTTATTTAACAGACCTACATCTTGAGAATGTAATGGTGTGACTACAGCACCCGCAGGATTCAACAACATTAGTAGCAGTTGGATATTTTGGATATCAAGGTAATCATCAATATTATCGCACTCTAGTAGCAGTTAAGCGGTCCGGACTCTGGGCTACTATAATTATTCAGAATCAGTTGGTTTCGGACATGGAGCAAGAGTGGAGTTCATGAAATTCTTTACAAGTGAGGGAGGTGAAGACTCGGGCAGTAACTGGTGAAGACCATAAGGATAATTGAGATGCATTATTTATTGGGAGATATTGTACTTTTTGTTGCTGATTTGATTTTGTAAAACATATTCAATTTAATATTTTGTTTATTATTTACAACTGTTTTTTGCACAACATAGTAAATAGCTCATCATCCAATAGCTTTGTAGTCAAAATATTATTACTACTTTTTCATCATAGTTTTAATATCTATTATGCTTAATAATTTTTCATACGTTTTTGGATTTTTATGGAAATTTTTACAATTTTTTTTTTTTAATTTTCTTCGTTGTCTGGGTCATCTTGACCCCATTAGTTGATGTTACCTGTCTCGGAACCCCAGGTTCATGTTGTTAATATGTATTAGGAGAGGACTCATGGAATTTTCAGAGAATTCCAGAGTCAAGTCTTACTACAACCTTTTCACCAGGACAAATAGGAGTAAACCTTCTTGGAACTTAGTTTGGGGGTAAACCCTCTTAGTTTGGCATGCAATCTTCCACCAAAAGATTGACCTTTTGGTTGGGTTGCAGCTCCTAACAAGCTACTTAGACTATCTACCCACACAAAACTGGACAATTCAGAACAAATGTATGCATGTTGCAACCCATAAAAATCAGTACATCAGTTCTACATGGACCGTTTGTATTCAAGAATCAAGGTGTGTTCCGATAAGGTCAAAGAAGTTTTTCTGGATTGTAAGATAAAGCACTGAAAATCTCATTGTGATCCAGCTTTATTTTGGGAGTTTCTTTCCATAGTTTTTTGCAATCATGGAAAGAGAGGAAAGGTTACACCGATTCAAAAGCTTCATAGGAGGTAGGGGCTGCTCAGATTAAGAAATTCATATAATTGGTATTTTGGGAGATTTTATGGTAAGGTATAACCTTGTATACAATAGTCATTAACCATACTAGTAACATAATGTTTTCATACTGATAAAACTCTTAAAAAAAAAAGGAAAATCAGTTTTATTAGATACAATCTAAGAAACTAGTTGTCCAACTGATGATTAAAATCTGAGAAACTTTTCTGACTTGTCTAGAACACAAGAAATGCGTGATTCATCTGATTTGGCGAATCCAGTTTCACAAACTGGATATGGGCTGGCATGGCATAACTGCCAAGATTGCACTTATCGAGCGGTTATATGCTTCTCTGGTTTGTCAAACCAGATGTGGCACATCTGGGCTGACAAATCAGAGGTAAAACCAGAATCCATAAATACCAGTTTCATCCATTTAGAGAGGACTTTTTGGCATTTTTTCTCTACAACCTCCTGCTTTCCCTCTGTCTACACAAACCTTAGCTTTCCAGAGAGGGGAAAATGTTCTCTAGAGAGATAGAGAGAGAAAAGGTGATTTTATAGTGAGATAAAGAGCCAAATTGTGCATCAAGGAGAATTTAACGAAATTTCAACTCAATTTTCCTCAGATCTTCAGGTATATGTTCGCATTTTGATTCTCATTTCTGTCATTCAATTACTGCTTCATATAGCTGCGTATTGAATGCCATGAATTCAGGAAAAATTGGAGTCAAGTTGTTGTTTTCTGTTATTTCAGTAATATAACATTGCGCATCCAGTTATTCATCAAAAAAAAAAAAAACATTGCGCATCCAGTTTCACAGACTGTATCCATCCAAGCAAACAGTAATCAGTTTACTCCCAGCATTTTTTGTTCGTTAAACAAATTAACCATTCCATTTTGTAACACAGATCAAAGAGAGTTATAACCGTTTTACTACAGGTGGTTACAAACAGTCACACAACACAAGGTCGTGAACCATCCATTTTCCTTGATTTTTCTTGCAAAATCCTGAGTTCCAATCGGTCCTACATCACTTCCATTCAATTATAAACACATTAAACTAAATTTTAAGCTATTAGCTTGAATTTTTACGCATCATTTTCATGTCTTTGCATGTCAACGAAATACTGTGCGGTTTTGAAACAGTTAGCAGGACTGTTTCCACAGTTCATAAACTTCCAAAGCTTGTTTTCTACACCACCCTTTTTTTCATACTTTCCAAATCTTTCCATCACCATCCTAGCATCACTAATTATCACGAATAAGTCTCTTATTGTGACCCAACACAAAACCAAAACATTTACACCACAAAACCCCCAAATCTGAACCTATTTCAAGGGTTAAAACCCCAACATCCAAGCCATAAATCAGAAATCTGCTTCCCATACCAAAAACCTATATGATGCTATCAAATTACATCAGTTTCCATCAATTAGAACATGCATAAGCAACAATTACAACATTCACACCAAATCTGAACATTTCAACTCAAAAAACCATCAAAAATCTCAATTACAAGAAGAAAATAAAAGATCACTCTTTTCAAAGGCATTCTATCAGCACTCTTGGAAGGATCATTACTTACCTCCTTTCAAGCTTCAAACAACTCTTCGACAGCAATAGAGCTCAAATCTTTGCTACAACACTCTAACATAAATTTTCTTGCTGAAATCAGCTTCAAAAGCTTGCTTCAGCTCACCTTGGCAATTTGGGGCAATAAGGTACAGCATGCATCCTTCTTCCCCTCACTCTACCTCTCCTTCCTCTCTTCCCAGCTCTCTCTCTCTTTTCTTTCACAAGCTAGGGATGTACGTTAGGAGCAAAGAGAAAAGAGATTCAGCCCTTAAGTGATTTGGGCTTTGCTTCAAATGAACCAAGATACATTTAAACCATGACCCATTTCTACCATTAAACCTACACCAACCCAGCTGGACATTATTTTTCCTCTCATGAGATGGTACCTAAACCATCAATCAAATGGAAGATGAACCCATCAACCAAACCATATAAACATAGGTTTATCCCATAAAGGCTAAACCACAACCGACCATGCTACACACTTGAATTCAAACCCAAATCATGAACCACCATCACATTCTCTCAAAAGAACAAACCTGAACCAAGGATTTTAAGAGACGATGAACCATTGAACCATAACACAAAAGAACATCAACCCAAGGTTAAACCAAATAAGGCTACACCACCTCTAACTAGCCCATTACACTGAATTGCCATTTGCTTTGCTGTGCCATATATTGAACTAACATCTTCAACTATTTGGCTCCATCTCACCTACAATTCAAGGGAAATGGTTCAGTACACCCTAAAGAAACAGGGTTTCACATTCTACCCTCCTACAAAAGAAATTTCGTCCTCGAAATTTACCTTGCATATCGCTAAATAAGGTGGGGTGTTTCTTTCTCATATCAGCCTCGTTCTCCCACGTAGCTTCCTCTACGGTGTGGTAGACCTTTACCAACGGAATGGTCTTGGTGCGGAGAGTTTTCTCTCTTCGGTCTAGAATCTGAATGGGACGCTCTTCAAACGTCGCATCATCAAGCGGCTCGTAATCAATGACATGGCTAGGGTCTGGTACATACCAACGAAGCATAGACGCATGGAATACATTGTGTACATAGGCTAGCTAAGGCGGCAACTCTAATCTGTAGGCTACCGGTCCAACTGTCCCATTAATACGGAATGGGCCAATAAATCTGGGAGACAGTTTCCCTTGCTTGCCGAATCTTGCCATGGCAGGAAATACCTTCAAAAACACCATATCCCCTACCTCAAACTTCAGATCTTGTCATCTTACATCTGTGTAGCTTTTCTGACAACTCCGAGCCGATTGTAGCCTCTTCTTAATAAGATTTACTTTATCAACACTGTCTTCAATGATCTGAGGGCCTAAATATTGTCTCTCTCCAATTTCTTCCCAGCAAAAAGGGGATCTACAGACTCTTCTGTACAAGGCCTCAAATGGAGCCATCTTAATACTTGATTGGTAACTGTTGTTATACGAAAATTCCACCAAGTCTAGATGTTTGCTCCAACTACCCCCGAAGTCCAATACACAACATCTGAGCATGTCCTCTAAGGTCTGGATGGTACGCTCACAGCCCATCAGTTTGTGAGTGAAAACTGCTACTGAACTTCAGTTGAGTTCCCAAAGCCTCTTGAAGACTCTCCTAGAATTGGGAAGTGAAACGTGGATCGTGGTCAAATAATATAGATACAGGAACACCATGCAATCTGACGATCTCACGCACATACAACTCGGCTAATGACAGTAAAGGCTGATTCTTCCGAATAGGTAAGAAGTGAGCAGACTTAGTCAGTCTGTCTACAATGACCCAAATGGCATCATGCTGCCTCACTGTCCTAGGTAGGCTTGAAACAAAGTCCATGGTCACATGCTCCCATTTCCATCCGGGTATATGTAATGGCTATAACAAACCGGGTGGTCACTTATGTTCTGCCTTTACTTGCTAGCAAACTAGACATTTAGCAACATTTTGCAATTTCACGCTTCATTCCAGACCACCAGTATACCATCCTCAAGTTATGATACATCTTTGAACTTCCAGGACGTACAGTATATTTTGATCTGTGACCCACTTCAAGTATGATATTCTTTATTTCTATATCTTTATGTACGCAGATACGACCTCTAAATCTCAAGATTTTATATCTGACTGTGAAATCGTTAGCTGCTTCTGCCCTTTTGGTCACTAGTTCTCTAGTCTTGACCAAATCTGGACCTACTAATGGGCCCTCTCTGATTCTCTGTATTAGATCCGGCTCTATCTGTATCTGGGCAATGCTAATACTGCTCTCTGCTAGCTCAAATTCTCCTGGCCAGTCTCTAACCTCTGAGATCATATTGCACTGACTAGCCATAAAGGAAGCTAGCATCTCAACCTTTTCCTCTGTGGATCTCCTTCGGCTCAATGCATCTGCTACGACATTGGCCTTCCCTGGGTGGTACTGGATGGTACTTTGGTAATCTTTCAGTAAATCCATCCATCTTCTCTACCTCAAATTCAAATCTTTCTGAGAAAATAGATATCTGAAGCTTTTGTGGTCAAAGAAGATCTCAAATTGTGCCCCAAATAAGTAATGGCGCCAAATCTTCAATGATAATACAATGGCTGCCAACTAAAGACCGTGGGTAGGGTAGTTGCGCTCATATGGTGAGCAATCTAAAAGCATAAGCCACTACCGTATCGGACTGCATTAGAACACAACCAAGTCCGATATGTGAAGCATTACAGTATACTACAAACCCATCATTCACTGTCGAAATCAATAACACTGGGGCTGTAGTCAGACAATCCTTCATCTCCTGAAAACTTTTCTCACATTTCTCATCCCACTCAAATTGTACAGCTTTCTTTGTTAGATTTGAAAGTGGGGCAGCTATCTTGGAGAATTCCTCAATAAAACGTCCATAATAGTCACTGCCATACCCAGAAAACTGTGTATCTTCCTAATTGACGTGGGTGTAGGCCATTTAGTCACTGCCTCTACCTTTGCTGGGTCTACTGATATTCCATCTCCAAATATAATATGACCCAAGAAGGACATGCCTAGTTCAACCAGAACTAACACTTTTCAAAGTTGACATACAACTAATTGTCCCGCAATGTATGAAGTACAACTTTCAGATGACCCACATGGTCCTCCCAACTCTTGGAATATACAAGGATATCATCAAGGATTACTTTAACAAAATTGTCCAGACATCCATATAGATGCGATTCATCAAATCCATAAACACTGTTGGGGCATTTGTCAATCCAAAGGGCATTACTAGGAACTCAACGCCCATACTTTGTTCTAAATGCTGTCTTCTCAATATCCTTTTCAGCTACCCTCAACTGATGATAACCTGATCTCAGGTCTATCTTAAAGAACCAGTTGGCTCCCTTCAGTTGATCAAACAAGTCGTCAATTCTCGGCAGTGGGTATTTATTTTTCCCTGTAACTGCATTCAATTGCCAATAATCGACACACATCCGTAAGGTACCATCTTTCTTCTTCACGAAGAGCACAGGTGCACCCCATGGTGACACACTGTGATGGATGTAGCTCTTGGCTAATAGGTTATCAATCTGCACCTTCAATTCCTCATACTCTGGCTGAGACATCCTGTATGTTTGTTTTGAGATAGGATGACTGTCAGGCACCAACTAAATCCTAAATTCAAAATCTCTCTTAGAAGGTAGTCCTGGTAATTCATTACGGAATATATCTGCAAACTCGCATATCAAAGGCACCTTGACTATACTAGACTATGTATTATCCTCTTCCTCTACATCCAGTGATGCCACAACTGAAATATAGGTATCCAACCTGTCACACATAAAACAATATATGGGTTGGTCTGGTTTCCTAACTGTGATAGTATTGTGGAAACAATCAATGGTTATACAGTGCTTGGCTAACTAATCCATACCCAGGATAATTTCATAGTGACCAAAATTCAAGCACAAGAAATCCCCAGACAACTCCAGTTGTTCTAATCTGACCATACAATCTCGATAAATGGTCTGAATCCATGTATTATCCCCAAGTGTTGTGTATACATAAATAACTGAATCCAGACATGAAGGCACAAGACCAATTCTATCAACACATGCAGGAGTAATGAATGAGCATGTAGCTCTAGAATCAATTAGACATATGGCCGAATAGCCAACAATATAAATAATACTTCCTACTAGCGCTGAGGCAACTGGCTCTGGATCCTCTTGAGCTACAACAGCATAGGCTCTAGTTGGTGGAGGCTGTGATCGCTGTGCTTCCTCTGCTCAAGCCTCTGAGGTCCACCTCTCCCAGTTGGTCAGCCCTGCTGCCTCAGACCAACTAGTCCTCTCTGCCCTGGGCGCTGCCTCTGAAATCTCCTAAGGGGTAGCATAGGAGCGAGTGTTGGAGCTCTTTGTTGTATGTGCTGAGGCTAGGGTAGAGGAGTTAGCAAAGACTGATAAAATGACGGGTGGAGGCACTGGGCTATGTGGTGACCCATCTGGCCCATCTGTAACAACCCCCAAGCTGTGCTCTGCAAGGACCTGGCATATGTGATCTCTGACACCTGGGACACACTCTCTACGAACCTCTGCTCTGCCCTAACGATCCTGCACCACCAGTCCTCGGTCTCTTGTCACTTCGCTAGGACCTCCTCTAACCAAACATAGGCCTACTAGCCTGTCTAGCCCTTGCCATCTCAACATCCCTCTCTACAACAATGGCTCGCCTCACTACGTCTGCATACTGTGTACACATGAAGGCGGTGATCCTCTCTTTGATCTCTAACCTGACCCAATGCTCAAAATGTTGTGCCCTCTACAGATAAGTGCCCACAATATGAGGCACATATCTAGCCAACTCGTCATAGCGAGCCTCATATTGTCCCATTGTAAAGCTACCCTGAGATATACTCATTAATTCTCGTTGCCTCTATAGTTTGAGCTGCACAGGGAAGTACTTTTCAAGGAATAGCTCCCGATACTGCTCCCGTGGCATTGCAACTCCCAACTCATGTCTGCCACTTGTCCTCCACCACCAGTACTCTGCCTCTCCCTCTAACATGTATGTGGCAAGACGCACCTTCTTCTCAAGTGCACACTCTATGGCTACGAAAATCTTTTCTATTTTCTGCATCCACTGCTCTACCTCCACAGGGTCTGACAACCCATGAAAAGATGGAGGGTCCATCTTACAGAAACGCTCCAGGTTTCTACCTGAGCTACCCTCTCCCTGGTCTCTCTAACCACGACCAGGCTGGTCTACTGCCTCTCTATGCAGCCTCTCATCACGCTCCATAGCCAGTAACTGGGCTAGATTACCCACAAAAGCCCACATGTCTCCCACCTCCCTGAGGCTGTCCCTCGAGTGGAGGAACATTGTCTGGTTGCACCTACGCAAGAGCCGGAACAACAAGGGGTACACTGGCATCAGCTGGCAGTTCAGGAGCACCTATCTGTGGCTCCTAAATCTCTAGGATTTGGGTCTGAGCACGAGGCCTGCCTCGCTTCCCAGAGATAATGCTGTAATTAAACAGCACACATTAACAACAAAACAACTTCTCATTTTCACAAAATCACATTTATAGTCCATCCAGCGATCACTCAATCTCAACCATCCTATAGGGCCTTTAATCAATTCCTAATTGATATTGCTCAAATACCAACTCTGTGGCGCCCCGAATCCGGACTGTTCACTAGAGATATAGTCAGGATTCGGGTGCTACAATCACACCATATTTAGACCCATTATCACAATGTTCAGCCTCTGTCACAGGTGGGCCTTGCCTACCATGCAAGAGGAACATGCACATAGATATGTTTCACTTCAAGCGAAAAGAAATCCATAAAGGGACGTGCACATAGATATGTTTCACTTCAATCAAAAAGAAATCCATAAATAAGAAAAGGTAACGTTAATCCAACAGAAAATAAATTAGTAAATGCTTTCTCGTTTTTTTTTTCCCTGGCTTAGATATATATTTTTTTTTATCGATAAATAGTATGTATATATTAATAATAGAGAAAGAAGAAAACAAAGTTTATGGTACACAGACTGTGTACCAAATAGATACAATTCTAGACATCAAGCCCATCCATAATCAAAACAAGGAAGCCTTCCTCATCCCCTCCCTATTCTATGAAGGACAATTTGACCAAAAATTCTTCATGGTTGATGTCGTCCATCGATGTATAGACTGCCAACCAACTTTGGATTAGACTTAAAACCTTTTTCCCCAAGAATTCAACCTTTGTCTCTGTATTTCTAAAAATTCTTCTGTTTCTTTCTCCCCAAGTCACCCACGCTATTGCTGCTAGCATAACATTCCAAGCCATATTCCAAATAGATTTCCCCTTCATCAATCCCCAAGCCTCCAAGACTATTCCAAAACTCCTTGGTTGCACCCAAGGGATCCCGAACTTAGCTATAATCTCACTCCATAGCTTCCATACCTCTATGCAATGAACAAGAAGGTGGTCTACATTTTCTTCATCCCCTAGCTTAGATATTTAAGACAGGTTAAGTAAAAATTGTGAGTTTAATCATAGTCGGACTCTCGAATGAAGTTTGCCATATCCCTCACATGTCTGAAAGACCTCGACTATACCTAAGAAGTGATAAACACACTCCAAGCATAGATTTCAAATTTACTTAAGACTATCATGTTTAGTAGCATCCCTTTTACAACAAGGTAATTCTTCAACTTTGAGGACTCACTAACTCAAGCTAACTTCCAGAAACTCAATCTATCTCTATCTCTAATAAAAAAATAATTCTTTCCATCTACCATAGTAGCTTTCACAATTTGTTGGCTATTTATTGTTTTAGTGGTTTTTTGACAATTTATGGATTCCTTTTCAAAACAATAAATACCACACCAAGTATTGGGTATAAATCCTATACAGCAAGTAGCAAAATTTTTGGTGAGCTGCTCGAATGCATGGAAATTTGGGTTAGCTGACCAGATATTGCAAAATTTTCGATCTAAGCAATATTCAACATGTTTTATTGAGGTAGAGTTTCAAACCTTGAAAAAGCAAAAATTTATCAATATGCACAGAAATGTCATAAATAGTTCATCTTAATAATCATAACTGTTTATTATTAACAAAATCCAAATATACATATAATTTATATTATTTTGTTACTTATCACTCAAAATTTATTATTGAGAATATGGTTATATTGTCTATGTTTTACACTGTCTAGAGATATAAAATATAAAATTACATTAGCAGTTATAAATAATCAATATCCAATCATAACTAGAACAGTAATGGAATATTAGCTTACTAATTAACATAGTTACTTAATAATATAACCTTATTTATAAGCTTATAATTTGCCTCATTTTTTCTATACTATAACTTATTGCTTGTAAATTATTTCAAATGCTCATTTCATAACTTTCTGTTATATTTTAACTTGATAAAATAATTATATATATTTGTTGCCCAAGTGAACACCTAATTGTGTAGGCAATGAGTAGGTCTATAGCTTGTGTGTGTGTCTATGTCTCTGTGTGTGTCATATATATATAATCACAAGATATATTGCTCCCTCCAAAATCTGGAAATATAAACAGAGATATCGATGGAAATATCAATATTTCCCAACAACAAAAAAACATAGAAATGAGGGAAATTTTAATTGTGGAGATTTTGAATGGAACTTATGTCATACTTATTTAGGAATATTTACTTTAGAGAAACTTGAAACATTATAAAACCTAAATGTTTTTTTACTTAAATTTCAAATAATACACATAAAAGAGGTTTTTACTTAAAAAGTATATTATATGTTAAAAACCAATGATGCCAAAAGCTTAAGCTTATAAATTCACTAGTTATTATCATTATATCAGAGTAGGAGGTCAAGTATTCAACTCCTAGGGGTCTCTTGCCTTGGCACTTGCTTCTCTATTTCTATATCTAGGGTATGGCTGCCTGTGTGTTTTT
Source organism: Buxus sempervirens (assembly GCA_947561395.2). Lineage (NCBI taxonomy): Eukaryota > Viridiplantae > Streptophyta > Magnoliopsida > Buxales > Buxaceae > Buxus > Buxus sempervirens. Next base: position 16,279,807 of record OX387185.1, read on the forward strand.
GTTTTTTCTTCTTGTCCCTTGTATTTGTTCCCACATGAAGTAACATGTGCAAGGGATTGTTGAGTTATCATCATAATCTGGGCCCTTTGACATAAATTGAAACACCAACACCTACAAGCTTAAGCTTTTGGATGTAACAAGCACTGAACCCAAAAGCTTAAGCTTATATGTTGTTAACTTATTATTATTGTAAATTGTTGGACTGACACCTATAAGCTTAAGCTTTTGGGTTCTCTTGTCATTATCATTATAACTCACAAAGATGGATAACCATGTGAATCAAATCTCTTAATTTATGCAGAAACACTATAAGAGAGGAATGTATCATGATATATCATTCACATCAAAACATATAGCAAATAGCAATATATCAAGGCAATCTTGTAAAATTGGCTTTCTCCACTTTGATTTATATTGAACGCTTGGGGAAGGGTATGGAAATATATACATATATACAATTAATGATATATTATTTATACAAGAATTTAAATATACATGACATTAATAGATATCATTTATATGTATGCCTTCAGACATACACATGGACCTCAGATGACAAACTTAAAAAAGGAAAGAAGAGATGAAGAGAAGAATGGAACCTTCTTTTCACTGGTTCTTATGCATTTAGAACCATATTGGTTTTGATTGATGGTGAGAACTGGTTACAATCCTCAATCTACTGATTGCAGAAAGCATTAATCAATGGACAAAAACCCATTTTATGTTCTTCTCCTGAACTGGTTCATCTCAGACAGAGTATTGATTTGACTTCCCAGAGTATATTTTTTATGCTGTTCGGTTCAGCTAAAGGGAGAATCTTTCCGATCCTTTTACACTCAATTTTCAGCATCAAATCCAGTGAAGTTCTAAGTCCGGCAAGGCATCAATTGGATAGTAGATCAGGTATCCTTCAGTCCAATGCATTCAATCAGTGCTTTAATTTTTGGGTACATCCCACTTCTCATGGTCAAGTATGCCTAAATTTTTTTTTTGCTTTTGGTATCTACCTAGAGTTTTACGTATAAGAATAATCATTACCAATCAAAAAAAAAAATTGGTTGGGTTCTCTCTTTGAAATGAAGTCAGGCGGATTCTTCTTCAGAACCAGCAAGAAATCTGAGTTTTTAAACCCTGGATAGAGGATGCCAAACTAGATCATGAATGTTGTGTTAAAGAGGCGACTGATTACACCCACCCACACTCTCTCTCTCTCTCTCTCTCTCTCTCTCTTTTTAATTTTTAAATTTATGCGTTTCACACATAGCATGGCATGTAGCCAGTGCTGTCTGTAATATGTTCATTTCAAAGGTGTACATAGAACGCCAATAAGTTTAGGTGGATTTCAACTCACACAAGGCAAAATGCCAGCCTTGCTAGTTGAAAAAAGGGGGGTTTTAAAACACACATTGAATCTGATTGATTCCGTTCTAGAATCCACCAGAACTAGCAAAATTTTGTCCACAGGCAAAAATTTTGCCAGCACTACACACCCTAGGGTCAAGATACTAAGAACAAATAACATGCATAGAGACTGATTAGTGAACAATTTGAGGAAGAAGAGATATAACTTATATTTATATAGCCCTTGATCCGATGTTTGCACATTGCTTTTTACCAAGGGAGTTGGGATGCAATTAAAGATGACATCTTGAGGATTTTTCAGAGAATCTTTTTCAGGAAGAGTGGTTACTGGTTAACAAAAAGTCACTAATGTAATGCAAACTTTTCTGCTGATAATTCCAGAAAAGAAAAAAGTTGATGAGAAAGATTCCAGGCCAATCAATCATACAGCTCTTGTACCCATTACACAAAGATGCTGTTTTTGGAAGGGTGTTGATTTTGTTGTGTCATTTACCAGTGCCTAGGCCTGCAATGGTTGGTATACTCATACATGTGTACATATCATTTCTGGTGAATAGAATACATCACCGTCATTCATCAAAAAATATATAAATAATATAATCTTTTATGGTTTAAATGAAGGCATTTTCTCTTTTATGGTTTGAATGAAGGCATTTTCAGCATTTCCCTCACATGATATCAGTATTATTCTTTTATACTTATTAGAATTAGAAATTAGTTTCAAAAAAGGAGAGTATACTGCACATAAACATTTTGTTTCCCTCACTGAATTGAATGGGTGATCAAATTGCAGTGAGCAGACTACTACACTACCAAAGATCAAGACAATTTAAAATAAAATTCAAATTATGCACACATTTGTAGATGGGATGAAATATTAATAGATACTTCATATATTTTATTGCATGTAGGTATTTAAATTCAACAATTATTGCCATATTATTCATAAAATAAATTGAATCCAACAAGTAACTTACAGGAGGCATTTTAGCAATTGATCAGCTCTCAACTTCTCATTCCGTCCGCCACACATGCATACAAGTTCCCTGAACTCTGTATGAACAGTTTCACATATCATGCCTCTCTTTCCAGATATGATACATCCCAGTTCCACAAGGATTGGATTCCTAAGTTCAGACATCACCTGGAAAATGGTCAATTTTTTCCCAGCTGATACAACCATAAATGCAAGATCTATTTTAATAGCAAAAGCCAATAAGCAAACATCAATGAAGGCTGTTACAGATAAAGTTAGACCACTCTAAGTGCTATACAAAGTTAATTAATCAGGAATGCAAGATGATTAGGGATTGGTGTTTGTATTTTGCTCTTTCCTGATCCATTGTACCACTGTTACTTCTATTCTACTTCATATATCTATATCTATATATATATACACACACACTTCATTATTGATCCCAAAAAAAAAAAGTTAATTGATCAAGAAAAAATAAATACAAATATATGATACAGCTTCTTTTTTTTTTTTTTTTGATACTGCTTCTTAATAGATCATATACAAATATATGATACAGCTTCTTAATAGATCATAAAGCCATCAAGCACCTCTCTGAGCCATGATTCTCAAATAAGAGGGCAGCCAAGTCACGCCACTGATGGCGCTTAATCTCACATTCCTATCTTGGACTACAAAGGAAAACTAAGAAGTCATCAAGACCTTAGGTCAGCCACGCCTTCAAAACCCTATACATAAAAAATGTGAATGTTGGAACCTATTATTCCAGGGCTTTAGCCAATGGGAAACCTTGTACCAAAAGATCCAAACCAACCAAACCAAGAGTTGATAACCATCTGTTCCATTATTTTCTACTAAGCATTTGCTGTAATTCAGTTCAGGAAATCTCATGAACAATTGGGCTCCCAGTTATTATATTTAGAATCTAGCAAATCTATATGCGATAGTAAGGTTTTAGTAGATCATCCCTAGGATTTATGTAACAGTACGGCCTGGCTTTGAACTAAAAATACTAGGATGGGTTCTCTTGTAAATCATTGAAAGCAAATTCTTAAAAAAAATAATAAAAAATGAATTTTCCAAACACTTTGTACAGTAAATGCTCGAGCCTGAAATCGAACATGATCATGTTATCTACAGTCTTCAATTACCATTTACCAATGCCCTCTACTACATTTTTCAGTGTTGACTGAATGAGGTCCGAAGAAAGGTCACTGTCAGTTTCAAAAGAAAGGGCAATTCATGCTGTTACCAGGTCACCTCAAACATAAAAACCTGGTGAATATGAGGCCTAATGTTGGATGGCATTTAAAAATTGTGCATGAGCATAAACCAAAATTATTCCACAGAATCGGTCTTCAATTTTTCTTCACACACACGCACAAACTCGCATAACTCCGCCAGTGAGTGCTTTTCTTGCTATATCTTTTATGCGCTGCCAATCCCAAGCCCGGATAAAGAAGGAGGATTACATTAGGTCAGCAGCCGGTGTAAAAACGTTTTCTAAATCTAAACAAGATATGAATCTTGAATTGAGATCCCCTTCACTTGCTAGGGCATCGTCCGGAAACAGCACATTGCAACAAAGCCCGATTACAATGAGAAATGAGCAAAGGCTAGCTAGGGTGTCTTCCGTAAATTATGCACTGTAATGCTGGTTTCAGTGAAAAGTGAGCAAGAATTCTCAAGTCAAGTTGGACGAACACGAATAAAGAAGCTAGTTCACTTATATACTTAGAATAAGAACTTTAACAGGGAAGAAGCTAGAAATAGATACTATGAAGAAAAGGATGATAAATATAACATGTTTACAAGAAACTAAATGGAAAGGAGGCGGATAAGGCTGAGGAGGTTAACGAGTATTTGGTAAACAGAGAAAAGTAATAATAGAAATGGTGTAGGAATAATGGTAGATAAAATATGAAAAATAATATTGTTCGGAGATTTAGCGATAAAATAATGTTGATTAAGTCATTAATAGGTCAAGAAGTTTTAAACATTATTAGCTCCTATGCTCCTCAACAAGGTTTATATGAAAGCATTAAAAAATATTATTTGGGAAGAAATAGATGGGTAGATACAATGAATATCTGAAAATGAAAATATATTTATAGGAGGGTACTTAAATGGTCATGTAGGAGATCAGATGAGAATGATAGGCATAACTTATAACACAATTATGGAGGAATAAGCTTTCGTCAAAGGAATGAAATGGAAGAATCAGTCCTTGAGTTTGCAGTAGCCTATAACCTTGCTTTAGCAAATACCTTTTTCCAAAAGAAAATTAAACATTTGGTAACTCTTAAGAATGGATCAATTTGGAGTCAAATTGACCTTTTTTTCTTCTCAGATTGAGTGAACTAGCTACTTGTAGAGATCATAAAGTTATCCTGAACTAGAGTTTAACTTGACAACATAGGCTAATGGTGATGAATATTTGCCTCAAGAAAGTGGGAGAAAGACAAATACACCAAAATGTACCAAAAATAAAATGGTGGAACTTTAAAGGAGAGGATATACTAATTTTTTTTGTAAAAAGATAATGAATGAGGGCAATTACGACCATATGGGTGATCCTCTTAGGATGTGGAATGAAATAACAAATTGCACGAGACCTGGGAAAGAAATCTTAGGATAATCACAAGATAGTATTCCATCTCATAAGGAATATTGGCGGTGGAGTGATGTAGTCCAAGAAGCTATTAAAGAGAAGACATTTTAGAAAAAAATGACAAAAGAATAAAACCCAAGAATACTTAGGAAGATATAAAAATGTTAAAAAAATAAACCAAGAAGAAAATTATTGAAGCTAGAAAACACACATATGACAACTAGTACAATAAGTAAGATACTAATGAAGGAGAAAAACTTTATTTATAAACTAGCAATATTTAGAGAGAGGAAAACAACATATTTAGATTAGGTTAGATGTATTAAAAAGTAAAGAACCAAGAGTTTCAGTAAAAGATGAAGAGATCAAAGAAAGGTAGAGAGAATATTTTATGAAACTATTAAATGGGGACGATATACAAAGATCTAGATTCATGCTTGCAAAAATCATTTTTCCTTTTAATAATTAATAGGTTGTGCATGTCTTTTTTTTTTTTTGGTTGGGATGAATAACAGGTGTATGCGTATTTAAATTTCAAAATAGTACAAATGGAAAAAAAATAGATATTTGAATATCTGATTGATTATTCTAAATAATATCTCAATTTTATAAATAATAATAAGGATCTACATTTTATTTGCCACAAAATATGAATGGAGCTATGACAGTGTCATCTGGTTTCTGAAGTTATGGTTTGGTCAATGAAGCTTCCAAGATCATGCATAAATATAACTCAAAACTTCAAACAACGACGAATATCAAATCATAACCATCATGCTAATGTTCAAGATTCATGTCATAATAACTGATCAAAAAAAAGATTCATGTCATAATAGATTTAGAAAATTTTAGATCGGCTGTCAACCTGGCACAAACCTCCTCCATTATCCAAGATTGGGACCAAAAATACCCAAAAGATATGACAATATAAAGATAGGAATGCAGAACAATATTTGCAGCCAGAATGCATAATAGTGAAATAATTGGAAAACAAGGGGTGTCAAGACAACCACACCCGAGTGTATATAGCACAACAGTGTAAGAATAGAAACAATACCTGTGCAATGACAAACTCATAGTTGCTCCTAAACCGCTTTCTCATTTCATTCTCTGGTGCAGACAGAAGTTTCTCTGCACCATCATTACTGATTCCTGAGACAAGAGCAATCAAAGCTGTTGTATCAAAATTGATAAGGTCTTCAAGTGATAAGTCCTCTGGTTTAGCAGATTTTGCATCCAAAGTGCTCAATTTCATTCTTGAAATTAAAGAACAGAAAGTATCACCCACTATCACTTCAGTTTGATTTTCAGGCAACTCAGTTCTATATCCAAGATTTGAATTCCTAACCACACCATGCAATCCGAGTGCCGTGCTTCTAAAATCATCAATCTTTATTTGGAAGATGAATGCTTCTCGATATGTTCTTAATAGTATATTGACCCATTCATCTTCTATGTCTTCATAGAAATTGAAAATAGAAAACTCCAAATCAAACTCAGACGCCCCAAATTCATCTTGAAGCTTCTGACAGACAACTCCATCAAGTCCATTGGAAAAGAAAAGAATAACCAAGGATGGTTTCAATGAAAGGGATAATCTAGCAACTGCAAGAACCTCTTCGATACGAGTTCTTAACCCCTTATTTCCAGGAGATCCATACCATGAAATATACTTAGGATTCCTATCAGATACAATAAACCATACTGGTTCTCTATTGAGAGTACACACTATATCAACATGAACACCCTTCAAATGAGAATTCTTTTTTTCTCCAGATTCTGACGAAAAGGGAATGGGCTTGCATACACATGATACTCCGGTAATATATGGCTGCTGAAGAATCTGAACAATCGACTCCAGGTACCCAATGTTGACACTGCAAATCAAATAAATGATGCAGCTTTCAGTAATATTTTGGAGAAGACATGTGCTACCATTAATTACAGGAAATTATCGAGTGAAACAGTGAAATTTTTGTTCAATCTAAAGCTAAGTTAATTGATTGATTGAAAATCAGACAAATAAAATAAGAACTACTTTAATACTGCATCAGCAAAAGCAAAACAAAAATATATAGAAGTGCAAATCATGCTCGCATGTTTGATCTAATACAAGGACTCAATCCTAATACAGAACTTTCTTTTAGTCTACGAAGAACAACCTGTGCTGCCCGGTTTCAAATTTCCCTAAAATTTAGCAAAATTTCCTCCAAGGTACTGAAATTTCCCTTACATTGGCATCTCCTTCTCTTGAAATTTCTCATTACAATATTTTAACATACATATCACAATATAGGTAAGTTTCCCTAGAACTTTCCCAAGATCTCCTTATTGCAAAGGTGCAAAATATACCTCAACTTCAAAATCTAAAACTATGATGCTGATTAGCCTCAAAAAGAATAAAAAATCTGCAGAAACAACAACATACTTAAGCTTCAACTCAAAACAAGAACTGAAAATAGAGTAATCACTGCCACACATTCTTACTCGAAACCTAATATTAAGCAACTGAAATGAAGTCATGCCTAGAAACTAAAAGTAAATACTAGCACATAAAAAGATACCAGTAAGATTGTTGTAGTATACCCCTCCTTGAAAGGAAGGCACTCAAATATCAAATCAACCTGCTATATGTTCATTGACTTTAGCTATTTGGAATGTAGAATTCGATACTTCGAGGGAAGCCGACCTCCTCGGCAGACAACTTAAGGAAGAAACATATGACATGCTTCATCATTTTGCCAAAAATGAGATTAAATACAATTCTAGCTCCCTTGAGTAACTCATACATTTAAGTGACCTACACTACAATTTAGCAAATTCCTTAACAATTCCCATCCCAAAATACATAGCAAACCAAGAAAAGAACATAAAAGTCCTACTCAACTTATTCTCCATCTAGTAAACAAACTGCACATTGACCCATATGTGCATATACACTAACTCATGCATATGCGCATAACATTCCCTTCTCCTTTAAAGAACTCTTGTCCTCATGGTCTGGAAATTGCTCTTTTATTTTAAGATATGATTCCCACTTGGCCTCCTCTCCTAACATTCTTTGCCATTTGATCAAGATCTCCATTCTTGACTCCCATTTTTCACTATCTAGCGCTAAAAGTCATTTCTAGGTGTGGTTGTATGATAACTTCGTCATTAATTGGTGGCAGATCTGGTTGAATTTCTGCCTCATCTCCCAACTTCCATTTCAACCACAAAACATGAAATACATTACAAATACAAAAACACTCCAGCAGAACAAGCTTATAAGCAACTGATCCCACCTTTTGAATCACTTGGTAAGTTATATCATGGAGACAACTTCAAAACCTTCTATATAACAATAGAATTCCAACAACAAGGATGCAGCTTGATAAATATCTAATCACCAATGCTGAATTCTCTTTCCATCCTATGCTTATTCGAGAGCCATTTAGTATGATTATGGGTTGTGAGTAGATTCTCCTTCAGTACATTCAAAATATGATCTTAAACCCTTCATCATACCATCTACAGCTTATAACTTAATCGCATCAAGAATGTACAAGAGAATTTGAGGTGGTGCAATGCCATACATAACCTCAAATGGGGTCATTTTGGTAACAGAATGAGTGTTTGTGTTATACCACTACTCAGCTAAAGGAAACCACCTATTCCATTCTTGTGGTTGAAATCCTGCATGACATCTTAAGTAATTCTCTAAACATTTCTTGATCATATTGGTCTGTCTGTCCAATTGTGGTTCGTAAGCAGAACAAAGACTCCCTAATTCCCAAGCAACTCCAACCAAAATTACTCATGAAAGTAGGATCACAATCACTAACTAGAGTAGAAGGTAACCCATGCAATTTAACATTTTTTCAATAAAAAATCATGCCCCAAAAGTTGGTGAATAAGGGTAGCATAATGAGATAAAATGCATATTTAAAGATTCAATCTACCACTACCATAATCAAATCTCTTCCATTTAAGGTCGTAAGGCCTTCAATAAAATCTATAGAAATATCAAACCATACCCATTCAAGAATGGGTAAGGGTTGGAGCAACCCTGCTAGAGCCATGTTCTTAGATTTATTCCATTGACAAGTATCACATTCGAAAATGTATTTTCTTATGTCTAATCTCATCTATTTCCAATAAAAACCGTGTTTAGCTCAATTAAGAGTCTTGTAAAACCCAGAGCAGCCCCTAGTAAGACTATTATGCAGCTAATATAGAATTTTACTACAAATAAGAGACTAAAAATAAAAATATATATGACCTTTGTAAAACAGTATCCTTTAGTGACATTAACAAGTGGGTCCAAGCTACACTCCTTAATCACAGCGATAGCTTTTTCATACACATAAAGAACACAACGAATTTTTGTTATGCCATTTTGTCTCACCAATGCTCCTTGCACCTTTCAAAGGCTTATGAATCAAATAATCAATCTTTATTTACATAAGTTCATGCTAGTCTTGTTTGATGACATATTTATAGTAAATCTATGGATAAGCATATATGTCACTTACATGTTGGATTGAATGTTATAAGGGCCAATAAATTATATGCAAAGGAATCCCAACCCAATGTAACTTTGGATATAAATAAGTAAAATATTTGGGCAATTGAAGGATGGAGCTGTTGCATATCCAAGTAAAATATCAAGAATGACAAGCTAGACATTTACTAATAATTCAATTAAATATCTTAGTCAGATTTTGGGCTTAACTATTTATTATCTAAAGTTTTTGAATGACTACAAAAAAAAAAAAAAGCCAAATACCTAACTTTTATACAGAATAAGGATTCTTTTAAATGGACTGAGGAGGCACAAGCATTCAAGCAACTTAAGCAAGCAGAGACCGACCAATATTAGCCCTTTCAAATTTTTTGAACTCTTTGTGATTGATTTTCACGCTTCAAGACATGGAATTGGTGCGGTTCTCATGCAAGGGGGTAAACACTTGGCATTTCTTAGTCAATCTCTTAAAGGTAAGTCCTTTTTATCTTTTCATGTATGAAAAGAATAGTTGGCACTGGCAATAGCCATCAAGAAATGGCGACCTCATCTTTTCGAAAGACGATTCATGGTTTAAACAAATCAACAAAGCCTCAAATACTCGCAAGATCAATGGGTGGGCAATCCAACACAACAACATTAGCTAACGAAGCTAATGAGATATGACTTTGTGGTGGTATACGAGTAGAAACCAAAATAAGATTCTCGATGCCTTATCCCATAAAAGTGATAAGGAGAGTTGGTGGTTGTTTCTCAACCTTTATCTCAGTTGAAAAGATAAAAGTTCTGCAAAACAAAAAAAGAAAGGATTATTGCATACAACTAAAGGAAGGTAGTCAAGGCCCCACTCATTATATATAATATCCTGTAATTTTATCATTGTATTTTAGTGTTAATGAAGAGGGCATTATAGTCTTTTGTATCTTAATTATGTGTATTTTGATTGACCAATGAGGTTATTTTATTTCAGTTTGAATTAGCGTGTGCATTGGAGAGATTTGATTAGTTGTGTAGTTGGGTTCTGTGGTGTGACGCTATACCAAATCAATAATAGTTTATAAAACCCAAGCATGCAGGTAAGGGTTTATATGCTCGTGTGTGAAGCTGGTTAAAGAAAAGAAGAGAGAGAGAAGAGAGCTAAGGGAGCCTTACTAATTCCTTTATGAAGTGATTATTGTAACTCTTGATGATGTCGTGGTGCTATGTGTGTGGATTGAGAATCAGTATCCTTGTGCTATACTATCAATGAGTGTTTCAGGTTGCCTAATCCTTACATTTGAATTACTACTACGATGAATGATTGGCGAAATCTTGTAGTAATTGTATATTTATGTACTAAATATATATGTGTTATGATTTAATTGATGAGACTAAATGCTAAATAGACCTTTGAAAGCTAATCGTGGATAGACAATTAATCCTGAACCTAATCGTGAGCCACGATTAAGCGTGGATCTAGGGGCAATTAATCATGAGATTGAATTATTGCATATTTCAATATGACATCAATTGGATTTGATGAACATGTTATTTGTTGAGTTTGTATATCATTATTGTGAGTTCATGATTATAGAATTGGCTTCACAATTATTGATAGATTATATGAACTGCTTAATGATGATGATAATTGTTTAGACTATTATTGTATAGTGGTCATGCATGATATTGCATCACCTGACATAATGGGGCTTTTGGAGTGACCTAATAGAGGGTATGGCTCTGTCTAGGGATGTCAGGATGTGACTCCCAATGGGTGGTAACCCGTGTTTCGCTGGAAAATAGGAGGGGAAGAGAAAAAGTATCCTTAGGGTTAAAAGACCCCTAAACCCTGTGAGTGGTCACACAAGATGTGATTGAAGATTGCTTCCACAACCTCCAGCTAGCTATAGTCAGTCTGGTTGTATAATCAATCCCAAACCACCGTTGACGGAGGGTAAGGTGACTGGCTTCTTTGTGAGGTCCTACACAGCTACTTAGTCAAAAGGAGCATGGACTATACACAAGGGGTAGAGGGAAGACATCTGCTTGCCCATCATGTCAGACATGGACAGTGCATGCGTAGGAAGCATGACATACATGCATTGCATATTTGATTGATATATGTGTTTGGTTATAACTTATTAATCATGTTACTTCATATGACATGGTGAGTTATGATCAAATATTCTGCTGATAGCACATGAGATATATACATGATTGAATTGTATATGTGTTTGCTATTAATAAGGTTTCCTTATTGGGCTATGAGCTCATGATCCCATTTAACATTTCAGGTTAAAGGTTGGTTGAGAGCCTCATCAGTGAAGCCGAGAGAGAGTTAGAGTGAGAAAGAAACTTGTAAATTTATGTATAGCAGACTTTTAAATTTCTGTTTTGTAAATATTGTGAAAATAGTGGATGCTACTTGACTTTGGTGCACAACTTGTTCCCATGTTCCGCTGTTGTATCTTTATTGTACTCCGATGGCCAGTTGTCTTGATATGGGAAGGCTGGTACCTATCAAGATAGTTTGGTGACTGTTGTGTCCATGATTAATATTAATTAATTAAAGGGGATGAGACATTATACGTCACGAAAGAATCTCTTTTACAAAGACTGACTATCTTTTGAGCCTCCTGATTTCAATAAAAGTATCTATTAGGTACAAGATAGCCCTATTGTGGGCCACTCCGAGTTTCACAAGAATGTGATTTTTATTGAAAGGGGACAAGATCAAATATAAAAAATAAACTCAAGAATGTAATACTTATCAAAAAATAAATTTAAGAACATGACTCCAATAGGGTTACTCCTGTCAATTGGATTGAATGCCTCTCATTGTGAGAGTTCCTTTGATTATATAGCCCTTTAGAGCAAATTACAAGGCTGAATATCAGCAATTACATCAATCAAATCTACCTAAATAAGGAAGCTAAAACTATACTGTTAATTACAAAGATATCTACAGCTATAGTACAAGAATCATGCCATAAATAGATAGGCTAATTATGGCCTGATATGTGCCGTCTAGGCCAGCACATATCCAACTGATATTACAAAGATATCTACAGCTATAATACAAGAATCATGCCATAAATAGATAGACTAATTATGGCTTGATATGTCCTATATATGACAGCACATATCCAACTGACATATACCAGCTGTATATGACAGCACATATCCAACTGACAACTCCAACCCTTACACACTAAAGTCCTTTCAACCTCACATACGTCAAAAGGACTATAATAGAATAGATATGATTATGGTAGTTGTAGATTGACTATAATAGATTAATCCGATATCATTAATAGTCTAGTATTATGTAATACTAGGCTATAATAGTCTAGTATTACTTTAAGCCTTAATATCATGTTAGAATTGATCACTATATATACGTGTATATTTAATCCTATAATTATTGTTAGTAATTGTTTTGGCTTGGATTTGTATGTAAGTAGATTTTGTCAATTAGTAAGCATTATGTTTAAGTGCAATTAGAGGGATAAAACTGGCAAAGAAAAAGATCTTAGATATGGAGTAAACCAGGTTCCAATATATGAATACCAAATATTTTCAAATTCTTAAAACAAATGTACGCAATCTTATTCTGGTTTTCATTGGCACGTGTTTTTCTATTTTATAAACTATTTTATTGCATAATTGGAATGGCTATTTCTCACTAAGTTGAGAAAACTTACCAAACTTCTCATATTTTTCAGATAAAAAGCCTAGTAAAAGAATATGTGACTAAAGGAAAAAACATTGAGTTGTGACACAGAGATATAGATAAGCAAAGTCATTATTTTTGCTGATGAAAATCTTGTATTGTAATTAGTGCAAGTATGTACAGTTCTTTTTGGTGCAAGACAATCGCTGTATTTTCTCTGATTTGTAATATTCGAGTAATAGCGTGGATTAGTATGAATTATGGTTTTAATAGATATGGTAATGCTGCAACTCATGGTTAATCACAATTAAAGGTTGCATGGTAAATACAGGTAATGTTGTTACATTGACTCTCTGCATATGCTCATTTTATCTCATTATCCACTCTTATTCATTAGCTTCTGTGGCACAATTCTTCATAAACAACATATTTACATGGAATGCCTTCTAATATAATTAGCAATCATGATTCTACGTTCACAAAAAATTATTTAGACTTTAGAATACTGTTTCATGTGTTGGTTCTACCTATCATCAAGAGTTGGACAAATAAACCGAAATTGTCAACAGTGGCGGAACCAGGAGTCCAAATTGGAGGGGGCAAAAAAAATTTTCAATTAACACTTATACATGAAATATAAAAACTTCAAGGAATTAGAGGGGCAAACCAGAAATTTTAGGGGGGGCAAAACACAAATTTCAATCAAAAAATATAGAAAAATATGTATATTTAATTAAAAAATAAAAATTTAGGGGGGGCAATTGCCCCCCCTAGCTAAAGGCTGGTTCCGCCACTGATTGTCAAAACATGCTTGGAGAATTACTTGAAATGTTTTGCAGGAATACAACCAAAGGAATGGAGTAGGTGACTTCTTTTAGTTTAATTATGGTAATACAAATACCCATTCTGCAATCAAAATGACTTCACTTGAGGATGTGTAAGGTATTGTACCTCCTAGACTTCTTTCATACATTCTTGGTACAACCAAGATATAAGCATACGATGGAAAGACAGTTTAACATTGGTGATTGGATCTTTTCAAGCTCTAAACTTTCATCAGAATTCACTATTTACACAAAAGATTTTGAAGTTGTCTCCTCATTATTTTAGACCTCACCAAGTTCTCTGAAAGGCATGATCCGTCGCTTATAAGCTTGCTCTAACGAAGAGTTCTTGTACTTATAATGTATTTTAAGTGTGGCTAAAATGGAAGTTGGGAGATGATGCGAAGAGAATGGGAACCATCATGGAGATATTCATTAAATTGCAAGGAATGCGAAAAGAGCACATATTGGATCAACATATAGCTTGTTTATGATATAGAGAATAAGTTTTTTTTTTTAATAATTAATAATACATTGAGTTGGAATTTTAGTTATTTTCTTGGTTTGTTAGGGAATTTCTAGGAGTTTGCTAAGTTGTAGGGAAGGTCATTTAGAAACATACAAGTTATTCAAGGGAGCAAGAATTGTATTTAATCACTTCTTGGACAATATAATGAACCAAGGAGATCAGCTATCAAGCTAAATGTCAGAATACACATGAAATTGTTACAGACCTGGACATTGTTTCAAAATCCCTAGGACTTGTGATGGTAGACTTTCTCCCTTGGCAGCTCCACTTACCTATCAGTATCCAATGACTAAAAACCACGCCCATACATAATACCGATCAATTTTAGTCCAGCCTACACGTTGCTCTCCGATCAAACACAAGATGTGGAGCCTGCTCTGATACCAACTGTTATGGGCATAACCTGTTCGAAAAGGCCCAGGACTTATGGAAACTTTTTAGGTTAAGCCATTTTACTTTTAGGATCATAAAACAACGAAACGCATAAATAACTCAAACTAAACAGTTTTGCGATCACAAATGCATAAAATTCATTAAATCCAAAGGAATTTAAAATATATAAATATCTTGTCCACGAAATATCTTCTTCAGTCAAACCTAAGACGCCTCGGAAAAGGAATAAATAAACAGCGAAGCCAATCAAAGAATCTGAAATGACTGAAAAGGAAACTTGTCTAAACCTGATTGCTGAAGAACTCGAAGACGATGAGGACGATGACAAGAAACGAAAGAGGAATTTGAGCTCCGAGTTCACCAATCTAAGCAGAGTTCGTTTGCAGGATGAAGTGATCTTCGAAAGGGGTAAGCTTTCAATTCGATCTGCTACTGCACCGCATCTCTTCTTTGCGTGCTCAACGAAGATTTCGATCTCCTCGTTTGGATTCATCTTCTGTTTCTCATGTTTTCCTTCGAAACAGGCACTCATAAGTCGTAAATGACGATTGACTCGGATATCACTCTCTCTGGGTCGAATTGCGAACGTGACCTTCGGTATCAACGGTCGGGATTGGCCCGATTTTGAAAACCTCACCTGCCTTGTAAGGGTTTAGCGTTCCTAACCTTGTCGGTAATGAGGTGGATTGGGTTAACCCACTCCATCGTGAAATGATAAAATATAATTTTTTTTATTTGAGATATCTATATCTCTAGTTTTTTTAGGCAAATATATGAGTATATATAGATTAAAAAAAAGTCTTATACAGCCCATATGCTCAAGATTACTAAGGCGTTTGGGATTGCTTAAATAAGTGCTTATTTGGGCTTATGGCTTATTAAAGTACTTACTTAAGCCTAAAACCTGTTTGGTTATCTTAGATGGATAAGTACTTACCCATAAGAAGAAGAGGAAGATGACCCATAAGGAGAAGCACTTGACAGTGGCTTCTCCTTCCTTTATTTCGATAAGCCCTCTCGGTCAAGCTCTCTCTCGACTTTGAGCTCTCTCTCGCCTTCTCGAGCTCTTCAGAGAAACACTTTCTACCTCTTTATTGTCTAGTTTTATTGCATCAAACTTCATCCATTGGAGCAGTCGATTCTGCCAAAACCTACCTCAAGTGAATACAAGTTCGTCTCCCTCTTTTACTCTTGAAGGCGCGCCGTTTCTCTCAACATTGCTGCTGATCCGTCATCAACATTCTGTTCTATTCTTTCTGCAACTCATTCGGTGTTGATTCGTCCTCTTATTCTCGCTCCAGCAAAGCATATACACAGGAGGTGAGATTTTGTTTCTGCACAACCCCATCGTGATCTTCTTCTTCCTTATGTAGGATTGTTCGGCGTGAAACCTAATAACCTAAGCAAGAGCTATCAAGGGTTTGATTTCACCGATTGTTAAGCATTGATAAGCAGACTAAACAATTTCAGGTTGTGATCCATGCCAGAATCAAATTGGGATTGCACATCAAGGTTTCCTAATAAAAAAGGGGCTGAATTGTATATCCATGGCTGTGAATCAGGCCGTTTAAATGCTTAATCGGCAAATAGAAACAAGGGAATTGATTAGCTATTAGAAGAAATCACTTGGATTCGCCTAAAGAAATTAGGAGAAAAGCTGCCTTGACCGTTGAAATCACATCAATAAACAATAATAGTAATTCTTTTACTCGATTAAATTGTGGTCTGACCTGACAAATGTGATTACTGTTCGTCACCAAGACCATGCATAGCAGAGCCTACAAATGCTAAAACCCAGGTAGAGAAAAAAGGAAAGAGGAAAACTTAATTGCTGCTCTTGGAATTAGGAAACTTTTCACTCATGCAACAAACATATTAAGAGCCAAGTCACAGCTACAACCAATAACTCCGTAATGAATTTTTAAACACATGTGCAATGCAAATATCACTATATAGTACCAAATAGAGACTTTAATAGCAGTCCTAAGCAAAGATGTGGACAGTTGGAAATCTGTTTGCTGATAAATGTTTGTCAGGAAGGGAATTTTGGTTGCTAATAAATCTGTTAGCAGTCCTCAATTTTCTTTCCTGTTTATACCCCACCTTAATTTTTGAATTTTTTCTTAATGCTCATAAAGAATTTTTTCTTAATGCTCATAAAGATCTCCTGTATCTAAAAGTTTGGATTGATTGGACTTAGACAATTTCCACTGAAGTGTCACTCTTAACAAGAGCCAATAACAGAAACAACCCTCTCAAGAATTGGCTCATCATGGATCACAATACGTCTCCCCTTATGAAGCATACTCCATGTGCCCACCACAAAATTGGTGTATCATATACAAGATCTTCTACTTACATACAAGTATATTTCCAGTCATATGGACATGAATAATGGTTAGTGGTCATTTGATAATTTTCAACTGCTTCACCCCAAGTCTTTATACTGAATGTTATTATTTACTAGTTGCGATGGAACAGTGAGTAAGAAGGTGGTTTATGGTCTCCTTATCAGTTCTACTTATGTTTTGATAGCTAGGAAAAATCTAATTCTCACTGATGAGATGATCTATTATCAACTTTTGTAATTTGCAGTTGCATTTATACCTAGATGGCAAATTTTGTGGAAATTGCATTCTCTAAGGAATGATTTTCTTTCTCAAACCTCTAATGTAATTGCATTGAGTATTGAACTTTTGATAAATGTGATTGCAGTTAAGTTCCTCCATACTATGCCCAATACCAACTGTAGCTGTTGGATCAATAATGTCAGAGGAGTCACATGCCTCAGGTTTCATGTGCGGAACAAAAAACTAAAGACTCCATTGTAGAAGCTTGATGAATTAGCTTCTCTGATGTGAAATCGTCAATCAGAATATTGTGCAAAGTATCTGGACAACTGGTGGCATGTTCAAGTACACATTCAGCCACGAAGTTTTCCTTGAGATCATCTATTTCATGAACCAGATAACTCCCATCATTGTCATCAAAAGATCAAACTTCTGACTCAAAGCTACTGTGGGTTTTATTCTCACACTTTTGTTTCCACTTTTGTTTCCATCAGGGAATGTTAACAATGGTCAGAGATCGTTGTGATGCACGATGGGTCACCAGAGAGAAACAGGGTAGAGATGATGAATAGTGGAGGAAGTTGGAGAGAAGAGAAGAAGTTGATTTGTTGTGGGTTCTATAGGCACAAAAGCAAATTCTAGGTTTAATGATGTTGTGGGTTCTATAGGCACAAAAGCAAATTCTAGGTTTAATGAGAAGCAAAATTTCTTTGCTTCTCATAAAAAGCATTGAATTTGCCTTTTGCTTTCTATAAGTTGCTTCATAAGACCAAAACCAAACAGAACTTTTGCTTTTAAAAGCAAAAAAAGGTACTTTTGAAAAAGCAATCCCAAACGGAGGCATTTTTTTTTATTTCATAAAAACCGAAAACTATTATTAAATAAGATTAGCCAAGTACATCTGGGCATGAAAATCTAACAAACGATCTTCGCATCCTCTAAATACACTTTGTTAACGGGGGGACATTGGTTTTTAGCGGTGCTTTTTCCAAATAATTTAGATTCACTCCACCAATATTTGGTAAATAGTTTTTAATGATACTTTTTTAATATAATTGAGAATCAGTGCCTTTTTTACTTGCAAGTTGCATTTTCGGAAAAAATCTTAATAAACAGTAAAATGATACCGATTCTTAATTATGTTAAAAAGTATCATTAAAAATTAATTACCAAGAATTAATCAACTGAATCTGAATTATTTTAAAAAACATCAGTAAAAACCAATTTTCCCTCGTTAATTTCCTTCGCCAGTTCCCACCCAAAACAAGAAAAATGAGACAAAGCAAAATCTTTTTGTTAATACCAAACGGAGGCAAAATCTTTTTGAAAAGAGTTATTCTGTTTCTACTTTCTATGGTCAAAATAAATAACAAAATGATTCACGTTCCCCGCCTTTCTCTGGGCTTCGGCGTATTTGTGTATCTTCCTTTACACTTCTCTACTGCCAGAGTGTTCTCGTTCCCTACTCGCTTCTCTGCTTCAAACACAAGCCATCAGGTCTCCTTCTCTGCAAAACCAGCCATGAAAGCTCCTCCCGTGGCTAAGAAGGTGACGCACGAGATGGAGATGTTCGGAGATGTCAGGATCGATAACTACTACTGGCTTCGCGACGATTCTCGCACCAATCCCGAGGTCATTTCCTATCTCAAGGAGGAGAATGCGTACACGGACTTCGTCATGGCAGGTGTCTTAGTCTTCCATTTCTTCTTCTTCTTCCTATTATTATTCTGTTGGTTTTTGGTTCCTTTTCTTTGTCCTTTGTCGGTTTATTTAGTTTCGTCGTTCTGTTCGATTTCGTTAAATTTTTATTTTTCATTATGATTTTTATATTTTATTATTTCGAGCATAAACCGGATCAGAAAATGAAATTATAGGATATGATTACAATACTGGTTGCATCAACAATGCGAAGTCGGATTGCCTTTTATTATTGACTCGAGTTCTTTTATCAAAAAAAAAAAAAAAAAAAAAAGAAAGAAAAAATCATGAATATCTATGATCCAGCCAATTGATAGATCATCAGAATCTGAGTAATCAAGCACAAAGTAAGAATTTGATAGTTGAAGCATTAAGCAAAATGATTTATAAACAGAAGCAGGAAAGCTTAACTGGTGGTTAGGTGGTTCTAAATTCAAGCTGAATGACCTGTTGGCCTTTTAATAGATGATAGGATAGAGTGTTTCAACAATTTGAGGGTAGACGAAATTAGTTTAAGGGCTGTTCACGTTGTTTTGAATCAATATTTGGGCTACAAGTCAAATTTCTTAAGAATCTTGGCGTTAGAATATGGAGATAGAAAAGTGGTCTTAATGGTTGATGTTCTTTGAATTTCTGTTGTTCTGTTGGCAAGCTTTTTGCCTCATGCCTGGACTTTAGTTGAGGGCTTAGGCAGCCATTTCCAGTAATATATGTGACCAAGTATTGAAAGTGATATAATTGAGGTTATAAAAGTGAAAGAAGCTACCTCTACTTGATGTTACCCAACGATGTCTATGCATGTACTTGTAAATATACTAACTTAAAAATGTATGCATTGGTGGGGCTGCATTGAATGATTAGTTGGATTTCTGAGAAGCACAAATCTGAGTTTGTATCATAAATATGCTCAGAAGAGAATTTGTGAAACATACTAGATTAAAATAATTTAATTATGAAGAAAAAAAATTGAATATTTGATACTATAAGAAAAAAATATGTAAACATCATATTGGAGTGCTATACTGGACAATTCCCCCTGTCCCCTATGTGTGCGTGATTGGCACAGAAATGCAAAACAGCATGGTGCTTGTTGCAATTTAAGCATCAACTGAGGTTTTCTTTCTTAACGAGTAAATATAATGCGAGATGGTGACATAAGGTGGAAAATAATATCTTTTTATTGTCTTCTGTTTTTAAAGAGAAAAACCACCAATGGGATGGATTGCTGATTTATCTTTTAAGGTGTGCTCATTTTTTGTATCATGAAAAAGATGAAAACAGTTACTAGAAGACTTCAATCATTTATAAAGGCTTTTATATTGTAAAGGTAATACCCTTCCATATTAGCTTGCCATCATGAAATGTTGAAGGAACTGACAATTTAGTGGTGACTCCCACTGATGTGGAAAGACAGAGGGGACTATGAGTGTCACGCTCCGAAATTTATACTTATATTATCCCTATTTTAATAATAATTATTTAATAATAACATGGTAATGGGGTAATAGGGCTACTAGGACGTAACTGCAGTTTCTACACACTCCACTTGTGAAAACCTAAGTAGATTCCCAACTCTCATGTGCTCGATGTAAAATACATCCGTACAATAAAATATAAAAGAAATAAATGAAATACCAAGATCTTGCACATATAAAACAAATAAATCCAATTTGCATTAACCAATAAAATATCAGAGTACGCCATAAAATAGACATCCTACTAATATAAAATTTCAATGGTAAAGAAGTACAAATAAACCCTACTCTACTAGTTCATGACATAAAATAAAATCCATATCCTCTACTACTCTAAGTAGGCCACGCTGACGTCCAAGCACGCCGAATCATGCTCATATCCTAAGCATCTTCCTGGTCCTTAAAAGCTGCATCATATACACCTATAAAAATAGTAGGGAATAAGCAAATAGCCCATTAGGTATCACCTCTACAGATCAAGTCCCACGGAGAACTCAAACCGTAGAAACATACCCTAAAAATATAAAAATATGAATAAAAGAAACAAATATATCATGCTGAATTAGTGATGTAGAACATTTAGCCATGAAATATTTAGAGAAGCAAGACATGAAGAAGATGAACAAAGTTTGACGAGTTCGAGTGCTGTTGCTGTTTTTTTTAAGTCTTTTAGGAGTTGTTAGAATTAGTTTTTAGTTCTTTTCTTATTTAAGTAGGGATTAGATTTGTAATTTCTTATTGCTTCTTAATATATTAAGTATTTGAGTTATATTAAGAGTCTTTAAGAGGTTTTAGAGTTAGATTTTAACTTTAAGTTGTTTACTATGAGTAGGAGTCCTAATTTTAGTAGGTTTTCATCTTATTTTGGGGTCTTCAGAGGTCTATAAATAATGGATAAAGATTGTACACGAATTTTAGACATTATTATTTTTTAAAAGAACTACAGAGTTTCTCTCTCATCTTCTTTGTGGATTCAAGGTTATTTGTTGATGGATTCCAGTTTTATAGGATTAACGGAGATTAATCCTTGTTTTCATAACTTTCACTGCGTCAATTGGTATTAGAAACAGGACTTGCCTGACGAGATGGTCAACAACGAGGGTGACGGTAACAATCCCATCAATGTTATTCATGGGTAAGAAGCGATTTGGGAGGTCATTGAAGAACAACGGCAACAGATGGCGGAGATTCGTCAGATGATCGCTGATATAGCAGTTAATGCTAACCCTAATCAAAACACTGTTGGGCGTGGAGCCGCGAGACTTGCCCGAGGACCTCCAAGCGTTGAAGCTAGAAGGCCTTACCAACGACCCCATGAACACGATGTTCATGGGCATCATCGGGCACTATTTGGCAATTATGATTCGGACCTAGAAGAGGAGGAGATAGTTCGCGATCAGGGAGATCAAGAAGTTCGCAATAGAAGGTTCGAAGATTACCGCATCAAGGCAGATATTCCTTCTTTCAGTGGGAATATGAATATCGAGGAATTTCTCGATTGGGTTTTAGAAGTTGAGAGATTTTTTGAGATAATGGAGGTTTGTGAAGAGAAACAAGTAAAACTTGTTGCTTTCAAACTGAAGAGTGGAGTAGCCGTCTGGTGGGACACGTTGCAGAATAATAGACGTCGACAGAGAAAAGTCCTAATCCATACGTGGAGGAGAATGAAACAACTGATGATGGAGAGATTTTTACCGCCAGACTACGATCAGCATCTATTTCAGCTTTATCAGAACTGAATTCAAGGAAGTAAACCAATTTTTGATTATACTGCTGAATTCTCTAGACTATCTGCACGTAATAATTTGTCTGAAACAGAATCGCAGAGAGTTGCTAGATATTTGGCAGGGTTGAAACCATCAATTCGAAACAAAATTGGATTGCAGACTTTGTGGTCAGTGGATGAAGCACACAACATGGCATTGAAAGTTGAATTGATGGAGAAGACAGTTGGACGTTCCGAATTCACTTGTAGTCCTTTTTATGAGGCTGGTAATTATTCTGGAAGGGGCAAGGCACCTTAAACAGACAATCCAACAAACCCATCTATAGGTGGCGTCAATTATACAGTTAGTTCTGCTCCTGGCGTCAATTCCAGAATGGTTCTGGAAGGTGGCGCTAACCTTAGAAAATCAACAGATGTTGATTACAAGGAACAAGCTAAAAATTCATCCCGTTTTGCCGCAATTAAGTGTTACAAATGTGGTCAGACAGGGCACAGATCTAATGAGTGTCTAGCCCGGAAGCCAGTTAATTTGATTGAACATGGTGATGTTTCGGAAGAAGAAGAGGGTGAAGATGGAGCTATTGTTATGTATGATAACGATGCGTATGAGATTAGGGAAGAAGATGAGGGAGACTGCCTCAGTTTAGTCTTGCAACGAGTGTTGTGTTCAGACAAGCAGGAGGATAGATCCCAACGTCATAATATTTTCTAGTCATTGTGTACCGTCTCCAAAAAGGTATGCGATTTAATTGTTGAAAATGGGAGTTTTGATAATTTTGTAGCAAAAAAATTAGTTGATTATTTGCAGTTGCCAACCATGCCACATCTTTCACCTTATTCTATTGGTTGGGTGAAAAAGGGACCTACAGTGAAGGTTTCAGAAATCTGTACCATTTCGATTTCGATCGGGAAGCATTACAAGGCTGAAATTACTTGTGATGTGATTGAGATAGATACAAGTCATGTTTTTTGGGTAGGCTGTGGCAGTACGATGTGAATGCCACCTACAAGTGTATAGACGATGTCTACTTGTTTACCTAAAAAAGACACAACATAGCTATGGTACTAACCAAGGCATCGGGAAAGACCCCGAAAGCTTCTAAAGTGGACGGCAAGTCTTTCCTCACTGTCACCACGTCGGATTCAAATTTTACAGATGATAGCAGAGGTTTGCAGGAGGTGCTTGTGTTGGTAGTCAAAACCAATATAATGGAGACTTCCAATGATGCGAAAGCAGTACCCGAACCGGTGTAGCCTTTATTACAGGAGTTTAGTGAGTTGGTTGCAGATGATTTGCCCAACGAAGTACCCCTTTTGCGTGATATTCAGCATCACATTGATTTGGTACTAGGTGCTAGTCTGCCTAATCTTCCACATTATCGTATGAACCCCAAGGAGAATGATATTCTACGTGCGAAGGTGGAAGAATTATTACAGAAGAGTTTCCTTTGTGAGAGCATGAGCCCATGTGCAGTTCCCGCTTTGTTAACTCCCAAGGAGGATGGGAGTTGGCGTATGTGTGTTGATAGTAGGGCCATCAACAAGATCACTGTAAGGTATAGATTTCCCATTCCACGCCTTGATGATATGTTGGATATGTTATCTGGTTCTACTATTTTTTCTAAAATTGATTTGAGGAGTGATTATCATCAAATCCGGATTCGTCCTGGAGATGAGTGGAAGACTGCATTTAAGACCTAGAATGGTTTATTTGAATGGTTGGTCATGCTATTCGGGTTGTCGAATGCCTCTAGCACTATGAGGGTGATGAATCAGGTATTACGACCTTTTATTGGCAAGTTTGTGGTTGTTTACTTTGATGATATCTTGATATATAGCAAGTCACATGGGGATCACCTTATACATTTGGGTCAAGTATTGGAGGTCTTGAGGCAAAACAAGTTGTTTATCAATTTGATATTCCTAACTGATAAGTTGCTGTTTTTGGGTTATGTGGTGAGTTCAAACGGCATACATGTTGATGATGATAAGATATGAGCTATGCGGGATTGGCCTACACCTAAGACTATTATCGAGGTACGTAGTTTTCATGGTTTGGCTACATTTTATCGTAGATTCATCAGAAATTTCAGTTCTATTATGGCTCCAATTATTGAATGTTTAAAGAAGGGGAAGTTTAATTAGGGTCAAGAACAAGATGATAGTTTTTCCTTGATCAAGGAAAAATTATGCAACACCCTTGTATTGGCCTTACCGTGTTTTGAGAAATTATTTGAAGTTGAGGTTGATGCATGTGGAGTAGGCGTTGGGGCTGTTTTGTCCCAAGAGGGAAGACCGGTTGCTTACTTTAGTGAGAAACTCAGTGATGCAAGACAGAAGTGGTCTACTTATGACCAAGAGTTCTATGCTATTGTTCATGCTTTGAAGCATTGGGAACACTATCTTGTACAGCGTGAGTTTATTCTCTATTCTGATCATCAAGCTTTGAAGTTCTTAAATAGTCAGAAGCACTTGACTAGTATGCATGCTAGGTGGTCTGCATATTTTCAGAAATTTCTGTTTGTGATTCGTCATAAATCAGGAGTTCTTAATCGGGATGCAAATGCTCTAAGTAGGAGAGCTAGCTTGCTGGTCACCATGCAACGGTAGGTAGTTGGGTTTGATTCTTTGAAAGAACTTTATGCTACTGATGATGATTTTGCAGAAATTTGGCAAAAGTGTATGGCAGACAAGTGTTCGGATGATTTCTTTGTGTTGGATGGTTTCTTATTTCATGGGAATCGATTGTGTATTCCACGGGTTTCTTTGCGTGAAAAACTAGTTCGTGACCTTCATGGAAGTGGCCTTAGTGGACACTTTGATCGTGATAAGACCATAGCCTTGTTGGAGGAGAGGTATTATTGGCCACAGTTGAAGAAGGAAGCTGGAAATCATGTTCGAAAGTGTTATATCTGTCAAACATCGAAGGGGCAAGCGCAAAATATAGGTTTTTACTCTCCTTTACCAATTACAGAATCTATTTGGGAGGATTTATCTATCGATTTTGTGCTTGGTTTGCCTCATACTCAGCGGAGTGTGGATTTGGGGTTTGTGGTAGTTGATAGATTTAGTAAGATGACACATTTTATTCCTTGTCGTAAGACATCAGATGCTTCTCATATTGCTAGTCTATTCTTTTGTAAAATTGTTCGTCTCCATGGAGTTCCCAAATCTATCACATTTGACAGGGATACAAAATTTCTTAGCCACTTTTGGCTTACTTTATGGAAGATGTTTGATACTTCCTTAAAGTTCAGTAGCACAGCACACCCACAGACTGATGGGCAGACGGAAGTGGTTAACAGAACACTTGGGAATTTGATTCGTTGTATTTGTGGGGATAAGCCGAAACAGTGGGATCAAGCTTTGCCACAAGCTGAATTTGCATACAACAGTTCAGTATCTAGTGCTACAGGTATGACACATTTTTCTGTGGTGTATGTAAAGGCTTCACGCTATGCACTAGATTTGGTTTCTCTTCCCAAGTCATCAAGTGCTAGTACATCAGCTCAAAACATGGTTGAGAATGTTCAGTCAATTCAGGAGGAGGTTAGGCAAAGGTTGGAAGCAACCAATGCTAAAAACAAGTTTAATGCAGACAAGCACAGGAGGTTCAAGGAGTTTTCTGTAGGTGATGAGGTGATGGTTTTCTTACGAAAGGAGAGGTTTTCTATCGGTACATACAGCAAGTTGAAGCCTAAGAAATATGGTCCATACCGGGTATTGAAGAAGATCAATAGCAATGCTTATGTTATCGATTTGTCAGATGACATGGGTATTTCTAGGACTTTCAATGTTGCAGATTTGTTCTAGTATCATTCACAGGATGGTGCTATTTATCCCAACATCAACTCGAGGGCAAGTTTTTCTGAAGTGGAAGGGACTGATGTAGAACATCTAGCCATGAAATATTTAGAGAAGTAAGACATGAAGAAGATGAACAAAGCTTGACGAGTTCGAGTGCTGTTGCTGTTTTTTTAAGTCTTTTAGGAGTCGTTAGAGTTTGTTTTTAGTTCTTTTCTTATTTAAGTAGGGGTTAGATTTTTAATTTCTTATTGCTTCTTAATGTATTAAGTATTTGAGTTATATTAGGAGTTTTTAAGAGGATTTAGAGTTAGATTTTAACTTTAAGTTGTTTACTATGAGTAGGAGTCCTAATTTTAGTAGGTTTCGATCTTATTTTGGGGTCTTCAGAGGTCTATAAATAATGGGTAAAGATTGTACACGAATTTTAGACATTATTTTTTAAAAGAACTACAGAGTTTCTCTCTCATTTTCCTTGTGGATTCAAGGTTATTTGCTAGTGGATTCTAGTTTTATAGGATTAACGGAGATTAATCATTGTTTTCGTAACTTTCACTGCGTCAATTAGTAATCAAAATATAAAAAAAACAATGAATGCAATAATGAAAGACCCTTAATATCACTATATATGGTCAAGTATATGGATTCTTATGGATTCTATATGAAAGAAACACTCCAAAATACACATGTCATGCTCAAACAATCATTTATGTAATGTATGCAGTGAGAAGTGTGTAAATAACCTCTAAAGACATTCATCTTCGCCTCATGAAGTATCTTAGAGTTGTAAGAAATAAGGATCAACCCCACCCGCCTCCTTATAACCGCTGTGTTTGTGGAACTGTTTAGACATCTCTGACCTAACTCACATTTCAATTTACAGACATCACTCAAGGCAATATGAAGTATTCTACGTGTACACCGTAGTTCTATGGGCTTTCAACCGATCGGAGCACTATGCTGATCTACTATTTGCGGAATGGAGACCTAATCCCAAGATGCCCATAACATCTTTGTGACGTCCGGTTCTAAACAATAACACGGTCTCAACCTATTAATGCATTTCAGAGATTTACCCTTCAAGGTCTTACATCACTTGGTAGTTACGTCTTACAAGCTAGGTATTGGACTCCGCGGAAAATTCTTCACTACAACATGTAAGGATAACAAATCATATGAACAAGGACTATTAGTGACTGTTGAAATACCCTCACACCTTACCCATTCCAATATTAGTGTCAAAAATATGCTACACTCATGCATGAAACACAAACACACCTATCTAATGCTCAATGCAACTCATAAATGGTTTCATACATGGTCTTCACCAACAACCATGACAAATATTCTAATAAGCATGTCAAATTTTGTTTTGATAAGCATCAATGGTTAATAACCAATCTAGAAGTTCATGGCCATGTATTTAGACAGGTCAAGGCATAGATATTATTAAAATTACGCAGACCATCCAAAAATACAATTCTGGGCTTGTCACTTGAGCTCTGTCTCAAGCGCCCAGTTATTTCATATAAACAAGTCTAACGCTCATTTAGTCGTTTGAGCGTTCTTTCGAGCATCCAAAAATACTAAAATCCAAAACAAAACCCAGAAATCAACGCTCAACCCAAGGCTCGAGCTTGGATGCAGGCGTCTAACCTTTGTAACCAGCGCTCAATCTAGCGCTCGAGCGTTGAATCAGGTGTTCGGCTCTGACCCAAAATTCCGCTCTCGGGTTTGTAATTTAAAATAAAAGCATAGGTGAGGCGCTTAATATAACGCTCGAGCGTTGTATCGAGCACCCCCTCGAATTTTCCAATTTTCAAGAATTTGAAACATCCAACCTTATTTTCTCCAATTTCAAAGATTCTAGCAAGTTTCTAAGCATCCAATAATGATTTCTTAACTATCCAAACACACTAACTTCACCCGGATTGAGATTTGACCATCTCCTGATTGAAATCCTAGAATTCTAGTTTCTGGTTTCATACCCGAATTCTATGTTTTCAAACAAACAATTAAATATTCATTCAAAACAACCTAGGAGCATATTTTTAGAGATGTTAGAAGCAAAACCCATGAATAAAAACAAGGCTTAAACAATAAAATTGAAATCTCACTTATTCATGCAAAGTTTTCTAGATTTTCACACAAGCATATGATCAACCAATTAATATTAATACAAATCATGTTTTTCACACTTATTCACCACAAAATCTCTATTCTAAATCATCTCATGCACTCAGAAATATCAGAGATAGGTTTTAGTATGATTTCCATGGCTACGGTTTTACAAATGACTTGAAAATTGTAGATCAACCTACCTCAATGCCTTAGAGCACTAGCAGCAGCTTACCTGTAAGGCTCCCCATCCTTAAAATAGGGAACCAAAATAGAGATTTTGACAAAAACGATCCTCCAGAAGTTTACTTATCCGTATTTGAAATCCTTATATTTCTAAGAAGTGCTACAGTGACTACCTAAATTTAGGTAGTCATTGTAGCACTACCAAAACCCGGAGCTCGCGTTTTCGTGATTCTTCAAAGGAGAGAAAAAGAAAAAAGTTTCTACTGCGGAAAAAATCTTGGCTTGCGGAAGAGAAGAACGGAGCTTGCGGAAGAGAAGAACAGTGCTCATCTCCTTTGAAGATCAACCGCCGGTTAACTGTTGTCGACGGTAAGCCCTTCCTTCTCTTTCTCTCTCTCTCTCTCTCTCTCTCCTTCGATTTTGCCTTCTGCCTTTTGGAAATAGAACGGAGCTATTGATATGCTTTGTTCTTGTTGATTTTGTTCTAGACCTAGACCTAGACCTATTATTAGATCAAAAGATTTTGAGAGATTGGTCTAGCCGTTGTAGAACATGAGACTTGAATTTCCAGCATTTGAATGTTGAAATTACTGATGTCACTTTATCCATGACGTGCACTAGGGTTTATTGAGGAATAAAGTTGGTAATTTGATGCCAAGAACCGTAGCACTTCAACTGCTTTGGCTAAACTCGAAGGTACGGGTTCCCATCAAATTTTATTTTGGTTATCCCCTTTACTCAAAAAAAGATTGATAAAAGAAAAAAAATAAGAGGGAGGGCTTGGATGCAAGGATTGTAATGTGCTGGGTATTAGCTTTGTTTCTAATTATAGAATACAGGGGATCATGAAGTTTCATATGTGAATACATGAAACTGCCTGTAGGAGGGGTGAGCCCATGTAAGAGTGAATATGAAATATGTTGATTTGAAGGACCTAAATTCGATAGATTAATATCTCAAACTCTATTACCTTCCATGCAAGAACTTCTCAAACCATCTTAATTTTCTGCTTTCATCTGGTGAGTTTTGCACCCCTAAAAAAAGGCCAGAGGGAAGAGCAATTTTAGATGCTGAGAACAAGATAAAACTTCACTAGTTCCCACTTGAGGAGAAGGCCATCTTCAGTAAAGACAACAATAAATAGGAAAGACCAGCTTGTCTGAATGAGACTAATTCCAATTCCCAACCATCTGTGTACTTGAGTTTTCTATGGGAATCTTAGAGCAAGTCCTCTCCTTGAGCAAAACCCCATTGAGAGAGAGAACACAAACACACAGAGTAGAGACACTAAAAGATCAGAACTTTCTTTTGAAAATATGGATATATGAGGTCCAGTAATATTGGCAGATTTGAATCCAGCGATGGTACAGAAGGATTTGTCTTAAGGCCATGATTGGGCCATCAAAATGTTTGATGATTGGCCCACCAGTTAATGCAGTTCTTCCAATCTAGTTCCAGCCACAACACCTAGAAAACTAAGCTTGTTTTCTGTTTTTAGATTGTAGTTCTTATTCATTTTTGTAACAGAGATTTTGCAAATGTCTTAAGGCCATGGAATGGTTTGTTGTGACATAAACAGAAATGAATTGCATGTACAGCTTTATTTGACTTTTTGAGTGTAAAAGAAGTTAGAAGCTGGTACAACTTGTTAATTGCAGCCATGATTACCTGCATCATTGTCTCAACCACTAGAGGGGGTAAACTGTTAGAGACTAATTGCTTTCTTTTCGAATTTCTGTCTTCCATGTATAAATAATAATTGCTTTCTTTTTGAATTTCTGTCTTCCATGTATAAATAATGATTGTGATTGAGAATGAGAGAATAGGAGAAATATAGTCCCTGCTTTTGAAATAATCAACATCTTTTGTCTTCCAACCAATATTTGTAGAGTTGGGTGAAGGAGATAATGGTATTTCATTCCATCAGCCCCAACCTAGTTTCAAATTATGATACAACAAGAGATTATTTAATATAGCTGTTGAAAATGATTTTTGAGTTTTTTTTTTAAAATATAATATCGTTGGGGAATATAACTGTTAAGAACATTATTTGAATTTCAAAAAAAAAAAATTAAATATAATATCGTTGGAGAATATAACCGTTAGAAATATTTTTTATTTAAAAATAATATTTTTTTAAAAAAATTAATATTTTAATGATTTAGGGAAAAAAATAGGGAATCTGATGTAGTGATTTGCTGAGAAGACAATCCCTATAATAGGAAAGTGAACCAGATTCCCCAAAATAGGGAATTTGAATAAGTAAGCTGCTGCTAGTGCTCTTAGATCCTTTTGTTGTTTGTTTCTTTTTGATTTGATCCTGAAATCTTCTTCCTTTCTCCTCTTGAATTAGCCGTCCAGCACTCTCTAAGGTTCCTCCACAATACCACACGCCCAAATCAAGGTAGAGAATAACAAAAGATCCTAATTCTAGTCTAAAACTTGTATTTATACTAGGGTTTTAATATGTTTAATTACCATCCTACCCCAAATCCGTAAAGATCTTGGGTTAGGTTAGGCTAGGTTCACCCCTTTTATTTTAATGAAGTGGCTAATCCACTTAGCTTATTTAATTGTTTTAATTATAAATTACATAATAACAATTTTACCCTCTCTATAAAATTTCAAGGCATTAAAATGAGAGAAGTGCAAAGTTGCTAAGTTATTGTCTGTTCTACTTCCTAGCTAAGAGCCTTTTAGTGCCCAGATTTGGAATGTTAGAGAATTCTATCCGAAACCAAAGCATATTCTTGATTTTGGTGAACATCTTTTTTTGATGGTCCACAAGAGTTAATAATGACAGCCCTTCTCTTCTTAGGCCTGGGGTGGATTTTCAGTCCTTTCTCTTTGGTACAAAGTTTGTGCACTATGTAATCTGATACTGTTTTTTCATTATTAGTATATAAAATATATCTTATGATTACCAATAAAAAAAAAGAGTTAATAATGATATATCTGACCTTGATACATCAATTTGACATGGTGGTGACGGATAATAAGGTGGCCATGGTAATAGTAGTGGTTGTGTGGCCAGGTGGGCAGAGATGCAGCGGAGGCTGGGAGAGGGGAGGCTGTGGACCCATAAATATCATAGTTATGGGTTGTTAATTGGGATAATTATGGCAAGCCTGCATGTGCCAGTCTAGATTATTCTGTGCTTAATTGTCAGACTTAGGATACTTATTTTTTTGTCTCGACCATTTCACAACAAACAAAACATTTGAAGATTGATTCAGTGACATTATCATGTGAAAAATGTATCAGATTTCTCCATAGCCTACAGATTTCAACTAGTGATACTTCACTAAAGCAACATGATATAATTCGTGTATGATTCCTGTTGCATCAAATAATTAATTCCAAAGATCGTTTGTTCTAGGGAATTAGATCATACGACTGGATATCCAGTATTATCTTCATATAGTAAGGTTATGTCTTATATCTGTTTCACCTTTGTTGATGGCATATCTAAAGGTACACGGACAACGAATTTGCATCCTAACCAATCTCTTCATCATCATCTATCTTATTATAGGTATTAAAATTTCCCATTAATTTAATTACTGTTAGTAAGATTAAAGAGGCCTTTGATTTATGAGGTTATATTTGTTTTAAAACATTTCACATGAAATAAATATTCTGTTTGCCTTTAATTTATGTCTATTCTGTTTCTATAATGAATAGAATTTTCATTTTCACCAATTCTTTCTTATTCTGAGCATTGTGCATGAAACCTGATGTTTCCATATACCACAAAAAAATGGAGTTTCTGCAAGAAAGAACATTAGTATCCCACTGGTTCAATGACATTCTTTCAATTGCATCTTCTATCTTTTTTGGGGTGATGCGATCCTTATTGCCTATAAGTTGATCAATCACTTGACTTATTTCATTTGATTGAATAACTTACTTGCCTGTTGAGCAATGTTTTCAAAAACTTAATTTTGTTTTCTCATAACAAAATCTAAAATTTTTTGGTACAGGTGTGTATGGCTGATTTAAAGAAATGAGAAAAAGACCACTATGGTTTTAAAAGCCAAAATTTGTTTGCTTCTATAAACAATAATTTTTTTTTCTTGTTTTCCATGTTGGCATCTTTTAGTGACAAGAAAGTTTTCCATTGGCGGGTTGGTGATTGTGATAGTTTAAAACAGTCATGATCCCTACATATACTCTTATTTCCTAGGGTTTCTTCCAATTGAGAGCACACTAAGGTATATTTTTTTTATTCACACTTTCAAGGCTAGAAGCAGCTGTGGTTAGCTGAGGTGCCTACAAGCCTTTGGGTGACTTTTCAGCATCTGAGTAGACATAAAGTCCTTTTTGGAAAGGCCACCAAAGGGACTTTGGCTAATTGAGGGGGTTACTGAAAGAAAGGTTTTAAATTTTGGTTTTGTTTCGTTGGGCATTTTGCCCCGTGACTGAAACGAAAGCCGATTTGTGGGAAAATCTGAAAGCTTGAAAATTGGGGGCTTTTATTTTTGGATTTGGGTAAAATTTCTAGTGTTTTTTCTATTTAAATGGAATTTTTTTTTTTTGAAATAGCGTTCCCCCCTGTTTCACACTATATTGACCCATTTTGCTCAAAATTTTGTTCCGTTTCACCCGTTTTGCTATCTATTATGGACCGGAATGACTGTATGAAACGTCTAGTAAGGGCTGTCTGGAGCGAAATTTTGGCAGCGACGGTGTGCCACCAAAATTGTAAACAATGACTAAATGCCTCCTTCGATTGATGCAAGATAGGCCTAGAGTCACTCGGAGCATGAGAAATTTTTCGAGGTGGATTCAATAATGTGAGCTGATTGATTACCCTTTGCTAGGTGGTCAATTTACATGGTTTAATTTTCAATTCCCTCCGTTGTGTTCTAGATTAGACAGATGTTTGGCGTTCGACTCATGGGATAGTCACTTTAGGTCAGTCTCCCAAAGGCTTCTTCCTAGACCATTGTTTGATCATTCTTCATTGCTATTGTCTGATGAGTTTTTGGGTGGGGGTCCAGCTCCTTTTAGATTTGAAAACATGTGGCTCAACCACCCGTCTTTTCCGGGTCTAGTAAAGGATTGGTGGGATGAAGGGAGAAGAACGGCTTCGGGGTGGGCAGATTTCTTCTTTATGCGGTGCCTAAAAGAGGTCAAAAATAAGATCAAACCATGGAACAAAGAAAATTTTGGGAGGGTGGAGATATTGAAAAAAAAGCCTTGGAGGAACTTGCTTTCTTGGATAAGAAGGAAGGTAGTGATGAGTGGTCTGTGCATGATAGGGAAAGAATGGTGGAGGTTAAGGAATCCTTGGAAAGAGTGTTAAAATACGAGGAAATCCATTGGAAACAAAAGTCTAGGGTTCTTTGGTTGAAGGAGGGGGATGGGAATACTGCGTTTTTCCATAAGGTCGCAAATGGAAGAAGTATCCAAAACATGATTATGAGATTGGAGGTGGATGGAAGGGTGATTGAGGAAGTCGAGGAAATTGGCAAATGCTTATGTTAGTTCTATGCCAATCTCTACACATCGGATGAAAATTTCAGATTTAAATTGAAAGAGGTTGGTCAGTCTAAGGTTAGTGAGGGGATGAAGGAGTGGATTGAAAGGGAATTTGAGTTGGAGGAAATAAAAGGGGCAGTATGGGAAATGGAAGGGGATAAGGCACCAGGGCCGGATGGATTCACAATTGATTTTTTTAAAAGAAATTGGGAGACGGTAAAGGATGACCTGCTAAAGGTGTTTAAGGAGTTTTATTGTAATGGAATTGTCCACAAGGCCACAAATGCTACATTTCTAGTCCTCATTCCTAAAAATGCAGGGGCAACAGGTATTAAGGACTTTAGGCCAATTAGTTTAGTCACTAGCGTTTACAAAATCATTGCTAAAGTGTTGTTGCTAAGGCTGAAGAGAGTTTTACCTGAAGTGATTTCAGCAAATTAGAATGCTTTTGTGGAGGGTCGCCAAATAATGGACTGTTCATTAATTGCTAATGAATGTGTGGAGAGTAGAAGGAGGGAAGGGAGTCTGGGGGTAGTGTGTAAGCTGGATATTGAAAAAGCATATGATCGTGTGGAGTGGGGTTTTCTGGACTCTGTTATGGAATGGAAAGGCTTTGAGACAAGGTGAAGGGGATGAAGGGGTGTATGGACAAAGTTCATTTTTCTATATTGGTAAATGGGGTGGCCAAAGCATTCTTTCCTTCTTCTAGGGGTATTCGTCAGGGTGACCCACTTTCTCCATTCCTATTTACCTTGGTGGTTGAGGCATTACATAGCTTTATCATGATGGAAAGAGAAAGGGGCCTCATTGAGGGTTTTAAGGTTGGAAGAAATGGAGTGACGATTTCCCATCTTCAATTTGCAGATGACACCCTGGTTTTCTTGGAGGCATCTAGAAACCAAATTTTATGGCTAAAAAGTATGTTACATTCTTTCCATATGGTTTCAGGTTTGAAGGTTAACTGGGGTAAGAGTTCATTAGTGGGGGTGAATCTGAGCGAGGAAGACTCTTTGGTGTTTAGCAGGTGTTTAGGCTGTCAGGTAGCGTCTTGGCCCATATCCTATCTAGGGCTTCCCCTAGGTGAATCTCCTCGCAACCTACTGTTTTGGGAGCCGGTGTTAGAAAGGGTTGAGAAAAGGTTAGCGGCTTGGAAAAGGAATTACCTTTCCTTTGGGGGCATAATTACATTGATAAAGGCAGTCCTTGCCAATCTCCCTGTTTACTATATATCGTTATTTAGGATGCCTAAGAGGGTGGTGGCATTAGTTGAAAAAGCTCAAAGGGATTTCTTGTGGGAAGGAAGGGAAGGAAAGAGAGCTCACTTGGTGGGGTGGAAGAAGGTGTGCTTGGGAAGGGATAAAGGAGGATTAGGTTTGGGCAACATCGTTCAACGAAATTCTTCTCTTCTTGCGAAATGGCTTTGGCGCTTTAGAATGGAAAAAGATAGCTTATGGTACCAAGTTATCACAACCAAATATGGTAGAGATGATAATGGGTGGGCAATCAACTTGAGAGCTCGTCCTTCAGGGATATGCCCTTGGAAAGCCATCATGAGTCAGGCTTCTTCTTTTTACCCCCACATGAAGTTGGTGGTTGGTTTAGGTTCTTCTATTTGGTTTTGGCATGACATGTGGCGGGGTAGGACGGCCTTGTCCAGTCAGTTTCCACGTCTATTCTCTTTGGTTCTTCGTCCTAACGCTTTAGTAGTATATACATTCTTCCATTCTTCAAATGATAATTTTAATATGCCTTTTAGGAGAGCCCTTAGACCAGCGTAACTAGAAGAAATATCTTCTCTCTTTGAATGCCTTAAAGATGTCTCTCTTGATTCATTAGGTGTTGATAAGGTCATATGGTCTATCACTCCTGGGTCATTCTCCTGTAAATCATTTTTCAGCAAGGTATGTCAAAACCTCTCATGCCCTAGGCCACCTTTCTCAGTAGCAAGGTTATGGAAGCCTAAGGTTCCCCTTAAGGTTAAGGCCTTTCTGTGGACAGCCTTGTTGTATAAAATCAATACGACTGATTGACACCAAAGAAGATGGAAATCGATGTCATTATCACCGTAGGTGTGTATTATGTGTATGAGGGCAGGAGAGAGCATTGATCACCTATTTAGTGTCCGTTCGTTGCTAATATTTGGATGCGACTATTTCGGATGATTGCGATTTCATGGGTGCTTCTTGAGTCGCTAGGAGCATGTTTCGCTCAGTGGAGGATTAGGGGTCTGGGAAGGGGTGGTATCATCATTTATAGCTTCCTGTTTCACGCAGTAGTATGGCATGCTTGGTTGGAGCAGAATTCCAGGATCTTTCAGGATGTGTGTAGATCGGTGGATCGGGTTTTTGATACCATTATGGTTACGATCGCATCATGGGCTTCGGTTATTCATGAGTTCCATGGGATTGCCTCGTCAGAGATACTGGGTGTATGGCGTGGGTGGTGCCAGATGGATCCTGCGTCTAGGGGACTATTGTTGGGCCGTTTTGGTTCACATTAGGATGGTTATGGGATTGTTACTTCATTTCTTTTCATTTTGTGCTTAGTGGATCTGGGTGGTGGCGGAATTGCTTGTTCCGGCACTCTATTGGGTCATCATAGGGGAGGAATTGGGATTGACAGTGGGTCTGTATAGTAGTGTGGTATTTTGTTTTGTTCAGAAGCATACTTGTATTCACTTAATT
This sequence comes from Buxus sempervirens, assembly GCA_947561395.2. Taxonomy (NCBI): domain Eukaryota; kingdom Viridiplantae; phylum Streptophyta; class Magnoliopsida; order Buxales; family Buxaceae; genus Buxus; species Buxus sempervirens. The sequence goes on from OX387185.1 coordinate 16,316,403, forward strand.
ATCAATATATAGCATATACCATTAATCATCAAAAAAAAAAAAAAAAATTGATGCAAGATTCATTGAATTAATTGACCTCATCATTTTTCACCTCGTTTTCTTTGGCAGACGTGTCTTAAAATTTATGATGTCCTTCTAGAGATAATGTAGCTTAAATAATAACAACCGAAGATCATTTTAGTTTGTTAGATAAAAAAATTAGTAAACTTCACAACAGTCTTACTAGTTAGTTTAGTGGTGTTTCAATATATAAGAGTATTATCAACCAAAAACTTATCTCCTAATCAAATAGAGGAATAACTTAATCTAGTTAACTAGCCTAGCATTCAAAACTATATGATTTTAGTCTCAATAGGAGTGTTAAGTACAAAACCTCTATAACGCCCCGGATCCAGGTTTATTTAAGAACATAAACCGGATCCTAGAACGTTAGGATAATGGCCCAAAATAAGTAATCCAGACTCAAACAATTTCATTTAATATAATCAGAGTGCGGAAATGACAGATAAATTTTTTTTTCTTTCAAGAAGCGCGGGATACAAAAGGAAACATCCAATACCAATTCCTTAACTAAGTCTAGAAAGGGTTAACTAGAATAAAATGTATATCACCAATGTCATCTAAATAAAAGTAATCTAAAACAATTCTTCCAATACCAAGTCAAATTTAATAATGTAAATCCCTAAACCTATACAGGAATAAAATAATCTTCTTCCTGGTACTCAGTATAATCCCTAGAAGTGTCTATCCCTGTAACGTCCTCACCAGGAATATCTGAAAACAAAACTGATAAAATGATAATGTGAGAAACAACATTTCAGTAAGTAGTCATGCAAATAGTTAGCAACAGATTAGAATATATGCAACGCTTAATCCGATTAATTACAAAAATTCAGATATAATGAAATATAATCCACATGGTGGAATAGAAATACAACCACAGTAAAGTATCCCGCAGAGTACACAGAATGAGGATAAAAGGCAACAGCTAACAAATAACATTCTTCCCACTGAGTACACGGATTGAAGAAGTAAATACCAATAACAAGCTTCCCACCGAGTACACGGATTGAGGAAGTATCCCGCCGAATACACGGACTAAGGATAAACAAAAGTAATCAGCTTCTCACCGAGTACACGGATTGAGGAAGTATCCCGCCGAGTATATGGACTGAGGATAAATACAAATAATCAGCTTCCCACCGAGTACACGGATTGAGGAAGTATCACGCCGAGTACACGGACTGAGGATAAATACAAATAACCAGCTTCCCACTGAGTACACGGATTGATGAAGTATTTCGCCGAGTACACGGACTGAGGATAAAATAAGACAACCGCAATAGCGGAATAAGCATGCTAGGCAATAGCCTTGTCACAACTGTGACCCAAAAACTCACACAAGTGGAGTCAATTTTATATCTCAAAATCATGGTTTCAATGGGCAAAAAAATCCGGGTGTATGTAAAATCATTCGGAACTCAAAACGTGTCCAGATAGTCCAAATACAGGTGGAGGAACTCTTAAAATCAACTTTGGTTAAAAAGACAATCATTTGAAACAATTGTATATTAAGTAAAAGTGCCTCTTTGGTAAAATCTACCCAAATTCTTTATAAAAAAGAAATTTTAAACATCCGCTAGTGCAAACAATCTCCAAATATTCTAAACTTAATGGTACATAGGTTAAAAATGGGTAAAAACAATTCCGTAGTGAAAAACTAGGCTGATTGGCTAATTTTTGAAAATCCAATAGACATGGCGCTCGAGCCGTCAAGGGCGCTTGAACGGCCTTATACAATAGGTTGTTTCAGGGTTGGTCGCTTGAGCGATTGATCGGGCGACAGTTCATCTGGGAAAAATTGCTCTCGGGTTTTAACAAATACATAGGGCGCTCGAGCGACTGTTCAGGCGGCCCGATACGATGAAAATTTTTGAAAAGTTACGAAAATCAATAAAAATTCAACAACTCAATATCCAATGCATCAAATCCATTCTAAATCATTCTAAAACACTTTATAAACATGTTGGAACAATTTCCAACAAATAAAACATCATAAATCAAGTAAACAACTCATCAAACCACCGAATCACCATGAATATCGAATAAACACGAATTTGTTTTGTGCAAGTTTTAAAGAGACTACTCACTTGTTCCTGAAGCTTAAACTTTCTTTAAAACACTGAACTATCACCCCAAAGATGATCCACACGAAGCCAAACCCGCTTTATCTATTCTGGATCAAAAACCACATTCTTTAAGATCTCCAAAGACATATAAACCTCCAAAATAGAAACTTTTTTGTTGCTCGTTTTTACCTGGGTTTTTCTGAACGAAAATCTCCTTGTTTACTTCTGAAAAATCTACTCTAACAGTTACTTGAGATTAGGGTTTGATCTTGGGGGAAGTATAGAGAAGAATGGGAGAAGAAAACTGAAGTGGGTGGCTGTTCTCTTTGTGTTGGATGTGAATAGCCACATGCGCACTTAGGTTATTTTATTAATTCTTTTCCTTTTACTAATTACCCTCCTTCTATTAATCCTAACCTAAACGACCCTTTAAAACTCAACCCAAGCAAACTTTTGGGTCAACCCTCTCTTTATGGGTTCGATCAACTCCCTTTCACTCTTTATATTTTATTTTTATCAATTACTTACTAATATAAACCACAGCAACAACCAAGATTATTATATTAAAATTATAGTTAGCCTAAAATCATGAATTCACCTTAGATAGGCTCTCCAATCTCCTCTGGTTCACTTTGGACTCCTCCAGGTTGAACCAATGCCTCAACCACTGCATATTAATAACTTAATTAGTTTATTCATTACAAATATCTGGGATTTTATAACCTCCTTTCCCAAAAACAGCACTAATTCATTGATCCTTCCTTGCCCTTTTATCTTCATCTTCCTTCATTTCTCTCTTTTCCTTTATCAGTTAAAATCTCTCAATAACCTAGTTAGCATCACAATAGGCTAATTATTTTCTTTTATAGTTTTACTTAGTTTGCAAGTAATCTTAATTAGATTATTACCCTTATAAGTTTGAGTAGGCTGATTTGTGAACTTAGCTGCACATCCTTGCAAGAGCCGCATGTTAGCTCCAAGGATAACATGAAGTCCTTATAGCGTAAAAATGCTGTAAAGTTATGATCTGTCGCATACACCACAATGTAAAGGTTAGCCTTTCCATAGTCAAGTAGGGCCAAGATTTTTGTGGTGTATTGATTCTATAGGCTTCTGTTAACTTATATCCCATCACTTTCAGAGTTAAGTGATGTTTAAGTTGCTTATGGTCAAATGAGACACCTCCTTTAATTACCTTATTCTTTCTTATTTGTACTTAATTGCACAGGAAATTATGCCTTATGTGAGTGTTTATTTTAGGTCCTTGGAAATAGGCTAACATTTTGCATGGTATAGTACTGTAATTCATTAACAGTATTGGTAATAACAATAAATTATGTCTACTGAATATTTGGATTAGTTAAATAATATTTAATTGTGTATAAATGATAAAATATTATGTAGTGTATGATTCTAATTTGCATTAAACACAATAAATATTGTCAAAATAATATTAAAGTTCTGACTAATAACTCTAAAATAGTACATAAATGACACATATTACTTATGCTAGTAATAAGCAATTTGTTAATATCGAATTTATTATATAATGATATTATTAGTGAGGAAATATGTTATAACCACATTTATTTTCTCAAAACTTTTAAATTTTCTTTCCTTAACAACAAAAAACTTACTAATAATTAAATAAGTCGCTAATGAAGTCAAAAGGATCCACATTGAACTTTAATTGGAAAGATAAGAAATTTATATTTGGAGCTAACTAATGTAATTACAATGACAAAAGCAACAATAACATGTTTCATGCCAGTTACTTTGGTTGACAACATGAATCTTATTCGTCTATCCCAGTCTGTCAGTGACCATATTTTTGGTCATATTATCTGTATCTAAATCATTTCAGACTAACTTGTTCTACTTTAAATGCCTAAGCCATCTTAGCTTACTTCCTTTTATCTTATCTTCTTTCAAGTAACACCTTAACATTTTCAGATAGAGAAATTTACACTTACCTCCATTCTGGTTTCTAAAATCTATAGATACCTAAGGTTTTTGAAATGACACTTAAATCCCTCATATTTTTGTTGTCTACTTCATATCCCTCTCTTCTCTATAAAGAATATTAAAATTTGATTATGTTTTCACGAATTTATCCTTCTTTAAGTAGGAAAAGTTAAAGGTTTTGAGAATCTTTATAATAAAAAATAAAATTTTAAAGGTTTAAAAATCTTAATAATCAATTTAGAAATCATGGATGATTTTGTTATTAAAATTTTCTTATTTTAAATGAAAAATTAATACGGGATAAAATAGTCAAAATACATTTTATAAATTTGACAAGGGAGGTAAGTGTCATTTTAGAAACCTCAGGGGAGATATTTGGAGTAGTCAGGAACCATAAGAGAGGTTAGTGTAATTTTTACCTAATGTTTTGTTCATTTTTGGTCCCAAACAGGGCATATGGAGGTTGTATTAGGTTGTTAGCCATTGTTTAGATTGGGTTAAATATCTTACCACATGAATGCTGAATGAATGCAATTAAAAATGCTAGAATGTTATTAATAAGTTGCTGAAAAAAATGATGGAAGGACCATAACATGGTGCAAGTCTTATTGGAGCAAGGTCTCAGGAGGAATGGACTGGTTACTGACGTTACCTTTGAATTTTTTGTGTAAAGTGGCTATACTCAGACTTGAACCTGCATTCTCATGCTTGCAACCCTGGGCTTTTGTGTCCATAGGAAATAGGTTAAGCTAATATATATACTTAGCTCAGTAGTATATAATAAGTAAACATACAAGGCATAAATAACTAGACAAGTACTAAAACTCTATTATACTAGGCAGTTACTTCAGCTGAGAACGCTGCCTTGTCACATAGGCGTCTCCTGAAAACCTGGCAGGTGCCTAGTTATTGTTCACGTAAGCTAGAACTGCTTGGAATTGAGAAAATTGCCTAGTTTTCCACATAGGTGTGTGCCTTTAACAACAGTATGGGGCCTTATCAATAGAAATATTTATCTTGTAATAAAAAGCAGAATGAATTTTTTTTTCTTTGCTTTTATAGAAGTATTCACCTTTAAATAAAATATGCTTCTATATTTTATTAATATAAATTTCTGAAAGTTTTATGTAACTTTGGGGGTTGGAGGGGAGAAAAAAATATCTGATAGTTGAACTGAAAATTGTTTTCCTTTCCTTTTCCTTTATTTTCACAATTATATTTTTGCTACATCACCAATCATGTGATATGACAAAGCATTATATCTGTAATGCTTTTCACATTTAACATTTTCTGTCTCTTGTATCTCCTGATGCATATGATGTCTGCTAACACATGGAAAAGTTTATTTCAGTGGTTGAAATCATAGCATTTCAATTCTATCATGATACTCTTTCTTCGGTATCCTGTCCAAAGTTTGTATTTATTTTTTAAACCCTATCTTTAGTATTCTAGTATGCTTATTTGTCTTGTTCTTGAGATGGCTGTGCTAACCACAAGAAATTCTGCTAGGGAGCAAACAATATGAAAATCTGATCTGTGCTGAGATAAGAGGACGAATCAAGGAAGATGATATTTCTGCTCCTTCACGCAAAGGGTCTTATTATTACTATGAAAGAACTTTGGAGGGAAAGGAATACGTTCAGTACTGTAAGCGTCATATACTCAACAGTGAGGTCCCCCCTTCTGTGTATGATACAATGCAAACAGGACCTGATTCTCCTCAAGAGCATGTTATCCTGGATGTGAATATTATGGCTGAGGGACATAAATATTATAGGATTGGCGCTTTCAAGGTTACTGCATGTCCTTGAGGTTTAAATGCCTCGTTTGTCTGCCTACTGCACTTTTCTTCCTGTTGCTATTTTTCTCTTAAATTCCTTTTCAGGTCAGTCCAAATGGTAAGCTGGTAGCATATGCAGAAGATACTAAAGGAGATGAGATTTATACTGTTCATGTTATTGATGCTGAGACTCGAGCTTCTGTTGAGAATCCTCTGGTAGGTTTGACATCGTATCTGGAATGGGCAGGTGATGAAGCACTTGTTTACATCACAATGGATGAGATTCTTCGCCCAGACAAGGTAGGTCAGAATAGTTCAAGTTGAAACCCTATATGGATCGACATTGCCTCTTTTTTTTATTTTTTATAATTTTCATTTATTTCCATTTTCCCTTATTTTTTAGTACAAAAATTAAGAGCAAAGCTCTATGTCCATCAAGGCACACAGAGAGCACACATAGTAGTTTCTTTTAGCTGTATGTGTAGATGAAGCAAGATGGATAAATAAGGTTCTCGTATTAAAAAAAAAAAAAGAACGAAGAGGGAAGTTTCTCATTTCTTTTCTCCACCAAGTAATCAGATTCTGTGATCCAAGCTTATATTCAGAGTTTTTGTTTTCACTGTCTTCCATCTACACCAACAGATGGTGAAGGAACATAATCCTTCAACCTAAACGGCATTTTCATTCTGCATTTTATTAGTTTAAGGGAGGCATACGAAATAATTGATATGAAACTTTGGTTTAAAACTGAAATGGTGAAGGCAGTGGTTCGAAATAATTGATATAAAACTTTGATTGAAAGGAGAGAGTTTAGTAATTTTTAAAATTAAGTTAATGAAAGAGGCCAGCTGGGACCTTATGGGTGACCCGGCAAGGATGTGGAATGAAATAACCATTTGCATCACATGACTTGGAAAAGAAGTATTAAAGTGAAAAACCATGCTTATGACAAGTTGACAACTTATATGGAAAAAGAGTAAAACCAAGGAGCTATTAAAGTGAAAAGGCTTTATTTTAAAATTTGGAAAAAGAGTAAAACCAAGGTAAACTTAGAAAGATACAAAAATGTTAAAAAAAAACTAAGAAGACAATTAGTGAAGCTAAAAACCATGCCTATGACAACTTATATGATAAGCTAGGTGCTAAAGAAGGTGAAAACTTTATTTAGAAATTATCAAGATTTAAAGAGAGGGAAATGAGGGACTTACATCAGGTTAGATGTGTTAAAAGTGAAGATTCAAGAGTTTTGATAAAAGATGAGGAGATTAAAGGAAGGTGGAAGGAATATTTTATGAAATTATTAAATGGAGATGGTACATAGAGATCTGAATTTTGCATGGATGATAGCAGTAATGGAACTAGAGAACAAAACTATATTCGTAGGGTTCGAGTTGTAGAAGTTAGAGATGCTCTAGTCAAAATGAGAATAGGAAAAGCCTTGGGCCCAAATGACATCCCTATAGAGGTCTGGAAGTGCATCGGAGATATTGGTGCATTTTTGTTGATTAAATTATTTAATGAAATTTTAAGGATTGAAATGCCAAATACTTGGAGGATTAGTACAATAATACCAATATATAAGAATAAGAGTGATGTGCAGGAGTGTGCAAATTACTGGGGCATTAAACTTATGAGTCACACTATGAAATTGTGGGAGAGACTGATTGAACATAGATTAAGGCTAATAACTAGAGTGACAGAAAACCAATTTGGATTTATGCCTGGTAGATCTACTACCCAAACTATATTTTTACTTAGATAATTAACATAAAAGTTTAGAGAAAAAAAAAAGATTTGCATATGGTTTTTATTGATTTAGAAAAAAACATATGATAGGGTTCTAAGAGAATTAATTTGGTGTACTTTGTATAGAAAAGAGGTACCAATAAAATATATTGATGTAATGAAGGATATGTATGAGGGAGCCTTAACTAAGTGAAAAAAGCTGCTAGCGGTGAGACAATTGATTTTTTGGTTAAGATAGGTTTGCATCAAGGGTCAGCTATTAGCCCTTATCTTTTCCTTTTAGTTATGGATGAGTTGACGAGTAATATTCAAGATGAGGTATCTTGGTGTATGTTATTTGCAAATAATGTAGTATTTGTGTGTCACACTAAAGAAGAAGTAAATATTGAACTAGAATTGTGAAGAGATACCTTAGAATCAAAGCGTTTTAAAATAAGTCGTGCAAAGACTGAATATATGAAATGCTCTTTTAATACAAATAACAATATAACCAATGAAATTATTAGAATTGACACTCAGGATATCGCATTAAGTAATAAATTCAAATATCTTTGGTCAATGATACAAAAAGATGGAGAAATTAATGAAGATGTTGCACGTAGGATCAGAGCTGGTTGGCTTAAGTGGAGGCGTGCTTTCTAGGGTTTTGTGTGATAAGCATGTTCCGCTTAAATTAAAGGGTAAATTTTATAAGACAGCAGTTAGACCAGATATTTTGTATGGTGCAGAATGTGGGTGGCAAAGAATCAACATGTTTAGAAGATGAATGCTACATAGACGAGGATGCTAAGATGGAGTTATGGCAAAATAAGAAAGATAAAATAAGAAATGAAGACATTTGAAAGTGGTTAGGCATGTCGTGCATTAGGGATAAAATGATGGAAAGTAGGTTAAGGTGGTTTGGTCATATAAAGCAGAGACCTACAGATGCACCTATTAAAAGGTGTGAGTTTATACATATTGAAGGGCCTAAGCAAGCAAGCAAGAGGGAGAATTAAAAGGACATGGATGGAGTCTATAAAACAAGATTTACAAAAACATAAATTAACTGAAAATATAAATTTTTGATAGAGCAGGATGGAGAGACAATATTCGTGTTGCCGACTGCACTTTGGTGGGAACTGGCTTATAATGATGATGAAGGCGAGGTGTGGTAACTTTGCACAAACATAGGGCATAATCCAGCTCCAATTGAAGCGATGGTCTATTCTCAGAATATTGTTCAAGGTGGTTATTTATGGAAGAATTCATAGTTGAATTGTGGCATATGCTGCACTAGTATTTATGGTTATAAATAATTGATATGAAACATTGCTTGAAAAATTGAAATGGTGAAGGTGGTGGTACTTTGCATGGTACAAAATGGGGCATAGTCTAGTTCCTATTGAAGAGATGGTCTATACTTTTCAAGGTGACTATTCATGGAAGAATTCTTAGTTGGATTGAACCTGTTAAAGTGGCTGGCAGTGTGTTGGTTCCTTCTGTTCTTTAAAGTAGCTAGCTAAAGGTGTACCTTGGCTCTTGCCTATCCTTTTTGTGAGTCACACGGCCTTACACCATGGCAAAGGTTGATGGAGCAAAATCGAGAAAAGTAGCTCGAATATCTGAAAAAATAGGACTGTCTTATGCCAGGAATGATTACCATTGAAACTATAAGTTAGACAACCCATGGAGAAGTTTAGGTAGAAGAAGGGTGATCTTCAAGTTATTTTAGTTAGTCTTGGGAAAGCATATAATAGATTACTAAGGGATTCAATTTGGTGGGGTTTTTGGGTAGAGTACCACCAAATTAATACATTGATATCATTAAGGATATGCATGCAGGGGTGATGGCTAAGTTGAGAACAATTAATACTAATGATTTCCTAGTAACTTTATTGATCTACATCAGGATTCAACTATGGCTCTTTATCTTTCTGCTTTCATTGTGGATGAATTGACAACTATTCAAGAAATGCATTGGTGAATGTGATTTGCAATGTGGGTTTGGTGGACCAAACCAGAGGTGAAATATGTCCAAAACTTGAAGTAAAAAGGTATAACTTGAAGTCAATAGGTTCCAAATAAGTCTAATACTTGAATTAAGCTTGACTATGAGAGTTTAGCTTTAGTATAAAAAATTGTAGGGGTGAAGCAATAGTCAGAATTCAGAAAGTGAGGATCCCTGACAGAAATCATTTCGTTAATCACTTTGTTTTCTTGACTATAATTTTCATAAATAGGGAGACATGAATGAGGATGTTGCATGGAAAGGAAAGGCTGAATGGTTTATGTGTGAGGTGCTTGTAGAGTTTAATTTGATGAGCTATTCAACTTTAACTGAAAGGCAATTTTATGTGAAGCTTTTTGGGTGGCCACAATGAATGGAATGGATATTTGGAAACAAAGAAGCATCATATTTATATAATGTTTTAAGTGTGAAAATACTAGCAAAGATAGGTGAGAAATGAACAAATAGAGTGCCTGGAAGAAGTCCATATGGAGATAGGATAGGGGAAAGTAGGTAATAATGATTTTGTCATTTTATGAAAGACCTAAGAAGATGATTGCTCAAAGGCATTAAGGTCTGCATATTGAAGGATAGAAAAGTGGTGTGATCAAGACCAGAAGGAGGTGAATAGAGTTAGTCCAAAATAATTTTAGCTGACATGATCTGATTGAAGATGCAGTTTTTGACAAATTAAGATGGTGGAACATGATCTACATTGCCAACTCCATCTGTTGTGGGATAAGGCATTTTGTTAGGGTTCTTGTTCAATGTATATATGTGCATATAAATTATTGAAAGCAAATATAATTAAGTTCATAATTTTTGTTGACAACATGCTAATATTTGATGCTATGAATAAAACATAATTAACCGTAATTAATATTATACTAGCTGTGTGCACGTGCAGTGTGGCACGTACAAAGAAAGAAGTAGATAGGGAGGGGACGGTTTTGGAACTGATTATTAAGTTTTAAAAAAATTGAGGTAGTTCTGACTACTATACCCTTTTATTATTGAATCGTCAGAATGATATATAAGGGCTGTTTTGGAAATCAGACATTTTAATTGGCATGATCCCCAAGGGGGTGCCTCGCGGTATATATATATATTAATATTTTATTATTTTTTATCTAACACATTTTTTATCCTTTCCAACAAAAGAAGAAATAAAAAAGGAAGAACATGTATCAATTTGGTTCCTTCTATGGATTTGGATCCGGCCTGAATCTAGCCTAGATATAGCACATAAACATGAAACTCACCCATTTTTTATTAAGACCATTGTTATTGATCTAGATCCCTAAAAATGGAATGCAGTTTGAATTTTGATCTCAGGTTAAACTTGCTCCAATTTTTACCTACCCATCCTATTATTATGCTCAAATTCTTACTCTTGAAAAATGTGGATGGGTTTGTGATGGAATATCTAATTTTCCCATTTTAGGGGCATGCATTTTCACCCATTGAATCTCATTTATTGTTCCATAGTATGTTCTTGTTTGATGTAGCATCTTATTCTATGCATGCAGCATAACCCCACAAAACCCTAACCCACATCTATAGTCTAATGTGTTTCTGCATTGCAGCCAGCTCTAGAGCCTACCAATTGAGCAATAGAAAGAATGGTGGTAACACCAACCACTTTCCTCTGAGGCCTTGGTTGCTTCTTCTTCGTAAGGAAGGATGGCCTTGAAACCTACCTGAACACTTTGTGCTAGCTGATCAATTAGCAACTACGGTCGTTGATGGTTCATTTTCAAAACTTTCTGACAGTATAACTGTCACGTCTCGGATCCAAATTTATTCATTAAAATAAACCCAAAATCCAAGGTGTGGACCTTGTGGGCCCAAAGCAGCTAATATCCAGACATAAACAATTAAACATCTTTGATTATTACATTGGAGTACACTAACAAATTCAAATTTTTATTAATATCTCATAAATGCGGAAACATGAATCAAAGTAAATCAATAACCTTTATTTAACCTCCAAAGAAAAAATATCCTTTATTTAAATGTCTGGATAGAAGTATGTAATATAACTCTCTTTGACATCAAAGTAACCCTCAAAGAAATACAATAACTTCCTATAATTCCACCATGGAAAACAAAATCAAACCCTACTACAATCCATCTACTGAAAATAAAATCCTACATAAAATAAAAGTAGTCATCTGTATCTTGTACTATATCCTCAACCCTAGGATGTTCTACCCCGTCAATTACATTCTCACCAGGAATATATGTAAAACAAAACATTTGAAAACAACGATGTAAGATATAAAATCTCAGCAAGTAGCAACATGCATAAAATAAAACAATCCAACGTATACTTTCCAAAAACCTTTTTCATGAGGTACCAAAACCAGTAAATCCAATCCGATAAACATAAAACCATAAACAATAAAAAGAAAACCACAAGTATTTTTAATTTAAACAAATAATAGGACCAAGTAATCCAAAATCAATCAAAACAATGTGATTTCATAGAACTCGTGAAATATGACTATTTTAAAAGGCCAAACCTAGCCCAATCGCCACCTTACATCATATGTGTGAAGCCGGCATGCTTAGGGTTTCGAACATTGTCTTATTGCGGAGCACCCAATTAATTATAGATGGGTCAGTCAAAGAAAAACTGCAACATTTCCAAACAAATAAACCTCGCAATCATGGTGGAAGTGCACTGCTGCAGCTCATTCTCTCGTGGAATAGCCTTTTCATCATAGAGGAAACGCATAAATGGAAACTAAGCTTAAGACAAACAAAGATAGGCAAACTTCATTATTTAGCTAAACTGAGCTAAGCTCGCTAGACACAAGCAAAATCAAAACCAATACTTTATTCGCCATCATGGTCAGATTTACTTCTCATGGAGGAAACTGATAAACACTTCCCTCATGGCAGAAATACTCTATCATGGAGAAAAGACCATAACACAACTCACTCCATCATGGAGGAGAATTTGATGCTTCCAGACTTTCCAATTTCCAATTATAAAATCCATGAAACCAACCAAAACAATTTGCAAAGCTTTTTGAATAATTCTAGAAGCCAAAACATATTTAAAACCCTCTTATAGTAGTGTAGAAATCAATTAGGAATAATAAAAATCCTTTGAAGAACAAAATCCACCATTCCAAACCAAAAATTACCTATTTTACCAAAACATATCCTAAATCTTTTCTATGTTATAAAATTAGTTGGCTAGTGAAATCCTCTTAAAATTTCCTTCTTAGAGTTGAGTTGAAATTGCATAAAAATCCATTTTAGGTTGACAATAAGTCAATTTGGTTAAATTTTGAAAATACAGTTTTTGCCACTTGAGCCGGGTTAGGTGTGCTCGTGCGGTGATTAAAAACAAGTTCTAGGTTCTCACACTTGATAGGCGCTCGAGCCCAATGTCGAGCGTGCAAGGTCGCGCTCGAGCTGAATAGTCGGGGTAGGATGCAAAAGGGTTAAAGAATTAATTTATTGTTCGACCAAAGCTCGAGCAGGGGTTGGGGCCGTTGGGTGCAAGATTTCTAGTCTAAGGTTCTACGATATGAATTTTATTAAAATCAGTTGCTTGAGGTGGTGCTCAAGCTTGGGTCAGGCAGGAAAGGATTAGTTGTGGTGCTTGAGCTTGGCTCAGGCGTGAGGCAAAATTATCATATTTTTTGGGTTTTTCGTAACCTTCGGAGTTTTTCTAAATTAGGCCATCCTAACTCAATTCCAGTTCATCACATCTCCACTAGGACGTTAAGAAAACAATCTCAAATCATTTTAAACCCATCCCAACCTAATTCCACATGCCAAAAGTATATCAACTCATAAAAATCTAATCTTAACAAGGCCAAAATACTGTCAAACTCAGACCAAAACATATCAGATAATAAACACCAGAATCAGTATTCTGGATCATAAAACTAGATGTTAAACATCTAAAATCACAGCTTTAAACCATCCTTCCAGAAATACTTACATAAAACCATCTATAAAAGCTGTTATTTTGCAATGATACTTCATGAAGTAAGTCCGAATCTCAACCAATATTAGCAAGTAATCTCCAGATCACTGGAACCCACCCTACATGAAATCATCAACACAGAATCAAGCAATCCATAAAACCGTGATTTGAACGATTAAACTAAGAAAAAAATGCGGTTGTACAGTTTTTGAAAGGTCACGACCTACCTTGGATTGCGACCAACAAAGCCAAACCTTCAGAAACCAATCTCCTCTTGGTAATCACCTCAACACCAAGCCAAACCTTCAGAAAGTCCTTCAGAAGTGCTGCACGATGGGAGTTTCTCTCCTCCTTGATTTGTTCCATTTGTCTAACACAATAGGTTTAGTTGGGAATTTTAGAAACTCTCTATACTCCCTCATGCGCACGCCCAAACATTAGGTCTATCACAATTAGAAGTTTCCAACTTGGGCAAAACTCTAAAAGGAATTCTATTAATCACATGCACACCCAAGTTTATACCATAGAATCCTATTTTTAAGTTAATCATGATCCCCATGTTTGCAACACTACCAAACCATCTAAAACCATCCAATAGAATTTAAGATAATTAGTAAAAACTAGCTTATCTCATTAATCAAGATCCATCAATGGGATCTGCAGCTTTGAGTCTCCATCCTCCACAATATCCCCTAATTAAATCAATTCATGGACTAGCACAAACATCCTCAAATAATCTCATATTATCAATTAAATATTATAATATGAAAATACAAGGAATTACAATAACCTTTAGGAAAGAAGGTTATTCAGTCCTTTTTTTTTTTTTTTTTTGATGAGTAATGAAACTTTCATTAGATCAATAGAAGAAGATAGAGAACCCCACAAGAAGTGGGATCACCCTAAAGTACAAGATGAACCAAAAAAACATAAAAACATAAAAAGATACACTATGGGTTATCAACATATAGCGAGCTACATCCAAAACCACCACCAAAAAGATAGACCACCCCACACTACATATAGATTAAAGTCATCCAATTCCTGATGATATCCATGGATGAAAATGAGTCGAAATCCTTCTGCCCTGATGCCCAAAAAGCTGTCAATGAAATCACTTGATCCACCACATAAGATCTTCGCACCATCTCGCCTTCAAAAATGCTCCTATTACGCACCTGCCATAGTGTCCATAAACTAGCAAAGAACGCTCCCCTATAAAGCTTCCTCCCTAGTCTACCAAAGCCCACGAATCTTCACTGGAAAGCTAACTCACGTACGGTGTAAGGTAGTGCCCAACTCACATTTCCTAAGTTGAGCATATGTCTACATACGTGATCAGCAACAGAACATCTAGGTTATTCAGTCCTTTTTGGATGCAGTATTCACCAAAATACACTTGGTTCCTTTCTTTAGCATATAAAAAGAGTCCTGGGGTGTCGCAACAAGTGGAGGTACACATATCATTGCATTATCCAAAATTACAACTTGGATTGGATTTCATATGTTTATGGACAATATTGACCACGTATGACACCCCCATGGAAGTACTGCTTATTGAGACCTATGAACTCTGTTTGAGAAACTTGACAGTTAAGTCCTCTATATGAGTGTTCTTCCTGTTCATGAACAGAAGTGAGCCTCTTATCCTTCGGGAGTTATGGCCTACAGAGATTGTGAAGGAGTGGAAGAAGTGGTGTTTTTCGTCTCTTTGTGTGGAGGATGGCCTGGCGAGAGGGAGGATACTTGATATGAGCTAGGAGAGGAGGAGAGCGGAAGGGGGCTATGGTGGTGGTCTAAAGTTGAACGGCTTGTTCAGCTTTGTTGTTAGGAGCTTTGGGATGGGGTTTTTTGGGGGATGACTTGTATAGTGGGCTGACAAGGGTGCTATTGTTTTGGGCAAATTAGAGGGTTGTCAGGTTTTTGTAGACTGTAGAGTGATCTTTTGATTTTTCGTGTGTATACTCCATACTTATACATCCATATAATATATCTCTCACACTTTCATTATTCATCAAAAAAAAAAAAAAAAAAACAAAATTGCACTTAGATTCAAGAATTGGCTGCACTGGACATTTGACTTGTTCCTTATCATGGCCTATTTGCAGGATAACCAAGAATTCTACTATCTTCTGTTGTTCAAGTTACCTTTTAAGAATAACTTACTGTTTCCTTTAGATGCCAATTTATTTTTGTGAGCTACATTCTACCTTTATTTTTAGTGAAGTTTTTGTTTCTGAATTAATCATTGAATTATTATTTTGTTTTTGCTTGAAAAAATTACGATGGGAAGGACATACAAAAAAATCAAAAGAGAAACAAAAACAGATTTTTGGTTACAATCATGTACTATTTCGAACAAGAAAATATGTACATTCTTGCACATTGTGAATATTTTACTGCTTTGTCAATAAACTATACTTGGACTTTCTTGGTTAACTTATACAGCGAACATTTGAAATTCTGAAGTATTTTAATTTTTCATAGGTGTGGTTGCATAAATTGGGATCTGAACAATCAAGCGACACTTGCCTCTATCACGAACAGGATGATATGTTCTCTCTTGATCTTCAGGCTTCTGAGAGCAAAAAATACTTGTTTGCAGCGTCTGAGAGTAAAAATACATGTTTTGTATTTTATCTTGAAATTTCAAAGCCAGAAAATGGCCTTGTAGTTTTGACACCTCGTTTAGATGGCATTGACACATCAGTTAGCCATCGTGGAGATCATTTTTTTATTCAGAGAAGAAGTGATGAGTTTTTCAATTCAGAACTACTAGCTTGTCCGTTGGATAATCCATCTGCCACCACTATTCTTCTTCCACACAGGAAAAGGTATTACAGATGTTATACTTGTTGGTGTTAGTGATTAGGAAAAAGACCGTAATTTTATGTCAAATCTGCATTTGGTCTTTATTTTCTACTGGATTGACGTCTCATTAAATATTTACATAATTGTGTATGTCCATTGGACAGGCAATGAATGGCTTGAGACTATGTTCAAATCAAAATGAAAGTTATCATGCACAGTCTGAATCAGGTTGAACTGTTGTCTTTATTAAACAAGATTTAGGATAAATAAATCTGATCTCAAGACTGTCTTGGAATTTGTTATTTAGCTTTTGTTGTTTTACCTGTTAAAGGGTTCTTTCATTTAATTAATTCTCTTTCTTTATGTCATTATGGTTTTATCTCAAGTAGTTGCAACATTTTGGCAGAATTAAAAGTTTTGTAAGTTCTTTACTTACAAATTATTTTACCGACTTCATTAATAGTGTTGTGCTTTTGGATATTCCTATTGATTGTACCTGTTTTACATGGTCCAATAATCAAGAAAGGCCATCACTTTATAAGTTTACTAGACTCTTGGTCTCTTAATGTTGAGAAGAGAAATTTTAATGGCTTATTCTTCCTTTCTTTCAACAATTCTGTTGGACCATATTCCCATTTAATTGCAATATAAAGATGAGTTTATAAGGGATTCTCCCTTCAGGTTTGGGAAAATGAGTTAAGAGGATGGATATTTAGTAGTTGTCATTCAAGTTCTAGTTTTTTATTTTGGAAGAAATTTTAAGGCTTAAAATAGAAATCAACAATTAGAATAAAGAGGTTTTTGGGAAGCTGGATTACAAAAATGAACTGTTGGAGTTCAGGAGTGTGATTGATTGGAGGATAAAGGGTGCATGAAAGTAGATGTGATGGTCGACAGGGAGAATCATATGGCAAATTCAAGTCTTAGCTAGTCTAGAAGAGATTAGCTGGCTTATTTCTTCTAAAGATTTCTGCCTGAAGTTAGGTGATAATGTTACTAAACTCTTGTATCGATGCTAGATGGTTGTAATCAAGTCAAGAGTATTAGAAGACTGAAGGTGGATACACGTGGTGGAGGCTGAGGGTCTAATAAAGAAAGTTACAGGAAGGCTCTATGTGTTTCTATTTAAGAAGGTTGCTTCTTGTATACCTGCTCTTGAAATTGTCCTGTTTGACAGCTATTCTTTGGATGATAGGTTCTAACACAAAGTTGGATAATGAGGGTTTCTCCTTATCCTTTAGTGTGAAGCACTATGGGTTTATTGTAGTAGATTTTGTGGGGATTGTCAAGGCATTTTGGGATACAGATGGTTTGAGAAGTGTGCAAATGCTACCTCTATTCTTTCATTCTAATGAATATGCATGATAAATATCAAAAACTTCTGGCCTTCATGATTAATGGGAAATTTTATAAAATCCTATCCAATTACCTTGCTTATGGACGAAAAAGGTTCTCCCTTGTGTTGTCACCCGAGCTCAATGTGCTTTTTGTCAGTGGTATTTAGATCCAATGTAAAGTATTGATAACCAAGGTTTACCGTTTCGGTGCCGATGGGCGTGCCGCCCATCGCCTGAAACAAAATTTCGCTGGCATGCTGCCGAAACGGTGGAAAAATAAAAGGGCAAAAATTGGATTTTGGGGAAATTTCGCTGGCACACCGCCCCGTTTTGCAAAAAAAAAGAAAAAAAGAACAAACTTTCATTTCCCTTGCCTGTTTCGTTTGGCACGCCGCCCCATTTCGCCGGCACACCGCAAAAAATCTCCAGCGATACAATTAAGCGATTTTCCTCCTCAGAAATGCATCGTTACTTCCAAGAAAATGAAGGCATGCCGCTGAAACTATAAACACTATTGATAACAAATAAATATACAGAATCCAAGATTTGGAGTGAGGAAACTATTCTTTTATTCAGATTATAGGTGGAAAATATTTTGTGTTGGAATTTTCTTAATTAATTGTTAAGGAATGAGTCATGATTGAGGTGGAGGATTGGACTGGATTATTTGCTTCTAATATTTCCATTGTAGTGCTAGTTTATTGGGATTTTACAAGATTCTTCAAATCTTTGCAAAGTCAGGCAGGTGCTCTGCATTTTATCATTTATTATTTCTGACAATGCCCCATAGGAAGACTCATCTAGAAGGTAGTATTGATCTATTTTGTGTTTTGTAGTTGTTGGTGAATCTCTTCTAGTTTCACACATCAAAATATTTTTATGGTACACTTGTTTTTTTGTCAAGCATCTCAATTCTAGTTGTAAGTATTGATCAAGGATTGACTTTTCGGTGCCGCCTGGCAACCGAAACGGTTTGCTGGCGAGATGTTGGCGAAAAGGGCCGAAAAGGCTTTTTTAGCGAAATCGGCAGCATGCCGGCGGCGTGCTGGCGAAATGCCATTTTTTGCAGAAAAAAGCATAATTAAGTTAAAAAATATATAATAGACATGATTCTATACAATTTATATGCGAAAAATTGATAGAATAAGGAAGTATTTTATCTAATTTATGAACAAATACAAGCACATGAACATAAACAATTACAAGGCTACAACTACAAGCATATTAGACCAATTTTGTGAAATTAGTGAAATTCTGGCGAAATGTTGGCGAAGTTGGCAGCACCCCAGCGAAATGCTGGGGATACCATTTCGGAGTCATTTTCGTGCCGCTAAGGGCACGAAAAGCGAAATTTGAAATGTCAAACCTTGGTATTGATATATTGTTTTCTTTGAGGCAGTTCTGGGTTTGGACATTAATCTGTCCCAAAAGCAATTTATTTTGGATGCATGACGTTGTGAACTTCGATTTGTTGCATTTGAGTTTTGGGTGAAATGTTGGGAGACTATCAGCATCTACTTGTTTTCTATTAGATGCCTTTTACAAAGTTTATATGATGTTGATTGGAAAACTGAAGAAAAAACTGGTCTCTTGGATAGGAAGTGTTCTCAAAAGAAACTCATGCTTATCAAAGGCTCATTAACAAATCTCTCAAACGTATATTTTCCCAATGAGTAATCACCAAATGTAAGTATATATGATAAAAGAGACAAGATCGTACATTTCCATAACTAACCTCTGTTAGTGGGGAGCCAAAAGAACATACAAAAGGCAATGTTGAAGAAATGTAGTCAAAATAGAAAACTATTAGTATTATATGGTCCTTGATCATCCTATGTTAATATATTATATTGTCTATTGGAATTCCAAAAAATCTACCTATTTTATCATCTTGCCCATAGCAATGCATTCTATGAAGTCACTAATTGCCTTTGGTACAAGAGTTGATGAGCTGACCAGCACATTTTCTGAGTGACAAACCAAATTAACAAAGTGAAAAATCCCTAAGTGCAATTTGATAGGAATATCATCAATGAAGACTCATCCTCGACAGGCAAAATATGGTAGCCTAGCCACCATGCTTCCTGAAAACTTGCCACTGGTGCAAAAGTATCAATCCGATACGAGTTCTCCTTCCCATTTGGACTTGTAAAAGCATGAAGAATCTGAGTAATATGATCTTGGAAACTCCATCCAATCCCATTAATGGCCCTAGTTTACCAAAGGACAACCAATCTAAGTTGAGTTAGATGGTCCCTTCCTTCTCCAAACTAGACTACATCTTGCCAATTAAGGATGGGAGAAAACAATGGTCAACAAGACTCATAAAATATTTTACTTCTCTTAAGTGCTCCTACTAGGTGGGTTTATTTAATGTTGTGTCTAGTATATAGTGTGTTGGCAGGATATGTAGTGAGGTGATCCTTTCTTGCATAGATAGCTTTGAATTTATGTTTGGTTGCCTCTGTGAAGTATTTGTGTTCAGGATCTTATGATCAGGGACACCAAGGTGGTATCTAGGAGCTTTGGGTTTAGGAGAGATTTATTTGATAGGGAGTTTAATTATGTAGCTTCCCTGTCTTTTCTTTAGTTGAGAGGTTTTGGAAGTGGTTTGAATGGTCTAGAATAGGTCTGTTAGAAAGTGGCGTTCTTTGTGAAATTATTCTCTCATCCTCACTTCCCTCTTTTGGTGGGATTTTTCCACCACTGTGGACTTGATATGGAAATCTTCTATTCACTCTAAACTGACATTCTTCACATGAACAGTCTTATTTGGTAAGATTGTAACAAATGATTATTTGTTGATTAGGCAGTGGCTCTTCTGGTTATTATTGACTTTGTTCTTCTGATACTGAGTTTATAATACATCTTCTATTGCTTGATAGAGTGTCTTGTCTTGTGTGACTTCTTGTTGGGGATTTTATAGATGAGCTTATCCATGCTTGGAAAGTTCCTAGATTTGCTCCTATACTAGAGCTGGAGAGAGGTTGAGGGAAGAGAGCAATTTTGGAGCACATGCCTTTTTGCTGTTTGTTGGACTATTTGGAAGGAAAGATGAAGAAATAAGAAGAAGATGAAGAATTGTATTTTCTGTATATTTTGAAGTACAAATATATATAGCTGATTTCTGCTTTTATATTACAATTGAAAAAAGAAAGCAATCTCCAAAGATATTCTGATCTGGAGATTCTTTCTAAAAAATAAATCTTTCTAAAAAGTAAATCTGTATAGTAGATCCCTAGACAATTTCTGTTTCTAATTAGTCTACTGAAATATTGAAACTCAATCCTCTCCAATTAGAAACTCAATCTACTGAAATATAGAAACTCAAACCTCTCAATTAGAAACTCAATTGTGCAAATCACTCCACCTTGGTTGGGATCCTAACAGTCCCCAATCACTCAAAATAATCAAGATTTCATCAAAAGAAACTCCTGCATTTTTTATGGTGTGGAATATAGCAGTTAGATCATTTCTTCCCAGCAATAAAGCATATAAATGTCTGTCTCAATGCCCACCATCCTATAATATGGGTGTTTTTTGCTCTATTTATAATATATTCTTCATTACTCATAAAAAAAAAATATGGG
This sequence comes from Buxus sempervirens, assembly GCA_947561395.2. Lineage (NCBI taxonomy): Eukaryota > Viridiplantae > Streptophyta > Magnoliopsida > Buxales > Buxaceae > Buxus > Buxus sempervirens. The sequence continues at coordinate 16,337,700 of OX387185.1, forward strand.
TGTTTTTCTACCAAAAATTAGGTTAGAAAAATAAGAAATAAAAAATAGAAAAAAAAGGATCATTTTTTTTTCTAGGTTTTGTACTTATAGTTTCATTGAGCAGCTGTCCTGCAGCTTAAAAATGTTTCTTTTTAATTTTCTAAAAGTTTCTTTTTTTTAAGGATAATTTTTACAAGTTTTGTCTTTGTTTTATTGGGCTGCTATCCTTAGGGATGGCAATGGGGCAGTTTAAATGGGTAACCCGCGTTGGGTTAGGGTCCTTCCACCCTGCGCACGACGCCGACCTTAGTTTATTAAAATTAGCGGGTGGCAAGTGCAGCACTGCATGCAGATAATTAAAAAATTATGTATAAATAATTGTTTGGGATATGAAAAGGCTTTGAAATCACTAAAGAGAATTTTATAGAAATATACAATAGCAATAGAGTGGACACTTGTCGTTTCTCTCATATTGAAAGAGAGCAAGTAAGGTATGATTTGTTAGAGAAAATGTAGGAAGTAAATAGTTACGTAACTGTTTTGGAGGAGTGGAAACATCTACCTAAAATGTGTAAGAGAGTAAAAGACAAAGTCCCAACATAATGCATTATAGCATAAAATTTAAAGTGTTTTGGGAAAAGTTATTAGTTTGGCATGCTTTCCAAGGGGGCACTTGTAATGCCCTAGATCCCATTTTTATTTATTTATATATATGAATCAAGGCATTACTGTAGTGATAACAAAACAATTCAGAATAAAAGGATAAAAGGGTTAAATATAAAAGTGCACTAAGAACTCATTTATATTCATTAATACCTCGATTTGCTATTACATCAAGAACTCATATTAAAGGGTCAACTAGTGTTTACAGTTTTGCGGCGTGCCGTCGAAATTTCTTTTTTTTGGGGGGGGGGGGGGGGGGGGGCGGGGTAAGCGATGCGTTTCAGAGAAGGAAAATTGCTGATTTACATTTCTGGCATTTTTGGCGGTATGTCGGCGAAACATGGCGAAACTAGGGAGGGAAACGAAAGTTTCTTGAATTTTCATTGGCGAAACATGGCGAAACTAGGGAGGGAAACGAAAGTTTCTTGAATTTTCATTGGCGATGTTTGGCGGAATGCTGGTGAAATTTCCCCAAAATAAAAAATCCAAGTTTTTGTCTTTTTTGACTTTTCCAGCGTATCGGCGGCACGTCGGTGAAATTTCGTTTCGTGTGATGGCCGCCGCCCATCGGCACCAACCATAATCCAACTCCAATTTACTACTAAATCAAAATACTTGTATTCTAAGAACTAAAATCCTATATTAATATTCTTATTCTCAACCTCTAAAATGTCTAACTCTTCAAACCCTCTAACGTTTTATCCCAATGGTGTCCTCACCAATAATACCTGAAAACAAAACATTAAAGACAACAAAATGAGATATAAAATCGTAATAAGTAATAACATGCATGCTAAAAAACCGTCCATAGGTTTTCAAAATCCTTTTATGAGGTGCAAACGATAAATCCAAATATCAATAACCAAAAAATATAGTATGAAATCTCAAACCACAATTTGTAAAACTAATAATATTACCAATAAAATTTACACTGCAAGTCACACAATTGTGACATCACATGACTCGTGAAATAAGGCATCTTTGAGAAGTTAAAACCCGATTCCAAATGCCACCTCACGTCTTATGTTGGCCGAGATACACAAACTGCAATATAGATTAGCAACTACCCAAATACAGGGATTAAGTTTGGCATGTACAATCACAACTTCCCACCATGATACACGGATTGAGGAAGATGATTGTTGCGATTTCCCAACTTCCCACCGAGATACATGGATCGGGGAAGGGGATTGCCGAGATACACGGATTAAAATTCATAAATAGACCGCGGGGTTAACCGAATAAAGAACGACCTACTTTACTATCTAGCTAAATTATGGATCCTATAATAAGCTAAGCCCACTAGACACAAAGCAAACATCCCCAATATTCAAATAAATCTAATCAATCTTATATGCCAACATAATCTAGAACAAACTCCAAGATACATGGAGAAACCCAAATCCTCAATCCAAGCTACATGGAGAGGTACGAAGCTTACTCCGAGATATATGAAAGTAAAAAAAACCCACAAGATACATGTGGAGATCAGAAATATATATATATATATATATATATATATATATATATATATATATATATGTACATTCTACTAGTAGATCAAAATAAAACCGTTGTTGTTTCAAAAAACTATAATCTCATAAACCATGACCTTTCCATCAATTACCCAAAATCTGTTACAGTTTAATTTATAAAATTTCAGATATCAAAACATGCTTAAAATCATCTTAGAAAATTGTAGCAACCAAAAAGAAGGAATAAAAACCCTTTAAATCCACCAAGTCCACTACTCTAGTCTTAAATCGCCTATTCCACCAAAACGTACCCAAATTCTTCAATAAATTGTATAAAATTAATTAGCCAGTGAAAAACTATTTAAAACACCTAAATTTGTTGAAACATGAGTTTGATTTGCCAAAAATCAATTTAGAATTGAAAACTAGGTCAAAATATCAAAATTTGGGAAAACTGTGTATTGACGCTCGAGCGGAACCTCGGGCGTCCAGTCTAAATCAGGTTTCTGGGTTCAACCGTTTGATGTGGCACTCGAGTTGGGGTTGGGCGTTCTAAAACAAGTCTCGGGTTCCATTTTAATTCTCAGTCGCTTGAATTGGCGCTCAAGCGAGGGTCATGCGTTCCATATTTTGGTCTTGGCACTTGGTATGACACTCAAGCGGAGCTCGTGTGTCAAGGCCAATTTCGCCTTTCTGGGTTTTTTTGATATTATCTTATTTCTTATTTTTTTAATCATAAAACCACGTGTGAAAACTCTTCTAAAACCATCTAAAACATGCATGAAAACCTTCTTATCATCCAAGAACAAATTTATCTAATCACAATTAAAAACAACCCATGAATCATCAAATATAATCATAAAAATCTCCATTAAACCCATTCAAAACAAAACCAATTCCTTAGTAGTCTTCCAAATCTATAAATAAGATGTTTAACGGCTAATCCACAAAACCATTCAAGTTTCCCCAAGTTTTAAAGATTACTATTTACCTCTATTTGCATTAAATCCCTCTTTTTGAATGAACCCAAAACTATAGTTATATTCTCCTCAAAATCAATCCATGCTAGAGGGCTCCAAGTGTCATCTCCACCATTCAGATTGAAGATCCATGAGTCTTGAACCTCTCCTCCAAATTTTAGTTTGATCCAATGGTGGATCGTTTCTCATCGCGTTTGGATGAAAGCTGGTCAGGGAATTTCTGCAGCAGGTTTCTTCTCTCTCAAAGTCTCTTGTTCTCTCTCTCTCTAGCATATAATTTATCCAACTTAGGTCTAATTAAAGTTTTAAGTGTAATAATTATTTAATTTATCAATTATTAATTTGGTTAATTAGGAATTGACTAAAATACCCTTTCTTTATTTAAACCTTATTTAACCATGGGATTTCTTCCAAAATTCACAGATTTGATCTCCTTAACACTCTTCTCCATATTATGCATTTGAATTATTGCTTACTTCCCCAAATCTCCAGATTTTACCTTATTAATCTCCACTACTCATATTTGATCTTGATTCCTCAATATTTTCAGATTTATCTTTAAATTATCTCTCCCTGTATTCTCTTTTAATTGTATTATTATTTCTCCAAAATTCAGGATTTCATAGCGCTTTTCTTTATATAGATATAAAATTTATATGTTTAATATATTATTCTAATACATTTCATATATAAAAGCTACATATTTAATGAATAAATATATTATTAATTAACATATTCTATTTATAAAACATATATTTTTAACATCTTTTAATACGACCAGGCCAACCTTGCCCCGCCTCGTTACCAACCTGATCAGGGTGGGTTAGGGTTTGGTATTTGAAAAACCTTTATAAGGACGCGTTGGGGTTTACCAAAACCCACCCGGTTGTTATCCCCCCTTTTCTCCTAACGATTGAAAATGTCTTTTTTTTTTCCTTCTTTCATTTTCTATACATTTTGTTTTCATCCTTCTCATAAGCCTATCTTTTGTGCCTAATTGGGTATCTTGTGAATGTTATGAATTCTTATGGGTGGTATCAAGGTTTTAAGTATCGGTATCAGCCCAATAATCGAGGGTTTTCCAGAAGTATCGGCCGATACAACTCGGTGTTGGGCTGCGCCGATACCAAACCCGATACTGAGTTTTAAAATCTTGGGTGGTATATTTATAAGTGGTTTTTGCTAAGATCCTACCAGACTTTTTTTATACTTTGCATGTCTAAGGTTTGTTTGTATATGTGCATGTTATACATACTCACAACAGAAAAAAATCTATCTTACTAATTGATGGTTCATGGAGCAAACTAATGTGCATGACAGCACCTTGAGGTTGGAATTTGACTTGAATCTGCAACCTTTTGGCATCACACTGAATCGGGGATTTACGGAAGACATCTCTGGTAGTCCCACCAGTTATTCTGGCAACAGAAAAGTCCAATGCATTGTTCAAACAGTTAATCCCTGTCTTCCGCGACTCATCCGAGTCATTTTATTCAATTTGATCCAAAGAACTGAGAACTCCGTAAAATAACAAAGATTTGACTTCAAGCCAGCAATATTCTCAGTGTAGTCATCTAAGGGGACAAGGTAAGATCATTGTTCTGTAGTGCAAAGCCTTTCCAGCCTTTCCATGAAAACTTCTTCTACAATCAATTCCTTTATCAGTCTAGAAGGTTGGTTAGGGCCTCTGCAGACTAATCAAGAAATGGCTCTGTTCAATGCCTTCAATATAATGAAGAGATCTCCTGAACCTAATTTATCTTAACAGCAAAAAGAGGCTGAAGATATGCATCCTGGTGCCTATGTCCTTTGCTTCTACCAAATCCTGTTTCACCGATTTACAGCCAAGAAAGTCATAATCCTGATGATTGTAAGATTTCTCTCCCTTTTCAATAGACTAGCATCTAGACATCTTCTAGTGAGTAAAACTTCATACTTGATTTTCCTTGTATGCATACTCTTTAAGTTTGACGATTGTTCTCTTCTCTAATCTACATTCACATGGCATCGCCTTCTCTTCTTCATGTATGCCACAGAAAAGGCTCATGGATCTGAACTTATCAATAAAGGTTCATCTCATTTTTCTGCTCTCTCTCTCTCTCTCTTCCCCTCCTTTTTGAAATCAGAGAGACTAGTTTTTTCACCCACCCAAAGTGGCCCAAGTTGAAAGTGATAGCCAGGTAGGATCTACATGTGAGTAGTACGTTTAGAGTTTGGTCTGAATTGATGTTTTAAACCCTCTGGCTGAAATGAGGTTTTCATCAATATTAAGCAACTTGACTTTATTTCCACTCCCGCATCCTGTTAACCCTTTTATAAGAGATGATGAAATCTAAAGTTGGGTTGGAAAATCTTCCATTAGAGTAGCCTCTTTAGACTTTCCTGTAATTTCTATCTTCGAAATAAGTCAAAACAATGACCCATGAAACATGAGATACATCCAATATTTTTATGATGTGTTTCCCGTTTCTAATTGCTTTAACATTTGGAAGGAATTTAATATCATAACTTCTTCACTTTTGAGGCCAAATTTAAGGTTATTGATAAATTTTATCTATCTTAAGTTGAAGATCAACCATAATTGCAGTAATCCAGATGGAAGATGTTGAAAACTTGAAATCCAAATATGATGAATGTTTCCTTGGCAGTTCTGTTCTGGTCAGCATTGGAGTCATCCACTCGCAGTAACAAATGCCCACTCTTGTCAAGTCCTCACTTGCTGGTGGCCATTGTCAATGCTTCATTTTCTACATTTTTAATCCATATAGCAGAAATTTAATGACATCCTGAATTAAGATGTTTCATCTAGAAAGCAAAAAAACACTGAGAAGAAACTATATTGTTTGAAATTCTAGAAAGATTTCAAGGATCTGAAAACCTATGCCTTTTGGTAAAGGACCAACCAATGTACTCAATGGAGTCCTAAATTTTGGATGTTAAAGTCATGGACAGGCTTGATTTTGCCACATTAGTTTTTTAATTCCATAAGGATGAATTGAGATGCTTCATCTAGAAAGCAAACAAATCATGAGAAGAAGTTATCTTTTTTGAAATTTGTGTACAATTTCAAGAATTTGAGAGCCAATGACTTTTGGCAAAGAACCAACCAATTTATCCTATGGACCTACAGATTTTGGATAATAAAGTCAGAGGCAGGTTTCAATTTTGTCAAAATATTTATGTAAATTTTCCTCTGCTTAGTAGATGTAAATTTCATTGTGGAACTAGCATGTGGCTGCATTTTCTCTTGAAATAAAGTTTCGTTAATTGTTATTGTTTTCCATTATCACATTGGGGAGCAGCGATATGAAAATTCCCTTACACTTTTCTGTTGCTTATGAACTAATATTTATGGCAATGATATTCTCACTATATCTTCTGAGTAGGGCATATTTTAGCACCCATAGCTTACTAACGTGTGGATTTTATCCAGTGTCAAAATACAGGAAATACAATTATTTCTTGATCATATTGCCATTCATGAGCGGGAAGATGGTCTACAGAAATTGACTGTTTATGGCCTTCCAGCTGTAGGGGAGCCAATTGAGCATCTTCAAGGTGGTCGGGCTGTTGAGTTTATTGATCCTATTTATTCAGTTGATCCTTCAGAATCACAATTTTCTTCGAGCATATTGCGATTTTCATATAGCTCAATGAAGACTCCTCCCTCTGTGTATGACTATGATATGAATACGGGTGTTACTGTTTTGAAGAAGATTGAGGCCGTAAGTTACCTTCTTGTTCTCTTAAATTCTTGTACTACTTGGATTTTATATCATAGTTTTTTTTATGCTTCTTTTTGCTTCTAGATGCATGTTATTTCTCTGGTAAACCCTTCTTGGATTGAAGCGTTTGAGTTAATATATGAAAAATCCTTACGAACTAACCTGTTCTTTGGCTCTATTATGAAAGGATTATGCTTTAAAGTTTATTTTTTATGATTCAATTGGACTGGATGTGACTTTGCTTGTCTTCTTTTTGTTAGAAGTGCTAACACTTATTTTGAGCTAACCGTTATTTGAATTTCTTAGTTTCTTACTGAAATTTTAATTTTCTTTGTTAATTGTCTTTGTTTAGATCTCTTATGGTTTGGGGTTGTGCTAGGTAAGAAATGGGCGGGGACAGGGATGGGAAATGGTCAGAGATCAGACTGATGTATTTGTAACATAAACCTGCAAACATGAACAATTTCATATTTTGTTGACCTGAACATGATCCAACCTGCAAATATACCTGATAGGATTGGGGTTGTTAGTGAGTCAGGTCAGATATTTCCACTCCTCATCTCAAACCTTAGATGATGTACATTGTAGGCATGCTTCCCAGGATAAGATGGCTGTGTTTTAGAGGAAAAGGTTGGATGGAAAGGGATGGATGATTGTTGAAGGAATTGGTTCGTCCCTCCCTTTTGTCCTTTTACTTTTAGCATGTTAGGTATTAGTATACCAAACATTCACAAAAGCAATGGCATCCACATCCATAACCCTAGTAGGACTATGCTTTTTTTTTTTTTTTGCAACAGCTCCAGGAAGAGATCATGTACAGAGGTTCTCCGTAGAAAGTCTGTATATACCGAACATGGAAAGGATAATAATGCAAGGACTTCTATACACCTTCTTCAAACTGCCCACATTTTATGCATCTGGTTGGAACATCATGCTCTGATTAATTAGTTGATCTAATATAGATTGTTCAAGAAAAGGACAAAGTACGCATTAAAATGTCCAAGTTTCACAAAATTTTTGTGACTGAACTTACTTTGTAAGTGAGACAATTTTTGGCAAATCAACTATGTTTTGAGGCACCAATGGCTGTGTTGGAATGATATTGGTTGGATTCACATTGATTGTAAGGCTAATCATAACTGTTAATGGTTCTTTTCGATATGTCTACCATAATCCTTTCATCTTGAAATGCTGAACGTCATCTTGTCAGCAGACCTCATCCTACCCAACTGTTTCCAGAAACTCTACTTTTGGCTACAGAATAGTTAGTCAAAATTTGATTAATTGGGAATAGTAAAGAAAGGGAAGGAATTTTGTGAAGTGTGTCCATGGCCACTAATAATTATGCATATTGTTTCCTCTAGGTAAAACCTGAAGATTATGTGATGTTCTCTCTCTTTGAAGGTCTTTTACTTTATGCCAGATGCTTAATTTACATTATATTTGGTTGAGCTTGCCTCTGTTGGTTACTCTCGAAAAGCAAGTTTCATAGAAATGGAAATTTTCTTTTTTTTCTTATTCAAATAAGGTAGGTTTTGCTAGTAAACTGTAATAATTATATAAAATAAGAGGGAAAAGCTCCGGATATGATTTATATTCAAAGAATCTAGCAGTTGAAAAGACCCATCCAGCTGGCTGTATATAAAACATCTAAATAAACGACGAAGAAAAAGGTTATTCCCAATCACTCCACACTCATACAAAGAAGAATTTCTATGCCTTCAAAGTCTCCTCCAATGGCAAAAATGTTCAATCTCTTCTACCAAATTTGATGAGAAATATTTTGAATATTTCTGTCTTCCGTTCTTTGCATTGCAAGACTCCTCTCTTTTCTCATTTATCAAAAAAGTTACCTCTATATATATATTTCACTTCTTTATGGAGGATAAGGACAGTTCCATCTATGCATCTTTTCCGCCACTTTGTGCTCCATACCATCCAGGTTAGCATTTAGGTGGATCATTGACACACTAAGTCTTAACCTAGAAGGAAACATCGAAATGATAAAACAAGAATGCCTTTTTGTCTCCCTAGAAGAAGCTGGTAAATGGGACATGATCACAGCTTAATTGTTCCCAATGATGTACTGCTACTTACAAGCTGCGACATTATCATGTAAAGCTTGACATCTCAACTGTTATGAGAGAGGAGCTAAAACTTCAGTTCAACTTTCTTCTCAAACAGTGTGTTAAATATGGCTACAACCTGGCCTCTTGGATGCCAACTCATGTGAATGGGTTCATTGGCTGTAGCTTATGGAGACCAATATGTAGATTCTCTCATATGATTATACCCAGTTTGCAGTTTCAATTGGGAAAAGGAGATTAGATAAGATTTTGGAATGATTATTGGTGTGGAAAGGTCCTCTAAAAGATGCTTTTCCAAATTCATCATCAAAGCATGTAACTTAGATTTGTGTTCCCAAGTAGTTGGAGGAAGCAATTGGAATTTGCAATTTAGAGGGGATGTTTGATTGGGAGTTAGACTGTCTCACCTTGGAAAGTATCAATGGACAGCATCCTAGCAACAATAATGAAGGAATGAACTGGATTTGGGGAAGTGCTGGTGAGTTTTCTGTTTAGAGTCTGTATCGCCAGTTAAATGTCCAAGGAATCAGTTTTGGTCTATTGAATATGTTATGACATCCTCTCCTACCATCCAAAGTTGTGTTTTTCATGTGGATAGCGGTATTGGGGAAGGTACTAACAACTTACAATCTCATGAAAAGAGGGTGCATACGTAATAGATGTGCTTTATGCAAGTTACAACTAGAATCAGGGACTCACTTGTTCGTACATTGTATGGTGGTGCATGAGATCTGGAATACCTTCTTATCAAGATTTGGTGTAACATGGGTGCAGCCGAGAGATTTATCCCAGGTCCTCTATTCTTGGAATTGTTGAAAAGGAACCTCTCATCATAAGGTGTTGTGGAGCTTGACGCTAGCGGGAATTCTTTGGCATTATGGAAAGAAAGGAACATCTTAATCTTTGAGAATAAGTCAAGAACCCCAAGGGTCTTATATGAGTATTCTCTCCGCTTTATCCTTTTTTGGGTGTCAAGTAAGGAATCTTGGAATGGTCTTGACCTTCATGAAGTGTTATTATGTGATAATTTTAGGGATTTGTAGAGCTTTGTTTTCCTCTTTTTTCTAGTACACTCTTAGTGTATATGTACTATGACCTTCCCTTCTTATAGTTAATATAATCCCTATTATTACTGATAAAAAAAAAATTTTGTGTGATTTTAGTCACAAGGGGCAGAGTCTTCATGTTTTTTTTTTTTTGGGTGCATTTAGAAGAATGCACTAGTAGTCTATTAATAAGTATCTCAAACATAATATCATAAAAAAATTGCTATTCTCATCATGCCATCCTTTCCTCAAGCTGCTTTTAGTGCTTAATTACCTTTGGACAGTTTGCTTTTCATGATAAAAACCAATTTTCAATAGATGATCTATTGATTATTGTGTTCTATACAGCTTTTTTTTTTTTTGAAGTAAAAAAAACAAGTTCAAATATCTTGGATCAATAAGGCAAAAAGATGGAGAAATTGATGAAGACGTTGCAAATAGGATTAGAGCTGGTTGGCTTAAGTAGATGGGTGTTTCTAGAGTATTATGTGATAAGTGTTCCACTTAAATTGATGGGTAATTTTTATAAGATGGCAATTAAACAAGCTATGTTGTATGGTGCAGAATGTTGTGCGGCAAAGAATCAGCCTGTTCAGAAGATGAGTGTTACTGAGATGAGGATGCTAATATGGACTTCTATCAAAACTAAGAAAGACAAAATAAGAAATGAAGATATTTGAAAGTGGTTAGGCATAGTATGCATTAGGGATAAAATGGAGGAAAGTAGGTTAAGGTGGTTTGGCCATGCAAAGCAGAGATCTAGGGATGCACCTGTTAGAAGGTGTGAGAGGGTACATATTGAAGGGCCTGAGCAAGTAAGAGGGAGACCTAAAAAGACATGGATGGAGTCTATAAAACAAGATTTTCAAAAAAATAGATTAATTGAAGATATGATTTTTGATAGAACGAGATGGAGAGACCAGATTCGTGTCGCTGACCCCACTTTGGTGGGACTAGCTTATGATGATGATGATGATGATGATGATGAAATAAAAATCCCCTATGTCAAAGTCTAAAGAGGCACTCCATCATTGGGAGAGGGGTTAGGCCTTGACCTTAACCTTTGTATTAATGATGGAGAAAAAATTACATGAGGGGGAGGGGGAGGGTGGCATAAAGCCTAACCTCTTAAAAATAAAGAGGACTCATTTACAAGTGCAGAGAGAAGAAAGACCAGATTTATCAAGTCTATATAAGCCAAAAATATCCTTCGGACAATCAGCAATAGAAGATGTTCAATACACCATGATAAAATCATCTCATCAGGAGCAGTTCCTCATGATGTGCATGCCTTTAGCTGTCAAGACTATTTGACAATCCTTGCTAATGTACTACGTATTGGTTCTTTTTTTTTTTTTTCTCCGTATTTGGTTGTGGTAAACCTTATTTGTGTATATGAAAATGATTACTATGTCAAGGTGCCATGCTTATATATTGTCATGTTGAAATGATGGCAAACCTATCTATATGAAATTGATTATGACATCAAGGACCTGTGTACCATCATGTCAGAGAGATGTTGTTGGAAAGAAAGTAAGAACTGGGACCTGGAAATCTACCACATTAGCTTGTATCTATCCTGGAACACCTTAACATTTCAAACAACAAGACTGATAAGAAAATCAACTATGTGATAGGCGCTTTGCCGAAGCAGGAAAGTCCAAACTTAGATAATGAACTTTGGGGAAGTGTTTGGCACTGGTAGATCTCTAAGGAAGCAGAAGTATGTGGCTTCTTTCTTCCCTTGATTGAGAACTAGGTCAGATTTTGATGGATGGATTATAGCTCTCTTCTTTGTAGGTTTGAAGATAGGCTAGATTTGCACGAATGGCATGAACTCTGATTTGATCTGGGTATCCACTCCCGCTGCTGAAATGCTCAGTTGACTCCTTATCCTTGATAGGAAGATGGCTTATTCCAAAATTCATGCATAAGGGAAAGGAAGGAACCTGCACTGTAAGAAATGAAATTCCAAAAACCGCTTCTTTTTTCCGGTTTCACAACAACTTGGGCGAAATGGAGTTCTACCCGAAACCAATTATTTTCTAGTTTTTGCCATTGGTTACTTTCTAGTGGTCTCTTAGAAGTGATACTGTAAGAAACTCCTTCTTTGTCTTGAAGGAAAGTGAATAAGTGTTTGTTTCTTCATCATCATGTGGTAACTTACGTTTATTGCATTGTAATTGTTGTCCTAGTAGTGTTGTGGTTCGCCTCAGCCTTTTTGCCTTGAAACTAAAAAGAAAGAAATGTTATTCCGATTTTATTCATGGTAGTGATAGTGTGATACATTACTAATTACAGAATATCTTTTGCTTCTTCCGTGTACTTCTTGAGTTTAATGAGGTTTTAAGCCCTGATCTATGTGGCTGTGAATTTAGTGCCAATTTATTGTATCTTACATAATGATATAAAATTTTGCCTTTATGTTTGAGTTTATTACCCCAAATTTTCATATCTTTAAAATCTATTCTTTATTGCTGAATGTAAATTGTCATTCAACGTTAAGCATAATTTCTAAGCTATTCATTCTGTATACTCACTTTAAGTTTAAATCCATGCATTATCTTCTTCATATCCTTCCCACCATATGCAGATATTGGGAGGTTTTGATTCAACAAATTATGTGACGGAAAGAAAATGGGCTACTGCTCAAGATGGTGCACTAGTTCCTATATCAATTGTTTACCAGAAGAATCTTGTGAAGCTTGACGGATCTGATCCATTACTACTTTATGGCTATGGTTCATATGAGGTATCATATTCTTTTCTGGGACTTTTTGTTGAAAACCACTTATTGTGTCAAGTAAACGGAAATTTCCCTGTTGAGTGATCCAAAAGGAAAAAAAATTATAAAACTTTTAATGCGTCTTATCCTGGGCTCCGTCTAATCTATTTAAACTTGTCTGCATTTGAGTATAACTTACGTTCTTTTTCTAAAATGCCTTATAAGAGAAATCATTTATTCCATATAAAATGCTCTTGACATGTTATCAACTTTTCTAAAGTGGAACAAATTTAATTGCCTGATAAATCAAGTTTTACTACCAACTGGCTGACCTATATATATAGTTGAAGTGAAATAAAACGGTTTGAAGAAGGAAGAAAGAGAAGAGAATAATGCCCTTAACATAACTACACGCCCATTAGATAATCAAACGATATACTCTTAACACCCAACAACCACACCCCCACCGCCCGCAGCGCCCCGCCCCCCCAAAAAAAAGCTGGAGCATACAAACCAAACATGCCTGGCTTGGAACACGATGTCTGAAAAAGAGAATGAGAAAGAGGCTTCATGAAAATATCACCCAGTTGATCTTCAGAATGAACATAAGGAGTAGCAAGTTGTTTGCATAACAAGAGGTCTCTAATGAAATGACAATTAACCTCAATATGGTTAGTTTGATCATGAAAACTGGATTGTTGGTGATAAAGATACCAGCTTGATTGTTATGGTACGTAGACATTGGAGCAGTAGTGGCAATACCAAAATTGTGGAGTAGAGAGCGAATTCAAAGCATTTCGGAAGCAGTAGAGAAATAGCATGATACTCAATTTCAGTACTAGACCGAGGGACAATTGGTTGCTTTTTACTCTGCCAGGTGACAAGATTAGGACCAATGAACTTACAATAATTAGAGCGACTGCTGGCTGTAATGCCCCGAATCTGGACCCATGCCACAATTCACTAAACCCGAACCCGAAGTGCTACTATAGGCTCAAAGCAATTAAATACCAGATTATAGTCTCGTATAATTTATCAGAGTACGGAAATAAAACTTCAATTCATCATCCAAAGTTAAAAAAAATTTCCAAGTCTGGTACAAGGGAAACTAACTCACTCTCTCTCTCTCATCAATGTTAACCATTCTTTCATCATCCTACACACTAGATTGTAATAGGAAGAAGTATGCACTTTTAGAGCAACTAAGAACTAAGAAGAACTATGATATGAGAGTAAAATGCAACAAGAGGAATTCCATAACAGTTCCTGTAAATGGACGACAATTTAAATCCAAACCAAACCTCATATTTTTTCCAAGCTAAGATTAACATGTAAAGAAAATACTTCCTGAAATTCCCCACAAAAAAACCAAGTTACTTTTTCTAGAAATTTCAGCATATAAACAGTTGCAGAAATTTGGTTAACTTTAAATCATTTCATACGTTGAAACATTGCAGCTACATCTTAATAGGTTCCAGCACCAACTCCAGCATAGAGACCCCAAGGATTTCTTTTCCAAATCATCTTCAAATTTCAGCAAATCACTGCAAAGGATTATTTGCAATAACACAAAATCACTTGATGCAATTTCGAAAGGTGTTACTTACCATTTTCCTCTTTTTCTTCTTGCTTTTTCTCCACTTTGGTAAAGGTTTGGACGTTCAGCTCTCTTCTTCTCTTCTCCCCTTCCCCTCTTTTCTCCATTGGCTGGACATCCCACTCTCTCCCTCCTTCCTTCCTCTTCTTTCTTCCTTCTTCCTTCTTCCTTTTTCCTTCTTCTTTCCTTAGGGTTTGGATGTCCCCCCTAGTTTAGGCTCTTTTCTTACTTGCCAAGCAACCTAGTTGTCCCCTTAACCCATTGGCTAATTTGGGTAACTCAAAAAGCACTTGATCCCCCTCTTAACCTACTTTCTTTAAGTACTACTGACCATAGTTCCATTTAATTTTATACTTTACAAGGTATTGCATGTTTTGTAGCTCATTCCCATGCAACCCTAACCACCTCAATTAAGAAATAATTTATCTTTAATATATAATTATATTATTTGCTTGTTCCAATATATACCTTAGATAATTAAGTTTATATAATTATCCATTTATACTTATTTAATTGCATGCCACATTATGTCCATACATGTATATCCATTTATATTTATATAATTATTCATTTAGATAATAACCTACCCTATTATTAAATTCACATTGTTTAAATTTAATTCATTTTATTTTCCTATAATCCGAATACCATTCACAGCACAAATTAATTAATCATACCCTAAAAGCATCATTCAATAAAAATACAAAAGGCAATAAAATAAATTATAATGATTCCATATTATTCCAAGATATATATATATATATATATATATTAAAGTTTTCCATCGTACCTTGAGTCAGTTATATTAGCTTTCCTCCACTTTGGTTCGCCCCTTGAAATTCTATCAAGGCCCCGTTTTCTCTCTTCTTTATTTTCTAAATAGAGCACAATTTAATGTAAGACTCTATTTGGATCAAGGTTTTAAGTATCGGCCGATACAACTCGGTATCGGGTTGGACCGATACCAAACCCGATACCGAGTTTTTAAACCTTGATTTGGATATGATTTCCAATAAATAAATATTTTTATTATTAAAAATTTCAAAATATTACATTCTACTCTTCTACAAAAATAATTTTGTCCTCGAAATTACCTTATTGATTGGAGAGCAGCTCTAGATACTCCTTTTTCATTTTCTCTTCACTCTTCCGACTAACATTTTTAGAAGAAGGAGATGACCAGACAACCTTTACTAGGGAGACGGTTTTGTTGCGTAAAACTTGTCTCCTTTTTTCTATAATCTGAACGCTATCTTTCACATCATCGTCCTTCCCATCACCATTTGACAAAACCTCACATGTCTAAAGAGGTCTAGTATAAGGGTGCTCACATAGAAAACTCTGGGTAGGCTGACAAGGAATGCTAAAAGTAATTGTCTTATCAAAACAATTAAAATGGTGACATGATAATTTGCCAACCAATCCATTCCTAGTATCACATCAAAGTTTGCCATCTGAAGTTTAATGAAATTGGCTGGCATTCTTAGCTCACCCATCTGAACAACACAGTTACGACAAACAATGTGAAGATTTTCAGATTCTCCAAAGGGTGTACTCATATAATATAGTATCCATAACTTCAGGAGTCACACTAATATAGTTAGCAAAAGTAGGAGTAATAACAGATCTCATTGCCCATGTATTAGACAAATAGGAGGCTGTGCAACAATTAATATAAATAATACCTCCAATTAAGATGGAGACCTCCGGTTCTTCTTCTTTAGTTGTGAGTGCATGGACCTTGCTTTGGGTTAGTGAAGGTTGATTCGTTGTCACCTGCTGCCCTTTTCCCGATTTCTTATATGGTGTAGACCTTATTTGCTGTCCTTGACCAGATTGCGTTTCTTTACCTTGAAATATATAAGGGCTGGTAGTATAGACTCCCGTCTGAGATGACAGTGACTGCAAAATCTTCAGAGGTTGATATGATGAGGGATGAGGACAATGTGCTATTCGATGACTATGCTGTCCACATCGGAAGCATGCTCCATAAGATTCAGTACATGGTCCTGGCACATGAAATCTCTTACACTTGGGACAATTTCGATTAACAGATTTGATATCACCATTAGTATTTTCTATTCTTCGATAACTTCTAGATTCAATCTTTTGCCTCTTGCTCCCAGTAAAGAAGCCTCTCTGCTCTATTGGCCTAGGTGGAAGTTTGACCTTTTTCAACCTTGATCTCATCTCAATGTCTTTCTCGGCTCTGGTAACTCTGCTTACGATCAAGGTTTTAAGTTTTGGTGCCCTGTCGGCGTGCCACGGAAATTTCGCCAGAAAATTTTATCCTGCCGGCGTGCCGTGGAAATTTTGCCAAAAAATTTTATCCCTATTTTTTGGGTCCAAAATGATAGATTTACAACAAAAATATGTGAAATAATTGCATTTACATGTACAATTGCACTTAAATTACCACAAGTATTAGTTATATACTTCAAAAAATCATGCAAACACAATGTGACATGTAAATGTAATGATCGGGCCCATCGGAGTGATGCTGTGCGCTGTGTTTAAATAAAAAATGACAAATAGGATCCAAATTTTAAATTAAACTGAAACAACAATATATAGAGTAAAAAACATACAATCATATTGTAAAATCAGTAATGAAATGAATGACGCGGTTCAAACCTTGCTCTCTCGCCAATAAAGTGATAGTAACGCTTCCATTCCATCCGAAATCTGTACTCTGATATGAATGGACATGCTACTCATACTCCTCTTGTGTCATGTGAGCCATGATACCAACTGGAGGGAAATCATCATAATAGTAGCAGGGATCTGGCTCTGGCTGTGGTGGTGACGGAGAAAACGGCGTAGGATAACTGGGATGCTCGTATGGAGGGGTTATTGCTACAGCTCTAGTAGCAATAGGTACAGGCATAGCATAATAACCGTACGGATATGGGTTCACTAGAAAGACCCCAAATGGATCAGATGTTTGCATGTGTGCTCCAGGATATCCGTATGATGTACCGTAATTACTACTATCTGATGAATCTGCTGGCCCAAACTGCTGAGGATAATAGACTGGAGAGTGTCCCTGGCTCAGCTGTGGTGGATAGTGAGGATACTGCTCGGATAGGCTTTGCCAATCTACGTCTAACCTCCTCCCGTGCATGCCTCTTCTCCTCCTTAGATACACTCTCTGACTCTAAGTGCTCTCTCATCTGCCTCTTAACCTCTGGAGGGACTTGAGGACAGTTGGCCACGTTCTTGTAGCCATGCGCCAAATGCTGCTTCAACCGTGATACTCCACCACCCTTTATGATTTGGTGGCAATAATTGCAGACCGTCTATGATACTCCACCACCCTTTATGATATTCCCCACCCTTTGTAAACGGCTTCAATCTCCTCTAAATCCACACAAATCAGGATCAACTCACTATAATCATGTAGAGTGATGAAAAACGCACGAAACAGAGGCAGATTCTAGCAGAAATCGCGCAAAAAGCCCCTCATAAAAGGCTGTTCGTCGTCTCCTTGAAAAAACCCCATCTGCTGTCTTCGTTGGTCGATTGGGGCGAAATTTCGCCCAAATTGACCGGCTTTTCCCTTTGCACATGTGCGAGCAATTCGAACCTCAAAAAAAAAAAATCGCCGTAACCCAGTGAAATTTCGCTGGGTTTCGACGAAATTTCGATGCAAATCACCAGGGAAACTACCCTGGCAATTTCCCCTGGCGAAACGCATTGCCAGGGCCAAAAAATCGAAATTTCGGTGTAACTTAAAACCCTATGTACAATGTCACTATACTCAGTGCAAATGAAGGCTGTCAGCATACTCTTGATGTCCGGCTTTAGATCCTTCTCAAAATGCTCAATTCTCCTTCTTTCATCCTGCACCATATGAGGTGCAAACCTCGACAACTCAGCAAATCATGCCTTGTACTGGGCACTGTCTGACCTCCTTAAGTAATGTCCATAAACTCATGATCCTTCTACAAGCGGACTTCGTCAGAAAAGTATTGCTTAAAGAACCTCTCAGTAAATCTCTCTGATGTCATGTTGACTACCTGAGGATCCTGTCTCTTCACAGCTTTCCACCAATGAGCTGCCTTCCCCTTGAACAAAAATGAAGCCCTTACATTTTGAACCCAATCAATTTATGATTTGGATAAGAATTGATCAAGTTATGGAGTTTTAAACAATACTAGTGCATAAGGGAAATTTTTGAGTTGTGCACAATAAAGACCTATAAAAATTTATTAGAAAATTATTTTATAGTTTCTTATGATATGTTGGGTCTTACTACTTATATTTCATTTATTGTGCTACTGAGAAAATGATAAAATTGATTGGGTTTAGAATGTAAGGATTTCATTTTTGTTCGAGAGGGAGGCAACTCATTGGTGGAGAGCTGTGAACAAATAGGATCCCCAGGCAGTCCACATGACATGGGATAGATTTACTGAGAGGTTCTTTGAACAATACTTTTTTAATGAGGTCCGCTTGCAAATGTTTTGTTTTCAGGAAATTTTGATAAGGACGCTTCAGTGGGGTTAGATAATTTTGAGAATCAAGAAGAGGATAATTTGGAGGATAATATTTTTTTTCTATAGGTTACTTTTGATATGTGAATGGGTTGTATTACATTTGACTGTTTGTAAATATGAACTTGGAGAGTTTAATAGATAGATTATTCCTTTTGTTCCAGACTTGATAATCTTAGTTGTATATATTTTGGGATTGGTGGTTTTGCTCCCACATTGTGTCTTGAGATATTAATTTTCAGTTTATTTTCTCAGGCGTACTCTGATAACAGGATTGATAAGTCTGGAATAAATCAAAAAAAAATTTAGGGTTGTATTTTTGGGCCCATAAGGATCCTCTCCTTGGTCTCGGATTTAGTGCAGAAGGGGAAATTTCGGGTCCGAGGAGTGGGTCCTGACACCGGCCCAGTTAGCATCACTGAATTTGGTGATGGATAAAGGGGTAGAAGGTTGGTACAATAAATACCAGTCAGCATCACTAAATTTGGTGATGGATAAAGGGGTAGAAGGTTGGTACAATAAATCACGACCAAGAGCACTCTTCAGGTAGCGCAAAATGTGACAAACAGCTTCAAAATGAGGAAGGCAAAGGGCATGCATAAACTAACCCCAACAACACTCTTGGTCCTCTTACGTACTTCTTGGAGTTGGAAGTTCATACTGATTCTTCGGGTATTTTTTTGAATCAGCATAAGTACACACAGGATTTGATTGCTTTGGCTGGTCTTCAGGATACTTCTTCTGTGGATACTCCTCTTGAAGTAAACGTTAAGTATTGTTATGATGAGGGTGATCTCCTTTCTGATCGTACTATGTTTCGACAGCTGGTGGGCAGTTTGAACTATTTGACTATTACTTGGCTTGATATTTCTATTGCTCTTCAACAAATTAGTCAGTTTATGTAAACCCCATGCCATCTACATTTAGCTGCCGTTCGTCGTATCATTCAATATCTTTGTGAGTCACCTAGCCGTGGATTGTTCTTTCTAGCTAGCTCTCCTCTTTGTCTTGTTGCCTATAGTGATGCCGATTGGGCCGGATGTCTTGACAGCCAACGGTCTGTCACGGGTTGGTGCATCTTTCTTGGCGATTCTTTGATTTCTTGGAAGAGTAAAAAGAAGGATCGAGTTTCTAAATCTTCTGCTGAATCTGAATACTGTGTGATGTTTGCTGCTTGTTCTAAGATTGTCTGGCTTTGTGGGCTTCTTTCTAAGCTTGGTTTCTCTCAGCTGGATCCCACTTCTCTCCATGCTGATAATACTAGTGCCACTCAAATAGCTGCTAATCCTATTTACCATGAGCACATGAAACATATTGAGGTGGATTGTCATTCTATTGGAGAAGCCTTGGACACTCGTGTCATTTCTCTTCCTCATATTTCTACTAACCTCCAGATAGCTGACGTCTTTACGAAGGCCATGACACGATAGTGCTATCAATTCCTTGTGGGCAAATTGATGCTTCTTGATTGACCAGCATCAATTTGAGGGGGGATTTCAGTCGGATATGTGCTGTCATATACAGCTCATATCAAGCTATAATTAGTCAAACTATTTATGGCATGATTCTTGTATTTTTAGCTGTAGATATCTTTGTAATATCAGTTGGATATGTGCTGGCCTAGACAGAACATATCAAGCCATAATTAGCCTATCTATTTATGGCATGATTCTTGTACTATAGCTGTAGATATCTTTGTAATTAGCTGTATATTTTAGCTTCCTTATTTAGTTAGATTTGATTGATGTAATTGCTGATATTCAGCCTTGTAATTTGCTCTAAAGGGCTATATGATCAAGGAACTCTAGCTCAATGAGAGGTATTCAATCCAATTGACACATATTGAAGGGCCTAAGTGAGTAAGAGGAAGACCTAAAAGACATGGATGAAGTATATAAAATAAGACTTACAAAAACGTAGATTAATTGAACATATGATTTTTGATAGAGCGGGATGGAGAGGCAAGATTCATGTCGCCAACCCCACTTTGATGAGAATTGGCTTATGATGATGATGATTCTTTTGGTGGTAAGCAACAGTGATAATTAAAGAAAATAAAATTATTTTAAATTGAAAGACACCCACATATGTCAAAAATTAGCTCATATACCACATTAAAGACATAAAGAAGAGGACCCTATTTAAAAAATAAAAAAAACTTAGTCCCTTTTATCCATTTCAAAATAGAGGAAGACAAAGCATATTGTGCCAGCATTTATTCCAAGAAACTAGTAGGAGAGATTGGTCTTCCCTTTACCTTCAAAGATTCTCTTGTTATGCTTATGCAAAAGTTCCAATACATCACAAACAGTAAGAAACAAACAAAAGAGTCCCTTTCTTTGTGACAGGGGCCTAAAGCCATGCACATGGTACATCCACAATGATCTTAGGACAAACAATGCACTGTGAAGTAGTTCCACAGCTAGAGACAAAAGAGTAATTAAGGTTCAATGGCTGACATATTTAAATTTTTGTCTGTGTTTTCCTTTTTGCTTTTTTTCCCACTGGACACAATTGTTTGCAATGTGAGTTGTTGATATGCAACCATTTACTAAGGCTCTACAAAATGATGCAAAAAGAAATAACACGCAGATAAAGCTAATTTCCCATCAATTGTTATCATTTTCATGCATTTTATACCAAAGAACTTCCTATTCTTGCAGCATAGAGATGAGGCTTATTATGTGATACTTTTCATTACAAACATGTTTGAAAGGATGTCAAGTGGTACTTTAAACCATCAAAGAATGTCGCCAGTTCACTAAGTGGTTGAAATCATACAATTGAACTGGTATGTGGATAGTTGTATGATTTCAATTGAACTGACCTGTGGATAGTTATATTGCCCATGAACATAATTATCCTTTTACAGGGCAGCATACACAAATTATTATTGAGCTATGTTATATGGATTCTTCTCCTCACCCCAAGGTACCCAGATTGACACAAGATTATACTGTTAGGAGTATGGGTACATATTTTATCATTCACACCCATGCCTAATTTTTCTTTAACACACATCTTCATCCGACACTCAGCATAAAATCAATGTAATATAGGTGTCATGTGAGACAAGGCTTCATCATCCCATAATTGGGCCAGACCCCCTAAAGAAATTGGCCTTCTCATCGACTATCAACTTGAATCATTGTTGATAGCTTTGTCAGTTGGTCTCTGAAATGGTATTTTCTGAATATGCTGAATTGTTTCTACATGTAACCTGCTTCTTTTTATGATTTTAATCTGACTTTTTCTTTTTTTTGAATCTGTATTGTTGTTTTCAGGCCTGCATAGATCCCTATTTTAAGGCATCAAGGCTATCACTGCTAGATCGGGGTTTTATTTTTGCAATAGCTCATGTTCGTGGGGGTGGTGAAATGGGGAGGCAATGGTATGAGAATGGGAAGTTGTTGAAAAAGCGAAATACTTTTACAGACTTCATTTCTTGTGCCAATTACTTGATTGAAAAGAAGTACTGCTCAAAGGAAAAGTTATGTATTGAAGGAAGAAGTGCTGGAGGGTTGCTTGTTGGTACTGTGCTGAACATGCAGCCTGATTTGTTCAAGGCTGCCATAGCTGGAGTGCCGTTTGTAGATGTTTTAACTACAATGCTTGATCCAACAATACCCCTCACAACTTCGGAGTGGGAGGTCACCTCTTATTTCATTTACTGAGTAAATCTGAATGTTTGAATAAAGCTAGTTTCAAACAATTTAATTGTGCTTTGTTTTATTTTCAAGAGGCTAAATCATAGTACATAAGCCTTATATATTTTAGTTGTCGATGGGATTAACCATTTAGTTCCTTCCAGGTCTCCTATTCTAAAAACTTCATTACATAACCATAACCATCACAGCTATCTTGTTATTTTGGATAGACAGTGTTTAAGCTGCAGGTTCCTGAAGGGTCTTTGAACCCAGGTGGGTGATATTTTCTTTCATTTCAACCCATTTTGTCATGTCCGACCTTCTAGACTTGGACATTATTTCCACCTGCATGTACTCCAATACTGGTGTGCCGGTAGTAAACCTTATCCTATACCATCAGACTGCTTAGATTTCTCAGCTGCAACTGAACTATCTTGATTTGAAATTGTTCATCTGATCAATTTGTTTTTGAAGGATGCATATTTCCAGATGTTTATGTTCCATACTTTTGTCTATTGTGCAAGATCAATTTAAGTTTGGTTATGTGGTTGGTTCTGGCTGATTTATTTGATGTTTTTCAGGAGTGGGGTGATCCGAGGAAGGAAGAATATTACTTCTATATGAAGTCCTACTCCCCAGTTGACAATGTGAGTAACAGAAAACTCTGTACTCTCATTATGTACTTGCAACCATTAAGGAACTTAACAGTAACCAGCATTTGACCACCTGAGTTTTTGTGAAAAAATTGTATTATCAGGCAATCTTCGAATTTTATTCATGGTTTGGCATGTTGTCCTATAGTTTTCCCTTTTCCTTTTTGTCAGTAACTGTTAACTAATACGATTAGTTGTTTATACTACTACATAAAATTGTGAATAATTAAATCAGAATTATCTTCCTCTTTTTTGACATATGAGAAGGTTGGAAACCAAATATCAATGCCCATGTTTTAATTTCTGAAAGTGAAGTTTTAAATTTTGGGGTAATTCATTGATTGTTATTCATATGGTGTGAAATGGACCACAGCCGTTATTGTTAGTTGTTTCCTCTTTGTTTCATGTTAAATGTGTAGTCTAACTTCTAGCCTTTTACAGATCAAGCCTCAAAATTACCCGAGCATTCTTGTGACAGCTGGTTTAAATGGTATGTGTGTTTCTTGTTAATTGATGTTAATTTTGACATTATAATGAGAATTGGGTGCATAATAGGGGATGTGTTCTGTGTACCTTTATGATATTTGCTAACCGTGTAAAGAATTGCCATTGAAACTTCCAACGCAAAATATTTTTGCTGACCGATAGTCTATCTAGTTCGATTTAACGTCTCAGTTTACATTTGTTTGGACAGAAAAAAAAACGCATGAATGGTACTGGAAAAAATTATACTGGTCAGCTGCCTAATATTGTTTAGATTCAATTGAATTCTTCTTGGATGACTTGTTTTTGGTTATATATCAAAGAATGATGGCATATTTGTGTCCTTGCATCATTCCACAAGTAGTGTTCTTTTTATATCCAATCTAAACTTAGTGTATGTCAACAGATCCCCGCGTTATGTACTCCGAACCTGCAAAGTTCGTTGCAAAATTGAGGGATACAAAGACTGATGATAACATGCTGCTGTTCAAGTGTGAACTTGGTGCTGGGCACTTTTCAAAGTCAGGAAGGTAATAGTTTTGCTTGAAGCTTTTCACTGCTTAATCCTCAAACCAAGGTTCAGCAAGTGTATGTTTGGGACATAAATTTAGAAAATGAGGACTTGAACCTCATAGTGTTGCATGCTGCAAGTGCATTTTAATAGATCTTTGTAAACCTTGAACCTAAGACTTGGTTCTCCTGAAACTTCACAAAATTTTCCCAATGGAGTCAAGTTTTCTATATGCTCTATGTGTGTCAGAGAGGACTAAATCACCCATCTGCAAATTTTGTACACGGTAAATGGTCTGGGAACCTCGACTTGGCCATGCTAACAAGCAAATTTTAGCCCTGAAATATTTCCATATAGCATGACTTTACTAACTTTTAGACCAAAAAATTTGCCATATTGCCAGAATAGGATTCTCTGAATCTGACATATTTCTCATGATGAACTTTCTAAAATACTAAGAACTTTGTGACTACAAATACAGTTGATAAAATCAGATACACATATATTAACAAATTTAAGCTGCTCGAAATATTGACATGTTCTGTCCAGAGATTTGATGGTGCAGATTGGCCACTATTACTCTGCCTGGCAGAAATGCCTATGTCTTGCCAGTTAACTAGGTTGGGTGAGAGAAAATTAAGTGCACCCAGAAGTTGTGCCCTACCGAACAAAATACCCTTAATTCGCCTGCATTGGCCTGCTTTCTATCATCGCTGAAACTGCCTTGTGGTCCGTCAACTGCCTTGTGGTCCGTCCAATATCTATCAACCAGTAGAACTCTAGAAATACCTTGAGCGTGATTACCTAATTCTAATTTTAAATGCAGCCTCAATATCCCTTACAGCTCATTTAGGCTTTGGACTATATATTTGTATTATTAAGATTTATCCTTGTTTATGTTGCTTACTCTTTGGAACTCTGTTATCTGTTTACCATTAGTGATGCTAACTGTATTGATTATATTTATTTTTGCTAATATGTTAATCATTCTAATAATTTTCCCTTTCTTCATTTTTACCCCTTCTGCCTATTTGAGTACGGTAACCCCTGCTCCAATCAGGACATGGTGCTGCGGATTCTGTCCCTAGTTTTTTTATCCTCTCTTAAGACACACAGGAAATTTTTTATCCCCTATCCCTTTATAGAGGGCTTATAATACTCAGCCACCTATTTAGAGAAATGAATAAATGCATGATTTTGTTAATTGCCCTAGGCATGAAATATTTTCGACTTTGCTTTTTCCCTTTATCCCTTATGTCACTTGTTTTGGTTGGATGCAGGTTCGAGAAGCTTGAAGAAGATGCCTTCACCTATGCTTTTATATTGAAAGCATTGAACATGCTTCCAACCCCTGGGTCTGGCAGCAATAGTTCATGTATTTGATGAGTTTATATTTATTTATCTATAATAAATTGTACTGTATGTGATAGAATATCTGTTTTCTTTAATTTCCAAAAAAAAAAAATATCTGTTTTCTTTCATCAGGTTTAGGTCTTGATTGTGGTTCAAACAATGAAAACTAGGTGTTGCAAAATTGATCATTAATTATGGAAATCTGTGAATGTAGTCATGATGGTTTATTCAATGGTATGGAAATTTCCTTCTTTTCTGTGGAGAATTGATCCTAAAACACATTTGACTCCAGAAAGTATGCTTATGATCTTTGATGGAAAATCATCTAAGAATGGCTACATCATTTTTATTTTATTTTATGCCACTATTGAGTGAATGTCTTTCGCAAATTTTATGCTCCTAGAAGAATTATTCTAATCCCATTGTTTTTAATTTCCAATCTGCATTCCTCCACTTGCCAGCCCTAGTAATTTGTAACCGAATTGAGAAGCATTTTTTGGATGTTAGTGGGTGGAGAGTATGAACAATGAATCACCGTTAACCAAATGGAAAATAAGTTATAATGCCCAGAACACAAATATTAATTCTTTTAAGGTGGCTTCTAGAGCAGGAGGAACTCCTTTTGAATGATACAAAAGTGAATGGTGTGATAAGGTGATATCTTGCAACAGTGATGGTTTACGTCTAAGATTTCATATAAAATTATGAAAAGGGTCACTTTAAGTCTATATTTATGAAAACAGTCAATCAAAAATCTCATTTATAGAAAAAGGGTTACATTTAAAAAATAATTGATCATCAGGCACACTTGAAAAAAATTAAAAAGTAGTGTCACTTTACTATAGGTAAGAAACATTTGTATCCACGTATGATGTGCTCGTGTGGAAT
The DNA here is from genome assembly GCA_947561395.2 of Buxus sempervirens. Taxonomy (NCBI): domain Eukaryota; kingdom Viridiplantae; phylum Streptophyta; class Magnoliopsida; order Buxales; family Buxaceae; genus Buxus; species Buxus sempervirens. Next base: position 16,364,008 of record OX387185.1, read on the forward strand.
ACCTTGAATGTCCCTATTTATTTATTTAGATATTCTAATGAGAATTATTAATAAACTTAAGTGATATTTAAGTGTCATTCGAAGCGTTAAGATGGTTCCATTTGAGGTCTTATATGGGAGAGTCTGTAGATCCCCTTTATGTTTGGAAGAAGTTGGGGAGAGATAATATTTAGGTATTTAGATAATTTAGGGTAGCATTGATAAAGTAAATCTCATTAAGAAGCGACTGCAATCAGCTCAAAATCATCATAAAAGTTAGGTAGATGTAAGACAATGAGATTTGAAATTTGTAGTAGGGGATATGATGTTCTTGAAAGTATCTCCTTACCGTGGCATAGTAAGGTTTAGCAAGCAAGGGAAACTGTCTTTCAGATTTATTGGCCCATTCCATATTTTTAATATAGTTGGACCTGTAGTCTACAGATTAGAGCTACCGCCTCAGCTAGCCTGTGTACATGACGTATTCCATGTCTCTATGCTTCGTTGTTATGTACTGGATCCTAGTTATGTCATTGACTACGAACTTTTTGAGGTACGTGAGGATGCTTCATTTGAAGAACGTTCCATTCAAATTCTAGACAGAAGAGAACATGTTCTCCGCACCAAGACCCAAGACCATTCCGTTGGTGAAGGTCTTGTGGCAATACCACACTGTAGAAGAAACTAAATGGAAGAACGAAGCAGAGATAAGAAATAAACATCCGTATCTATTTGACGATATATTGGGTAAATTTTGAGGAAGAAATTTCTTTTGTAGGTAGGTAGAATATGAAAATCCAAAAATTTATTTTATAATTTAAAGAAAAAAATAATATAATATAATAAAACGTGAGTTTTAGTTTTAAGTTAAGTTATTTTATATTGACAATTAGCATTTAATTTGGTTTTGGGACATACAGCAAATCAAACACAACATAGCTTGACTACCCAAAAAAAAAAAAAAAAAAACACAACATAGCTTGTTACCAAAAAAAAAACACAACATAGCTTGTTGCTGAACTCATCAAACAAAAAAAAAAAACAGAGAGAGGAAACACGACAGAAACGCACGCACCATAACTCACGTCGAAAGAAGAAGAAGAGGAGAAAGAGAGGAAGGAGAAAAAGACAGGAAGAAGAGGGAGGCGTCACTGGCGTCTGGTATTGTCTGAGGTTTTCGGAGTTGCAGAAATCAGAATCTCGTTCGTGAGCTTGGGGGTCTTGAATTCTTCAACAAATAGTAAGTAATCCTTTCTTAAATCTAATAGTATTGCTTTGTTTTCAATTGATTTAGACATGAATAGCAATTCTTGAAACCTTCTCACCTCTGCTTTAATAGAAGTTGCCAATTTCTGAAAATTGTTCTGCGTCATCTGAAATTTTTTTTATTTTCAAATTTTATTTTGGAGATATGTAGATATAATATATAAATAGAGTTGCTAAAAGTGTTCTAGTTGAATCTTGTAACCCGTTTTTGGGTATATGTTGATATGTGATCAAGTTTTATTTATTACAACCATGCTTGCACTTGTGCACTTTTAGAGAAAAATTTTCTATACTGTTATTATTGTTTAGAATACTTACAGTTTTGTTCTTTGGGCCCATACCTAGTGTCAAAGAGCTGGTCTATATCTTTAATAAACAAACCTAAATCTGGGGCGCTACATTATTGTTTTTAAATCCCTTTCAAAGCCTTGGGCCTAAATTTGATACTAGTAGGCCTTCTAATTGGGCCCACCCTTTTTGATTTACTAATTAAGGATTAATTAAATAAGAAAAATCCAATTATGGGCCATCCTTATGAGGTCCAATAAAGGCCTAAATTGAAACCTGCTTGATAGGTTAGGTGGTTTGGCCGTGACCTAAGGTGTGGGCCTACCTGGCCCTACCTCTTTATTTAAAAAGAATCCGCCCATTAAACCAAAAGGGAGGGGAAACTCATCCCTTACCAACAAAAGCCTTGGGTTTTCTAACCTAAGCCTAGGAGATGGGCCCCAAGCTTATCCCTAGTCCATTTTTGTACCAAATATAATTAAAAGTAATAAAGTAAAAAAGAACCATTGTGGGGCCCACCTAAAGGCCCACAAACCAATCAAACTCACTAAAAAAGAAGTATAAGACAATTTGATCCCCATTTTTTTTTAATTTAAACACAATAAATGATTGAGTTAAGATTATGTACTTAACCACTCCACCTTGGAGGTTATACACATAATCCGCCATAGCCCAACTGAGTTAATGACTAAAGGGTAAGATCGAAGCAACATTAAATCCAATGGTTAATAATCAATCAAAATTAACCAAAAATCCTAAAAGGGCTTTTAGGATTAGACTAAAGCCCAAACAAGAAATATAGGCTATCCTTTAGCTTATCTTGGATTCCATGGGCCTTCCAATGAGGTCCACCCCTCAGGCAAATATCATTTAAACATAAGAAGATAAAAATATAAAGGGACCTACACCATTTAAGTGATCCCACATAGACTTAACCAGGAGTGCAAATTGGCTCAAGATGGGTGAGGTAAGCGAGTTGACTCAATCAAACTTTAATCAAAATGATCCATGGAACCCATCTCTTGATGGGGCGGACCGGGGTGTCTACAAACTTCCCTGAACCATAACTGAGCTTTTAACCAGGATCTCTAATACGCAGACAATTACTCTAGATAGACATCTAGGATCAAAGTGTCTACCTACACCCAATCAGGTAGTGGTGACTCCCTTTCCTTCCAAATCCTTTAGATCCCAAAATAGAGCCCAAGCGAACCTCTTGCTCGGGCGAAGGGACGAGAGTGCGCTGGTCCCGTAGTGCGATGTGGATCGACGCGCGCATATGTAGCATGCAAATTTCAATGGTTTACTGACAAACTCCTTGATGGGTGTGGTTACAAGTCCCTCAATGGGTGGTTACAAGTCCCTTGATATGTGGGATTACACATCCCTCTATTGGTGGTTACAAGTCCCTTAATGGATGGTTACAAGTCCCTTGATATGTGGGATTACACATCCCTCTATTGGTGGTTACAAGTCACTTGATGGGTGGTTACAAGTCCCTCAGTGGGTTGTTACAAGTTACTTGATGGGTGGTTACAAGTCCCTTGATATGTGGGATTATAAGTGCGTATGGTAATTATAAGTCAGGTAATGGGGATTACATGTCTACTAATGGGTAGTTACAAGACTATTTATGTATAGTTACAAGTCTATTGATGGGTATGAAATGAGGATTACAAGTTCCTTTTGTAAGCACCTAATTTTTGCACCCCTCTAAATGTCAGAAATAAAAACCCTAAAAGACATGTCAAACCCTAAGGAGCAGAATTTGACTTTCTGATCAAGCTTAAATTGACTTCCATACCCTACTCCAACAGATAGGAAATCCTGACACGGTTCCAACGCGACTGAGTTTGCTAGAATCAAAGTTTGGATGAGTGAGATATGGGCAGAACAACCCTAAGGGCAAAACTGTAAATAAATGAAAAAAAATCTGTCCACATGGGAAGTATGCAAGCCACACTTGCGAAGTGGTGAATTAAAGGGCAAAATGACAAAATATGAGTAAGACAGAACACAAAAGAAAATATCTTGGATTAAAATAATGTTATTTCTTAAAATATCTTAATTTAATTAATTAATTAACTAACTAAATCAAAATTCGGATTTTCTCATTATTAAGAATCTATCAAATCAAAATTCATCATCTCAGCCAACTAGGAGAGAGAAAGCAAGATCTGCAAAGATCTAATTTTAACCGAAATTGAATTTCTGTCACAAGTAATTTCTAGTACAACTGGAATTTAATTTCGGTTTATATTTGGATAAGATCGACAATTGTGTCAGACTGATCATTGGCAATCTCTGACAAGATTTGGTTGATTTGATATTAAGGTAACCGGAATTGTATTTCGGTTATGAAGAGAATTATGTATAACTGAAATTGTATTTCGGTTGTACATATAAAACAAGGTAACTGGACTGAGATTCCGGTTACATCAAGTTTGGGTATAAAAGGCTTTTTTCAACTCATTTCAAGAGGTTGGCTTGATTCTCTCTTCTCCACTCTCTCTCCCATGAACCAGAGCTCTTCCCAACCCTTCAGTCTCACTCTCCAAGCCCTCTAACCCTTATCAAACCTCTCCAAATCCTTTCCTACCTCCATTAAAGTGTTAATAAGTTTTTGAGAGTCAACTTGGAAGAGAAGGAAGAGGATCAAAGCTGTTGTCCAAGTCTTCAAGACTGTTCAAGGCAACCTCTAAGGAAGTTTCTCGCCTCAAGGTATGTTCTTTGTCTTGATTTGGATAACATACGTGAGTTTTAAGTGAATATGAGCATTTTTGGCAAGATCATACTTTAGCTTCATGGTTCCTTCTCTCCCTTCTCTTTCTTTCCCTTAACTTTGATGTTCAAGCTCCTTAAGAGCACCAATATTATGGCATTTCATGGTGGTGGACGTACAAGGGTGAGTGAGAGAGTTTGATGGCCTCATTTAGGTCTTTCCTTAGTAAATGTAAGTTTTCCATTTAAGTAAAGTACCTCCTTCTCCTTATGTTTCTGGATCAATGTACCCTTAACTTCCCCGTTTCTTTTCTTTTTGTTCGAGCTCTCTCTCTCTCTAGCCATTTAAGTAAGTGTTTGTTTCATTGTTTTCATGTTAATGGGTGGGTGGAGTATTGTCTTTAACATGTGTACACAAAGAACATGTCTCACGCACTACCACGGTAGTATTAGGTTCACTCTCTCCATGTGTTTTGGTTGAATAACTATAATTTCTGTACACAACTCAATCATGGAGCACATGCACACCACTATGGCTTGAAAGCATGTTTTCATGCTCTCGTATGCACTTTATTAGCACATACACGTCATTGTTTTGTTCCTAGCATGGTTGGGATGTTTATTACTTAATCTTATAATAATGTCTGTATGCTTTTGTGGTTACGTTCATGGTTTGGCCGAATTAGACCATGACGAAGGTCAATTGGGCTACTTTCTTTTCTCTTCTCATGGAGAGAGAAGGGATGTAATTGGCACTAAAATAGGGGCATCTAGGGTCCCTGTTTTGTTGCTTGAACTTCAATTCAAGGTGGGAGAGCAAGGCTAGGGGCCTTGCTTCCCATTTTATTTGGTATTAAAATCAATCTAATAGGCTTAATTAGGGTTTAACCCAAATTTTCAGACCACTGCGGGCCCACCGGATAGCCTACAGTAACCCTGGTCATCCCAAAAGACCAGAAAACCAGAAGCCAGGCCCGGATTGCAATTTGAAGTTTTCTGTGTTTGATCGACAACTTAGGTTGGTCCAACATTAAACCTAGAATAGCCGAAATTAAATTTTGGTTATTCTAATTTCTATATGACCGAAATTAAATTTCGGTCATTAACAAAATTTAGGTTAACCGAACTGTGTTTTCGGTTCAAAACCCAGAAAATCCCAGAAATGCTTCTTTTGGCAATTTTTAGCATTTAATCCCCTTTTAAATTAACTTACTTAAATCCAACAAGGTATTGGGTTTATCCTTAACCCAAATAGGGCCTTGGGCCTTTATGGGCCCAAATTTGATACAAGTTGGCCTTCCAATGGGGCCCACCCATTCCAACTCACTTATTAAGGATAATTAAATAAGAATTAATCTAACCAAAGGGCCACACCACTCGAGGCCCAAATAAGGCCCAAATTGAATATGCTGGTTAAAGTTAAGTGGTTTGGCTATGACTTAGGGTATGGGCCTATCGGGTCGTATCTCTTTATTTAAAGAAAACCCTCTCATTAAACCAAAAAGGGAGGGGATGCTCATCTTTTACCCACAAAAGCCTTGGGTTTTCCAACTTAAGCTTTGAGATGGGCCCAAGCCCATCCCTAGTCCCCTTGATACCAAATTAAAACAAAGATAATAAAATTAAAGGAATCATTGATTGGCCCTCCTAAAGGACCACAAACCCTCCAAGTTCACTAAGTAAATAAAATAAAACAAATTAATCCCTATCTTGTCCACCAAAAAAAAATAAAATTAATCCCTATCTTTTTAACTTAAACACAATAAGTGATTAAGTTAAGATTGTGTACTTAACTACTCCAACTCTGAGGTTATGTACATAATCCCCTATAGCCAAACTAAGTAAATGGCTAAAGGGTAGGATCGAAGCAACTTTAAACCACTGGTTAATAAATCAATTGAACTTAACCAAAATCCTAAAGGGCTTTTAGGATTAGACTATGCCCAAAACAGGATATATGGGCTATCCCTTAGCCTATCTTGGATTCCGTGGGCCTTCCAATAGGGCCCACCCATCAGACACAAATAACTTAACATTAAAATATGGTAAAATCTAAGGGGACCTACACCATTTGTGCGCGTGTCCGATCTGCAGGATCGCACTGCTGACTCGAGGTGCACGTGAGTGTGGTGCCTCTCTTTGAAGGGAGAATGTCAGGGTTTGAAGTCGCCACTGCCTGATGGGATGCAGGCAGACACCTGGGTGCCTAGGGTTTGTTTATTAGGCAGTCTGCGGCTTGAGATTCAGGGTAGGGTCTCGGTTACGGTTTGGGGAAGTCTGTAGACACCCCGGTCCGCTTCGTCGAGTGACGGGTCCCACGGGTTTTTCTAGTTGGAGTCAACTTTGTCTATCTCACCCAATTCCTATTCAGATATGTATTGTTTTCTTCCATTATGTGTGGGGACCACTTGAATGGTGTGGGTCTCTTTTATTTGATTTTATCTTCTTTATTTAAGTGATCTCTGTTTGATTGGGTGGGCCCCGTTGGAAGGCCTGCGGATTCCTTGGTGGGCTAAGCATAGCCCACATGTCCCTTTGATGGGCTTCGATCTAACCCTAGAAGACCCTTTAGGGTTTGGTTAATTTGATTGTTTTTATTTGGGTTTTTAGCAAAGAATTAGTTTAAGTTTTATTTTGGGTGGGCCTGGATGGTATGTGGGCCCATTGGGTGGGCCGCACAAGGGTTGCCTTGAGATTTGTTTTATCTTGATTAGGTTTATCTCCAGTTGGGCTAGGAATGGGCTTGGGGCCCATGTCCTAGGCTTTAGGCTTTGAAAGCCCACGATTTTGTAGGTTAGGGTTTTGGATCCCCCCCCCCCCCCCTCTCTGGTAAGTGGGCTTTCCTTAAAGAAGGAAGTAGGGCCCGATTGGCCCAAGCCCAAGTCACGGCCAAACCATGATCATGCATCCAATCCACCGAACAATCCATTCATTATGATAAGTTAAACCAAGCATGAAACCTATTAAAACAATAACTAAGAGTGTGTGTGGTTGTGCACATGAGCATACACATAAATGTAGTGAAACTAGAGGAAGAAGCCTAAGCATACTTTCTAAGCATTCAAGGCACAAGCATGACATTGGTGTTCACTTCACACGATAAACAAACATAACAGTGGATAGGGGAGGTGACGTGTAGTGTTCATGGTAACAAGGATGGTAATAGAAAACTAAACCATGCATAGCTTCTAAGTAGGTCATGTGCATGGTGTACTTGAAGAAGAGGGGAAATGCAAATAGAAATCACCAAAACAGTAGGTAAAAGGCATATGGTTACATGGTTATGGGGATTCATGCTAAGGGAGATGGGGAGTGTGCCACTTGAGTGCATGCAAAGCTATAACCTTATACAACATATTTCATGATAAAGAAGGAACCAAAAAAGTAAGCTTGAAGACACCTTGGGAGTCATTAAAGAAAGGATTTGGGGGGTTTAAAGGGTACATGTGGCATGAGAGAGGAGAACATGCTTTCCTTTAGATGATAAGAAGAAAAGATGGGGGGAGCATAGTTGTAACGCCCCGGATCCGAGTCACGAAATAACACAATAACTCATCCCCGGAGGTTAATTTAAAACACAGGATCGCAATATCAGAGTGAACGAAAAACATGAATACAACAATAACTATATAATAGAGTGCGCTAAAATAATCCCAAACGAAAATAAACTCACATGACCAAGTAACTACCCGCAAGTATCGTTCTCTCCAGGAGCAGCTGAAAACAAAACAAAACAATACGGAATGAGATACGAATATCCTAGTGAGCAGCACATGCATGCACAAATACATTTATTTCAGTTCTAAAACATGCCACGATTATAACCATGTACAATGATGATAATACGCATATTCCGAATAATCCGACTAAACTTCAATAATCCAATTCATATCAGTGCGGAAAACCATCAGGTAAATCAAACAATAACAATCCGTTTCCAATCCCAAAGAATTCGATAAAATAAAGATTAATTGACAATAACATAGCGAATAACCATAATTTCGTATCTCAAGATATAATTCCAGATATACCAATGTCATATAACACAAAGTCTTCTCATAACTATGCCCACGCCTCCAAATGTATATCCGGCCTACTCAGGGTTTCAGATATTGAAATGACTGCGTCATCCAATGCAGGCCTACTCCCCGGGTTTCTGCATTGACAACCAGGCCTACTCAGGGTTTCTGGCTACTCTACATCGGTGGGAGGTACAATACCCAATAATCGGTAAACAATATTCCATGAACCATAAATACCAACAAACCAGTGAATAAAACATATCACGTCAAACAAAATCAAATACCAACATTGGTCAATGTCATGACTATTGTTTAGTTGATAAATTAAACATGCCAAGTAGACACTCCACACCTCCATGTACACAGTTCCGGCCTACTCAGGGTTTCGGAAACTCTGAAATGACGGCCTACTTAGGGTTTCGTCATCCAATGCAGGCCTACTCCCCGGGTTTCTGCATTGACAGCCAGGCCTACTCAGGGTTTCTGGCTGCTCTACACCGGTCGTGGCAACACACAAGGCCATGCAATTTCAACAACCAACAATAACATTACATTACTAAGCTTAGACTCTGGATCCAGGACAAGCTAAACCAGTAGTAAGTATAAAACTAGCAAATTAACCCAATGTATTTTCCATCATGTAAAACTGATATATATAGATCAACATGTTCAAGTGCATACCATAGGTCACTCAGGACCAGCTTACTCGCTCATGGAGTCCTCAAAGAAATTCTCAAATAATTTACCAGAACAGAATAAGATATGATTCTAAACCGGCCACCGATATAAAACAATATTCAAGTAAATCATTCCTGAAGTGCACCGTGCATTCAAAGGTGAACTAGCATAATAGTGTAGATGTATTTCAGCAAAACAATATGGTTTCAAAACTAACTTTTCAGAATAAAGCACATTATACAGAAATGATTTCAGCATCCAAACTTCGATTAAACATAAATCAGCAAAACATCTCCTAGATTCTCAATTTCGCTTTCATAATCCAAATCAATTAAAACTAATGTTGTAAAGACCTCAAAACACATTTTGGACGAGTGGAATAGTTTTAGGATCTCCTATAAGGTCACCATACCAAAAAGCAATCAATTCTGAGACAAAAAGTTTCGGACCTCAAAATATTCTAAGTCTAGTTAAAAACGTTGACTTTTGGTATATAATTTTTCTAGACAAATCTACAAGAAGTTTCGGGTTCAAATTTTGGTGGTAGTCTATTGAAGGGTATACACATCTCCTAGAATTTTATGGGCTCCTGAATCACTCATCTGGGTATTAAACCCAAACCGGGTTTTTTGATAAAAACCGGGATTTAGGCATGAACTGGAAAGTTGACTTTTTATTGGCTGGGAATTAGACCTTGGAAGTATTTTTATTGGTTCCAAATGGGGGGTAAAGCCTTATTTACATGTAAAGCCTTATTTACTTAAATGTCTTTCATGTAATTAAGGGGGCTATTTTCAACAAATTCTACAATTCAGTAAGTGTATTGGACTATGCGCTCACCTCCTGAAGTGAGCGCCAGTCAGCGGATAGGGATTAGGCCAAATTTGGACTATGCGCTCACTCGACACTAAGTGAGCGGGAAATGGGCGCGAGATGGGCGCCGGCTTCGCGCGAAGTTCGCGCATACTACTTAGTGAGCGTGAGCTGAGCACCAAGTGGGCGCTAGCTCGGCGGATAATAGATTTTCAACAGGGCGCCTACTTCCTAAGTGAGCGCGAGTGGGCGCCAACTCGGCGGATACCCACTGCAATTTTCGACTCTCTGTTATTTCGAGATCTCTATCTCTAGCCGATTTGTTTCGGTCTGTAATTGTTCCAATACACTCCCAATGTTCCCAGAATACTTCCCAACCAGTTTTGGATTTAATCTAAACACATTTAATTTCAAGTTGAATTTCAATCTCATGCTCGGACTCTTGGTATTCCAGAAAACCTAGAAATCACTCATGCATCAGAATAAACTCACGAATAAACACAAAACCTCAGTTGTAAATCAATGCTACTCACTCTTATACGCTTATCGCAGAATAACAGCCTTATTCCACAACCACGGCCGATCGCCGACTCCGATTGCGCGCGTGGATGCGAAGGTAGCCGAACTGATCCCCTGTTCGCGGGAGGAAAAACCCACTGAAATCTGGATCTCCGACTCCACTAATCCAGTCGGATCTCTCACTGTTCTCGTCTCTTCCCAGTGAAACCCTAATCGCCACACCAGTAGCCGCGAAACACCAAATGTCTTCAGTTACAAAAATACGATGCGAGCATTCGAAAACCAAAAACCTAATTTCCCCTTTAGTATATATAGCTTCCACACACTCCCATACGTATTGCCGCACGACAACCTTTTAAAAGCCTTGATCCTGTGCATGCTCACCCACTGAAAACCCCACATTTTCCCGCATCCACTTAAGCTTATTCTCTTCTGAGTTATTTGGTAGAGTGTATAAAATTTAGAGTAACAATTTGGAAGTGATTAAATTTATAAGGAGTATTAAGGATGAGATATTTATCATGAGAAAAATTTCTTTAGCAATAATTGGTGTTGGTAATCATGATGTAAAAAAAAAACTCCTTAGAAAATATCGGGGTTTTACAATAGTAAAGTGCATTCAAGTGTAACCCAACATGGTCTCTCCTCCCTTGCTTTGTACACTAAACCTTCCCCTTACTGTGGGAGTTCATTTTCATGAAGAGATGAAGAGGAAATGAAGAAAACGAGTGGAAAAAGACATGCTCATATGAGTGAGAATAGTAAACAAGAGACACATGCTCACATTTCTTTCATTTCTATATATGTTAAATAGAATCCAACAAGAAGGCTTACCTTGGGGTTTGGGGCTTCCTTGGTGAGTGTGGGAGTTCCCTTGAAGGTTGGACTGCACTTCGGGAGACTTCTTTCACTTCCACAACACCTCCTTGCTTCTTCCTTGGCTTTAAGTTGGGGAAGAAGAGAAGAGGGAAAGGGTAGAGAGTGTTTGAAAGAGATTTTGGTGAAGAAGGGTTTGGAGAAGAAGGGCTTGGAGAGGGGTCTAGAGAAGGGTTAGAGAGGTTAGTTGGAGAGGGTTGGGGAGCTTGGAGAGAGTTCTAGTTAGGAGCAAAGACCACCCCTCTCTTCCTTTTATAGAGAGAAAATTACTTTGGGGTTAAGGAAGAAAGATGTGGTGGTGGTGCTCTCTCTCTCTCTTATCACTTTTTTTATTATTATTTTTGTTTACTTTGGGGTGAAGAAAGAAAGATGTGGTGGTGGTGCTCTCCCTCTCTCTCATCATTTTTTTTTTGTTTACTTAGGGGTTAAGAAAGAGAGATGTGGTGGGTGACGACCACGTGGCGCAGTTTGCCATGTGTGTAGCTTATCTGTATTTTTGCCCTTAGGCTTGATATGCTCATAACCTCTTCATCTGGACCCTGATTCTAGCAAACTCAGTTGTGTTAGAACCGTGTCGGGATTTCTATCCATTGAGATAGGTTACAGCAGCCTAGGATTTTCTATCCATTGAGAAAGTCAAAACTGCTCCGTAGGATTTGATTCTGCCCATAACTCCTTTATCTGGACACTGATTCTGGCAAATTCGGTTGCGTTGGAACCGTGTCGAAAATTCCTATCCGTCGGGATAGGGTATTGCAGTTAATCTGGGTTTGGGCAAAAAATCAAGTTATGCTCCCTAGGGTTTGACCGGCTCATAATTTCTTCGTCTGTACTCCGGTTTTGGCAAGTTCAGTTGCGTTGGAACCATATCGAAATTTCCCATCCATTGGGATGAAGTATGGCCGTCAATTTAAGCTTGATTAGAAAGTCAATTTTTGCTCCCCAGGGTTTTGACTTCTTTTAGGGTTTTAATTTTCGGGACTTCTGGGAGGTGCAAAATGAGGTGCTTACACCATTCAAGTGGTCCCACACAAAGGCCTAATCAAGCATGTATATTGGCTTAGGTAGGGTGAGATAAGTGAGTTGATTCGATCAAGTATTAACCCGGATGACCCATAGGACCCGTCACCTGATGGGGCGGACTGAGGTGTCTACAGACTTCCCTGAACCGTAACCGGGTACTAACTAAAATCTCAAGCCATAGACCACCTAATAGACAAACACTATGTAACGCCCCAGATCTAGGTCTATATAGAAACATAAACCCGAACCCGGTTCATTAGGATAAGGGCCAGACAAACTAATCCAGACTTAAACAATTCCATTAAATATATCAGAGTGCGGAAATAAAACACAATTCTTCAAGAAGCATGGAATTAAACCACCAACAATAATTCAATATTAGCTTATTCATAAAGTCTGGAAATGGCTCAATTAAATAAAATAAGTAACATCCACCCAAGTTGTGTAAATAAAATTTCCAAATAATCCCTTTAATAACATCAAAAATCCTCAAATACCTAAAGACTATCCCTCAAACATAAAATTAAGTCAAATCCATATCCTCCTGAACCTACACAGGAATGAAATAATCTTATTCCTGGTAATCACAGTAATCCCCTGGAGTCTCTACCCCAGCAACGTCCTCACCAGGAATATTTGAAAACAAAATCTATAAAATAATAATGTGAGAAACAACATTTTAGTAAGTAGTCATGCAAATAGTTGACAACAACAAAATATGCAACAATTAATCAGGATAACCACAATAAATATAGATCAATAATAACAAGTAAATTTAACAACAAATATTTCACCTCATGGGACTCATGAAATAGTAAACCAGAGAAAGAAAATAGCCATGTGCCAATATGCTACCTAACCGAATTACAAGTGGACCAGCCGCCCTGTAGTCTGGCTATTCAACACCAACGGAAGAACCCAACCATGGGTTAGCATATACGGCCCAACCTATTCAGGAGTGGGTAATGTAGCAACCAACCTATCCAGGAGCGGTACCACCCTCGAGATGATGGAATGCTTATGACACAGAATTCAAACCTCTCTAATGAACATTTCACTTACTAGCTATTCTATGGATTCATATAACCGCTAAGCCCACTCAACAGTGGAAAAACAAACCAAGGAATGGACATACTTCTCAATAACACCCTCAAATACAAAACCTCATATGTATAACCAAATCCGCCCTCTGGAAACCGAGAAACCAGGCACCTGCCTTGTCACAACTGTGATCTAAAAACCAAAACAGAATGTACCAAGTCATATGTCCAAACTCCAGGTTTCAATAGGCAAATATGCCCCGAATGTGTATCGACTCCATAGATGCACAAAATACCTTCATATCACCCAAATACAGGTGTATGAACTTACAAAATCAACTTTGGTTAAAAGAGAATCATTTGGAACAATGGTATTAAGTAAAAGTGCCTCTTTGGTAAAATCTACCCAAAATCTTTATAAAAATGAATTTTAAACATCCGCTAGTGCAAAAAATCTCCAAATACCCTAAACTTGATGGTACATAGGTTAAGACTGGATAAAAACATTTCTGTAGTGAAAAACTAGGTTGAAAGGCCAATTTCCAAACATTTGATAGATAGGGTGCTTGAGCGGCCAAGGGTGCTCGAACGGCCTTATACTTTGGTCGTTTCAGGGTTGGTTGCTTGATAGATCGTTCGAGCAACAATTCATTCTAGAAAAATTGCTCTCAGGTTTTGACAAACACACAAAAGGCGCTTGAGCGACTGTTCGGGCGGCCCGATACGAAGAAAATTCCTGAAAAGTTACGAAAATCAATAAAAATTCCACAACTCAATATTCAATGCATCAAATCCATTCTAAATCATTCTAAAACACTTTATAAACATGTTATAACAATTTCCAACAAGTAAAACATCATAAATAACGAATACAACTCATCAAATCACCAAATAACCATGAATATTGAATAAACACGAATTTATTTTTGTGCAAGATTTAAAGGGACTTTTTACTTATTTTTGGAAACTAAAACCTCTCCTAAAAGCAATGCAAAATCACTCATAAGAACGCCAAATGATCACAACAAGCCTTGCTTACTTCTGGGTTAAGAAAATCATGTCTTTAGAAATCTAACAACACATCTATCTCTCAAAACAGAACTTTCTCTTGGTTTGCTCTTACCTGGGTTTTACTGCACGAAAATCTCCTTCTTCCTTCTCTAAATCTGCTTCAACAAGTGCTTGAGTATTATGGTTTGATCACAAGAAGTGAAGTTGAAGAATAGGAGAATACAAAGGGACGTGCAGCTGCTCTTAAAAATTCTGGTTGTGAGTTACTCATGCATAATTCAGTTTGTTTCTTATTTATTTCCTTTTTACCTATTTGCCCTCCTTCTTTAAGCCAAACTATTAAACCATAGCACAACTACAAATTATTATATTAAAATTATACTTGGCCAATAATCATGAACTCACCTTATATAGGCTCTCCCATCTCCTCCGGTTCACTTTGAATTCCTCCGGTTTGAACCAATATCTCATCTCCTACATATTATTAACCCAATTAGTCTATTTAATAATTAGTTTTATTTATTAATAAAATTTGGGAGTTTACACATTAGGCACCTAGGTGTCTACCTGCATCCCATTAGGCAGTGGCGACTCCCCATTCTCCTTTTCACCCTTTTCCCGATATCCCAATCTCGAAAGCGTACGATCCTTCACGCTTTCGTCAGAAAGCACACCGGGCCATTCCTGAAATGGGGTATCCACATCAACCTCCCAGAGTGCAACGCGGATCGACATGCACAGACCCTTATTCGATTTACAAGCCATTTAATTGTGATTACAAGCTTGTGTATGTTTGGTTACAACTCCACCAATTGGGGAACATCTTCTAGTGTGATGATAACTTAGCGCGTTCCGACCGCTTGAGTGTCAAATGAACAATTTAAATCTTAGGAAACCCGAGAGTGAGGTTATCTCGGTGTTTTCTGTCTGCTCGAGCTTCAAAGGTTAAATTTAAAATCTTAGGAAACTCGAGAGTGACACTAGTGCCGTGTTATGCGCTCACTTGAGTGTCAAAGGCAGACTTTAGAATCTCAGGAAACCCAAGAGTGAAGCACGTGCCGCGATATGCGCTTGCTCGAGCATCAAACGCAAACTTTAAAAACTTAGGAAACCTATGGTGCTTCACATTTTCACTAAGAACCGTATTGAAAATATAGTAACCCATATTGCAACCGCGATATGCATTCGCTTGAGCGTCAAGGTACACATTAAAATCTCAGGAAACTTGGGAATGATGCACATGCTGCGATATGCACTCACTTGAGCGTCGAAGGTGCACTTTAAAACTTAAGAAACCCGAGAGTGACACACACGCACGCTTGTTCGAGCGTCAAAGGTACACTTTAAAACTCAGGAAACTCGAGAGTGACGCGTGTGCACACCTAAAACCTGGATCCTAGATCGCACACCGGGCGCACCTTCAGTGTGTGCCTCGGGACATTCGGAGTCGCCACTGCTTGAGAGTGCAGGCAGACACGGTTTTGCCCTATCCGGGTCTAAGTCTGGTCTGCGGCTTATTAGAGATCTAGCTAAGTCCTTGGTTACGTTCGGGGAAGTCCTAAGACACCCCGGCCCGCCCCGTCGGTTTGACGGGTCCCTCGGGTCTCCCTAGTTTTTGAGTCAATTTCACCCTTTTCCTAGACCAGCATGTTGCCTTGTTAGGTCTGTTGGGGCCCTCTGGAGGTGTGGGTCCCTTTTATTTGGATTTTATCTTTTTTATTTACCTAAGTGAAATGGGTCGGACTCGGGTCCCGTTGGAAGACCCGTGGGCTGCCATGGTTGGGCCTGGGGCCCAGTTGGGTTATTGGGTAACCCATTTGGTTATTTATTAAACTTTATTTACACTTTTATTTGGGCTTAATGGGCTTGGATTTGGCCCATTAGCCAGAGTCAAGTGGCCTTGAGCCCGTTTATTGAAAACGGGCCCGGTTTGGGCCGGTCAAAAGTGGATCCCACAAGCGGGCCCAAGGTGCCTTGGTGGGCCCATGGTCCATGGAGGGCTAAGAATAGCCCAACCAGCTTCTTGGGTTGGTTTAAACTGGCTTAGGCAGGAATAAATCCAACCGGGCCGAAAAATTACATTTTTTATGTTACTTTTACATCTGCTCGTATTTCCTATACGGTCCACCCGTGCCCGTGAACGAAATCCGGTTTGGCTTGCCCGTGAAGCAAACACGGTCCTGACCGGACTGTTCTGAGTTTACGGGCGCAGTTGGTTTTACATTTTTTGCTGCCGATTCTGCTTGGGATTACTCCAGCGACTTTCTCAGGTGTTCCGACAACCTTTGTGATGGATCTAGTGCCTTCTGTCACAGCACATTCACTTCATTTGCCTCTTCAAGTCTTCTTTTTCCTTATTTTTGCCAAGCCACTTTCTTGGTACTCCAAAAGAGAAAGGAATGGGGGGATGGGATTACATTGGAGAAGCTTAAGAGGACAAGCCCCTCTTCTATTTACAAATGTAATCAATTAAACAAGATATGTTAATTTTCTTTTTTTTTTTTGTTTGTTTTATGAGTCCATTTTTTATGCACTTCATAAAGTGTTGCTCATTTTGCGTGGGAGTATTTCACCAAAACCAAACAAGCTGATTAGTAATCTGGTGATAAAACAAAAGGAATCCAAAGTTGCTTTAATGAAGAGATTTACATGCATATTAAAAGAAAGAGATGATTAGAGACATTACCACACCTTTGACTCCTTGGTTTGTTGATGTTTGGGTCCTCCGATGATTCCGGCAGCACTTCCGCGTCTCCTTGGATTTTCTAGACTAATTTTGGAAGAGGTTTGGTAGGGGGTTATGCTCAAAGGACTATTAGAGAGGATTAGGACATGGTTTTGGTGAGATAGGGGTATTTTAGGAATAAAAACGGTTTGGGTTTAGGGGTGGCAGCATTTGGGCAGGGGTTTGTCATGGGAACATCAGGGGAGGAAGAAGGGAATCGGCCAAGGAGAAGGCTTGTTGAAATGGGGGGGGGGGGGGGGAGGCCTCTTTATTTATAGGCAAAAAGGGGCATGCCCGTATTTGAAGTACGGGCGTGCCTTGCCCGTACTTCAAGTACAGGCGTGCCTTGCCCGTAATTCAAATACGGGCGAAAAACGCACATTTGCAAATCTCGTGTGTAAGCACGTCATCTTTGCACCTCCCAAAATGCAGAAAATGAAATTTTAGTTGAAAAGTCAAACTTGAGAAAGTCAAAAAGTTGAATTTTTATCCGGTGCAAATCAGTCAGCATGCTTCCTACCATTGGAAAGAGGATTCCGATACGATTCTAATGGAACAGAGTTTGCTCAAATCGGAGTCCAGATGAAGAAGTTATGGACTGGTCAAATCTGAGAAAAGCAGAAATTGACTTTCTGCTAAACCCCAGATCAGCTACCTCATTTGATACCAGCAGAAAGAGCATCTCGACACGATTCCAACGCAACAGAGTTTGTTGGAATCGGAGTCCCGGATAAGGAAATATGAGCAAAACCGGCTCCCGGACGCGGCCCGGCACTTCTGCTAAAAAACTCGAATTTGCTGCTAAACTGAAATTCAGTGGATTGGGAATCTCGCACTGATTCCAACGCCACTAAGTTTGCTAAAATCGGATATTAGATCAGTGAGTGGTGGGCAGTTGAAGTTTCTGAAAATCTGCACACGTGGCAAATAGTGAAGAAAGAGCAGCAAAATGAAAAGTTTTGAATTAAAAAATAATATTTTTGCTAAAAGTCTAATTAAAGTATTTAAAATAAAAGAAAAAAAATTAAAAGATGCATGTGCATCCAAAGCTTGAAACAAAAAAATCCTTATATAATAATAATAAAAGTACATACGAAAAAAAAAAGAAAAAAAAATAATAAATATGTGGTTGGACGAATTCTCCATGTGGAGAATTCGTCCAAGCAAGACTTGGCCTCCAAGTTTACTTGGAGGCTAAGTCTTGAAACAATGATTCACAATCATTGCTTGTATTTAAAAAAGGGCACAAATGAAAAATGGGTAAGGTTTTGGTGATAAAGTAAGAAATTAATTAACTTTTGGTCATGCCTTATAAAAAGAAAACCCTAGCACAAACAAATGGTCGATTGATTTTTTTGGGGAGTTCTCTCAACTCTCTCATGAGCTCCATTCTCTCTCCCCCTCTCTTCCACTTCTCCTTGCCTTCCAAGCCCCTCAAACACCACCTAGAAACCATCTAACCTCTTCTTGATCTTCTTCTCCTTCACTTGAGCCTTGGATGAAGGTGAAGGTGGAGCTCTTGGTGTGTGAAGGTGCTGCTCCAGCACTTCGGTTGGCTTCAAGAGGACCTCTACACACAACAAGAAGGGTCTTCCACCCCAAGGTATGGTTTCTTGTTAAGTTCCCTTACACATATATGAAAATGAAGTTATTTTTAAGTGTTTAGAGTGTTTAATGTTTCCATAGCATGCATCAGTCCAGTAGCCCAGTTCTCATCTTTTTTTCCTCCATTTGTATTTCGTGGGAACCTCTAAGATAAGGGGTGGGGTTTGTGTGGTCCCATGTGGGGGGGGGGGGGGGGGGGGAGAGGAGAGCTTCATCCACACCTTTGGGGTTATGATAGTTGCTGTTTTGGGTATTCCTAATCATTTTAGGGGGAGTGTGTTCCCTCGTGCATGGAAATCTAATGTATCCCTCATATAAGCCCCCCTCCCTTTCCCTTCTTCAAATATCATTTCATTAGATTTTGGAAATGAACTCGACGCGATTAAATGCATGGAATGTATGTCTAGTGGATACCATATGCATGCACAAAGTTTCTTGTTAGCCATTAGGATTTAAAGCATGCATGTCATGATCCTAGAGTTGTATGGTTGCATTCTTCGCTTGTTTTTTATTATTATTATATTCGTCTTCATGCAAGCATGCTAGTCTGCCTTGGAGCAAAGGAAACCAAATCGGGGATACTTAAGCCCCCGGTCGGCCCCTAGCTTTGGTGGATGAAAGGGGGGGGGGGATGATCCCTTTGACCCCCTTTGTATTGTTTGGCTTTGGAAAATCCCAAAAAAAGAAAGTGACCGAGAGGAGGTCTTCCCCTCACCTAAACCACTGTGGGCTCACACAGGAGCCCACACAACCTCTGGAACACCCTAGGAGGCTTAAAAACCCAACCCCAGTGCAAAAAATCCTAAAAAAGGCTTCTGTGTGTTGATCCGGCAACTCAGGCCGGATCAACATAAGCCTATGTGTAGCCGGCAATAGATGCCGGATACACAGAGACTTGTGTGTAACCGGCATCTCAGGCCGGCTACACTGCCAGACTGTATTTTGAGCCATTTTTTTTTGATGTTGTGTTGATTTCTTGATGTGTTTGATCGATCTGAGTGAACCAGAAGGGTTTCCGGGTCACCCGGAAACCCAAGATGGGCCATGGACCAACCCGGTCCAAATCGATTTCCAGTGGGCCTTCCAACAGGGCCCACCCGACCTGAACCATTCAATTTTACTTAACTAAGATAAATAAAAGATTTGAGTGGGCCAGACCACTTGAGGCCCACCTAAGCCCTATTTGGGCCATGCATGCTTAAAGTAGGTTGTGGTTTGGCCGAGACCACGGGTAGGGCCTATCGGGCCCACCAAGCCCGTTAACCAACCAAGGTTAGGGTTTCAAAACCCTAACTCAGGAAGTCTTGGGCTTTCAAGCCCAAGCCCAAGCCCAGGTAAAGGGCCCCAAGCCCGAGGCCTGGCCCGCTTTGGTATAATTAAATGAAGATAATCAAAATCACTTGGCAAACAACTGTGGGGCCCACTCAAGGGCCCACAAAGCAATCTCGGCCCACTTTTGGCATGAAATCCATTTAAATAATCCAACTTAAGCCCTAAAGTAAAATCAATTCATTTGAACCAAAGCCCAAAGGGCCTCTCAGGCTAGACTGAGGCCCACAAGGGACACGTGGGCTCAATCAAGCCCACCAAGGGATCCGTGAGCCCTCCAACGGGGCCCACCCAATCAGACTCACTTCATTCAATAATAAGAAGATAAATCAAGTAAAGGGACCCACACCACTTTGGCGGTCCCGCCAGACTTAACCAAAATTAAATGCTGGATTAGGCATCGGGTGAGTGAGAGACCAACTGAGTTGACTCAAACCAGGGAAACTTATGGGACCCGTCATTTGACGGGGTGGACTGGGGTGTCTACGGACTTCCCCAGACCGCAACCGAAAACCTACTTAGAATCTCAAGCCGTAGACCAAGCCTTAATAGACAAACTTAGGCACCCAGGTGTCTGCCTGCACCCCATTAGGTAGTGGCGACTCCAAACAAACCCCGAGGCACGCATCGTTTTGCGTGCGCCTCGTCGTGCAACCGAAATCGGGTGCACACATCGTGAATCGGCCGTATGGGACGCGTGTCCCGCCGTACAGCGACGCGTGTCTTCTTCCAGAAGCTTGCCCGTATTTCAAATACGGACATGCCCTGCCCGTAATTGAAATACGGTCCTGTGAGACATGGGAAAAAAAAATCAAAAATTCCCTTTTTGACTTCCTCAATCATCACACGGGATTAAATTAAACAAAGAGTCGCCACCATTCAATTTAGGTGTGAATGGACACCAAAATATTAAATAAGCACAAAAGGCAATTCTAGGGTAAAAATAACCCTCCTAAAAAAACAACCAGAGATGGGTAAGGGGATTAGGTTATGAACAGGGGAAGGTGTTAGGCACCCCAATTCATCCACACAAGGTGGTTGCCAGGTATTGTTCATGTTTTTCAAAGAAAAAAAGGCTTGCTATAAAAATTAGGAAAAAACACAAAAAGACAAAAATTGTATGGTTTTTTCATATGAATAGTCTGATTGATCCAGAACTTTCAAATATGATCATACCATTCCTAGGGTTTCATGATCAAAATAAAATCAAGATAAAATCAATTTAAAGTGAAAAATCCAAAGATCTGGCTTCAAGTCAAATTCTAGAAATCTAGAAAAATATGATTTTTATAAAATATTTCAAAATTGAACTTGAATAGTCCAGGACATAGGTAAAGCCCAAATTTCACATTAAATCTGAAAATAAAAACCAAAAATACCCACGTTGATGAAAAACATCAAAAGGGGAGAACTTAGACCGTAGGGTCTTCTCTCAATAATGAAAAACGATTTAAAAAACACCATCATGAAACCCTAGAATTTACTTTCAGGCTTCTGGATTCAGATCTACCATATTGATCATGATAAATCCAGGATCCTAGCCTAAAATCACAAAAATCACGAAAACAGTGCTGTAGGTGCAAATATGTGAAAAATCCAAATTTTATCAAAAAGTGGGGATCTCATGCTATAAACATCATGGATTCATGTATTCATTCAGATTCATCATAAAAACAATTAAAACATGATCAGGATATCAAAATTAGCCACATCTCACAAATTAGAGCACATGGGGGTCTACCCTACGGATCCACCTGTTCTCTTTTCCCCTAGCTCTCTCTTCACGTTTTACGGCTAGAGAGGATTTTTGAGGTACTTGGAGATAGGTTTGGGTATACAAACACAATCAAAGGCCTTATTCTATAAGAAAGGAGAAAAACAGATATGGAGTTCTATTCTAGGGATCCACCTGTTCTCTTTTCCCCTAGCTCTCTCTTCACGTTTTACGGCTAGAGAGACTCTTGAGGTACTTAGAGACAAGTTTAGGAATACAGAACAAAACGATGGCCTTATTCTACAGCAATAGAGATGATCCTATTACATCTAGAATTAAAGACAGAAAATAAAAGGGAAAAGGGACTTACCTGGATTGAGCAAGCAAAGCAGCAGGGGTTCCTCTTCTTCTCTTGGAGCTTCTTAGACTTCAAATTTTTGTGGCCTTTTGCTTAAGGATCTCACCTTTATTTATAGGCAAGCACAGGGGCATGGTTAGTCCAGGGTTTGGCAAGATAGAGTTTCAGTTTGAGTTAAACACAAGATAATGCCCATCCATAGCCAACCAAGGTGGCTTCAGCAAATAAAATACGTAATTCGCTCATTTAGAGATATATTGGACTAAAGATAAAGCTCAGAAATCGAGAGAAGGATAAAACTCGCACGAGTCTTTAGTGACCGTAAATGAGTTGCGGTCCAATGGTGACCGTAGTTTCAATACGGGCGCGCCTGACCGTAGAGAGATCTCGGGTGCGACCGGCCCGTGAATGAAATACGGGCAAAGCCTGTTTAGTCAATTTTTATGTATTTTTGACCTGTTTTAAGCTCTAATTACATGTTTTTATTACTTTCTCATTCTGTAGTATAATTTGGGGTGTCTACAGGTCCAACACGTTTTTAAAATGTTTGGATTTCAAACCTTTATTCAATTTGGTTTTTTGCAAGATTTTTATTCGATTTTTCTAATTATTTTATTAAAAAGCGAGATTCTCTTTATTAAAATATTATTAAACACCTTTATCTTATTTATTTTATTGGTTTAGTCCATTTTTGCTGCCTTTTTGCCACATGGGCAGTTTTTCTGAAACTTCAACTGCTCATAACTTCTTCATCCGGTGTCCGATTTCAGCAAACTTAGTGTCGTTGGAACCGACTCGGAACCACCTATCCTTTGGGATCAAGTTTGGCAGCTGAATTGGGGTCGAGCAAAAAGTCAACTTTTCGCTCCCCAAAAGTTTGACCAACTCATAATTTTCTCATATGGACTCCGATTCTAGCAATTTCAGTTGCGTTGGAACCGTGTCGAAATGCTCTTTTCAATGAGATGAAGTTTGATGGCCAAATTTACTTGAATCAAAAAGTCAATTTTTTGACCCCCTCAGGGTTTGACTTTTCATTTTTCTTTATTTCGGGGGTGCAAAAATCAGGTGCTAACAGCTGCCCCTCTTTGCCGGAGTCACCTTAGGGGACGAACGGCAAAGAAGAAAAGGAACCTTATTTTTGCACCTTGCATTCCTGTCGACATGGTCGACGAGCTTAATCATTGAATTGTTTTTAGTGAAAGGGAAGTGTCAAATGTCTGGTATCACTTCCTGACTTTGGAATCCCTATACCCTCTTTCGGGTTTGAATAGGGATGTTCCTTAGTTCCTTGTTTAAAAAGAAGGATAGGATTAAATCTGAGCTCATCAGCCTGTTTCGGCGTTGATGCAAGGCACTTAACAATGTTCTTTTCTTCTTGTTTGTTCCATTAAAGCTTTTGGTGACTTCAGTTTTTTTTTTTTTGGAAATAGGCCAAGGTATGGGTTTGGGAGTGCAGGTGGGAGGACGGGAGGAAGCTTTCGCGCTGCTGTCCATCATCTCGGAGACCACACACACCTATTCTATCCTATGCTATTTACAAAAGTGAGAATCAAAATTTACAAGAAGGGGCGAATTGGCCCATTATTGCTCTTCCTTGTTGCTTCTCCTTGCCAAGTTCTTTCTCTTGTCGAGGCATTAGAGCTTCTTTTCCATTCAAGAGTTACTCCACTGGGGATCTGGTGGGAGTATGATCTGTCTAGATGACTCACTGGGGATTATTGTGATGTCTCTCTTTGCTTTTAAAGTTTTGTTGGAGGGTCTGAGGATCTCGACGATCTTCTTTCTTCTGAGCCCTACTGGGGATGAAAGGGAAGAAGCCTCTGCTGGGGAATGAAGGATCAAAGTATCCTCCTCATGTTTATTTCTGCATCTTTCTTCATTCTTTGAACCTGTACAAGGAACAAAATGTCAGTGCTTGTTCTGCTTGGGATATGTAGGGCCGGTTTATTCTAAGCCTTTTACTCATCACAATCAAAAATGGCTATTGATTAAGGCTATGAACCCTTCTTCAAGGGTTAGCAGCACAGCTGGGGAAATTTCAAAGGTAGTTAAGCAGAATAATTACAGAAAAAACATAGACGTGTTAGTGTGTGCTTGTGCCTGCAATTATCACAAAAGTCAATCCTTAAATCAGACATAGATTAGAGTGCTTGGTACTTTTAGCCTTGTCATCATAGGCCTTTGTGAAGTGTTGACCCAAACGCAATCTGCCAATTTGGGCCCTTCAGATCACTTGGCTGTCCCCACTCAGTGCACTGTTTATCCCGTTTCTGTTTTTTGCTGCATTTCCCTTTCTAATCAAGGCATGACCAGCTCTCTTTTTTTTTTTTTGACCACGACTGACCCTTTTTGCACATAGCGCCCTTTTTGGGTTTTCACTATGTCTGGTCCTTTCAGGGAGAATCCAATTCCGTCACTACCAGAAAATGCGGATTTGGCTGTTTTTCTTAAGATCATTCACTTTAGGATCCGAGAGGTCTTTGAGGTAGGATGAAATGTAGGCTAGGTTGGGGTTTTGAAAGAAAGACAAATGGCTCAAAAGGTTGTAACTTTATGGGTTTGCACAGTGCTCCTTTTATTGTTGGGGCTTACATCCTGGCTTATTTTGATGTGGGGTTCTCATTTTCCTCGTTTTATTGTGCCCTTTTCTTTTCTTTTTCTTATTTTCTTTGCAATTGCTCTTCTTTTTTTTTTGGAGTCAGGAATGCCCTTTTGATGTGAAGGGACACCTGCACTAGGTTAGAAAAGAAATTGTCAGGCCCAAAAGTGTCTAACTAGGGGAAACCTTTTAGGGTGCTTGGGAGGATTTACAGGCTTGGGGGAGAGTCAATGATGGCATTTCTTCATTTCCCAATTGGAATGATCTCAAGGGTAATACAATTTGACTGCATCTGCATTTATTGGTTCAGGAAAGATAGTTCCGTCCATCTTTTGTAGGATTAGTGCTCCTCTGGACAGAACTTTGTGTACTATGAATGGTCATTCATAGTTTGGCTTGAATTTCCCTTTATTGTCTTCTTGGTGGGGGAATATCTTTTTCATAACAATGTTGCCCACCTTGAAGTGTCATGGTATTATTTTCTTGTTATAAGTCCGAGCTGTTCTCTGCTGATAGAGTTGCCCGTAGCACAAAGCCTTAATTCTTTTCTCATCAAGCAACTGCAACTGGTCAAACCTTGATTCTTCTCATTCAACATCATCAACCTCTGCTTCCTTCAGGATTCTGAGTGAAGGGATCTGTACTTCCACGGGAAGGACTGCCTCCATTCCATATACAAGAGAGAAAGGAGTTGCTCCGGTTGAGACCCTGATTGAGGTTTGGTATGCATGCAAAGCATATGGCAGCTTCTCATGCCAGTCTTTGTAGGTAACCACCATCTTTTCCAATATCTTCTTCAGATTTTTGTTGGCAGCCTCTACTGCTCCATTCATCTTGGGCCGATATGCTGTAGAATTTAGATGTCTGATCTTCAAATCTTCGCACATATTGTCCATGTCCTTGTTATTCAAATTTTTGGCATTGTCTGTGATGAGTGCTTCAGGCACACCGTAGCGACAGACAATATTGTTTCTGATGAATTTCAGTACATGGGACCCTTTGACATCTGCAAAGGACACGGCCTCTACCCACTTGGTAAAATAGTCTATTGCAACCAAGATGAATCGATGTCCATTTGATGCCTTCGGATGGATTTCTCCAATCATGTCAATTCCCCAGATGGCGAAGGGCCAAGGAGAAGTCATTGAGTACAAAGTGTTGGGCGGCGCATGAATGTTATCAGCATAAACTTGGCATAACCGGCACTTCCTTACGTGGATGTGGCAATCGTGTTCCATAGTCAACCAGTAATAACCCATTCTCAAGATTTTTCTTGCTAGCATATGCCCGTTCATATGTGCGCCACATTGTCTGTAAGACCCTGATTTTTTTGGTGAGTTTTTGTTTTTATTATTGTTATTATTATTATTATTAAAATATAGCTTGGGCTCTTGTTAACCTAAGTGGCCGGAACATGTAGGGTTTCCAGTGGGCGAGCGTGCATAGGATAAAGGATTTTAAAGAGATATCGAGCGGCGTATGTATCGCAAGGTAAATATACCAAAAAGGGAAAGTAGGGTTTGGGGTTTATAGGAATACTCGTATCATACTTATGGAAATACTTTCGTTAGTCTCGTTATCTGGAGAACTGGGCGACTTGGCGATTGCGGCTGCTATGGCGATTAGGGTTATGCCTGTGAAGAACAAGAATCGCAAGAACTACTAGGAGGTTATTGGAGTCGGAGTTCTGCGGGTTATTTCTCTCGCGAGCAGAGGATCCGTCGGCTACAGTTGCATCCTCGCGCGCAGCCGGAAGTCGTGCTCGGCCGGTTGTGGAATAGGCTGTTGTTCTGGGATTAAGCGTATACTGGTGAGTAGCACTGATTTACAACCGAGGTTTTAGTTTTCTTCGTGACATATTTCGAATGCCATGGTTTTATTGTTGAGTTCTGGGTTTTTTGGAATACCGTGAGTCCGAACGTCAGATTGAAATTTAATTTGAAATTAAAGATGTTTAGATTAAATCCAAAATTGGTTGGGAAGTATTCTGGGAACATTGGGAGTGTATTGGAGCAATTACAGACCGAAACAAACCAGTCAGAGATGGAGATCTAGAAATAACAGAGACTTGAAAATCGCAGTGGGTATTCGCCCACTTGGCGCCCACTTGCGCCCACTTTGGGAAGTAGGCGCACAGAAATATTGACCTGGCGCCTATCCCGCGCCTTTCTCTCGCTCAGCTCTCGCGCTTACTCAAATTTGATGCGCCTTTCTCGCGTCTATCTCGCGGCTATCTCACGCCTTTCTCTCGCTCAGCTCGCGCTCACTTAGCGTTGAGTGAGCGCATAGTCGTTTTAACCTGTTTTTCTATCCGCCGACTGGCGCTCACCTGGCGCTCACTTCAGGAAGTGAGCGCATACCCAATTTAACTTACCGAAATTGATTCTTGGCTGAACCAATGGGGATTTTGATGTCTTTGGGTTTATACCACTTCACCAATCACTTGTTTGGTAACCTTGGAACCTGCATTTCTTATTTAATTCCTAGGAGAATTCTAGTGGCAAATTCTTAAATGCTTCTAATGTTGAGTTTAGGTTATTTTATACATGTGTGCTGGATACCAAAACACTAGTAGTTCTTAGTTTGTTTTCTCCTCGAATTTATACACTGTTCTAATTGAGAAAACTATTGACTTCTGGTTTCATTTGTTCGGTAAATTCCGAATGTATTGTCTTATTATAAATAACTGTGTTTTGTATTCAAATGGCATGGTTTGTGGAAATGAGAAATACTGAAAGTATTGAGATACTGTTTGGTCCAGAGGGACAGGTGATGAACTGTGATGAGATATACATGATGTGGAATGAATGGTTTTACTTTAGTGTTGGAATTGAGATTATACGATGTTTTACTGTTTTGGTTTAGCTTGTCCTGGATCCAGAGTCTAAGCTTAGTAATGTAATGTTATTGTTAGTTGTTGGAATTGCATGGCCTTGTGTGTTGCCACGACCGGTGTAGAGCAGCCAGAAACCCTGAGTAGGCCTGGTTGTCAATGCAGAAACCCGGGGAGTAGGCCTGCATTGGATGACGAAACCCTGAGTAGGCCGTCATTTCAGAGTTTCCGAAACCCTGAGTAGGCCGGAACTGTGTACATGGAGGTGTGGAGTGTCTACTTGGCATGTTTAATTTATCAACTAAACGATAGTCATGACATTGACCAATCGATGTGTTGCCGTGCTTAACTAAGATGTGATTTGACTGATGGAAACAAGTTTTGGTTTGAACTTGAAAATTGATGTTAGTTGTTTAACCGTATGGAATGTTTGTCGATGCATAGTTTTAAATTGTGATTAACTATTTCTGCATGCATGTGCTACTCGCTGAGATATTCGTATCTCACTCTGTTGTTTTGTTTTGATTTTTCAGATACTCGTGGTGAGGCGACTACTGGGGTAGATCCTACTGAGGCTTATAGGGAGGAAGATTACTATTACCTTCCTTAGACTTGTAGGTTATCTTGTTCTGAATTTGAGTACTTTGAATATTTGAGGTATTAAAGTCTAATTGGGGGTTGAACCATATGATTCTAGTTAAGTTCTAAATGTTACATTTTCTTGGATGAATCAGATTGTGCACTCTGACAGGTTATAGTTAGATGATTATCCAGCGATCATAATTGATTAACGATCCTTGCCT
This sequence comes from Buxus sempervirens, assembly GCA_947561395.2. Lineage (NCBI taxonomy): Eukaryota > Viridiplantae > Streptophyta > Magnoliopsida > Buxales > Buxaceae > Buxus > Buxus sempervirens. Next base: position 16,392,213 of record OX387185.1, read on the forward strand.
AACCTTCGTGAGACGTGTTATATCTTTATTGAACAACACGGATCCGGGGCGTTACATTGTCCCCTATGGACTTCATCAACCAGCTGTTGTGCCTCTTCTTCTGTTACACATAGCAGCAGTGAATCATTATAGGACTTCTTGTATAGCTTGTCTCCACTGAGGAAGAACTGTCCTGCCAGTTTCTGAATCGTGCGCCTCTCAGATGCTGTGGCATTCTCTGGCAAAGTCCTGTTTCTTAGGTACCTTATTATGTCTGTATACCAGGGTTCCCCTCTTGGTGTGCTCTTCTCAACATTAAAACAGTAGACAGGAGAACGCCGCACTTCTATTTCCAATGGTTGTACCCAAGTATCACCAGTGATGGTTGCCATAGATGCTAGTGTTGCCAGGGCATCTGCAAACTGATTCCTGTCTCGTGGCATATAGTCAAATGTCAAGCTTTTGAACTGTCCTTCCAATTCCTTAATCAGTTCCTGATATGGCACCAACTTTGGATCCTTAGTTCGCCAATCCCCCATTACTTGGTAGATGATTAGACAAGAATCACCATAGACTTTCAACTCTTGAATATTCATTTCGATTGCAGCTCGCAAGCCCAACACACATGCTTCGTATTTTGCCATGTTGTTAGTGCAATCGAACAAGAGTTTTGCTGCTATTAGATGATGGACTCCTTCTGGGGAAATGATTACTGCTCCAATCCCTTTCCCATTGATGTTGACAGCCCCATCAATGAACATTTGCCATCCGGTTTCCTTTTCTGCTAACTCGGCATACATTATTTCATCATCCGGCAATCCGGTGAGAAGTGGTTGATAGTCGGGCATAGGGTGTTCTGCTAGGTGATCTGCTACTGCCTGTCCCTTTATTGCCTTTCTTGTGGTGTAGACAATGTCATACTGAGATAAGATAACTTGCCACTTGGCTATCCTTCCAATGGAGATTGGCTTTTCAAAAATGTACTTTATGGGATCCGTATCTGAGATCAAAAGGACAGTATGACTGAGAAGATAGTGCCGGAGCTTCTGAGCTGCCCATACCAATGCACCACAGGTTTTCTCAAGCAATGTGTATCTTACTTCATAATTGGTAAATTTCTTGCTCAGATAATAAATTGCTTGTTCCTTTCTTCCTGTATCATCATGCTGCCCTAGGACACATCCGGTTGCCGTTTCTGTGACTGATAAGTACATGATTAGAGGTCGTCCAGGTACCGGGGGAACCAAAGTTGGTAGACTCATCAAATAAGCCTTGATTTTGTCAAATGCTTCTTGGCAATCCTCATTCCAAACCACTGGATTATCCTTCTTTAGCAATTTGAATATTGGTTCGCACACGGGAGTCATCTGTGCTATGAACCGACTGATGTACTGTAATCTGCCAAGGAAACCTCTTACTTCTTTCTCTGTGGATGGGGGAGGCATCTCCAGAATTGCCTTCACTTTGACTGGGTCCACTTCAATTCCTCGTTTCCCAACGATGAATCCGAGTAGCTTTCCTGAAGTAACTCCGAACACACACTTATTCGGGTTTAATCTAAGCTTGCATTCCCTAAGCCTATCAAACACCTTTCAAAGGTTCACCAAATGACTTTCCTCTTCTTTTGACTTTGCAATCATGTCATCCATGTATACTTCCATTTCCTTGTGCATCAGGTCATGGAATAACAAAGTCATTGCCTGCTGGTATGTGGCGCCTGCATTCTTCAACCCAAATGGCATTACTTTGTAGCAGTATGTGCCCCAGTGCGTGATGAAGGAAGTCTTCTCCATGTCTTCAGGTGCCATTCGTATCTGATTATACCCAGAGAATCCATCCATAAAAAAGAATATGGAATGAGTTGCAGTATTATCAACCAATATATCAATGTGTGGCAGCGGGAAGTCATCTTTCGGGCTTGCCTTGTTCAGATCTCTGTAGTCAACACACATCCTGACCCTTCCATCTTTCTTGGGGACTGGCACGATGTTTGCTAACCACTTTGGGTAATCTGTTACTTTCAAGAACCCAGCTTTTAACTGCTTGGCAACTTCTTCCTTGATCTTCAGGGCCCATTCTGGTTTCATGCGTCTGAGTTTTTGCTTCACTGGTGTGGCCTTAGACTTTATAGGTAACCGGTGCACAACTAAATCCGTGTCTAACCCAGGCATATCCTCATATGACCATGCAAACACATCAGTGTAAGATTTTAGAAAATCAGTTATCTGTGTTTTCTGTAATAATGTCAGCTTTTTACCAACTTGAAGAATCCTTGGATGTGCTGTGTCACCTATGTTGATAGGTTCAGTTTCCTCAATGTTAGCCTGGAGACCCTTTTCATGCCTGTCCAAGGCAAATTGGATTTCAAGTGGGGTCTCCCATGATTCATTATTATCCTCAAGTTTAGAAGAATCACTGGGGATAATTTCTAAATCATCGGGTTGTGATGAGCAAGTGTCGTTACCTAATTCCTGCTCGACACTATGGATTTCTTTTTGTTCTTTTTGTTTTTGTTTTTGTTTGATTTTGGTAGCCTGATTATCTATCTCGTGCTCTGAATTTTTCAGGTGTGCGTCGAGATTGATATTAAGGTTGCGATTTTGAGTTTGCTTATTTGCAGAATTATTCACAGAAGCAGAAAAATAATCAAAAGACTTCACGCATTTATTAAAAAGTGCAGCAATATCTATAGAGGGAATTTCAGAAGTGGAAGAAACTCCTTGTGGTAGTTCGGCTTTGCGAGTGGCAAGTGGCGTCGTACTCCAGTTCTGCAATGCGTGCTTGTCCTTAGTTACAGCGGTCACCGCATTCACCTTCCCGGTTTGTATCATGCTGATGCTGCTGTCAGAGGAGATGCAGATGGGGTCATTAGCCGTGCCCTTCTTTGGTTGATTCTGACTTGGATCTTCTGACGATACACTGATCCATACCCCGCGGCAGACGATAGTCCCCGGTACCCAAATAGTGACTTCGTTGGGTGGTTCCACCTTAGGCAATGCCTTGGTTACAGATTTTTCTGATGATTCATCCCTCATGCTGGAAGAATGTTTGTCAGGAGCCCAATTACCATAAGTTTCATGATAAGCCAGCTCAGTAGGCAGTCCCAGTACTTAAGGCATATTCTGGAACATCTGACTCAGACCATCCCTTGTACTTGGGTGTATAATGCAGATGGGAGGTGGGGGAGACCTTTGCCTTGGAGTGGGTTCTCCTGAACTATCCTGGCTTTCCATCATGTAGATGTACTGAGCTGGCTCTTCTTCTTCAGCCTCAGTTGGCGGTGCCTCGAACTCATCTGATGGGTAGGCAAACGCCTCTTCCGGGATAGCCGGTTTTTTGGTGTCAACTGACTGCCAAGAGAATAAAGCAGACAATTCTTCCATCAACCCACTGAGAGCTTCTGAGTTTTCTTCTGTAACTGTTTCCTGGGGCAAGGGAGGTTCGTCCCATAACCTTTGCAGATAATTAGCTTCCCCTTGATCAGCTGGATCATTGAATTCATCGCCTCATCCCTGGGGGACTATGTTCTGAATGGCCTGTGCGGCTTCCCTCTCCATATTTGTAAAGTGATGGTATAATTGGCCATGCACACAGATGGGCCAATGTGGGTCCCTTCCTTCTGCTCGCGCCCTCTTTCGTTTAGCTTTCATGCCAAATAACCTGGCATAGTCTTCAGGTTCAAGAACAAACCCCAATCCAAAGCCCACAGATTTGTCACATGGTTGGATTGCAGACTTGATGCCTTGCTTGTATTTGCCCAAACCATCTCCTACTCGGAGGCCCCAGTCGGCGCATTCAGCAGCATCGAACATGCTTTTCCTTTTCCTTCTGCGGGACAAGTCTGATTGCAGAGGAGTAGGAATACGGTTTACTTGCACCATTTCAATGGCTTGAAAGTTCAGGGAAGTAGGCAGTTCATAATCAACCACAGGTACCCCTCCTTGTTCAAATTCTTTGTGATTTTCTGCATGAACCGTGATCAATTGATTTCCCAAGATAAATCGGATCATTCGATGTAAGGTGGACGGGACTGCCCCTGCTTGATGTAGCCAAGGTCTTCCAATCAACAAATTAAAGGAGGCATTGATGTCCATCAACTCAAAGGTGACGAAGAAGGCCCTTTCAGCAATTTTAATTTCCAGAGTAACTTCCCCAAGGGAATCCTTCTTGGCGTTGTCAAACCCACGGACATTATTGGAGCTAGGCTTGATCAAATCAGCGTTTAGCTGCAGACTGTGGAAGGTCCTGACTGGGCAAATGTTCAGAGCTGACCCGTTATCTATCATGACTCGTCTCACTATTAAGTCGGAGCACCTTACAGTGATAAACAGAGGCTCCGTGTGATTATAACCTTCAGGGGGCAAATCTGCTGAGGAAAAAGAAATTGCTTCTGGCGTAGCAATTATAGACATTACTGTCTCCAGTTGCTCAGGGCTGATGTCGTCAGGCACATGAGTATCACCCAGTATCTTCATAAGTACGTCTTTATGTTTGTCTGAATCCAATAAGAGATGCATAATGGATATCTGAGCTGGTGTCTTATTCAACTGCTACACTGGATCATACTCCGGAGTAAAGGCACTATAGTGGAGTTTTTCATTCTCTTCTTCTGGGGCCTTCCCTTTCTTATTATGGGTCTGCGGCACTTCAGCGGCCACATCCTTCCCTTTCTCTTTCCTTGTTCTTTCTTCACTAGTCTCTCCCTTTGGTGCAGGTGGAGGGTTAGGGTTTATGTATCGACCGGAACAGGTGATCCGATCGACTTCTCTTTCAGTGGAAGTGATGGTAGAATCATGGTACATGGGTAGGAATTGGTAAGGTGGAGGCACAGTGGAGTATGTTGGGTCAAGGTGAAGTTGGTGTAAGTTGAGGGTGGGTGGTTCTAGTAGGAAGTCCACAGGCTCATTGAAGGGGTTGTTCATCATGTCGAAGATTTTCAATGGAGGTGGGTTTGGGACAGGTGGAGGATAGAAAGGCTCTGGTTCGGGAAAGTTGAAATGCACCAGAGGGAACCCCATGAAGGTTTCTTCATTCTCTTCATTAATGACATGTATCTGTTGATAAATTGCCCCTTCTTGGAGATGAATCTTGACAACTTGCACCGGTCGTCCAATCAGTAAGGACGGGTCAACCTGTAGTTCACTGCCTTGATTACTGGTGACCTGATGTACTGTTCCGCTGCCAGAAGCCTTATTATGGTCTGGGAGGGGGTTAGTGGTTGTACCAGTAGGAGGAGTAGGTGCTGCTGGTGCTGGGGGATCTACAGAGATCTTCTTACTATCTATCAGATCCTGTATGTCATGCCTCAAATCCCAGCATCGATTTGTTGAGTGCCTGGGAGCTCCAGAATGATACTCGCATCTCTCTGCTGCATTATAATTTCATGAGTTGATCATTCTGGGGTTGGGAGGCTTGATTTGAAGATACCCCTTCTTTAGCAGTGTAGACAACAATTCTGCAGGTGCATAAGGTAGCGGGGTACACACCCTCTTCATCCTTGCCTCTGCTTCTTCTCTCGTCCTTCTCAAAGGTTGCCCCTGACTTTCATTCCTCTGGGCAATGTGATAGGGTTGTGTTGGCTGTACATAATTAACAGCTTGGGCTTCTTGCCTCCTAGGCTCTTGCCCCTGGTTTCTGCCACTTTGTCCGGTTGCAGGCCTCCTCTGTGTAGGGCCCTGACCACTACCATCTATCTTACCAGCCCTTACAGCATCTTCAATCCTGTCTGCCGTTAGAATCAAGTCATTGAAGTTAGAAGTACTTTGCCCCAGTAGCAGGGAAAAGAATGGCTGTCCAAGTGATGCAATAAACAAGGAGGTCATCTCCTGTTCAAGTAGTGGGGGTTGGACTAGGGTCGCCAATTCTTTCCATCTCTTGGCATATTCTTGTACTGACTCTTGATTCTTCTTGGAGAGCCTTTGTAACTCTGCCCTGGTTTGAACTATCTGACTGTTCAATCGGTATTGCTGGATGAACTTGGCAGCTAAATCATTCCAACTCTTGATCTTAGTCTTATCCAAACCCAAAAACCAATTGTATGCTGGTCCTGTCAGTGACCTCTGAAAGAACTGTATCATAATTTTTTCTTCTTTGGCATATTGACACATATCTCCAGAGTATGACCTTAGGTGGTTTAACGGGCACCCGGTGCCGTCAAACTGATGCAAGTCAGGGCACTTGAATTTTGGTGGAAGTTGAACATCGGAGAAGAAGCAAAGGCTGTCCAAAGTAGCGTCCATGGGGACCACACTGGGTCGTAGGCTTTTCAGTTCTTCACGCAAAGCATCTACCTCTGCCTTAGTGGCTGCCATCTTGTCATCGAATTGGGCCTGCTGTGTTTTATACCAATCTTCCTCTTCTTGCCCCAGTTGGGCAGGTGCAATAGTTTGTGGAAGAGGTACTGCCTGTGGAGGCGGTGGTGGTACCAACGGTGCCGGGTAGACAGGGTTTGGTGGTGGAGCATCCATCTGCGGTGGAGCAATTGGTTGCTGCAGGGTCACTGGTGCAGCTGGGGGAGCCATCCTGAGTTCTCTTAATTCTGCTAGTAATTCTTGAATAATAGTCCCCATATTGTCAATCCTCTGTTGTAGATCAGTCACTGTTTGTGTCTGGCTGGACTTTGCTTGGTCCTGTCCTGACGATGTCTGTTCCCTTGGCTGCTCCATCTCAAGTCTTCTTCTGGATCTTAACAGGTAAGGGCTTCGAGAAGCAATTTTGGTACCTGGGAGGGGCAACCAACGGATATTAGTGTAACTTATATGCATGATTATTGATGTATTTTAACTGTAAAGAAGGATCAAGGATTAATTTATTTGAAGTATTTTGAAAATGATAGGGACTCCTAAGCTTGATCTATTTTAGCCGAACGGCTGGGAAAGAGAACCCGGTTTAGACTGGTCTGTTTTTGCCAAGCGGCTGGGAGAGAGAACCCGATTTAGACTGGTCTATTTTAGCCAAACGGCTGGGGGAGAAAACCCGGTTTAGACTGGTCTGTTTTTGCCAAGCGGCTGGGAGAGAGAACCCGATTTAGACTGGTCTATTTTAGCCAAACGGCTGGGGGAGAGAACTCGGTTTAGACTGGTCTATTTTAGCCAAGCGGCTGGGAGAGAGAACCCGGTTTAGACTGGTCTGTTTTAGCCAAGCGGCTGGGAGAGAGAACCCGATTTAGACTGGTCTATTTTAGCCAAACAGCTGGGGGAGAGAACTCGGTTTAAAAGGTTGGTTTGAGCTCAGTATCACGAGGTTGGACTATGTTAAGTCTCCGCAGGGGATGAGCTAAACAGCAACATCCAGGTTTACCTTAACCAATTTTCAGTTTAATCTTTGATGGTTTTAGCACCTAACTTCGGCTAGTAGTTCCCGGGCGTGTCTTAGCTAGTCGTTGGTTTAATCACCATTGACTTTGACGCCTCACAACGGGGAAGGCTATGCCAGGACGATCTTCCACCAACTTTCTGGTTTAATTACCAGTGGCTTCAGTGCCCTAAGAATTTGGCTAGGGATACCCGAGCGTACCTTAGTCGTTAGCTTAGTTGCTTGACCTTGGTGCCATACAACGGGGTATGCTATGCCAGGACGATCCTCTGCCAATTTTCTGGTTTAGACAACAGTGGCATTAGTGCCCCAAGAGTTCGGCTAGGGATACCCGAGCGTACCTTAATCGTTAGCTTAGTTGCTTGACCTTGGTGCCACACAACGGGGTATGCTATGCCAGGACGATCCTCTGCCAATTTTTTGGTTTAAACACCAGTGGCATCAGTGCCCCATATGCTGACTGTGTGATCTTATAAATCAAACGGGTGTGATCTGAGCTGAAGGGATTGGGTGTTCTTTATTCAGAAACCTGGGGTTTTAAGACTTAAACTTGAAAGTTTGAGAGTTGACAAGGATGGGGTGTTCTTTACTCAGAACCCCTTGGGCAAGTTCTTTATTCAGATTGCCTGAAAGTTTTAGAGTTGATAAGGATGGGGTGTTCTTTACTCAGAACCCCTTGGGTTTAAGAATTCTCTTGGCAAGTTCTTTATTCAGATTGCCTGAAAGTTTTGAAGTTGATAAGGATGGGGTGTTCTTTGCTCAGAACCCCTTGGGTTTAAGAATTCTGTTGGCAAGTTTTTTATTCAGATTGCCTGAAAGTTTTGAAGTTGATAAGGATGGGGTGTTCTTTGCTCAGAACCCCTTGTGTTTAAGAATTCTCTTGGCAAGTTTTTTATTCAGGTTGCCTGAAAGTTTTAAAGTCGGTAAAAAAAATGGGGTGTTCCTTATTTAGAACCCTTTAGTTTAAAGATTCAAACAATTTGGCGAGTTCTTTACTCAGATCGCCTGAAAATTTTGAATTGGGTGTTCTTTATTCAGAACCCTTTAAGACTTAAATTTGAAATTGAAGATTTGAAAGTTGGTAAGAATTGGGTGTTCTTTATTCAGAACCCTTGGGTTCAAAGATTAAAAAATTTGGCGAGTTCTTTATTCAGATCGCCTGAAAGTTTTGAAGTTGAAGGATTGGGGCCAGATTGTTTGAAAAAGGAATTTGAGGATGTCTTAATTGACTTTATTAAATCTAACACAAAATGTTTCATGAAAAAAAGAAGTACAATGCCAAATTTAGAACAAGCAATTACATGATTAAACAAAACAAACAAACCCAGAGTCTAGCTAGGTTGGTCATCATCATAATGAGAGGACACGTCTCGCCTTTTCAAGGCACGCAGAAGTTTATTTCGCAGACGTCGGTCCTCTTTTGCGCGTCTGCGCATGGTGTCAAGCTGCTGCTGAAGGGCCTCATTGGCCTGCTTGTTTTTACGCTCGGAATCCACGTATGCACGGTGGATTCGAGAATGAGATTCCCGCAGTTCGGCCACCCTATCCCTGTATGTGTCAGGGGGCGGAACTGGGATATCGTCAGAGGTGACGATATGGAGAGGAGGTGGGCTGTCTAGGCCAGTTTCTCGAGTAATCCATTGTTTGTAATTACGAACGTCGGATGCAGTGAAAATGTCCTCTTGGATTATGTGCACGTGTTGCCATTCCTTCACCAATTTTTTCTTCAATTCCCATGTAAGTGGACCAGTTAAACCTTCCGCCTCATCCTTGATCGGTATTCCCTGAGACTTCCTAAACTGTCTCAGAATTCGAACTGGATAGTATGGGATGGCATGAGTCAAGCCTATCAAGGCTAGGCAATGTCTTTTTCTGAAAGCTATGACGGTAGTATATGTTTGGTCAAATGTGCCTCCCCATCTTATATCCGTTTCTCCTTTCAGTTGGAGAAAGTGGTCAAACCAGTCCTCTCTGGAGGGTAAGTCTGGTCTAATCTCTCTTTGGGCCATCAATGTGACATTGTCACGGACGTGCCCATAACGTGGGCTGACAGGTTAAGCAACTATCAGGTGATCTTGGAGCCAAATGTGTAGGAGAGGAGCGCATCCCTGAAACCTCCTAGTTCCGTTTTTGGTCATGGTCAAGGCATGATATAGCTGAGCAAGGATTAATGGTGCAATTCGGAATTTCACTTGGAGTTGGTCTACAATTTCCATGAGGACCAAATTAATGGTGTCTCCCCCAGTAGGAAAGAAGAGCTGTGACAGAACCACGAGGGTGAAGGTGTCCCACCAAACACGGGGTCTTTCCTGCTTTTTGTCCCTTATCTTTTCAGCAAGGAAGGTTTTAGAGACCCGTGTGAATGCTTGGTCACCTCCTAAAGTCTGGAATTCTCCTCTTGGTAGGCCAAAGAAAGTACAAGCTTCATTCTTGTAGCTATCTATGAGGTTTGGCCTAGCTGGTTCTCCATGGTCACGGAATCGGAGGAATAGTTCGAATTCCTCAATTGTGGGGGTCAACTCATTAGTCCTAAACCTAAAAAGGGAAAGTTGGGGATCCCAGAAAGGTAAGGCCGCCTGAATCATGTCCCAATTAATGGGCACATTTAATAGGGATAGAGTTTGTCCCATGTGGTATTTCTGTTCCCATTTAATTTGTTCATCTCCTTGTAATTGCCTTATCCAAGAACGGATCCAAGGGGTATCAAAGGCACACTTCTCTATCCTGGGGAAGCGAACTCTCTCAGTCGAGGATGAGGATGCCATGCCGACTATCCGATTGAAATTCCAAGTCAATATAGGGTTTTTCAACAAAAACTCTAAATTAGTCTAAGGCATGCAACAAGATATGCAAAAATTAAATTAATGCCTAAGTAGTTTATGCAGTTATCAATCACAAGAACCAAATCCAAGCACTCAAGTTATGGGGTCTTAAGGGTTGCGTCCTTTAAGTGTTTGGATAACAAATTCAGGTCTTAGCCAACCTTTTCTTTCATCTGTCCTTTCATCTGCTATTTCATCTGCTCTTTCATCTGCTCCGAGTGTCGGACTGAAAACAATATTTACAACTTGTCTTCGAGGGTGAAATTTACAAAAATAAATCTGGAAAGAGAATCACCTTTAGGGTTGTTGAGAACCCAAAAGGAGGGTACAAATTTGCCACTCAACGGGTGGGCTGAAGTCCTATCTCCAGGGTTTTTCTACCTCTGTTCTGACCCATTTCTGTCTAATCTAGCCGGCTTTCGACTGAACCAAGACCGACTTAAATGCGCGGATTAAATCGAGTTAATTTAGGGTTAAGACCAACAAAGGCGGGGGTTAATGCCCCAGATTGATTTTACCCCTATTTGTTCATTCATGTTCATGCTCACATCAGGGTTTATCAGAAGTAATAGGTGGGGAAGGATACCCAGCCTAAGGCACCTGCCTTCAAGGGTCTGAGCCAAGTACTAGACACTTCGCGTACCATGGCAAGAAACCAATGGCGCTTGAAGAATCTAAAAACCTGGGGAGATGGGTTTACCCATCTTTCCCCGGCAAGCCACGGGAGCGTAGGGCTAATACCATTCCAAAAGTAAGTTTCTCGATTGAAGAAGGGTGGCTACTAGAGAGATCTAGGTTTTGGTTAAGAAGAACATTCACATGGTGCAGACAGCATTCAGTTTGGATCATCCATGCAGACTCCCTCGTGCATGTTACCCCACGCATTTAAAAAATTCATTCACGGTGTAGTGAGGTGCTTGTATGTGCAGTGGGGGCAAGTGCTGTGTCTGTTCAGGTGATTCTCGGATAATGGGATGATTAAGGGTTCCTTAATGTCATTTTATAGTGAGAATACAGAACAGTATGCAATACAATGTTTGGGTGGATCCCCAGGTAAGTGGAGGGTCACAGGGAACCACTTAAATTCCACTTTCCTTAGGCAATTATCTCGTCCTTGTGACAGGATCCCCCAATATCATGTAATCGCATAAGTTCCATAAACCACTAAAGTTGGACAAGAAGTACTTCCTAAATCTGCTTATATCCACCTTAGTTGACTCATTTGATAACCAGGGTCCGACTGGGTTGAGGCTTCCCCAGCAGAGTCGCCAAGCTGTGCGCACCTAAAACCTGGATCCTAGATCGCACACCGGGCGCACCTTCAGTGTGTGCCTCGGGACATTTGGAGTCGCCACTGCCTGAGAGTGCAGGCAGACATGGTTTTGCCCTATCCGGGTCTAAGTCTGGTCTGTGGCTTATTAGAGATCTAGCTAAGTCCTCGGTTACGTCCGGGGAAGTCCTAAGACACCCCGGCCCGCCCCGTCGGTTTGATGGGTCCCTCGGGTCTCCCTGGTTTTTGAGTCAATTTCACCCTTTTCCTAGACCAGCATGCTGCCTTGTTAGGTCTGTCGGGGCCCTCTGGAGGTGTGGGTCCCTTTTATTTGGATTTTATCTTTTTTATTTACCTAAGTGAAATGGGTCGGACTCGGGTCCCGTTGGAAGACCTGTGGGCTGCCATGGTTGGGCCTGGGGCCCAGTTGGGTTATTGGGTAACCCATTTGGTTATTTATTAAACTTTATTTACATTTTTATTTGGGCTTAATGGGCTTGGATTTGACCCATTAGCCAGAGTCAAGTGGCCTTGAGCCCGTTTATTGAAAACGGGCCCAGTTTGGGCCGGTCAAAAGTGGACCCCACAAGCGGGCCCATGGTGCCTTTGTGGGCCCATATGGGCCCATGGTCCATGGAGGGCTAAGAATAGCCCAACCATCTTCTTGGGTTGGTTTAAACTGGCTTAGGCCGGAATAAATCCAACCAGCCGAAAAATTACATTTTTTATGTTACTTTTACATCTGCCCGTATTTCCTATACGGTCCATCCGTGCCTGTGAACGAAATCCGGTTTGGCTTGCCCGTGAAGCAAACTCGGTCCTGACCGGACCGTTCTGAGTTTACGGGCGCAGTTGGTTTTACATTTTTTGCTGCCGATTCTGCTTGGGATTACTCCGGCGACTTTCTCAGGTGTTCCGGCAACCTTTGTGATGGATCTAGTGCTTTTTGTCACAGCACATTCACTTCATTTGCCTCTTCAAGTCTTCTTTTTCATTATTTTTGCCAAGCCACTTTCTTGTTGCTCCAAAAGAGAAAGGAATGGGGGGATGGGATTACATTGGAGAAGCTTAAGAGGACAATCCCCTCTTCTATTTACAAATGTAATCAATTAAACAAGATATGTTAATTTTCTTTTTTTTTTGTTTGTTTTATGAGTCCATTTTTTATGCACTTCATAAAGTGTTGCTCATTTTGCGTGGGAGTATTTCACCAAAACCAAACAAGCTGATTAGTAATCTGGTGATAAAATAAAAGGAATCCAAAGTTGCTTTAATGAAGAAATTTACATGCATATTAAAAGAAAGAGATGATTAGAGACATTACCACACATTTGACTCCTTGGTTTGTTGATGTTTGGGTCCTCCGATGATCCCGGCAGTGCTTCCGCGTCTCCTTGGATTTTCTAGACTGATTTTGGAAGAGGTTTGGTAGGGGGTTATGCTCAAAGGACGATTAGAGAGGATTAGGACATGGTTTTGGTGAGATAGGGGTATTTTAGGAATAAAAAAGGTTTGGGTTTAGGGGTGGCAGCATTTGGGCAGGTGTTTGTCATGGGAACATCAGGGGAGGAAGAAGGGAATCGGCCAAGGAGATGGCTTTTTTAAATGGGGGGGAGGCCTCTCTATTTATAGGCAAAAAGGGGCGTGCCCGTATTTGAAGTACGGGCGTGCCTTGCCCGTAATTCAAATACGGGCGAAAAACGCACATTTGCAAATCTCACGAATCGGCCGTACGGGACGCGTGTCCCGCCGTACAGCGACGCGTGTCTTCTTCCAGAAGCTTGCCCTTATTTCAAATACGGACATGCCCTACCCGTAATTGAAATACAGTCCAGCACGTTTTTAAAATGTTTGGATTTCAAACCTTTATTCAATTTGGTTTTTTGCAAGATTTTTATTCGATTTTTCCGATTATTTTATTAAAAAGCGAGATTCTCTTTATTAAAATATTATTAAACACCTTTATCTTATTTATTTTATTGGTTTAGGCCATTTTTGCTGCCTTTTTGCCACATGGGCAATTTTTCTGAAACTTCAACTGCTCATAACTTCTTCATCCGGTGTCCGATTTCAGCAAACTTAGTGTCGTTGGAACCGGCTCGGAACCACCTATCCTTTGGGATCAAGTTTGGCAGCTGAATTGGGGTCGAGCAAAAAGTCAACTTTTCGCTCCCCAAAAGTTTGACCAACTCATAATTTTCTCATCTGGACTCCGATTCCAGCAATTTAAGTTGCGTTGGAACCATGTCGAAATGCTCTTTTCAATGAGATGAAGTTTGATGGCCAAATTTACTTGAATCAAAAAGTTAATTTTTTGACCCCCTCGGGGTTTGACTTTTCATTTTTCTTTATTTCGGGGGTGCAAAAATCAGGTGCTAACAACGCGTATCCTGAGATTTATGCTCGCTCAAGCGTCGAAGCTTATTTAGATGCATCACGCCACTCACGCGTCAGTTCATCTTTCTATCTTCCACTCCTTTGTGTTCTAAACCCTTTTTCATGATCTCCTAAAGCTCTCACCTCAAATCGTTTGCCTAGATCTACCATTTTTCACCACTATCTTGGAAGATTAAGATAACAATCCCATATCTCCTTCATTTTTTTTCCTTACATTTGATGAAATGTTTTCTAGGGTTTGTGTACATAGACATTTTGCCGTGATTGTTTACTGATTTGACCATTTTCTCATGGGGATTTGCATATAACTTATGTTATTAAGATAACAATCCCAACCCATCTTGTATCTCAGTTGGGTGATCCGCAATAAGTCGATGACTATGTATCTCATCTTTGCACCTAAGCCATGAGGTGGCAACCCGTGACTCAAGCATTTAACTTTTCAGAAATGTATTATTTTCATGAGTCCTGTGATGTCACAACATCGCGTGCATTTGATTTGGAACAAAGAAATATTGAATTGAACTATGAATTGGATTGGAAATGTGATTTATTATTGCTGAAATTGATTTGCAAATGAATTATCTGTTACTGTTATATAATTTGAAACACATGCTATCTTGCAAATATTATAAAAAATTGTTTAATATATGCATGTGTTACTTGCTGGGATTTTATATCTCATTCTTGTTTTTATTTTGGTTTTTAGATACTCCAAGTTAGGCCGATACTTTTGGGGTAGTTCCACATGGAGAGGTTCATCCAGAGGACGATTACTATTGTCTCGTGTAGGAGAGTTGATTTTATTAGTAGGAGATTTATGTTCAGTTTTATGGATTTGATTATGGTAGGGAGTGAGTATGAGAGATGTAATTGACTTTTATTTCCTCCAGAATTCATTAGTAGTGGACTTATTTTTTTATTGAAAGTCAATTTCGTTTTATTATTAATAGAAGGATTTAGTTTAGTTTAAATTTCTCATGTTTCTGCACTCTGATATTCATTATTGTTGATTATATCTGGAATTAGCTTGCTTTGGGCCCATACTTAGTGTTTAGTGAGACGAGTTATATCTTTAATGAACAATTCGGATCTAAGCCACTACACATCCTCCATTGGACGAGTCATGTTTTTTTTAATCATCAGGCTCAAGATAGATATTGTAAGTACCTCCATGACCGGCCTCTTTTGTTAGAAAGAGAGGTAGTAACCGATGAGCTTGA
Source organism: Buxus sempervirens (assembly GCA_947561395.2). Lineage (NCBI taxonomy): Eukaryota > Viridiplantae > Streptophyta > Magnoliopsida > Buxales > Buxaceae > Buxus > Buxus sempervirens. Next base: position 16,407,218 of record OX387185.1, read on the forward strand.
TCATGAGATCACTTCAGTTTTCACTTATAGGGGTTGGGAGCTTGTGTTGAAAGGTCTTGTACCTCCTCAGCCCACAATTGTTCGGGAGTTCTACTCAAATATTCATTCTCGGTCCGTTTCTCCTCCATCATTTTCTATATATCTTCTAGCTAGATATTTTGGATCACCCCTGATGTCATCGCACAGGTAATAGGGATACCCAGAGTTTTAGAGCCTAGATTACTGTATCATTCAATAGACATCCTTCTCCGAATCATATGGCATCTTTTGTGAGTAACTATACTGAGTATTTTCGTGGAACCCATCTAAAAGTCGATAATCTTCCAACTCCTTGAGTTGTTATTCTTAGGATTATGTGTACCAATATAGCTCTGGTTGGTCATTTACACACTCTCCCTCTTAATCGACTGCAGTTCTTTTATGCCTTGCTTCAACATCATTCAATCTATTTGCCTTCTCATATCATTATATTGATGCTACGTATTTTGGAGGATGACAAAAGGAAGAGAAGACTGCCACTTGGTTGTCTTATACGATGATTGCGGCAAGGGCTTAATATTTCTATTCCGGATATTGAGCACCCTTTAGTTCTTCCACCTCCCATTAATCACACCACAGTCGCACAGAGTGTTGCGCATACTACTGCTTCTACTCGAGAACTTCGTCCTTCATCCACTACTGCTACACCTTATCAGCCAAGGCCCTCCCAGTCTGGTCCTTCATCTTATGCTCCGTCTTTCGATCAGTTGCCATTATGGATTATTTGTCAAAGATCTGGCCTAGGTTAAATCTACTCAAGAGATGCATGGCTGGCAGCTTTTAGAAGTACAAGCAATCATGGAGCAACTCCAATTGTGCTATGATAAGGATTGAGAGGATGAGGACGAGGATGATGATGATTAGCATTTCTTGCTGGTGTTGTCCTCTTTTGGAGTCTTCGTGACAGAAAGCAGGAGTTTTATTGTATCTTTTTCGTTAGTATTTTTTGTTTGGGGGAGTAATAATTTGTGTAGGATCATGATACTGATATTGTTAATCATATTAGCTTATACATAGCTTGATCTTTTCCTTTGAATTTTAGTTTTAGTGTCAAAGCAACATTTTTGGTGAATCCAAAACGACATTTAAGCACGTTAGTAATAAAATAGAGAAAGCGTATCTATAAACATTCCAAATCCAAGTTCAAACTCATACTAGCATGACGGACTTCAGATGATAATTTTAAAAATGTCTTCATTTCTTAAACAAAGAAAGGTACTTGCAATTGAGCCTTTCATGAAAAAAATTTATTTGGGTCTATGTAAGTTAGTTTTAATTTATGCCACACATGAAGAAATGGGGTTCTTTAAACAAGCTTTCATAGTGTCAATTATGAAACTGAACATGTTAAAAAAAGTTAAAATTACACTAAAACAGGGGGGCAAAACCATGCAAATTATCATTCAAAGACTTCAAATAATTAAAAATTTGTATTTACAGAAGCCTCAATATAACCCCACCCATCTTCAATATCAGGTCCCACCCAAAAACCAGATATGATTGTACATATATCGGAAATCGCATTGAAATTAGTCACAAGTTCAAAAGGACGTCTACTGGGTGCCGTCAAATGCCCACAACAACCTCGATGAGCCATAAACCTTATTCCTTGGCAGTTCAAGTCAAGTAGGCATTCAATCTGAGAAGGAACTTGAACCCATTTCCCAGCTATGACTGAAACGAAAAGTTACCAACTTAGGCAACTTCAAATGGATACATTTTGAGTAAGCCATTCACAGGACTAATGTTTGCCAAATTGGAGGATGAAGAAAGTTGTGCAAAACAATTGAGATGACTAAATAATGTTACAAGCGATAGAAGATCTATTAACAATGTTAAAATGATTTAATCCGGATCAATTATGCTAATCTTAAAAGTTGCATCTGTTGCAAAAGACAGTAGTGACAATTCAGTTAAAAACACTGGGGTTGTCACATTTATTGGTGTCTGCTTGGATTGAAAATTTGCCCAAAGCCATTCTCTTTAAATTTACATCTTGTCAATATTTGAGAGTTGAGTGGATATTTGATGCCACGAATTGCCTAGATGACAGGAGTGTTAGATTGGCTTCATTATTGTTTAAGGGGGAGGCAGCTCATTGGTGGAGAATTGTGAAAAGGCAGGATCCCCAAGCAGCCCATATTTAATGGGATAGATTTACTAAGAGATTCTTCGAGCAACATTTTTTTGGCGAGGTCCTTACAGAAAGAGCGAGAGTTCATGGATATTTCTCAATGAGCACAGACAGTGGCCCCGTACGAGGCACAACTTGCTGAGTTGTTGAGATTTGCACCTCACATGGTGTAGGATGAGAGGAGGAGGACCCAGCATTTTGAGAGGGGATTGAGGCTGGATATTAGGAGCATGCTGATGGTTTTCATCTGCATTGAGTACAATGACATAGTACGCAGAGCCACCAAGGCTGAGAGAGACATTGAGATGAGATCAGGGCAAAGTAGGGCCGGACTTCCACCCATGACATTTGAGCAGAGAGGCATCCTTAGTGGGAGCATGAGGCCGAGAAAGATTATGAGGGGGGAATATTAAGGAAGTCAGTTTGCCAGGCCCCCTACTCAAGGATTTGTCAGATGTGGTAGACATGTTCTTGGTCCATGTTATGCATCCCCAGGGACATGCTATAGATGTTTTCAGCCAGGCCACCATATATACGAGTCAAAAAACTGCCCGTTCGGTCCTATCAGATGGTCCTAACTTGGGACTACCCCTAGATAGAGAGAGAGGGGGAGGGAAGGAGGGATCGCTAGACAAAGGGAGGGAGGGATTGCCGGAGAGGGAGATAGGGAGGGAGAGACTGCTGAAGAAGTAGAGAGAGAGGGGTCACCAGAGAAAGAGGGAGGGGGGATCCCCAAGGAGAGAGGAAGGGAGAGATCGCTGAAGAGAGAGGGAGGGAATCAAGGGATGGAGGGACTATCGGAGAGAAAGGTGAAGGGAGGGATCACCTATGAAGAAGTAGAGTTATTGTGCTTCTTCACCGTCGTATGAAGACAGGAGGGTTTATTTCTTGTGGATCAAGCCAAACCCCCTAGTCCAACTGATCCGGTAGGATTGTACCGGGACTAGTTACGGTGGGTTTAGTCCCCGGTCTTGATCCAGAAAACCTTGTTGACCATTGTCTTATACAACCATAAATTGTTGTTTGTAAGCACAAAAATTTTGCATCTAGAATTGGGCACTAAATTCAAGGTCACATTTGAGGCCCAATTTTTCTCAAGCATTAGCCCATTTGGTAGAGTGCCTCAAGACGAGTGCAACGCAAAAAATTGCGCACAAATTGGAGGTTGAATGGCCAAATTATCACACCCAAGGGTAAAATTGTCATTTTACAGACTAAAATTCTTGAAAGTCACTATTTCATGCTGTAGAGGACCCAAAATGTGAGATAACGTCCGAAATTGTGCTCAAAAGGCTTTTAAAATGAAGAATTATACCCCAAAATAAGAAGAGGGGTTAATTGAAATAAAATTTGAAAATATGAGAAAAGAGAAAGTGAGAAAATCCTTTTTAGCCTCAATTTTTTAAAATTACATAATTGCCTCCACTATTCATCAAAATTTCAAAACCGTTCTTTTTTTCTTTTTTTTATTTTTATTTTATGAATAATAGACTTTTATTGAACTTTAAAAAAAAGGCAACAAGAAGGAGAAATACATGTTACCTATGAGAAATGGGCAAGAGATAAATAGGGCATAAACATCTGTAGCTACCCCAGATGACTCTTACTCTATTCTTGAAACAAAACAATATCAGCCCCAATAACAGACAAAATAGTCCCAATAAGAAAGACTCCTATTTGCCCTCCTTCGCTATTGTTCCCCAGACCCAAACGATCATCCTTTTATACAGGTTGATCATTGGTTTCTATTTTTTAGGCCAAAAATACGGATAAATTATCGCAAAACAATTGGAATGCAGCCTAGAATGGAATGAAAATCTTTTGAGGAGTTGCTAAACCCTTTTTAGAAGGAGAAATTGGCCGAGAAATCTTAGTCAATTTCTATGATTTTCTGCCATATTTTTTGGCCTAATTCCAAGCCAATTTGGAATGGAAAATAAAAGGGATTTGGGAAGGATCATAGAGGTTTTTTGAAAGGGGAACAAACAGCCCTTTTGGACAGTCGTTTGAGAGGCCTTTTGGAGATCAAAAAATCGGTAGAAAAAGGGAGGAACAGATTTGGAGAAAGGGTCTTACTCTCTCTCTCTCTCTCTCTCTCTCTCTCTCTCTCTCTCTCTCTCTCTATTTTCAAGTCGTTCCTGTCTTTCCATGGAGGTTACTCTATGAGTCTCTGGCAGCCTGTAGCGTCCTAGATCCGAGTTGCGTAATGAAACCATAACTCGTCTCCGAAATACTAGTTAATACACATGATCTATATATCAAAGTAAAGAAAAACATGAATAGAACATGAATTATCATATTAGAGTCAATTATAAATCCCAATCACCAATCTCAAATGTCAATATCAAGAATCAGAGTATCAACTCACAATATCTAGTACAACTAATACAATTGCATCGAAACCCAACTACACTATTACTCCACGTAGTAGTCGTCCGCTCTATACTCTGAATAATCTCTAGCAGTATCTACCCACCTGGTATCGCCCTCTCCAGGATCTAAAAACAAAACAAAACTGAATGAAATACAAATATCCCAGCAAGTAGCATATGCATGCTCAAATACAAATTTATACAGTTATTAAACATGGATCAATTACAAACATATAATAGTGATGATAACACAGATAATCAGAATAATCCAACTATAATTCAAATCATAAAAGAGATAATTCCAAATAATCTGGCATGTAAATCAAACCAGTAGTATCGATCACAAATCAATGTCTACTATGCCACCTCACGACTTATGTGCGAAGTCGAGTACACGATCATCGTTTTATTGCAGAGCACCCAACCAATACAGTATTGGGTTGGCTTGTACACTCCAATCATAGTTCGACATCCATGTTGAATTTTAAGATAAATCTAGTGAAAACACTTTCTAAACATCTAAATCTTATTTGTACATGGGTTGAATTTTATTAAAGATCATTATGTAATTGAAAACAATTGAAATTGATCAAAACTGTGTGGGCGCTCGACTGGGCACTCGAGCGTCCATGTTGAGAGCGTAGTTACAATCAGAGTTTCAATGTTTATTTATTATATTAAATATTCTTATTATTTTTTATATTTATTTATTAAAACGAACAACAACGGCAAGGCACCTTAGGTCGCGCTCAAGCGGCCTTGGGTGTTCTTAAAATGAAGGAGCGCTTGACACTGCACTTGAGCGCGAGGTTGAGCGGCCGAACTAAATCTTCCCAATTCACATATGAAATTTCTAATCCAAGCTTCAATTCATACTTTAACAATTCTAAAACATTTAGATAATGCTTGAGAAACATTCCAGGAGCATGATCTATAAATTTTAACTCTATTCTCACAATTTTAAATACACGATCTAAATCTCATTATAAATACTTCAGAGAATCCTATTTGTATCAGATATGTAACTCATTTCTTGTTAAATTCATAATTTTAGCTTAATTATTTTGTTAGAAGGGTGCTACTTATCTTGTAAAATTCTAATTCAAACTCCATAGCCAGAAATCTGAAATCAAATCTCCTACAGCTCTTCTCTTAATCCACGACCAAATTTGTTTCAAATTCAAAATAACCGAATCCACTCAGATTCACTCAGATTAATTCCTCACTACTAAATTAGATGAAGATCAATAAAGACTAAATCAACTCTTACCTGTTTCAGATCTATATTGAACAAATTCTCCAATTTCTACACAAAATTCCAGCTGCTCAAATCTGATCGACACTTCTTCTTCCTTTTAAATCAATTTAGCTGTAAGCACCTAATTTTTGAATCCCTTTAAAAGCCAAAAATGAAAACTCTAAAATACATGTCAAATCCTAAGGAGCAGAAATTGACTTTTTGATCAAGCTTGAAATGATTGTGATAGCCTATTCCAATGGATAAGAAATCCCGACATGGTTCCAACGCAACTAAGTTTTTGCATGAATCGGAGTCCCCATGAAGGAGATATTGTACACTTTCGAGATTGGGATATCGGAAAAAGGGTAAAAGAGGGGAGTGGGGAGTCGCCACTGCTTGATGGTCTGTGTATCGAGATTCTGGTTAAGTACCCAGTTACAGTTCGGGGAAGTCCGTAGACACACTGGTCTGCTACATCGAGTGATGGGTCCCATGGGTCATCCCTAGTTAGGAGTCAACTTAATTTATCTCACCCATCATAAGCTGAAATGCTCATTTGTTTATGGTCTGCGTGGGACCTCTTGAATGTTGTAGGTCCCTTTTATCTTATCTTCTTTATCTTAAATAATATCTGTTGGGTGCGTGTGTAAAACCCACAATTTTGGTATTTCCATTTGGAGAATAATTAGTAAAACATTTCATTATATGTTGAATTTTCAAGTGGAGGCTAATCAAGGGTAATATGGGAATTTCATAAAAGTAGGTTTATGTATATTTCGGGTAAGTAAGATTATAGTTTATTGTAAATAAATATTGCTTAGATTATTTTATTAGAAATAAAGTGAGGTCAATCTTGTGTTTGAGTGGATAATATTTTGATCAAGTATCGATGGATGGTTGGTGTAACGCCCCGAAATCCGGGTCATTTTTTTTCTCATTTTGACTCGGATCAAGGCATTAACTTGTGGTACATTACAATTAGTTCAAATATAAGGAAATAAAGAACTAAGTTTTATCAGAGTGCTAGGAAACTTAAATTATTCATTGGAACTGAATCTTCCTATTACATCAATTTATCAAATGAAAGGCAACTACAAATTAACTAACTCTTGATATCCTACCAAATCATCTATTATGATTCCAATAAAATAAATACAACTATATAAAATTATCCTACTCTTTTCATATGGAATTTCTAGACTTCAACCCACTATCTGTCTAACCCATGGCGTCCTCTCCAAGATGACCTGAAAAATAGAATATGAATTAGGGGTGAGATACGAATATCTCAGTAAGTAACACATGCATGAGGAAACAATTTATACATATAGAAAATAACAGTGGTTTCATGCTCGGTAAAATAGACGAGTAATTACGGTCAATAAGATAAACGAATAATCACGATACAAACAAACATTGAATCAATGCCTAAATTAAAGGAAGTTAATCATGTGCATTTCATTTCAATTTAAAGGACAATGTATTATATTTCACATTTCTAGGGTTTCTGGTTTATTTTCTTTAGTGTCTTCTTAAGAGCAGTTCCACATTTTATTCATGATTCCATAATATTCCATTTTAACAATTCTCATTAAATCATAGCAATTTTATTCAATTATGACATTTCAATATTTCCTTTTAAATCAACAATCCATCAACTTGATAATCAATCATCATATCGGTAATAAAAGCCAACCTTCAGGTAGTAGCCTATCTCTATCATAGTACGCAAACACACAGTATCCACACAAGCTCCGTAGGAGAATGCAAATCTCTAAGACTACAGTTACCCCTGCAGGAGACAGCATAACTCTACCGCAGGATGTGAACACCTAGCATCTACCTCTACCGTAGGAGATAGCTTCCTCACCTTCCAGTGGTAACTCACACACCCATCCTCCATGTGGGATGCAATCACGCATAATCACATCTACCCCACATGAGGTACCTCTCCTGTAGGATGCAATCCATCAGAAATACATCTGCCCCACAGGAGGTAATAAATCTCTCCCGCAGGAGGTAATGTCTCCGCCACCAAGCGGGTATCTCCGCCACCAAGCGGGTAATGTCTCCGCTACCAAGCGGGTAATGTCTCCGCTACCAAGCGGGTTATGTCTCCGCCACCAAGCGGGTTATCTCTGCCACCAAGCAGGTTGGGTCTCCGTCACCAAACGGGTTATCTCTGCCACCAAGCAGGTTGGGTCTTCATCACCAAACGGGTTAGGGTCTCCGCCACCAAGCGGGTAATCTCTGCCACCAAGCAGCTTAGGGTCTCCGCCACCAAGCGGGTTATAATCTTTACCACCAAGCAGGTAATAATCTCTGCCACCAAGTAGGTAATATACAATACATCTCTGCCTCCAAGCAGGTTATTAATAAAATTGGCTAGCAAACCATTGTACAAATCATTCACATTCCAATATTGTTTATAATCATAGTTCTTTCATGTTCAATTGGTAATCCAAAGTCTTGTTCCATAATCAGTTTATTAGTGTGTACTCATATTGATTATGGGATTATCTTAATAATGGAAGACTCAAGTGGTTAATGGTAGTGGTGGGATCGATTAAAGTAATTTAAAGGTTATTTAAAGTTTAAAGGTGGTCACATAAAGCAATATGATACTTGTCATTTAGTGGAGGGAAATTAGGGTAGTCCAATTTAAATTAACCAATGAGACCTAAAGGTATATAGGGTCCTTTCTCCAATGTCTATAAGGTAGTTTCTGATTTAAAGTCGCTATTTGTAGAATTCTGGTTATTGATATATATAAATTAATGTCTCTTAATTAATTAATCTGATTTATAAATGTTTATCTTCATTAGACCTAGAATTTCCTATTTAAGATCAAGTTAGGCAACTAATTACCTAAAACAATTCCCTATTTATTTTTCTGTAAAACAAGAAATTAGATAAATTATTTTGGTCTTAAAACATCTTAATTAATCATTAAAATTGTTTGGAATTGAATCAGGGTTTGAAATTACGAAAATATGCAAATTCTGAACAGAGCACCTAGGATCGCCTCGGCGGTCTGTGGTCGGCGGTAGTGTAAAATAGGACGCCGACGATACGTCTTCCAGTGGTCTAAGTTTTATAACTAGCGCCGAGGATTGCCGAGCACAGCCGAGGTCGGCGGTGTCCCAAAAACGAACAGAAACAGTTTTAAATCGTGATTTTTCTCTTTCAATCTCATTCTATCATACATATAACATTGATACTAAACTAAATACATCAATAGGTCATATAAAAACATGCTTTTGCAATTAAACGAACGTAAATACCAAAAACGAACGAAAACAATGTCACCTACCTCTATTTCGAACTGTTCCTTCTCCCTCTTCCTTCTCCTTGTGTTGATGACGATCCTCTGTTCTATATAGACACAAAACTCCTTCTTCTTCTTCTCTTCCAGTCGCTGGTCTCTCTCTCGGTCTCCCTCTATCTTTCGTTTTTCTCTTTCAGCCGTCGAATACCCCACACAAATACTAAAACATATTTTTCTAGGGTATGAACCCTATTATTTTATATCCCATGATCCTACGCAACGCACATGCATCACCCCTTTAGACAACCATCCAATTAGAACACAGTTTCGGATTTACTTAAATCTCTTCTATCAGTGTGATTATAATTAATATCCTTCTATAAAATTCTCATCTCCTTGACTTAAGACTCCAAATCGACTATATTTATCATTATGCCATTATTCCACTTATCAAGCTATAAATATCATTATTAATTGGCAATCTAAACCCAACTTAAATCTATCATTATTTCTCAAGTCTAATAATAACTTAATTAATATATTTAATTATTTACCAATAATTAATATGAATTGGCCAAAATACCATTCCCGTGATAATTTACATTTACACACTCGATTTCTTCCAAGATTTCTAAGTTTATTCTTTAGTTTATTTTTACAAATATATGAACATTCAAGATATTCATATTTAATTATTATTTATTTATTTACTGAAATTTCGGGGTTTTACAGTTGGTGTAGGAGATATGGTGGTGGAGCACTACATATGATCATAAAAGAAATAAAAAGGTTTTTGTAACGTAAGGAAGTGTTTCACCGAGCGTTACCAACAGTTGGTTTGCCAAGCGTTTCCAACTGTTACGACTGCTCATAGTTGGAGAAGTTCAAACAATTGTAAACGTTGGATATGAGCGTTGAGAAAGAGTTTTAGATTAGCAAGGTTGAGTGGAGAGAATTGTTTGGAGGAAAGAAGAAAAAGTTCGGTGCTGTTAGAAAGTGATCGTCCAATTCTATTGGAGCAGGAGACGCCCAAATTCCTGATCGAAGGTGATTTTTGTGGAGTAGGGCTTCAACCTCAAGCAGGCAAGTAGCATCTTCATCGTTCATGTTTTATGTTCAGAGAGAAGTGTAGTTCTGAGTTAAGAATAAGTACCGTGTTCTGATCATGTTTTGAACGTAAAAATTTCTAGATCTTCTAAGTCTCGTTGGATTGAATCTAGGAATGTTTAGAAGTACTATGTAGCGCCCCAGATCCGGGTCTGCCCTATCACGACACCAACCTGTACCCGAGACCTACATATGGGCCCAATAGAATCGGATTAACACAATTAATCCTGGGCAAATTTCAAAGTAATTATCAGAGTGCATGACTAAAGAAGCATGGGATAAAAATTTCCATCTAATCAAAATATCATCTGTACTATAATCTCCAAAACATGATATATATGTGAACAAAATACAACTAAGGCAACTAACCATTCACAAGTTCTCTCCAAAATATACAGATATGTAACAAAAGATATCTTCCAAGAGTATAAGTCCAAAAATAATATTTGCATCCCATATACAATTCCCAAGACAAAATACATCATCATAAAAAGAACCCTACTATGGGTGATAGCAGCCCTCAAGCCTGTACTCAAGCTCATCCTCACTAACTGCCCCAGTACGCGGCTCACCAAGCGGATCTGAAAACAAATCCGGTAAAACAAAACACGTGTGAGACTTAAAGTCCCAATAAGCAGCAAATATGCATGCAGAGAAAAAGTTTATGCAATTTTGTAACATCATGATAATATTCACAAGTATAAGATACCCAATGAAAACCAAAACATCTCAAACAGATATAAAGTGTAATTCCAAGTCAAATATCTCAATCGGGTAATTCGTGAAATCAAATCAACCAGTCCAAGTCAAATGTTTCAATCGAGTAATTGATGAAATCAAATCAACTAGTCCAAGTCAAATGTCCAAATCCGATTAATGATCGCTGTCCAAGATTAAGGCCAAGTGGAGTATTTCAACACTGCCGACAAATCAAGGCCCAGTGGAGTACTTCTGCACTGCCGACGAAATCAAGGCCAAGTGGAGTACTTCTACACCGCCGACGCATCAAAGCCAAGTGGAATACTTCTTCACTACCTGATGAATCAAGGCTAAGTGGAGTACTTCTATGCTGCCCGATGAATCAAGGCTAAGCGGAGTACTTCTACACTGTCCGGTTCATGAAATCCAAAATCAATCAAAACGAATACCATAAAATCCTCAAAATACATTTTGGATGAGTGGGATAGTCTTAGGATTCCTAATAAGATCACGCTACCAAAAATCAATGGATTCTGAGACGAAAAGTTTTGGACTTTAAAAATATTTTAAGTCTGGATAAAAACGTTGACTTTTCGGTGTAGAATTTTTCTAGACAGATCTACAAGGAATTTCAGGCTCAAATTCTGGTTGTGGTCTATTGGAGAGTAAAGGAATCTTCTAGAATTTTCTGGGCTTTTGAATCACTCGTTTGGGTATCAAACTCAAAAAGTGGTCTTTTATGAAAATCAGGAAAACTGGAAAATTAGGCACAAACTGGAAAGTTGACTTTTTATTGGTTGGGAATTGGACCTTGAGAGTATTTTTATTGGTTCCAAATGGGGGGTAAAACCTTATTTACATGTAAAGACTTAAGTAAATGAAGCAATAAATACACAGGATGAAGGGTGCTATGCGAGAAGCTTGGGTTGTTTGAGAAAGGGTTGGAGAGAAAAAGGATGAAGACTGTCAAAAACAAGGTCCACGATTAGGTCGTGGATTAATCGCCCAGGGGCGATTAGCTTTAGTGTTCGGGCGTTGAGGTTTAAAGTTCGGGCGTTGAGATTTAAAACAAAGGCAGCACGTGTGCTTAAGGATTGATGTTTGCGTGGTTAGGAAATAAACAAGGCAACGTGCGCGCGCTGAAGATTGACGTTCGCGTGTTGAGGCTATGGATTAATCGCCCAGGCTAATCCTGATTTGCGATTAGGATAACAGAGACTTGTTTTTAGGGGTTTTGGGTCAGGATTAATCGCCCAATTTCAAGATTAATTGCAAGGTCGGGATTTTAAAATATTTTGACTATTTTCAACACAAAACTCATGTAAATCCTTTCCAACATCAAAATGGGTGATCACAAAACATCCTAACACACTTAAAAACTTCTTCTAAAACAAAGATTCATCTCAAATCTACATGAACACAAATCAAACCCATGAAACCTCATTCAAAACACAAATCTCAAACCCTAATATGAAATATGATCAATAGAATTGGAAATCCATGGCAAATCAATAGAAAACTAACAAAGAGTATTATACAATCAAAACCTACGAATTTTAGAAGCAAATAGCAACATGCACGATCATTTCTTCAAATAAATCAAACCCTAGAGAGAGAATACGAATTTTAGTAATTCATTTTGTTTTGAAGGGTTTGCTACTTACTTGCTAATGAAGAAGCACAACCTCTCACCTAGGTCTTCTCTTCTTCTTCCTCTTGAAGTTTTCAAGCAAGCTCCTACACTTTCCCTCCTGTTCTATTCGACCAAAACAAGAGAAATGGGTTTTCCAACCCTTAATTAGAAATTAGGGCATCCTTTTCTATGCTCAAGTTTTGGGTCTTTCAAATCTGCCCCTAAACAAGGCTTTTATTCAACTAAAACCCTTAGGGGTACTTTAGTGTTAAGTATGGGTGTACCTTATTGATAAGTAGAGGGTACCTTAGTGTTTATTTGAAGGGTACCCAGGTGTTTTAAGGGTTTTTTCCTTAGCCATTTCAAAAGGCATACTCTAGGGATGCTTGGGGGTACCTTAGTTATATCAGATGGGATACCCTGGTGTGAAGTGGGGGTACCTTAGTGTTATTGAGAGGGTACCTTGGTGTTTGAAGGGGGTTTGCCTTAGTCACTTCAAAAGGCATGCTTTAGGAATGCTTGGGAGGTGTACCTCAGTTAACACAAGGGGTACTTTAGTTATATAAGGGTACTTTAGTTATTTGAGGAGGTACCTTGATATTTCAAGGGATTTACCTTAGTCATTCTAAGGGATAAACTTTGAATAAGCTTAGGGGGTGTACCTCAGTTATATTGAGGAGGGTATTTAACTATAGAAGGGGTGTACCTTAGTTATATGAGGGGGTACCTTAGCTATATAAGGGGTTATACCTTAGGCAAAACAATAGGGGGTTACCTTACTTATGTAGGGGTTACTTTAGTTAGACAAAGGTGGTACTTTGGCTATATAGGGGGTGTACTCTAGGTAAAACAGTGGGGGTACCTTACTTATATGAGAGGAGTACCTCTAGGAAATACAAGGGGTGTACCCTAGGTAACATAAGGGATGTACCTTAGGTATGTTGGAGGTACTTTAGTTATATAAAGGGGGTACCTTAGCTGTATAAGGGAATGTACCTTAGCTAAACAAGGGGGTACTTTAAGTAAGACAGTAGGGTACCTTAGTTAAAATAAAGGGATACCTTAGGCAATACAAGTGAGGTACCTTAGGTATACACAGGGGTACTTTAAGTAACATTTGGGTGGTACCTTGGGTAATATTTGGGCATACCTTGGGTATAGAAGTGGGGTACCTGGGGTATACTTAAGAGGTTATTTGGGTATTCTTGGGAGATACTTAAGGTACACTTGAGAGGTACCTTGGGCATTCTTAAGAGTTACTTTGGGTATTCTTAGGGGATAATTTGGGTACACTTGGGAGGTACCTTGGGTACTCTTAAGAGTTACTTTAAGTATTCTTGGGAGTATTTTGGGGTATACATGGGTATACACTAGTGTTATCCAAGAGGGTACCTGGGGTAAACTTTGGGGTACCATGGGTATACTTGGGAATTACTCTAGGTACACATAAGTCTAACCTTTCAGAATTTGATTTCCAATTCATTTAAGCTAATTGGAGAGTATCTTAGACAATTGGAATTGAGAAATAACATTAATTAAACTTACCTTAATAACCTTCATAAAGTTCAATTGATTTCTCTAAATCCTCAAGAATAATCCACATTTACCTTATCTTCATAACACAAATACTTAATTAGTCTAATAATCACACTTTAGATAATTAATCTTAATAATTAAGATATAATCCGGGTCGGGGTTTTACATACTATGTGGATGTTTATCAAGGTATTAGATGAGATTTGAATGGAGATCTGTCATTGAGGTTTTTCATTTTCCGTAAATGGCTCAAGAAGTGAACCTGGTGCCAACCTAATGGACCTAGTGCCAACCTCAAAGAGGTTAGCACCAGACCCAAAATAACACTGCCGACTAGTGCTTGGACCTGGCGCAAACCTCACCAGGTTAGTGCCAGATGTGCAGGTGAGCGCCTAAGCCGAAAATTGAAAGAAAAACCTGCAACTGTTTGGAGATTGAATGTAATGATTATTTTAAGCATTCTAAGTATGTTAAAACAATATTATTGAAGATCAAGGTAACATATAAGGTGATTAAATTATTTTAAAGAGTAGATTACTAATCTGGGAATTATGAGCCTTGTTGGGAGTCATAATACAAAAATGCATGTTATGAAATTCTGCAGCAGATATCGATAACTTTTATTACCTTATCCTGTTGTCAACTTTTTAGTTGCTACACTTGAGTTGTGCAATAATAAATCAAGGATTTCAGATTTGTTATGAGTTTATACAAAATTTATTTTGCCAATAAAAATTCTGTAGAGTTATGTATATTGAAAGAACATTTAGAAGAAGACAACAAATCTGAATGTTTCCACATAGAGGAATGACAAATGGGAGAATGCTGGAGCATATTTTTCCCTTTATCTAGATGAATTTTCAGTATTGATAGTAACCTATAGAAATCAGTATCATCAATAAAGTTTGAAGCAGAGGGGGTATTAAATCTAATTAGTAGAGTATCAATGAATTTTACTTTTTAATCTAGGAGGAATGGTCTTTTGGAAATTGTGGCACTGGTTTCATTGCACATTATTATTGCTGAACTTATAGTATAAGCTGATATGTTACGTACTATGGATTCTCCGTGTATTCATTTGTTTCCGTTTTGACTAAATTGTAAGTACTTACGATATAAGTACCAAGTATTGATATTTTCTGTTGAATGGCTTTGGTGAGTACATAAAAACTGAATTCGATATTATTCAACATAAAAAGTACCTTCATTCACTATAAGCATGATTTATGCTGTACTTGCATTGAATATGATAATTTTGCCAAAGTATTAAGGGCGAGACTTAGTGTGGATCCACAGTCTAGTTGTAGGTGGAATTTGTATGTTTTGTTGGATTTAAGTCTGGAGTTCCTTCATGCGTTTCTTCCATGATGGAGAGGCCTTCCATGAGGGAAGCGCTGCAGCAACTCCGTTTCCACCATGATGGTGAGGTCACTTGAGTATTTCCGCCATGAGGGCGAAGATATTGGATGTTCGAGCTATTGCAGTGTTAGACTGGATTGTCTGGAACTCTAGTGCTTAGCCACACAAAATAGACAAACTTCACGAGTCCCAATATATAATGTTTTTTTCGAATTTGTAATTGACGATGTATTTCCGAGATTAGTTGGATTAACTGAGGTTAATCGTAACTTAATTGATTATAACTTGTGCATATTTTAGAACTGCTATAACTGTATTTTTGTGCATGCATTGCTACTTGCTGAGATAGTCGTACCTCACTGTGTTGTTTTGTTTTCAGATTTCGGCGAGGACGATACCGTGGGGGTTGATATTCCGGTGGACTATCCGGAGTATCGCGAGGAGGATTATTTTATTAAGTAGATCTTAGTTGTTGGTTTTACTTACTTTAGTGAGTTTTATTATGAACCTTGTATTACTTTTGGATAATGATTGGGAAATTAGTGAACCTTGATATTATGCGATGGAATCTTTATGTTATTTTATTTCATGTTTTCCCTTACTCTGTTGATCTTGTGGAATTTTAATTAACCTTTAGGTACAAGTTATGATTATTTTACGTAACCCGGATCCGGGGCGTTACAGCGTGGGACCCATTGGAAAGCCCACAGGAAGCCAAGATAGGCCTAAGGAAGGCCTAAGTCCCATTTGGGGTTGCCACGTAGACTAGCACCCTTTTGGGTTAGGTTAATTTGATTTGGGGGTTGATATAGGGATGAAAAGGGGACCAAGGAAGTTACTGTTTTGCTTAGAAAATACCACACTGTTGTAAAATCCCAAATTTTAATATAATTAAAATTTCACTTTAGTAAATTAAAATAATTTTTAAATGGCAAATTTTTGCAAAAAAGGAGAATAAAGGGGTCAAATCGGAGATTTTAGGAGTACTAGTGGGAAAATGTATTAATAGAGTAAGAATAAGTATTAAAATCTCATTGGCTGGGTTTATGATGGCTCAAGTTGAATTTAATGGTGCACATGCAGGGGGTTGCTGGAGTGGCAAACACTCAATTAGGCTTTAAACCTGTCTTGGCAGCAACTATATAAGAGGGCGATTGTTTGATTGACAGTTTGGTTGGTTGAGGTCGAATGTTCCAGAAATCAGAGAAGGAAGAAACTAGGGTTTGAATCTACTTTGAGGGAAGAAGGATTCAGGAATTAAGGAAGAGCAGTGTTGTGACGGTCGAATTTAATTAAGGAAGGGAGGAAGAGGACGCTGGAGATCCATTGCTGAATTGGAGCAATTCTCTTAACCAAATCCAATCAGGTATGTAGATCAGCTGTGTGAAACCCCGTTCCAATACCCTTAGCACATCCTAATTAGTAAGCTTGATGTGTAGGTGAAGCTGGAGGAGCCCAAGCCTAAAGGCAGTCAAAGTGGCTAAGCCCCGGTGTAAAATCCCAAAATTTTAATGAAATTAAAAATTATTAGTTTGGTAATTAATTTAAGGCTAATTAAAAATTTCATAGAGGAAGGAGATCAAGGAGTTAAACCGGGGACTCTTGGTCGAACCGGATGGGATAACTATAAATAAATAGATATGAGAAATTGCTGGAAATTATTGTTGGAGTGTTGCAAGGGCAATTTGGGAATTTCAGAAATTCAGAGATTATGTAAATTTGGGTAAGTGGTAATTATATCGTATAGTAATAATTTAATAAATTATTAAGGTAAATTGTATTAGGTTCAATTAAGTGAGGGTATATTATAATTTGAATGGTCAATAAATATTAATTGGGAAATGCTATTAAATATAAATAAGTAGTGATATTGTATTTGTTGAGTAGCTAATCAGAAAAATTAAATTATTAGGGGTTGATGGACTAGTGGGGTAGGCATTAGGTAGAGTGAAGATGCAGCGAATCATGAGGAAGCTGAAGAGGTGGGCTGCTGGTGCTGGAGAAATAGACTCTTGAGCTTCCAAGGGTTGCTAGAGAAAGGACTCTTGGAGTTCTTGTTGCTGGAGAAAAAGAGGAGCAGCAGAAGGAAGGGCCTTCTAGAGCTTCATTGTTGCTGGAGAAAAGAAAAAAAAGAGAGAGCAGTAGAAGGTGGAGAACTAGAGATTCTTTTGGAGTTCTGGAAATTTTTTTTGCAGCAAGTTCAAGTGGTAGAGTGTTCCAGATGTTCAGATCAGGTAAGAACTTATTTTTGGTTTGGTTATAACAAGTCTCATGAGAAATTATGAGCTGGACGATCAGAACTTAGATCTGGAATTTTTCTGCAACCATTTTTAGATTGTGAAGTGGTTTTGGCCATGGAGAATATCTGAGTTTCATTGCTGGGTTATTGAAGTTGGGAGGCCAGCAAATATAAGGCAAGTAGCACTTTCAAATATCATGATTTTCGTGTGTTTTGTGGACATCTTGAAACTTAGATTTGAATTGAACGAAATTGATAGAATCTGTTCATGTTTTGGGCGTTTAATTTATGATGCAATGTTGGCTTAGTTCGATTAAATCCAAACTGATTTAGTGGGGTTCTTAGTATGTTTCTCATAATGTTAAAAGTGTTTTGGGTGGATTAAATTAGCTCAGTTCTATTCAATGATAGCATAATTTGTGCCTCTACAGATTTTAGATTTGAAGAACCCAGAAAATTTCAGAACTCTGCTTGTATGATTATGTTAAATCTGTGATTTATTCTTTGCTTAATTAGATCAAATCAGGAATAGTATAGTTATATTATTAGATTGATTCTCAGAAAGTTAGAAGTGATTGGATGGGTTAAATTTAGTTTCAGACATTAAGAAGTCTAAATTGTTTCAAGTAGTTTTTCCAAATACCTTTGCTTGCATGGAATGTGTATTATGGATTCAGGTTTAAGGAAACCAGAAATTGTTTTGAGATATGTTTTCAGATTCAGATTTAGCATGTTTAGATTTAATTCAAGTTAATATGATTGTGTTATTTGAATAATGTTCAAGTGGTTAGAAATGGTTGCAATGGAGAAGATTGGTTAAGATATTAAGAAGTTGCAAAATTTACTAAGTTCAGATTTATTGGAATTCTCAGAAATGGGGTTAAAGTTGTGTTGCAGATTTCATTAAATTCAGATTGTCATGAGTACAGATTTATTAAGTTCAGATTATGTTCAGATTATATGAGTTATGATATGAGCTATAACATAAATTCAAATGAGCTCAGATTTGAATGAGATCAGATTTATATGAGTTTGGATTACTTAAGTTCAAATTTTGTGTTGCAGATTGATTTAATTCAGATTAAGTTCAAGTTATCTGAACCTAAGTTCAGACTTTGTGTTGCAGATTTTCCAAGTTCAGAATTAGTTCAGGTTATATAAGTTCAGCTATGAGCTGTAACTTAAACTCAGATAAGTTCAGATTTATGTTAAATCTGAACTCATATCTGAGCATATTCGTTTAATCTCAATAAATTTGATTGTGTTATATGGATGTTTTCCATGGTACTATAAGAGGTTGGTTACATGGAGTTAGCTCAGTCCTAAAGCATTTTTCATCTGCAGCAAGTTACAGGTTTGTGGGAAACCATGTTGGGCATGTAAGCTAGGAGAGTGATAAAACCTGTTTAGATTAATTTCGGAGGTGTTGATTTGAGCTATTTATATTCTATGTGTTGTGCTAAAACTGGTCTAGAGGGTTGGTATCGGTTTAGTCCTAGAGAAATTGGAGGTGATGTAAGTTGGAAATACAAGATAAAAATTGTGCAGCATCCATGGTGGATGTTCTAAACTTAATTTTTGGGTCAAGTCTTTTTGGTTATTGCACTTAATTAATTCGAGAAGTATTTTAGAACTATTAGAAACCCATGGTAATTACTTTTGATAACAAAGTTTATGGAGTAAATGGTATTGGGATCATCTAGAGGAAGTTAATAAATCTGAATTCCTATGATTAGAGGTTTGGTACTTGTTCCATACTAGGTGCAGCGGATTAATTAGTTGAGTTTTAAGTTCTCTCATCATTTTCAATCTAGGGTCATTAGATTCTCAAGTGTTATTAGTAATTTATTTTGGATAAATAAATAAAAGGGATTGAGAGGTTTGTTATGAAGCATGGAAGCAAGTGTATGAGCTGGTTTTCTGCAGCATGTGGTCTTTTCTTAGTTATCATGGTGTCAAGCATGATTTATTATTTCATTTGAGTTAATCAAGGATCAAATGAGGTTCAAGAGTTGTTAGTAACTTTTGGGAACTCTCTTTACAGTAAAAATGTAGGAAGTAATTAATATTAGAACAAATTAGAAAAGGGAGTACAAAAAAACCTGAAATTTTGTTGAAGCTAATAAAGAGTTGAGT
Source organism: Buxus sempervirens (assembly GCA_947561395.2). Taxonomy (NCBI): domain Eukaryota; kingdom Viridiplantae; phylum Streptophyta; class Magnoliopsida; order Buxales; family Buxaceae; genus Buxus; species Buxus sempervirens. Next base: position 16,426,980 of record OX387185.1, read on the forward strand.
ATCAGAAATTTCTGGGACAGATTTTAATACCAATGAAATTAGTTGATTTCTATTATGACCTGAATAGAAATTGATGGTGTTTTCTTCGAATATTCGCTGGTTATCATTTTTGGTTTTAAGTGAAAAATATTTTCACTGTATGTATCATTGCTGTAAACTTTTATTATTGGATGGTTTGAGTGTTTCTTTGGAACTGAATTTGATATTATCATATATAAATGACTTGGTTTTCATTGAGCATGAATTTATGCTGAATTAGTAAATAATTTGATAAGTTTGCCAAAGTAATAAGGGCGAGACTTAGTGTGGATCCACAATCGAGTTGTAGGTGAATTTTGTACATTTTGTCTGGATTTAAGTCTAGGGTTCCTTTATGCGTTTCCTCCATGATGGAGAGGCCTTCCATGAGGGAAGTGCTGCAGCAACTCCGTTTCCACCATGAGGGTGAGGTCACTTGAGTAATTTTCTGCCATGAGGGCGATGAATTGGAATGTTCGAGCTATTGTAGCTATTTAGACTGGATTGTCTGGAACTCTAGTGCTTAGCCACACAAAATAGACAAACTTCACGAGTCCCACCTTACTATGTGGTTTGATATTGTTTTGCCGGATTAGTCGCATTAATCAAATTATCTGTGATTAATCGATGAGTATGTTTTAATCGTGCATGTTTTAGAAATGAAATTAAATGTATTTGAGCATGCATATGCTACTTGCTGAGATAGTTGTATCTCACCCGTTTTGTTTTGTTTTGTTTTCAGATCTCAGAGAGGATGATACAGGTGGGTATATGCTTGGTCCAGGTGAGTTGGGGAAAATTTTAGTTGACTCTAATTTTATTATTGCCATTTCATGTTTTCCTTACTTTGATATAGAGATCCTGTCTAGAAAAGTTAACCCCTTGGGGACGAGTTACGGTTTCATTACCTAACCCGGTTTCGGGGCGTTACACCCAGGCTGTCAGCAACCTGTGAAGGTGAGCATCTTCCATGTGGTTAAATAAGGTTCCATAATGTGAGATAAAATAGCTAAGTGTTGGTGTTATGTGCAATGTAGGAAGAGAGAGTGGTGAACTTGTAATTATAGCGCATTGGGGGGGTTTTTGCTTAAGTGAAGAAAGCCAAAGGAAAGGCCATTCACAACCAACACCCATTCCCAACCCTCTTCCTCTTCACTTTCTCTCATTTCCTCTCCCATTTATTCTCCATTTTCCCCCATTTCGTCCCCCATCTAATTCAAACCCATTTGAAGAGTTAGTTTGCAAGAAAAGAAAAGAAGAAACCAAAGGAAGCCATTTTCGTGTGGGTGTTTTGGTGGAGATTTGAGGAGGAATCAACCAAGAGGCAAGCAAGGAGTTGTTCGTGAGTTGCATTGGAGGCTAAACAACTTGCTTAGTCGATTGCAAGAGGTAAGCAACACCACCCCAACCTTATTTTTCCAATTTCGGCAAAAATCGCATATTTAGATGAATGTTAGGGTTGAGATGTGAAAACGAGTCCTAGGGTAAATGGGAGGGATTACTTTGAGGGTTTTTGTTGGTAGTAGATTTCTACACATGTTAGGAGTGATGTAGAGCCCAAAAACACCGAGAACAAGTGAGATTTGAGAAAAACCAAAATCCCCAAAAGTTCGGATTTCACGAACTGTCAAAAAGCCTAGCCGCCTGAGCAGCCACTCGAGCGCGACATCCAGCGGTAGTTTTAGGTAGTTTAGGTAGTGATTTAAGTCATGGCTGTTTGAGCGACTGTTCTAGCGACTTGCCTTAACAAAAGAACTTGAGAGCTAATTCTTAGCCGCTCGAAGCAGGCTCAAGCGATCTATCGAGCGCCCTTACTAGAATTTTCATATTCTTCATTTTTAGCCCAGATTGAACTACCCTTTGTTTTTGTTCAAATCCAACTCATGTATAAGTGAGAGTTAGGTGTCTAGGAGGTGTTCTAACTAGAAGTATCTCAAAATTCCAACTAACAAGGATTTTGGGTACGTTTGTCCAAAGAAAGTCTTGGAAAGGGTTTTTGTCCCATATTACTATAGGAATAGGATAATTTGATTTCGTCACTTCGAGCACCTTCCAAAGGACCATTAGAAGTAGAAAACATAAGCCAAAACCAAGTTGCACAAGTATTATAAGAGTTGAAGCATAGGTTGCCCAAGAAAGCTATGAAATGTAAGATTCACTATAGACCATGTGTTGTTGGTTTTCCTTGTGAGCATGTGATTTATTTAGGGCATTGACCCATTTGTTCACCATGCTAAATTATCATGCTATGCATTGTTGATATGATATGAGAAGGGCTTTGGTCCGTATTGAATTGCATGTTATGAGGGGCATTGGCCCAGTATTGAGAACTTATGATATGATTGGTATCAGTGGATAGTGTGTTGCGGTCCACCTCAATTGGGGGTAGTGAACCATTGTTCACCTCAATTGGGGGTAGTGGATTAGCCCCTTCCACAACAGTACGTCTTAGTGGGCTTGTATGCGGTTCATCTCGGTTGGGGGTAGTGAACCCTTGTTCACCCTGACCTGGAGATAGAGAATCAACACCCCCACAAAAGCATGGGCATTTGAGATACCCGGTATGATGTACAGTGATGATATGATTATTGGTGGGTAGTGTGTGTTGTTCACCTCAATTGGGGGTAGTGAACCATTGTTCACCTCAATTTGGGGGTAGTGAACTAGCCCCTCCATAGCAGTAAGCCTTGGTGGATAGATGGATCGGTTCATCTTGGTTGGGGGTAGTGGACCTTTGTTCACCCTAGCCTGGAGATAGAGAACTCGTATCCTCCACACAAGCTTGGGATCCGTTACATTTGTTATTATGATTATTGATTTCAATTGTTATAAATTGATGAACTGTACACTGAGGCACATGCATGCACTATTGTGTGACACATAAGATGCTGTGGCTTTTATAATATTAGAACTACCCGCATGTCATGGTTTAGCGAAATATATTTGTATAAACTGTGTTTTCACCGAATCATGCATGTGTTGCTTACTGAGACACTCGTCTCACAGTTATTATTTATCTTATCTTTCAGATCCATCGATGTCCGGTGTGAAGGACCAGGCTGGGGACGGAGGCAAAGAGAAAGCTGTAGGGTATAGAGAGGAGGATTTCTATAGGCCCTAGATTAATTCTTAATTGCATGTATAGTTTATTTATGACTTGTAACCCTTACCTTTGAAAGGAGTGATTAGTCACCCATCTTTTGTAATTAACTTCCATGTCTTATTTCATTTCAAATACGTATACATGAACACACTTTTGATATGCACAGGTATAAACTGTTTGTAAATGCCCTTGTATAGAAAAAGATTTAAAATCCTTTGTGTTTTGTCAAGTAATTGGCCCACTTGCTACGGTCCGGGACGGGTTGTGCCTTGGAGGGGCAGACCTGGTTCTGGGGTGTGACAAGCTGGTTTTTAGCTAATTCGGTTAATCAAGTATTAGGGATAGGTGATCTGAACCTAAGAATTGAGTAGGAAATTTTACTGCCTTAGATCAGAACGAAAGAGAGAGAGAGAGAGAGAGAGAGAGAGAGAGAGAGAGAGAGTAGATCAAGTTCGGATTGGTTGATCAATCTCATCCAGGATGTGGAATTTGGCATCAATTATGTAAGTAGCACCTTTGGATTTTGATTTCTCACTTGGATTTGTGAATTACAGAATCAATCATGTCTTGAGTTCGAATGCGCACTGTTTTGTATGATAATAGCGAATGACCTATGAAATTGTTGGAGATTTGGTTAGATTAAATTTGAAACTGTGTGATTGAATTGTTAAGTGAGTATTGAATGCATTGTAAGTGGTTTAAAGGAAGAAGCACATATCAGAATTGGAGAAATGGAAGTTGCCGGAAGATGAACTTCCGTTCTGGTTGGGATCGCCCAGTCAAGCGCCTAGGTGCCCAAATTTGTAGAAGTTTAGTAAGGGCGCCTAGTACGTCGCCTAGGCGATGTACTTGGCGACCTCATATTCTGAAATCAACCTGGACGCCTAGGCTAGATTGCCAGGGTAGGCGACCTTGGGTGACAATTTTTTATTAATATATATAACTTATTGGTTTATTTCAGGGATTAATCTTAATAAATAAAAGGGGGTGATCAGGGGAAATTGAACAAGCAGAAGGTGGATTAATTCTTTAAATTAGAGGGAGTTTTATTAAAATGAAATAAAGGTGAATGTTAGATAATAATATGTACTTACATGTATTTGACTAGAAATTTCGAAATAATGATTTCAAGTAATATTGGCACTTGTAACAAACTACTGAGATTAAGTGGGAGATATTACAGGGGAATTTTATAGAAAGCCATTTCAGTTAAGAAGTTGGTTTCATAATAGGTAAATGGTTGGCTTTGAAGAGGGGTGTTCGGGACTTATTTGGAAACGGTAAGATTATGAATAAATACCTATAAGATTTAATTGTTTAGACGAAAGTGTGTCTATTAAATTCTGATTTTGCTAATTTTGAGTAAACTAAAAGAATAATTTGAAGTAACCTGAGATTTCATTTAAATAATAAAAGGTGTGGAGGTTTTACTTTACATTAGAAAGATTATACATAAATTCTTATACAAAAATCACTGTGTTTAATCGGGTTGTGATAAATACTTTATGAAATTACTTTTATGGTCAAATTTGGGAAATTTAACATTTGAACTCTATTTTAGGGATGGTTTTGGATTAACTTGACGTTATGGAAGAACTTGCATTGTCACGACCCGGAACCAAGTCTGCCCCTTCGAGGCACAACCCGTCCCAGACCGTGGCAAGTGGGCCATTATACTTACAAAACACGAAGGATTTTAAAACTTTTTCCGTACAAGTGCAAGTGCAACAGTTTATACATGTGCATATCCAAAAGTGTGTTCATGTATATATAATTGAAATGGAAGAAGACATGAGAGTTTAGTTACAAAATATTGGGTGACTAATCACTCCTCTCAAAAGTAAGGGTTACAAGTCCAAAATAAACTATACATGCATTACAAAATAAAAGAATAGCCTAAGGCCTATAGAAATTCTCCTCTCTATACCCTATAGCTTTCTCCTTGCTTGTATCCCTAGCCCGATCCTTCACACCGGACGACGTTGGATTTGAAAAATAAGATAGAAAGAAACTATGAGACGAATGTCTCAGTAAGCAACACATGCATGATTCGGTGAAAACACAGTTTATGCAAATATCTTTCGATAAACCATGACATGCGGGTAGTTCTAATACTACAAAAACCACGGCATCTTAGTGTCATACCATTTGTACATGCATGTGTCTTAGTGTACAGTTCATCAATTTACAATAGTTGCAATCAATAATCATAATAACAAATGTAACAGATCCCAAGCTTGCATGGAGGATACGAGTTCTCTATCTCCAGGCTAGGGTGAACAAAAGTTCACTACCCTCAACCGCGGGGAACCGATCCATCTACCCACCAACAATTATATAATCAAGGTTCGTCATACTAGACCTCTCAGATTTCCAAGCCTCTCAGATTTCCAAGCTTGTATGGGGGACGCTAGTTCACTACCTCAAAATTGAGGTGAACAATAGTTCACTACCCCCAATTGAGGTGAACCGCTCACTCTAAGAGCACTAGCAACAGCTTACCCATAAGGCTCCTCATCTTTAAAATAGGGAATCAAAATAAAGATTTTGACAAAAATGACCCTCCAGTAGATTACCTATCCCTATTTGAAATCCTTAAACTTTAAGAAGTGCTACAGTGATGACTTAAATTTAGGTCGTCACTGTAGCACTACCTAAACACGGAGCTCGTGTTTTCGCGATTCTTCAAAGGAGAGAAAAACAAAAAAAGCCTCCACTGCAGAAAAAGGCTTGGCTTGTGGAAGAGAAGAACGAGCTTGGCTTGCGGAAGAGAAGAACAGAGCTCATCTCCTTCAAAGATCAACCGCCAGTTAGCTGTCGTCGACGGTGAGCCCCTCCTTTTCTCTCTCTCTCTCTCTCTCTCTCCCCCCTTTCCCTCTCCCCTTAGATTTTGCATTCTGCCTTCTGGAAAAAGAACGGTGTTGTTCATATGCTTTGTTCTTGTTGATTTTGTTCTAGACCTAGACCTAGACCTATTATTAGACCAAAAGATTTTGAGAGATTGGTCTAGCCGTTGTAGACAATTTCGACCGCTGAACTAGGAATCTCAGGCGACAATTTCGTTAGCTTAAGCAGGCATATATGGTTTTTATGAGAAAACCAATACTTCCATCATCAACAGATTTTCTTCTCCACCATCTTCCTCTTGCTCTTACCATTTGATGTTTCTCACACAACGTCATCAGCTGATTGTCTTGCAGCAGATTTGTTTTTTTTTTCCAGTCCCAACTCTTGAAACGCTATTGCCATCAAAGCTCATTCCTTGACTTTTTTCTTAGTGTGGATGGAAATGTTATAAACCTTGGTCTTCTCATAATCCTTGGTTTAACTCTGCCACATTGACACCATTCCTACTGCAACATCAACTTCATTCTAGAATTATTTCCAATGCACATAGCGTCCTTCGAATGCTCAGCCATCGGCTTGGATTACACAAACACGTGCATCAAAATTGATCTTTTGATGAATCCTAGATAGGCTGAAATGGTGGGTCAAGTTCTGCAAGGCTTGGAAGATTTTCTTGGTTGAGTTCAAGACTTCTAAAATTCAATCCTTTGTAAGGCAATAGAGTAATAGAATATTGGACTTATGTGAAAAAAAATTTAGAGGACACATTTGCTTTAAGCAGAGGCTTTGTGGTTAGAAGATGAGCAAAGGAATCTGCCAACTAAAACAGGGTCAAGGTTTTCTTCAAGAAACTAGTGGATGGCGGTTTAATTAGTGTAGTGGAGATTTGTGAGAATGAAGATGGTTGATCCTAAGGGTTTCTCTCCTTATACATGGCCATGATTATATATATTCTAGAAGAAAGAAATGATTAGGCTGGCAAGTATTTTCCAAAATTGCGCAAAGATGGTTGCAGCTTGATGATTCTTATTCCGTTTGTACCTCTTAGATAATGAAAAGCAGTAGTATTTGCAATTCCAATCAAGTTGTATCTCTGGTGAGTAGGAAGAGGGACTTTTCGAGGTTAGAACTTGATGTTGAAAGTGTTCATTAGATGAAAAATGGTGAAGAGCAACAATGATTTTGGTTGTGTGTTCAATGGTATTACAGATTATGATAGGGTAAGAAGTTGTAGATTTCTGTGGGTATGGGTCAGCTCTAGAAATATTCCCTTTTAACCAGGTGGGAACATGTGTGATATGCTCTGGGCTTCTATCATGGCTACAGGAGATTGGCATGGGGTTGTTAGAAATTGGGGATGCCACCAAGTCTTGTTTTGTACTCAGGGTTGTTAGAACCAGAAAGAAAGAAACCCCTTCAAAATTCCAAAATCTTCTCTATGCCTTACATAATACCAATATAAGGAATTGTATGAGAAGGATTTGTCTTAAGGCCATCTTTTAGATCAAAATGTTTGATGATTGGCCCACCAATTAATGCAATTCTTCCAATCTAGTTCCAGCCACAACACCTAGAAAACTAAGCCTGTTTTCTGTTTTTAGATTGTAGTACTTATTCCATTTTGTAACAGAGATTTTGCAAATGTCTTAAGGCCATGGAATGGTTTGCTATGACATAAACAAAATTTTTTCCATGTACAGCCTTATTTGACTTTTTGAGTGTAAAAGAAGTTAGAAGCTGGTCCAACTTGTTAATTGCAGCCATGATTACCTACATCATTGTCTCAACCACTAGAGGGGGTAAACTGTTAGAGACTAATTGCTTTCTTTTTGAATTTATGTCTTCCATGTATAAATAATAATTGCTTTCTTTTTGAATTTCTGTCTTCCATGTATAAATAATGATTGTGATTGAGAATGAGAGAATAGGAGAAATACAGTCCCTGCTTTTGAAATAATCAACATCTTTTGTCTTCCAACCAATATTTGTAGAGTTGGGTGAAGGAGATAATGGTATTTCATTCCACCAGTCCCAACCTAGTTTCGAATTATGACACAACAAGAGATTACTTAACATAGAATAGAACCAAAACCCACCAATTATCAAACTCAATCATACTAAATGATTGATGCTTGTTGTTTTGCAACTATATTTGAATGTATATTTTTTGATGACCCTCTTATTGATCAAGAATTGTTTCTTCTCTAGGAATGCCAAGAAGGTTCTACAGTTAGCTCCCCTTTGCAAGATGGCACCCAATTATTTAATGAGGATTCTATACAAGTTGAACAAACTTCACCTAAAGTCCATGAAGTAGGGTCTTCCAATAAAAAACGTGGCCAAAACTTCAGTCTAGATGAAGACAAACTACTAGTTTCTTGTTGGCTCAATACTAGTTTGGATCCTATAATTGGAACTAATTCAAAATGGGATACTTTTTGGAAAAGAATTGAAAACAGCTATAATTAAGAGAAAAAGACGGGTTGCCCTGCACGCTTAGTCACCTCTTTAAGCCATCGGTGGTCGAATATCCAACAAGCAGTCAATAAGTTTTGTGGTTTCCTAAGTCAAGTTGAAGCACAACATAGAAGCGGGGTTAGTGAGGAAGACAACGTAAGTAGAATTATTACCACTTCGTTAGCTATTCTTTTACAAATTTAAAATTTCCAATTCGTTTTGTTAAATATTCATAGGTTCAAGAAGCTCGAAGGATGTTCCATGATTTGACCAAACAACATTTTCGGTATGATCATTGTTGGGTTCTTTTGAAGGACCAACCTAAGTGGAACCAACGGTCTAAGCCTAATAAGCAAGCATGTTCTAAAAGAACATCTGTTACACCATCTTTTCCTTCAACTCCAGAATCCATAGATTTAGGCGAAGACCAATCCGAACCAAGTAGTTTTGTGGAATGGGAGAGACCTATGTGAAGAAAGGCTGTGAAGGAGAGGAAAAAACAAGGAAAGAGCTTGCTAGGTGATGGTACTCAACTTTCAGGTGTTCTAGTTGAGTTGAGAGATGAGAAAAAAAAAGTTCATGAAGAGAAAATGGAAAAACTTAATTCAAATGCCGAACAACGAGAAAAGCTTCTTCAAATCCAACAAGCGCAACTATTGGAAGCACAAGAAGTGAACCGTATAAAAAATGAGAAACTTCAACTTGAGTGAACGCGTCAAGAGACCGAAAGAGCGCGCCATGAGACTGAGAGAGCGCGCCAAGAGACTGAAAGGCTATGTCAGGAGACTGAGATCATGATGAAAGATACAAGCACAATGGACCTTGAAACTAGAGAATATTTTCAACTACTTCGCAGGGAAATTTTGGAAAAGTGAAGACAGAATACTTGAAGTTAATCTATTTGTGTTAGTTATTTAAAGTTGTTTTTTGTAATTATGTGAACCTTAACTTTAATTAGGTCTCATAAAGATATTGATTTGTCACACTACAACGAGCATAGCTTGATTTTAATTTTGAAGTTAAATCACATAGCTTCAGATGCAATACTTTTTACTGATGGGATATTTTTGTTCATTTACACAGAAATATTGAGATGAGTTATGCTGGAATAAAATGACATGCTTCAATTGAATAAATTAAAAATAGACAAGATGGGTAGTAGTAGTTCTTATACTCTACTCTTCTTTTCCTAAGATTCACTATAAATTTTCCATAAATGCTCGATGAGGTCTTCTTGGAGTCTAGTATGAACTTCTCTATCTATAATTTCCAGGTGGCGCATAATGAAATTTCGAACTTCATTTGTCTTTGTAGTCGAAATCGCTACTTGGGGTGGACCCTCATTGTCTTGATCATACTCATAGTTTGAGAAGGCTGCTCCATTTTGATACAAATGTCTCTCATTTTCAACAATCATGTTATGCATAATTATGCGTGCCATCATGATTTCTTTTAGATTACCCTGATTAAAATAACGTGCAGGTCCACGAACAATTGCAAATCTTGATTGTAACACTCCAAATGCACGTTCAACATCCTTCCTCAAAGCTTCATGAATTGCAGCAAAATTTTTCTTCTTCACCCCTACCGGTATTGGAATTGTTTTTACAAAAGTTGCCCAAGTGGGATATATAGTATCTGCTAGATAGTATCCCATATTATAATCATGACCATTAATTGAATAGTTAACCTGAGGAGCCTGCCTTTGAGCAAGATCATTAAACAAAGAAGATCGTTCTAGCACATTGATGTCATTATGAGACCCTGGTAAACCAAAAAATGCATGCCATATCCAAGTATCATATGAAGCAACAGCTTCCAAAATAAGTGTTGGCTTACCACCACGACCAGTATACATACCTGACCATTGAGTGGGACAATTCTTCCATTCCCAGTGCATGCAATCAATACTCCGCAACATTCCCGGGGTTCCTTGTCGTGAGCCTTCAGCTAGCAATCTAGCTGTGTCATTGTTGTTCGGTTTTCTCAAGTATTCATCTGAAAAAATTGCAACCACTAATTTCACAAATTTCTTCATGCTTTCTCTTGCAATGGTTTCTCCATAAGCAAGCATTCTAAATGCAGCAGTTATCTTTTGCAAAGAGGATAACCCAAGCTTCCCAGCGGCATTCCTTTTTTGCAAAAAATATGGGTTATATGCTTCTACTGAATATTTAATATGAAGGAATAACTCACGGCGCATACGAAATCTCCTTCGAAACATATGTTCAGGATAAACTGATGGCTCAACAAAATAATCTTGAATTAGACGTTGGTGGCCAGCCATCGAGTTGCGATCGATGAAAATACGCCTTTGAATAGAACCATGATCAGATGTTGAGCCTCTTTTTGTCTTCAAATGTTCTTGTTCAATAGCAGTTGCTATTGCGACCTCCTCTTCATCATCAGAAAAAGATTCATAAAGAATGTCATCATTAGAAAAGAAATCCATAAAGACAATGTAAGTATAATTATTATCACAATTTGAGATGGAGAGTGATTTGCAAAAAAATCGCTCAATTTTATAGGGAAAAAATATAGCCGTTGGAGACTATGTTTGTTGGAAATATGACTGTTTAAGAATATAGCTGTTGGAAACGTCTTTTCGAGAATATGACCGTTGAAGAATATAGCCGTTGGAAATATGACTGTTGGAGAATATAGCTATAAAACCCCGAATTTTCACATAATAAATAAATAATTAATAAATAAAAGAAAATATGAGTTGAAGTTCTAGTTACAAATAAAAGTGAAGATTTATAGAATAAGTAATTCAAATAAGTAGTAAGTTTTAAATAAAGAAAGAATTTTAAGGAAATTAGCATAAAAAGGTAAAAAGGGTATTTTGGTAATTTTCAGAAAAGGGTAATCAGGAGATTTCAAGTCTTAATTGGGAGAAAAGTAACTAATTTGGGTTTAAGATGATAATTAGAGTTTAACTAATTATCATGCACGAAATTAAGCTGTAAGTAGTGTTTAGATAATAGGAGATTTGATTAATAATGTTTAAGTTGAAAAATAGAAGGTGGAGAAAAAGTAGGAATTAATTAGAAGGAGTTAGACTTTAATTAGACCTTGGTTGGGTTAGCTCAAATTAAAGGAACCTATTAGGGTTGGTTTAGGACTTCTAAAGCCAAGTATAAATAGGAGAGTAAGGTGAGACAAAAGAGAATTTTCGTGGGTTTTATAATAAGAGAAAAGAGGGAGAGAAAGGAAGAAGAAGGTTGCTGGAGATGTCCGACCAGTCTCCATCAAATTGTGATCGGGGAAAATCCGTACGGTGGATCGCCTTCAAATTTGCAGGCTTGTTCATGACTGATGGATCTACAATGTGAACGGTGGAGATTTGAATTGGAGAACTCTAGGTTGGTGCATTTGGGAGCAGAAGTTGGGTCCAGAATTAGAAACTTCAATGGAAGATGGATTTTTAGCGTATAAGGCAAGTAGTAACCCTTGAAAACTGGAGGAACTGCATGATTTCATTTTCTGTGATTTAATATGGTTTGAATGGATTAGTCGGAACTGTTTTTACGTGGAATCAAAGTGTTTGTATTTTAGTGATTGGTATTCTTGAAGGATTTGTTAAAATAATGAAGAAAACTTGGTTTGATCATGCAAATAATTGTAGGATGGTATTTAATTGATGAGAATTAGTCTAGAGAGCTTTAGGTATGTTTTAGAATGTTAGTAGATTAATTTAGACGAAGGAAACATATAGCGAAAGCCTAAAAATCCGAACTTTGTAAATCTGGAAATTACTGTTAAAATTTGCACGAGCGCCTAGGACCGCCTATACAACAGAGGTAGGCGCTCTAAAAAGAATTTAAGGGATTTTGGGATTTTGATAAAACGATTAAATACCTAGTAATTTTTCTAGTAGGATAATCATTCTATCAACTTTATAAAGACCTAATTAAGGTATAAAAATTTATAAAATTAAATTGGAAAAATTAACCAATTAATTGAAGGTTATAATGTAAGGTTGGTGCATGAAAATGTCTAAATGGTATGGATTATTGATAGGAATAATACTACTGGAATTTATAGGGTAAAAACATATTCTAAACTTTATTTTAGGTCTGGAAGATATGCTCGAGAATAAAAATACAGAAAACTTAAATAGAAACTATCTTAGGTATTAAGATGGGAAATTGGATTGCAATAAAGGGATTAATAAGGAAAACTCTAAGCAAGACTTGGATTACTACTTTAAATATGAATATTGGTTTCTGGAATTGCATAAACTCTGATTTCTATCTAATTTATGATACCTAAACAGCCAATCAATGCCCAAAATCACATTGAACTCCCCAAAACTCAACTCCACTAAGTTCCCTGGCAACTCTAAGGAACCTAACCGGATCATGCAGTCTCTAAATACTGTCTGTACTCTAGTCGTCTCTCCCAATGGTGTGTGTACAAGCAACTCAGACTCAAGTGTGGCAGGAATCAAACCAATACGAAATGCACAAGGTGGAGCAATAAAAGATCTAGAGGCACCCGAATCAAACAAACATATAGCCGATCTACCATGTATAAAAAGAATACCTCCGACAAGCTGGGGTGCACTCGGCTCCTCCTTCCGAGCCTCCTCTGTAAGTTCCCTCTCTGCCTCATCCTCCTGTGCTGTCACAGCATACACCCTCGTCTGCTGCTGCTGCGAGTGTATAGGTGGTGCATGCTGCCTCTGGGGTGCCTGCCTACCCTGATATCCACTGCTGCTCTGACCCTGTGATCTCGGAGGTGCGGGTAACGCTGGTGCCGGCCTAGGATACTGGAATCGTGGAGCATTATCTGACCGGTTGTCCCCTGAAACTGTGTTGACGGTCCTAAGCAGCTGATACGAGGCCAGGTGTGGGCATCCTGCCACTCGGTGACCGTGCTGACCACATCTAAAACAGGTTCCTGGTGGTGCTACACAGGGACCCGGAATATGGAATCTGCCACAGCTGAAATAGCCTCCATAACTCCTCCTATCCCTCTCTCCATAAGACCCAAAACTTCCAGTATCAAGCCTTGGCTTTTTGTCCCTGTCCGGAATCCTCCGTGGCTCTGGAACACTAGGCTGCACTCTCCCTCTGCTTTGCTCTGCTCTTGAGTCTCGGATCTCCCTCTCGACCTGTAGTGCTCTCCCAACTAGGTTAGAATACCTAGTGCACATCAGTACTGAGACCATACGCCTGATATTAGCCCTCAACCCTCTCTCGAAATGCTGAGTGCGTCTCTGCTCGTCATGTATGATGTGGTGCGCAAATCGGGAAAGAACTGCGAATCGGGCCTCATACTGCGCCACGGTCAAGGAACCCTGAGAGATGTCCATGAACTCTCTCTCCTTCTGCAGCCTCACCTCAGCAGAGAAATACTGCTCGTAGAAGACCTGCCTAAACTGGTCCCATGTATTCTGAATCCCCTCTGCAGTCCGCCTCCTCAAAGACTGCCACCAATGTTGGGCCTCGCCCTTTAGTGTGAAAGTGGCTAATCGCACCTTCCTATCCTCTGGGCAGTCCATGGTATCGAACATACGCTCAATTCTGGCCACCCAGCTCTCTGCCTCTAAGGGATCTGGAACTCCATGGAAAGGTGGGGCGGTCAACTTCCTAAACTGATCAATGTCCCTCAAGGACAACTCCTCTCCCCTCCGCTGCTGATCCACATCTGCTCCGTGACCATTTCTATGGCCATTCCCGTTCCCATTTCTAGTGTGACTCATCCTCTCCTCCCTCTCCAAGGCAAGGAGGTTGGCAAGTGAGCCAACAGCAGCCCAAATATCCTCAACTGCAGGCGGAGCTCCTCGTGGAGGTGCAGGGGGCTGCTCCTCGTGGAGGTGCAGGGGGCTGCTCCTGCAGTATATCCTCCTCCATAGCTCTCGGGCGTCGGCCTCTGCTAGCCATGATTTCCTGTAAACAACAAACACCACATTAGTTAGGAAACTCTCTTCTAAACCTCATGGTTCTATCTAGCGTACACACATTATTTCCCAGGGCCTCCTAAGGTCGTACTACCTAGGAATCTCTAGTTCCAGCTTTAATCGTCTTTGATACCATCTCTGTAACGCCCCGGATCCGTGTTTTTCATTAAAGATATAACACGTCTCCCAGGGGCTAGGAAAGGATCTTAATAATGGTGATCGCTGGATAATCACACACAATTTATATCATATCAGAGTGCACAATTTAAAACTCTCATCCAGACAATTCATAGCATCTTCAAATACATCAAAAAGAGGTTCTAATTTACTACCTTATTACAATTCCCACAAGTTCAATTTAACAAAGTTCAAGACTAAGCAACCTACTAGACTAAGGACGGTAGTAATAATCCTCCTCCCTATAGGTGTCAGTCGGATCTACCCCCGTAGGCGCTTCACCACGAAGATCTGAAAAACAAAACAACAACGAGGGAGTGAGATACGAATATCTCAGCGAGTGACACATGCATGCAGACGCTCAATTCTGGCCACCCAGCTCTCTGCCTCTAAGGGATCTGGAACTCCATGGAAAGGTGGGGCGGTCAACTTCCTAAATTGATCAATATCCCTCAAGGACAACTCCTCTCCCCTCCGCTGCTGATCCACATCTGCTCCGTGACCATTTCTATGGCCATTCCCGTTCCCATTTCCCGTGTGACTAATCCTCTCCTCCCTTTCCAAGGCAAGGAGGTTGGCAAGTGAGCCAACAGCAGCCCAAATATCCTCAACTGCAGGCGGAGCTCCTCGTGGAGGTGTAGGGGGCTGGTCCTGCGGTATATCCTCCTCCATAGCTCTCAGGCGTCGGCCTCTGCCAGCCATGATTTCCTGTAAACAACAAACACCACATTAGTTAGGAAACTCTCTTCTAAACCTCATGGTTCTATCTAGCGTACACACATTATTTCCCAGGGCCTCCTAAGGTCGTACTACCTAGGAATCTCTAGTTCCAGCTTTAATCGTCTTTGATACCATCTCTGTAACGCCCCGGATCCGTGTTTTTCATTAAAGATATAACACGTCTCCCAGGGGTTAGGTAAGGATCTCAATAATGGTGATCGTTGGATAATCACACACAATTTATATCATATCAGAGTGCACAATTTAAAACTCTCATCCAGACAATTCATAGCATCTTCAAATACATCAAAAAGAGGTTCTAATTTACTACCTTATTACAATTCCCACAAGTTCAATTTAACAAATTTCAAGACTAAGCAACCTACTAGACTAAGGACGGTAGTAATAATCCTCCTCCCTATAGGTGTCAGTCGGATCTACCCCCGTAGGCGCCTCACCACGAAGATCTGAAAAACAAAACAACAACGAGGGAGTGAGATACGAATATCTCAGCGAGTGACACATGCATGCAGAAATAGTTAACACAGTTATAAGACATGCTTCGACAAATAACCAACAATATAAAACCACGTACTTCCGATAACAACACAAAACAAGGTCAATGACGGCCTACTCAGGGTATCGTCATCCAATGCTGGCTTACTCCGGGTATCGGCACTGACAACCAGGCCTACTCAGGGTATCTGGCTGCTCTACACTGGTCGTGGCAACACACAAGGCCATGCAATTACACCAATAAACACATACCATCACATTACTAAGCTTAACAAGGATCCATGGGAAGCTAAGCCCAAAGCCGATAAATAACCGATAAAAACTCTGCATTTAGTACACACATCACAAGTTGTTCCAACCAGAACATCAACTCACACAAGTGTTCCAACCAGAACAGTAATTCTTCACAAGTGTTCCAACCAGAACATCATCTCACAAGTGTTCCAACCAGAACAAATAATTCCTCACAAGTAGACAAGTAAATAATCTTTGCAACATAATTCAAAACTTGCCATCAAGAAAACAGGATTTAATAAAAACTCAATCAAGAATAGTATGTAACCCAAATAGAACTAAAATAAAAACCCCAGTGTTGGGTATCCAGAACATCACCTAAAATGTTGCCCTACATTTACCTTGGAAGCTCTTAAGGAATTCCAGAATCTATCTTCAATTTTCTCATAAGTAATTTTGTCTCTAATGTCCTAAACAAGTACTTTGCTAAGTGATCGAAGACCTTCTAGCATCAAAATCCCCATTGGTTTACTCAATTATGAAATTTGGCAAGAAAAATGGACTATGCGCTCACCTCCTGAGGTAGGCGCGAGGTGGGCGGATGGTATTTTAACTAAAATCAGGGTATGCGCTCACTCGATGGTAAGTAGGCGTGAGAAAGGCGCGAGAAGGGCGTGGGATAGGCGCATCTAATTTAAGTGGGCGCGAGAAGGGCGCGGGATAGGCACGAGAAGGGCGCCAAGTCTATTTTTTCCATGCGCCTACTTCCCGAAGTGGGCGCCAGTGGGCGGATACCCACTGTGTTTTTCGAGTCTCTGTTAATCCCAAATCTTCAACTCTGGTCGGAATTTTTCAGTCTGTAACCACTTCTCTAGACTCCTAATACCCCCAGAACGCATTCAAACCTAATTTGAATTTAATCTAACATACTTTTCAATTATCCCCAATTTGTTATACAAAAACCCTTCGGTCTGTCTTCGCCCAGAAACTCAGTGAACAATTCATTTGATAACCATGTATTCATTGAAACAAAATCCACGAATAACATAAACCAGGTTTTAAAACAGTGCCATTCACCTTTTTATGCTTCCAAGTCTTGGCAATCGGCAACCCAGAAAAACCCCAATCAGAAAATCCCCAATCACTTCGGCCGTCTGCTTGCTCTTGTCGAGCAGCGGTTTTCTGAAGGAGGAAAGCCTTTCCGCACTTCTTCCTAGCAAACTTACTGGCAGTAAGTCTTCCTTAGCTCGACTCTCCCACCAAAACCTCTCCAACTCCTTTCTCGAAGAACCCTAAACAAAAGCAGCAGCCGCAACCTTCTCAGTAGAATATACGCGTATTCAGGGCAAAAACCCAAAACCTAATTTCTTAAACTATTTATACCTTCCGCAATACGCTTGGACGCTTGCTGCTCGACGTCCCCTTTTAACTTTGATCTTGTGTGAGCTCGCCCACCAAAACCCCTACATCCACACCTTATTAGTTTAGATATTTATTCTTGTAATTATTATTTATTTATTTATTTTTCATAAAACCTGAAAATAAACGGGGTTTTATAGCATTGACCCGGGTTCGGGGCGTTACAATAGCCGTTAGAAATATGACTGTTGGAGAATATAATCGTTCAAATTATACCCGTTGGAGAATATAGCCGTTGAAAATGATTTTTCGAGTTTTTTAAAAATATATAATATTGTTGGAGAATATAACTATTAAAAACATTATTTGAATTTTAAAAGAATTAAATATAATATCGTTGGAGAATATAACCGTTAGAAATATTTTTTCTAATAATAAATATTTTTTATTTAAAAAATATTTTTTTTAAAAAATTAATATTTTAATGATTTATGGAAAAAAAATAGGGAATCTGATCTAGTGAATTGCTGAGAAGACAATCCCGAAAATAGAAAAGTGACCTAGATTCCCCAAAATAAGGAATTTGAATGAGTAAGCTGCTGCTAGTGCTCTAACATCTCATACTTACTATTATAGAAGGGCTAGTTCACTACCACCAAATTGAGGTGAACACTAGTTCACTACCCCAAATTGAGGTGAACAGCACACACTACTAACAAATATTCTCATTTGTGAAGGAGCTAGTTCACTACCCCCAAATTGAGGTGAACAATAGTTCACTACCCCCAATTGGGGTGAACAGTAGATGTATATAGATTGCTGAGGTAGGCTACTACATGAAGGTGAGCTTTAATTACTAATTATTTATGATTTGTTTTCTTTTAATAAGAGAGAGATTGATTGATCGGTTTAGCCATGTGTTTGACAAGAATGGTTTTGAAAGAAATATTAATATGACATGATTAATTTGATGAATTGTTTTGGGAAAAGTATTTGTATTAATTTGGAGAAAATTGTAGATTTGACTTATACGGCTTTGTCTTCTCGATTTAGGGATACTTGTGATATTGTTTTGCAACTCATGAAAGGTTTGTAAAGGATATGTATATATATAAACTGTTTTCTTTCATTCATGTTGCTACTTGCTGAGATTTTATATTTCATTCTTGCTTTTAAATGTTTTGTTTTCAGGTGATCTTGGAGAGGATGCCTTGGGTTAGTCTGATAGTGGGCTTGAAGTGTAGAATATCCAGAAGACATGAGTAGGATATTGATAATAGTTGCCTTTTATTTGATTAATTGATGTAATAATAAGATATAAATTCTAATGAATAATTTAAGCTTCCTAGCACTTTAATAACTCTTAAATCTTTTAGTCTTATCTTTTGAACTGATTGTGATGTACTACAAGTTAATGCCTTGATCCGAGTCATGAAAAAAAAATTTGACCCGGATTTAGGGCGTTACAGTTGAGCTCCCCATTTTACCCCTGTTAACAAAACAAATCAATATAAGTGGGAGGGGTATACAAGTAAATTGCAAAATCTTAAAAAGAGAAATCTGATTTGCAATGCAACATTAGCACAAACCAATGCATAATTAAGCCTATTAATCCCAAGATAATTTCAATTTAATGATTAGGCTCTTTTGTGTATCCCATTGCATAATTAAGCACTTTTAAAAGACTTTCCCTATTTTTCACTTTATTAGAAGTACTTAATTATGCATTTCTAGCACTTTATCGCACCCCCAACTTGCTACTTGTTAGTCCCTAGCAAAAGAAGTGATTATCTAAGTTTAAGCATGCCTCAAACCTCTGAAACCAGATTCTTCTATTGAAAAATAGAACAAGATAATTGACTTGAGCAATGAAACTAAAATAGTTTAGCTTGTAGGCCAAATGGAGTTTCTTGACTTCTTAACAATTCAACCAAGTGTAAGGTTCTGAAATTGCTTTCACTGCGTGTAAGTGTGTGGACAATTTGCATTTAGTGACTTCTAAGACCTCTCAAAGTGTTATTTAACCTAGAAACCCTCCAAGCAAACCAAGTTGGTTTTTACTCTAAGTCAAAACCATTGCAATGGTGGCTTTCACGCTATTACACTACAAAAGGCATTTTATTGATTGGCACATGCCTTATTTGTTGTTTCTCCTTTTTTCCTTCAAGCCCCGGTACTAGGTAGCCTTTTCCAATGCACTTTACAAAGAGGTCACATTGTCCCTCTTTTTTTTCACTTGATTTCAGGCCACTTTTTCACTTTTGATTTCTTTCTTTTTTTCTAGTAGAATTTTTTTCTGCTTTTTTTCTTTTATTTTTTTGATTCCTTTTTTTTTTTTTTGGGCCTTGAAGATATGGTTCAATAGAGCTCTTGGGGGTTGATTGGTGAAAAACACTAATTGAGGCTTAAAAATCAGCTAAACACTCGTTGTGCATGAAATTCAGTGACTGCAACTATACATTGCATTACCTAGGCTTGAATGGTCAAGAACATCACTATAGCCCCATGTGAATTACACTCCAACCATTCAAAATTAACATGGACCATGAAACTCACTGTTCTAGGTTTCAGTAAAGGAAATTAACAACTTTAGAATGAAAAGCAAGCTGAAACCTAGATAAATAATTTTAAGCATGGGACTAACTTGAATAATTTGCACACTTGAGTGAAAGTAAACAAGGCATGAGGATATGCATGAAAGTTTATACCATGAGCTATTCCTAATACCCCCAACTAAGATCAAGCAATGCAATTAAAATTTGGAGGTTAAGGGCAAGAAAAACATGGCTGTTTTGAAGAGAGTAATGACAGATTTTTTTATGACAATAGCAGAAAAATAAAACAGTAATTCTTTTATCAAGAAAATGCATCAGTCTTACCAATATGCATGAAAATTCATGTGAAACCCCATCCCAATACTCTTGGCACACCCTAACCAGTGAGTGTGATGTGTAGGTAAAGCTGGGGAAGCCCAAAGCCTAAAGCCAGTCAAAGTGACTAAGCCCCGGCTCGGCGGTGGCCAATGAAGGTGAGCAACCTTTGGTTGGTTAAATAAGATTTGTGGTGTGAGAAAAGTGACTAAGTGTTGTGTTGTGTGCAAACAGGAGTGGAGTGGCAAATGGTGATTTCCGCATGTGAGGGAGTTGCTTAAGTGAAAAATATATATATAATAAAACCCAAAACCCCATACGACCAAAACCCCAACACCCGACCCCTCTCCCTTTCTCTTTTTCTCTCCTTCGTTCCCTTCTCCTTCCCCACTCCCATTTCTCCCTCATCTTCCCTTCATTATCTCCCCATCTTGTTTCCCCTTTGAGAAGAGATCTTTACCAGCAAGAAAAGAAGAAGAAACCCCCAAGTACCATTTTCGTTGGGTGAAGAAGCTTGGAGTTTGGTGGAGGAAACAACCGAGAGGCACGAGGAGTGCTGTTCGTGGGTTTCAAAGGAAGCAAGAAGACTTGCTCAAGTGTTTGCAAGAGGTAATCAACACCACCCCAACCCTTATTTCAAATTCCAGCCATTTTCATATATGGAATGTATGTGTTAGGGTTGAGATGTAAAATGCTTCATTTGTACAAATAGATGGTTCTTGTGGGTTTTGTTAGTAGTAGATAACTACACATGCTAGGAGCAATTTAGAGCTCAAAAACATTAGGAATGACTGAGATTTGAGAAAAACCCAAAATCCCCAAAAGTCGGATTTCGCGAGTTGCTGAGAAACCCAGGCCGCAGCATCGGGCGGTAGTTTTAGGTGGCTTTAGGTAGTGATTTAAGGCATGGCTACTCAAGCAACACTCGAACGACTGTTCTAGCGACTGTTTTAACAGAAGAACCCGAGAGCAAATATTTGGCCGCTCGAAGCAGGCTCGAGCGACCTATCGACTGCCCTGCCCTGTTTTCCCAGTTTTCCCAATTTTGTCCAGATTGAACTAAGGATTGATTTTGTGTGAATCCAACCCATCTATGAGTGAGATTTAGGAGCCTAGGGAGTGTTCCAACTGGATTTGTCACCCAATTCCAAATAGTAAAGATTTTGGGTACGTTTTGCTAGAATAGGTCTTATAGAGAGAGTTGCGTTCCAGATTATTATAGAAGTGGGATAAATTGATTCCACCACTTCAAATACCTTCCAAATAACCTAAGGAAGTATAATACAAGGACCAAACCCAAGTTGCATAAGTTTCGAAAGGATTGAGGCATAGATTGCCAAGTTGGGTCATGAAATGTACGAGAAGTTCCAAAGTGTGATCTTTGCCCAGATCAAACCACCAAGTGTTTTTACTTAAATCCAACTTACGTATAAGCTAGAATTACATTTCTAGGAAGTATTCCAACTGGAAGTATCTCGAAATTTCAAATAGCAAGGATTTTGGGCACGTGTCACCAAGGAAGGCTTTACAGAAAGTTTCTATCCCAGATTCCCATAGAAGTAGGATAATTTGATCCCAACACTTCAGGCAACTTTCAATTAACCTTTAGAGATAGAAACCAAGAACCAAGACCCAGTTGTACAAGTATCAAAGAATTAAGGCATAGGTTACCCAAGTGAGACCTGAAAAGGGGAATTTCCTAAATAGTTACCCTTTTTGTTGAGTTGTATTGTGAGTACACCACACATGATAGGAAGGGCTTCGGCCAGCATTAGTATATAGTTTGAAAGGCATTAGCCGTAGTGAATTACCAGATATGCCGGGCATTGGCCCCTATATTGATTTGTATGACCTCAAGGGCATTGGCCCGATACTTGTAATATGAGATGGAAAGGGCTGTGACCCATGGATAATAATAATTCCATAAATGAAAGAGCAGTGGCCCCATGTCATTGGTATATGTACATTGAGAAGAGAGCAGTGGCCCATGGTTATTGATAGTGACTGGAGGGCAGTGGCCCAGAATCCATGAGAAATGAATAAGGGCTTGGCCCAAAAATGACTCGGGTAAGGC
This sequence comes from Buxus sempervirens, assembly GCA_947561395.2. Lineage (NCBI taxonomy): Eukaryota > Viridiplantae > Streptophyta > Magnoliopsida > Buxales > Buxaceae > Buxus > Buxus sempervirens. Next base: position 16,449,263 of record OX387185.1, read on the forward strand.
CATAGGCTACCCTTGAGATATGGCATACCTGAGTGCATGACCCACCTGATATTGGAAGTAACCTTACTATTGTCCATGTTATACAAATAGGATTGTTATACACATGCTCCATGGCCAAGTGCCATTGTTACTGCCCATGTTATACAATGTTATTCTGGCACCATGTGTAATCGATGGCAGACGCCCATGTGCTATGTGCAATCAGAAATGGATGAGTACCATTCCGGTACCATGTGTAATCGGTGGCCAATGCCCATTCGCTATGTGTAATTAGCAATGGATGTATATGTTATTCCAGCACCATGTGTAATCGGTGGCTGATGCCCATTCGCTATGTGTAATCAGCAATGGAGGTGAATTATGCCTACGCCATGTGAAATCGGCGTAGATGTCTAGCCACCATGTGTAATCGGTGAAGCTAGATGGATATGTGTTGTTATTGATGTTTTTGATGGTATTGTGATACCACTCCATTTACTATTGGGTAATCATCTATGGATATTTATACGATATATATAACCAGAGTATTAGATGCCTACGTCATGTGAAATTAGCTTAGATACCTAGCCACCGCATATAATCGATGAAGCTAGATGGGGATAGTGTTTGTGTATAGTATGATATCAAATCACCTACATGAACATTGGTGAGATTGGATGAAAAACTGTATTAAATGCATTAACTGTACACTGACGCACAAGCATGCACTAATTTGTATGGCACTAAATTGTGATAATTGATTTATGATTTCAAATAACCGCATGTCATGATTTAACCGATTGATATATGCATAAACTATGTTTTCTCGTGCATGCATGTGTTGCTTACTGAGACATTCGTCTCACAGTTGCTTTACTTCTTATTTTTCAGATCCATCGATGTCCGGTGTGAAGGACTGGACTGAGGATAGAGGCAAAGTGAAAGCCTTTGGGTATAGAGAGACAGATTTCGATAGGCCTTAGGTTCTATTTGTACATGTATAGTTTATTTTGGACTTGTAAACCCCTCTAACTGAGAAGTGTGATATAGTCACCCGTTATTTGTAAATAATTCTCGTGTCTTATTACATTTCTTTTATATAGAACACACTCTTGATATGCACATCATGAATTGTCTTATCACTCGCACTTGTTAGGAAGAAGTTTTAAATTCTTCGTATTTTTAACAGGTAATTGGCCCACTTGCCATGGTTTGGGGCGGGTTGTGCCTTAGAGGGGCAGACTTGGTTTCGGGTCATGACAATTCACCCAAGAGAGCTGAACCCAAACTAATCTAAACATGGGCTTCAAAGTTCAAAATTCACTCAAAATTGCTCAAATTCACTTAAGATAGCTCAAAAACGGAGAAATCAGTGAAGATTTACTCAAAGTAGTGAAGTAGCGTGCAAAAATTTAAATTCCCCACCCCCAACTAAAAATAAACATTGTCCTCAATGTTTGGAAGGTAAAGAACAAAAATAAGCAATATTTGAGTGAAAAGAGGATGTATATTACCTTTCTTGGCTGAAACTTGCATGAATTGGATGAAAAATTTCAACCTTACCTTGAGAAGTGTATGGGCAAGCAAGCAAGGTAACATCTAAAAATGCTTGAGCAAACCTGATGGGGATTAAAACCACTATGAAAAGTAACTTGAACTGCAAGATAGAGGTTAGAGCAAGTGCAAAACAAAAACAAGGTGGAGAGAAAGCAAAAGGATTGGACAAAATGATATACCTGTAAGACCTGAAACAATTTGGGGGAAAGGACAAAGTGGTGTTTAGCTAAAATCACTTGAAAAGTATGGAGTGGGATGAGATTGTGCAAATTCTGAGGATGATCCATGGTAAAGTCAAACCAAAGAATGATGCAAGCCATTTTTCTCTGCTATTCTTGCTCTTGACAGCATGGTTAGATTCAAAATACACCTAGAACAGAACTAATTCCCTCCACTTTATACTGCTTTTCTAGACCACAAGTTGCCCCACACATTGAGCTTTTCAAAGCTAATTTCCTCTCCTTTTAGTGTGATGGAATATCTGCCCAACTATGATTAGATCTATGCATTAACTGTCACCCAACTGATTCAATAAACATTCCATAACAGAACTTGGTTCCGTAGCTTCCCCTGATTGTTAAGGAATTAATCCTCCCTCATCTCATCAATTTTTAATGCCTTGAAACCGTCCTTGTTTCCTGGATTTTGTCGGAACCAATCCGGAGTTGAGTTTCCCAAGTTTCAAAATATAGAAGGCTGTTTTTACCAAAACAAGTGCTCAAAACCCCCTTTAGTAATATGGCCATAAGTTCCTCCAAAAAACTCTAAATTACACATCATTTGATGTGTTGGAACTAGACTGATAGGGCTTTCCAACGATGTGTGTTACGCATTCCAACTCCTCACAGATTTAATCAGGTTTGACCCTATTTATAGGGTAAAAATCAGAACTACAAGGGGTTTTTGTGTCTCCTAAATGGGGGATGTAAGCACCCAAATTTTGATCAAACAAAATAAAAGAGAAAAAATGTGCTAAAAGACAGTAGAAAAGTCAAACCCTAAGGGAGCAAAAGTTGACTTTTTGATCAAGTAAAATTTGGCCGCCTTGCTCTATCTCAATGGATAGAGAATCTCGACACGGTTCCAACGCAACTGAGTTTGCTGGAATCGGAGTCCAGATGAAGGTTCTGTGGGCCAGTCAAACTTGGAGAGCCAAGAGTTGACTTTTCCTCGAAGTCCGTGCCAAGTGTTTAGCCATGTGTCATTGAATAGAGGGCTCCGATACGAGTTCAACGCAATTGAGTTTGCTCAAATCGGAGTTCAGATGAGTGAGATATGAGCTGTCAAAGTTCCCGAGCAGCAAAGCCAGAAACTGCACACGTGGCGCAGGAACTGCAGACGTGGCAGCCAATGCAGCAAAATATCTCAGGGACTAAATCTTAAATATAAAAAATTCGTACGGGCGATCCATAGATATCAAAAAGGGTCAAATCGGTCGAATCGGTCAAGTCGAAGGGCAAATCTGTAATTTTTCGATTTGTATCCGATCACATATACCGGATACACTAGCTTCCCTTCATGACCAGACTTGAAGGCCAGATACAAGAAGATTTTCGCGCGAGATCCGCACCGATCGCCCGACAAATTCGCGGCGGCATTTAATTTTCAAATAATTATGTTTTGTATCCGGGCTTCAAGTCCGGATACAAAGGAGCCTTAGTGTATCCGGACTTGAAGGCCGGATAAAGGGAGGCCTTAGTGTATCCGGCCTGAGTTGCCGGATACATTAAGTTTTCTATAAATAGCAAACAGCAGCCTCATTTCCGGGGTTGGGCTCACTTTTGCTGGTTTCCACCCCTTCTCCCTCAGACCACCTGCTCCGAAACCCTTCCCTTTTGGCCTCTCTTGACTCCCCAAATCCTCCAAGCCTTACTTCAAGGCTCTCCTACTCTCTCCTTCCTTCTTCTTCTCCATTTTCACCTCACCAAGAAGGAGGGTACCTGCTGTTTGGTGTCCAAGAGGAGGAGCTCTAGCTGCTTCCACCACTCGAAGGAGGCTCAACGCATCTCCCATAAGGGTTTAGGCCCCAAGGTAAACCCTTCCCTTGTATTATGTTCAACATATATGAAAATGAGCATTTTTTGGAGCATGATGTGATGTTTCTGTTTAAACATGTTTTCCACCAGCTTGCCTTTGTTATCTTGTTTGCATGGGGGAGCATGTTCCCCCATTTGATTATTCATCCAATGTACCCCATGTGTAACCCCCTCTTATTCCCTTCTTTCGACACTCCTCCAAACTAGATGGGTGATTGCAATTCGTGACTATGTGTTCAAAGTATGTACGTGAGTAGAGATAGGCGGGTATGCATGGTGAGTGATAAGCATGACTTTACTGTTTGAAGCATCTTGTTTAGGAGTCCCGTGCATGATCGGTTGTTTTCCCATTATTGTTCATACTTGGCCGTTGCTCCATAGGTATTGTGAGCACCCGGAATGGAGGTACATGACCTCTGTTCCTTCACTGAATTTTGTCCAAAAGATGGAAGAAGGGAAGCCCTTACCCTTCTCCCATAGCTCGGTTTGGAAAGCCCCAAAGAAGAGCCAAGTGGCTCTCACTTGAACCAACGTGGGCTCACACAGGAGCCCACATGATCACTGGAACAGCCCAAGAAGCATAAAAACCCAACCCCATTGCGAAAATCCAAAAAATAGCTTCTGTAGGTTGATCCGGCAACTCAGGCCGGATCAACATAAGCCCATGTGTAGCCGGCTATAGATACCGGATACACAGAACCCCATGTATAGCCGGCTATAGATACCGGATACACAGTACCCTGTGTGTAACCGGCATCTCAGGCCGGCTACACTGCCAGAATTCATTTTTTGCCATTTTTGCTGATATTGTGTGATTTTTTGGTTTGTTTGATCAACTTCGGGCGAACCAGTGTGAGATATGGATTCGTCATCTCGGATGACTTCCGATATCGTCACGCGGGGATCGATAAAAGTATAGAGTCGCCACCATCCAAGTTAAGGTGTGAATGGACACCAAAGGATTCATAGAAGCCAAATAGAGGCAAAGTAGCTCTAATATGAGGGAAAATCCAGAGATCAGGTAAGGGGAATTATTTATGAGCGGGGGAAGGTGTTAGGCACCCCCACTCATCCGTCTAAGACGGTTGCCACATGCTTGCTCATGCTAAGGATTGTTTGCTAATAAAATAAACAAAGAGGTGCTTAACAAGCACAATGTGTGTGACCATTCCACATGAGAAGTCTAATGAGTTTAGACTCTCTTCATGGATTCATCACTTCTAAAACTTCATGAGTGAAGGGAAATCAAAGTAAAAATAAAGAAAATCAAGCTAAGGCAAATCTGGAGAAATTAGGTCAAAAGAGCTTGAAAGCTTCGATTAACTATAACTCATTCAATTTAAATCCAAATCCATTGAAACCAAAGCCATTTGAAAACTGGTATATAGTAGAGTATACAGTAAAAAATTCAGCTCAATCCGATTCAAAACGAGAGAGAAATCCACATCTGAAATCTGCTGTTATAACTTGAAAAAAGCGTTAAGTAGGCATTTTCAAAGCTCTATTCGTGGAGTTTGGCTCAATAAAAATCCATAAAAATTGGTATGGAGGAAGTATGTAGTGCCATCTTTCAAAAGAAAAAAACCTCACCCCAATCTCTATCCGGATGTGACTTGTGTGCTCTCTTGAACAGGCCTAGAAGACCACAGATGAGCTCTGGACTATGCCAGCGAGGACCTTTGAGTCAACTGAGCACCCAAAGCACAAAACAGGTCAAAATCCGTTGAAACCAGTTGGAAATGAAAATAAACTTCTCAAGGAAAACTCAGAAACTATAATCACTCAAAACGGACTAAAACTGAGCAAACGGTGCACCATCAAACCGGCAAGTTTAGCAATCTAGGCTAAACTGACTTACAAACTTTGGATAGATGGTGTCAAAAATTGGCTACATAAAAGTGGACGAAAATTTCCAGATATTAAGTAGGCTTGCTCATCTATCACATGTCTTTAAAATCACTCAAAAATTCATCCGGAGGATGAAGTTATAAGCATTCCAAGACAGGCCACAGATCTGCCCTATTTTGAAGTTTTTGAAGAGGAAACATGGAAACCAGTGCATGTGTGCATGTGGATTCGACCAAAACCTCAAAAATCAACAAAAAACCCTCTCATGAAGTTCTAAAAACTCATTCTAAGGCCAATGACCTCAGATTTTCCATATTCAACATGGAAATCCAAGATCTAGCCTATCTTTGCAAAAACAGTGACAAGTGGGTGTGAAGATGTGGAAAATCACCTTTCTATGAGAAAGTTGGAATCCATGGCTATTGAGAGCATGGATTCACATCTTCTCCAAATACAAAAATGATCAGAGAAGCATTCAAGGGTTCAAAATAACCATATAGCATGCTTTTCATCATTTGTGGGTTCTAAACCTAGAGGATCCATTCCACCTTCCTTTTCCCTAGGCTCTCTCTTCACGTTTTACGGCTAGAGAGGATTCCCAGGTACTTTAGAAGGGGTTTGGGCTATAAACAACACCCAGGCCTTACACTACAGAAAGGTAGAAGATGAGAGATTGCTAGAACATAAAAAGGAAGCAATAAACTCAAATGGGCTTTACCTTAGTAGCTTGAACAGTTGAGTAGCCAATCCAGCAGAGGTTCTCCTTCTTCTTGCAGAGCTTCTAAGCTTCAGATTGTCAGCCATTTGCAAGAGGAGGACCCCTCTATTTATAGGCCAAGTCAAGGGTAGGCCAAAAAGGCCTTCTAGATTATTCCAATTCTCCTCCAAGGCTTGAATTGGAGTAATTCAGCAAGTTTCGGAGGGTGAAATAGGGAGTTCAAGTCCCCAAGAGAGAGGTAATATGCGTAAATAAGGCTCAGAGATCGAGCCATTTCGCAAATCCCCGAAACAGCCAAAACCGTATACACAGTGCGGTTTCTACAGAACCGTCCTATATGTGCGGTTTCTATGCAAATTCATCTCAACCGCACATACAGGGCGGTTCAATTCAGTTACGCTCGTCATGATTGCTGTCGACGTGTCCCAACGGCCAAAGCTTCCGGAAGCCACGTGGCAGCTCGCACAACAAGCATGAATATCAACCGTGCTGTGTATACGGTTGCAACCGTACATACAGGGCGGTTGAGACCAAATTCTCAAAAGCCGCACATATACTACGGTCAGCACATTTTTGGTTGGTTTTGAACCTTAGCTGCACAGGCCAGGCTTATTTACATGTAATATCGTTTAAGTAAATGTCATCGTATTTTTTAATCTCCATTTACTTAAGATATTACATGTAAATAAGCAAACACCCCCCATTTGAATCCATTAAAAAATATTTCCAGACCCAAATTCCAAGTGAATAAAAAGTCAACTTTCCAGTTCCAGGCTAAATTCCAGTTTTTCAGGTCCGGTAAAAAGATTCAACATGTTGATACAAAGGTATTTATCAAGATTAAAAATCTCAAAAAATTCATGTATGCAATAACATTGCTAAAAACCTAATTACCGGGAAAAATTATCTTCAAATCTTGCTTAAAAAAATATTTCATTTTCTGGGGTCAAAAGTCAACAAAATTCAACCCGAAAAAGTTTGACTTTGCATAAAAGATTGAATTCGGGCCTTTTCCTTTGCGGCTTTGGATTCAAATGGGTTAAGGATCTTAAACCCAATGGTAAGAATTGAAAATTCCAATAAAATATTTCTTTCCTTCAAGACTTATCAAAAATCGTGCAATTTTGGGGTGTCTACAACCAGTAAGGTTTCCGGGTGACCCGGAAACCCAAAATGGGCCATGGACCGACCCGGTCCAAATTGATTCCCGGTGGGCCTTCCAACGGGGCCCACCAAGCCCGACCAACCCACTTGTGCCTAAATAAGAGATTTGAGTGGGCCAGACCATTTGAGGCCCACCCAAGCCCTATTTGGGCCATGCATGCTTAAAGTAGATTGTGGTTTGGCCGAGACCACGGGCAGGGCCTGTCGGGCCCACTAAGCCCATTAAACCAAGGTTAGGGTGTCAAAACCCTAATTCAAGAAGTCTTGGGCTTTCAAGCCCAAGCCCAGGCAAAGGGCCCCAAGCCTTATGCTTGCCCCATTTTGGCAAAGGTTAATCAAGAATAACTCAAAACACTTGGCAACCAGGGTGAGGCCCACTCAAGGGCCCAGCAACAGTCCCGGCCCACTTATGCATAAAGCTCACTTAAATAAATCAAACTGGAAATTAAATAAAATCAATTTACTTAAACCAAAGCCCAAAGGGCCTCTCAGGTTTAGACTGAGGCCCACCAAGGGACATGTGGGCTCAACCAAGCCCACCAAGGAATCCGCGGGCCTTCCAACGGGGCCCGCCCAATCAGACTCACACAACTTTAAGCTAAGAAAGATAAAACCAAGTAAAGGGACCCACACCACTTTGGCGGTCCCGCCAGACTTAATCAAATCGCATGCTAGGATAGGAATCGGGTGAGTAAGAGACCAACTGAGTTGACTCAAACCAGGGAAACCTATGGGACCCATCACTTGACGGGGTGGACTGGGGTGTCTACGGACTTCCCCAGACCACAATCGAGAACCTACTTAGAATCTCAAGCCGTAGACCAGAAGCCTTAGTAGAACTTAGGCACCCAGGTGTCCGCCTGCACCCCATCAAGAGGTGGCGACTCCAAATCCCCGTTTGTCACCCAGTGCGACTTGGAAACAGGTGCGCACAGCCTGGCGACTCCACTGGGGAACATCTCAGCCCAACAGAACCCCTGGTTAGAATGAGTCAACCCAAGAGGGATTAGTTGGTTTTAGGGTTTTACTATCTTGTCTTAGTAAGGCACGGAATACGCGCAATTACATTTTTCTGGGGAGTCCTGTCACAAGGACATGATAATCGCCTAAGGAAAGTGGAATTTAAGCGGTCCCTGTGACCCTCCATTTACCTGGGGACTCTCCCGGAACCTCGTATTGCGTGCCAATTCTGCACCTTACTATACGAGACAGTAATAACTCCTTCATCAACAAAATCCAGACAAAACTCACCCGTTTAGGCACAGCACTCAGCCCAACAGCACACACGGGCACGCCACCACACTGTGGATGGATTTCATTTCCCGTCTTTTTTTTTTTTTTGCGATAAACTGCGTGGGGTGACACGCACGAGGGAGGATGCGTGAATGATCCGACCTTTGATAGATGAGTGAAGCGGATATTGCTACTTCTTTACCGAAACTTAGACCTCTCTAGCAGCCTACCCTTCTTCTTACTATGAACTGATCTTTGGGATGGTATTAGCACCTACGCTCCCGTGGCTTGCTGGGGAAAGCAGGTTCATCCCCCAGTTTACTGGAGTCCATTAGCACCACTGGTTTCTTGCCGTGGCACGCGAGGATCCAGTACTGGTCCAGACCCTTGTAGGCTTATGTCTCGGGCTGGGTATCCTTCCCCACCTAACGTTTCTGAATGAACCTTGCGTTGAGCATGAGAGGGTGAGTAGGATATGAATGATGAATACAAGAGGAGTAAAATCAACATAAAATCCAAGAGTCCACCAGGGGCAGCAACCCTCGCTTTTTGCATCCGACTGAGTAAACACTAGATCATGGGCTACCTCAGCCCTAATTTAGGAAACCTACCAAACTTTGATCAGGGGAACCACCCCAGATCCATGCATTGAGTCATGTGTGCCGTGGGCCTTGACCCATTGAGTCCGGGGGGAAGCACCCTGAGTCTAGATCAGTCTTTTTTAGCAGACGAAAGCAGGCCAGACCAGAGCAGGGGCAGTGAAACCCTAGATCTAGGACTTTTCAGCCTACCCTCTTAAAATCAATTGTACCCTGTCCTAGGGTTCCCAACAACCCTGGGGTCGAACACTTTTCCAGCTTTTTAGGCTTTAAGTGATTTCGCCCTAGCTGGCAAGTTGTAAGCAGTTCTTCAGCAGAGATCCTTCAGAATCGGTGAAAAGACTAATTTGGACTTGGATGTGCTTCCTTACACAAGTACGTCTAGGAGTCGTGCCTTCGCTGGCACCAACCCTTCTAGGACTGCACACACATTTTAATTTTGTTTGTGTATTTCCATTTAATACTATGGTAAGCAGCGCTACACTTGCCCTTACCATCCTGCACATGCATAAATCCTTTGCACATCAAGGTGCACCCATTTCAAAATCAAAACCACACCAACACTTCTAGCCAAAGTTGCTTTCAAAGATGCACAAAAGAAGAATTTTCAAGCTTAAACCACCTCCAGGCGTGCATCAAGCCGCCTTCCGAGGTGCAAATTGTTTTTCAAAAAATACAGCTTTAAGTGGCCTCTGGGCCTACATCAAAATCGTCTTTCATGACGTACATTTGTAAAGATCTCCTGTGACTCAAGATAAACCATTTTCCATGGTTATATCGGACCATCACCTTGGAGAAACATTGAATTGCCTTTTTTGGCATACATTCCTTTTCAACCGGGGTAATGCCATCCATGGCATGACTTGTGGAACCAATTCCAATGGTCCCCCTGTTTTTCTTGCTTCTTTATAGCAATGGTTTCAAAATTTGCCAGTCTCGGCACGATTTCTGGTTTCGCCGTCACAACGGTAAAACCTCAAAAAAAAGAAAAGATTTCCAAAGAATGTTTTAAGCCAATCTTTCCGATTCCTAAAATTTTCAAAGAATCATCGTGCCATAAACGGCACATTCCTAAAATTTTCAAAAAAAATCCATTTGCCATCTACGGCACCAAACCAATAAAAGGTCTTCAAAAAAAAAATCACTTTGCCATCTACGACACCAAAACCAAGATTTCAAAAGTCACTGTTAAAAATTTCCAAGCACAGCTACCCTTCTTGTACGTGAGATAGCACAGCTCAGGCTACCCTTCTCATGTGCAAGATAGCACAGCACTCTTACCTTTCAGCTACCCTTCTTGTACGTGAGATAGCACAGCTCAGGCTACCCTTCTCATGTGCAAGATAGCACAGCACTCTTACCTTCCAGCTACCATTCTTGTACGTGAGATAGCACAGCTCAGGCTACCCTTCTCATGAGCAAGATAGCACAGAACTCTTACCTTCCAGCTACCCTTCTTGTATATGGGATAGCACAGCTCAGGCTACCCTTCTCATATGCAAGATAGCACAGCACCCCCACCCTTGGGCTACCCTTCTCGTGTTCGGGATAGCACAGCCTCGGCTACCCTTCCCCTACACGGGATAGCACAGCTTTCAAGAAGGCCCTAATAACGGCACCACCCTTGGGCTACCCTTCTCGCGTTTGAGATAGCATAGCTTCGGCTACCCTTCTCATACCCAGGATAGCACAGCTTTCAAGACGACCACCCTTGGGCTACCCTTCTCATGTTCGGGATAGCACAGCCTCGGCTATCCTTCCCCTACACGGGATAGCACAGCTTTCAAGGAGGCCCTAATAACGGCACCACCCTTGGGCTACCCTTCTCGCGTTTGAGATAGCACAGCTTCGGCTACCCTTCTCATACCCGGGATAGCACAGCTTTCAAGACGACCACCCTTGGGCTACCCTTCTCGTGTTCGGGATAGCACAGCCTCGGCTACCCTTCCCCTACACGGGATAGCACAGCTTTCAAGAAGGCCCTAATCATGGCATTCACCCTTGGGCTACCCTTCCCACATACGGGATAGCACAGCTTTCAAGATGTTTCTTTTTCATATATAGCCATATACGGCATCTACCCTTGGGCTACCCTTGCCAATCCTTGGCATAGCACAGCCTTCAAGATGTTTCCTTTTCATGCATAGCCACATACGGCGTTTGTCACACACGGCCGCAGCGCTGTCTGCAGTGCAAGGATTCCTTGTCACCACTCACAGCACCAGCATAAAGCAGAGTTTACCTTTTTAAAAGCACCACTTTTCTGCCACACACAGCACTCTAAACCACAGCTGCCCTCGCACAGGAGCAGACCATTTTCGGAAGAAACTAACATGTTGCTTGTTTATCCTTCCTTTTGTTTTTATTTTTGTAACCCCAAGGTTGAAAGCGGTGCAACCATTGCCAATCGGAGCCCGTATCTGCTAAGATCCCGTGCAAGGATGAACCCAGAAGAGCCACCTGTACCTCAGCCACCAGTACCACAACCTCCAGCACCGCAACAGCCTATGCCTCAGCGCCAGATTGAGGATGAGCCTGTGATTATCCACCTAACGCAGCAGATGGGGCAAATCACCCAACTACTCCAGAGTTTGGTCAGGCAGATGCCGCAACCAGTTATCTTGCAACCTCAAGGAGAACCACAAGCATTGCCGCAGGCACCGCCAGGGCCACCCCATGCCCCGCCGGTACCTGTCCACCCTGTGCCTCCACAGGCTTTCCTTCCACAAGTTCCACCTCCGGCGGTGCCACAAGGCCAACAGCTGCATCAGCCACCTCCTGAAGAAGCATTACATCTCCCGCACGTCCCGGAGATAAACCAGGAAGAAGAAGAGGAATGGCATAGGCAGAGGGTCGAGGTAAGGGGCATCTCGCCTGAACTTAGTGCCACGATCAAAGACCTCAGGGCAGAATGGCAAGAGATGAAAAGAGGGGCTGTGCCAGGTAGGATGACAGTCGACAATTTCTGTTTCTTCCCTAACATGCGACTCCCGGCAAAGTTTAGGTGTCCTGACTTTGAGAAATTCGACGGGACTGGCTGCCCCACTGCACATCTGAGATCATACTGTGGAGCCATGATGGGGTACAACAGGGATGAGCAGTTGATGGTACAGCTATTCCAGAGATCCTTGACTGGGCAGGCACATCGTTGGTTTTCCACCCTGAGCCCCACACAGATCCGGACTTGGTCAAACCTGGCACACCTCTTCACTGAGCAGTTCAGGTTTAACTCCGAGGTGGTACCCACACGGATGGAACTAATGAGGATGAGCAAGAAAGCAGGCGAGATAATCCGGGATTATGCTCGAAGATGGCGCGAACATGCAATGATGGTGCGCCCACCACTGACAGAGGAAGAGATGGCCAGCCTGTTCATTTCAACCCTGGGGCAACCATACTACTCTCACATGATTGGTCAACAGGCAACAAGCTTTAGTGCCTTGGTCCAGATCGCCGACAGGGTTGAGGGTGGCATCAAGGCAGGATTGATAGAGGCAGGCTCACCCGGGGCAATGGCAAGAAGGCCAGTGAATGGAGGCAGGAGGCCTGAAGGGCAAAAGGACGTGACAAGTGTTGACGCTGCACAGGGGCAACAACCACTCCACCTGCAAGGAGGGTCACATCCACATGGCACAGGGCCTACCGGGTTGGCGCCACCACAGGGTGCACAAAGGGAAGATCGGAGACAGAGGGTATTTACACCTCTTCCCTATACACTGGCAGAGCTCCTTCCTACGATGCTGAAGGGAGGCTATTTGAGGTTGATAACTCCCAACCCAAATGCAGCGTTGGGGAGGAACTATGACCCCAAGGCAATTTGTGAATATCACATGGGGTCACCGGGGCATGCCACTAATCAGTGTTGGGCCCTTCGGCATGCAATCCAAGATTTGATTGATGCCAGAAGAATCACAGTGGACCCTTCGGCTCCTGCCAAAACACCACCAGCCGCCGTATATGTGAACCATCTCCCGGATCACAGCAAGGGGGCATCCTCCAGTGGCACAGCTGAGAAGTGAGCTGCGGGGCACAACCAACTCCCAAGAATCCAAAATCTGCACCGGACGCGATCCCACGCCGAGTCCGCCGTTCCCAGGCTAAGTTTGAATTTACTTTTTGAATCGACCGTTCCTGGTGATGGGTCATTCTGTACATATTTTTACATGTTTTCGCTTTCATGCAGACTTTTGTAAAAAACCTTTTGAAAAAAAACACAGAAGAAAATACGTTTTGAAAAAAAATGGCAAGTGCTCAGGTCGATGATGACATCATTCTGAGACCGCACCTTTTGGCACGACCATGATCATGGAAAAATGCTGAGTTGCTCAAAGGTGTCTTCAGCCGGGTGCAATATACTGCTCCCATGAGAACCTTGACTGAGCCAAAGGCAATCGTTCCTGATCCATGCGTTGATTTTCCTCCCAAACCTATCTTTACACCGGGGCAAAATAATCCTCGAGAGAAAGGGAAGGAAAAAGGAAGAGAAGTGAAAGTGCTAAAACCAGCTAAGGGCCAAGGCCGACTTTGACATCACGTCTTTAAGAAAGGATGAGAGGCCGTCCTTCATGAATCCTGAATCTTAAGAATCACTAGTCAAAATACTTTGGGCTTGATCGTGCTATTCAAATACCCGTGTTGTGTCTAGCCACCCCACACCGGGGCAAAGCTAAGAAAGAAAATAAATCGGATGAATGAATTCTTGAATAAATTTGCATGAATATTTCAACCAAGTTGTCACAACTTCTGCAAAAGGATGAAAGGCCATCTTTGCTTTATTTTCCCAGTTTCAAAGTCATATCTCTAGTCAAACCATTTTGAGCCTAACTTTCTTTCTTCTAACCCATTGAGTCATGAGCCCTAAATATGGCGCTTGATAAAGAAGAAAAGAGACAAGGATGAGCAAGAACAAAGGAAAAAGAAAAGAAAGCAGAAAATAAACCGGGGCATGCTAGTCAAAGTAAAAAGCTAAGATGACCCCAGAGCAAAGAAAAGGAAAAGCAAAAATGCTAGAGGAAAAAGTGAAAAGGCCTCCAGAAGAAAAAAAATGAAAGTCAGTGAACAGGTAATGGCAAAGCCCAAGCAGTCAAGAAAAGGGTAGGACATGACTCGACCCATTTGCAAAAGACTTTGAGCCATATTCCCTTCCTTTCATAAACCAAAAACCTCAGCCTTCGTTTCGTCCCATCAGAAAGTCCTCTCTGATTGCAGAGGATGTGACAATTGAATTCATGCAGATCTATAATGAAGGAATCTAAAAAGAAAAATGAGCTTTGGCAAGACACAAAGTAAAACCTGAAAATGAAAAGAAAAGAATTTGAGCCTTATATCCCTTCATTTCTCAGATTTAAAACCAAGCCTATGTTTCGTCCTAATGTGAAGACCTCTCTGATCTATGGGACATGATGCACAAAAGTCAGCCAAAGTCCCTAAAGCTGGGGCAAGCACTGACCCAAGGGAAAAGGTAAAGGGAAAACCATCAATTGCAAGATCCTGAAACCACCCTGAAAGATTGGGTCAAGGTAAGAGCAACCAAAACTGGGAAAGGGAAAACACTCCTTGAGACATTCCTCATCTTCTGGACTTTTACAGAACCACTGAGAGCCAATGACGGCATAAATCAAAAATCTCATGGGAATGCGCGTCGAGCACACCGTCCCAGAACACTTCAAGCTAACAAGGCAAATCACCATGGTCCTTGGTCCTGCCATTTCTTTTGAAGCACTTGTACAAAATTTTTGAAAAAAAAGCTTTTGAAAAAAATATTTCATTTCAGTCATGTGCACTCGCACACACAATAAAACCAAGTAAGCCACAAGTGCTTACAGTGTGAATTTCAGATACCTTACAACTTTGGAAGAATTTTGTTGGCCCATGCGAGGCAGAAAAGTTAGAGGATATCAAGAAGCATCCTCGAGCTGAAGAAAAAAGAAAAGGGAGAAGAAAAGAAAAGCAGAGCGGAGAAAAGCCATGCGATAATCCAAAGCACACCAAGAGGGAGTTTGCAGAAAATTCACCTGTCCCCTGCGGGTTCTTTCCCCAAATAAAGAACCCCCACATCCCCAGTGAAGAACCATTCAGAACAAAGCTCAAGTAAGCTCGAGATCAAGAAAGAAGGCATGTTTTGAAGACAAATGGGCGAACTGGCCCCTATGTAATTTTGATTTCCCACTTTTGTAAGTAGAGTAGGACAGGTGTGTGAGTTCCCTTGAGGCACCGGACAGCGCCAGGAGCACCTCCTCGCCAAGAGCACCTCCTCCTTCCTCTCTCCTTTCGTTCCCTGGCCCACCTCATGCAACCATTCCCTAAAAAAAAAAAACAAAAAAACAAAAAAAATGCTTACACCCTCACTGAAATCTGAAAATTGCATCCTCACTGAAATCTGAGAAGCTGAATCATCCAAAAGACCCAAAACCGGAAAGGTGCTAATCACCACCTATTCCAAAGAACCCAAACCCGGAAAGGAGCTAATCACCACCTTTTCCCCAGAACCAGAAGCTAGAAAAGGTGCTAATCACCACCTATTTCTAAGAACCAGAACCGGGAAAGGTACCACACGCATGACCAGCTCGCGTTAATGTACTTTGTTCCACCAACCAAAAATTAAATCCTAGGCTCTCTCAGAAGGATGTGAGGAATGCAAAATTTGGGTTTCTTTCAACCTTTGTCGTTCATCAAACAAGTGACTCCGACAAAGGGGGGGGGCAGCTGTAAGCACCCAAATTTTGATTAAACAAAATAAAAGAGAAAAAATGTGCTAAAAGACAGCAGAAAAGTCAAACCCTAAGGGAGCAAAAGTTGACTTTTTGATCAAGTAAAATTTGGCCGCCTTGCTCTATCTCAATGGATAGAGAATCTCGACACGGTTCCAACGCAACTGAGTTTGCTGGAATCAGAGTCCAGATGAAGGTTCTGTGGGCCAGTCAAACTTGGAGGAGAGCCAAGAGTTGACTTTTCCTCGAAGTCCGTGCCAAGTGTTTAGCCCTGTGTCATTGAATAGAGGGCTCCGATACGAGTTCAACGCAATTGAGTTTGCTCAAATCGGAGTTCAGATGAGTGAGATATGAGCTGTCAAAGTTCCCGAGCAGCAAAGCCAGAAACTGCACACGTGGCGCAGGAACTGCACACGTGGCAGCCAACGCAGCAAAATATCTCAGGGACTAAATCTTAAATATAAAAAATTCGTACGGGCGATCCATAGATATCAAAAAGGGTCAAATCGGTCGAATTGGTCAAGTCGAAGGGCAAATCTGTAATTTTTCGATTTGTATCCGATCACATATACCGGATACACTAGCTTCCCTTCATGACCGGACTTGAAGGCCGGATACAAGAAGATTTTCGCGCGAGATCCGCACCGATCGCCCGACAAATTCGCGGCGGCATTTAATTTTCAAATAATTATGTTTTGTATCCGGGCTTCAAGTCCGGATACAAAGGAGCCTTAGTGTATCCGGACTTGAAGGTCGGATAAAGGGAGGCCTTAGTGTATCTGGCCTGAGTTGCTGGTTACATTAAGTTTTCTATAAATAGCAAACAGCAGCCTCATTTCCGGGGTTGGGCTCACTTTTGCTGGTTTCCACCCCTTCTCCCTCAGACCACCTGCTCCGAAACCCTTCCCTTTTGGCCTCTCTTGACTCCCCAAATCCTCCAAGCCTTACTTCAAGGCTCTCCTACTCTCTCCTTCCTTCTTCTTCTCCATTTTCACCTCACCAAGAAGGAGGGTACCTGCTGTTTGGTGTCCAAGAGGAGGAGCTCTAGCTGCTTCCACCACTCGAAGGAGGCTCAACGCATCTCCCATAAGGGTTTAGACCCCAAGGTAAACCCTTCCCTTGTATTATGTTCAACATATATGAAAATGAGCATTTTTTGGAGCATGATGTGATGTTTCTGTTTAAGCATGTTTTCCACCAGCTTGCCTTTGTTATCTTGTTTGCATGGGGGAGCATGTTCCCCCATTTGATTATTCATCCAATGTACCCCATGTGTAACCCCCTCTTATTCCCTTCTTTCGACACTCCTCCAAACTAGATGTGTGATTGCAATTCGTGACTATGTGTTCGAAGTATGTAGGTGAGTAGAGATAGGCGGGTATGCATGGTGAGTGATAAGCATGACTTTACTGTTTTAAGCATCTTGTTTAGGAGTCCCGTGCATGATCGGTTGTTTTCCCATTATTGTTCATACTTGGCCGTTGCTCCATAGGTATTGTGAGCACCCGGAATGGAGGTACATGACCTCTGTTCCTTCACTGAATTTTGTCCAAAAGATGGAAGAAGGGAAGCCCTTACCCTTCTCCCATAGCTCGGTTTGGAAAGCCCCAAAGAAGAGCCAAGTGGCTCTCACCTGAACCAACGTGGGCTCACACAGGAGCCCACATGATCACTGGAACAGCCCAAGAAGCATAAAAACCCAACCCCATTGCGAAAATCCAAAAAATAGCTTCTGTAGGTTGATCTGGCAACTCAGGCCGGATCAACATAAGCCCATGTGTAGCCGGCTATAGATACCGGATACACAGAACCCCATGTATAGCCGGCTATAGATACCGGATACACAGTACCCTGTGTGTAACCGGCATCTCAGGCCGGCTACACTGCTAGAATTCATTTTTTGCCATTTTTGCTGATATTGTGTGATTTTTTGGTTTGTTTGATCAACTTCGGGCGAACCAGTAGGGTTTCCGGGTGACTCGGAAACCCAAAATGGGCCATGGACCGACCCGGTCCAAATTGATTCCTGGTGGGCCTTCCAACGGGGCCCACCAAGCCCGACCAACCCACTTGTGCCTAAATAAGAGATTTGAGTGGGCCAGACCATTTGAGGCCCACCCAAGCCCTATTTGGGCCATGCATGCTTAAAGTAGATTGTGGTTTGGCCGAGACCACGGGCAGGGCCTGTCGGGCCCACTAAGCCCATTAAACCAAGGTTAGGGTGTCAAAACCCTAATTCAAGAAGTCTTGGGCTTTCAAGCCCAAGCCCAGGCAAAGGGCCCCAAGCCCTATGCTTGCCCCATTTTGGCAAAGGTTAATCAAGAATAACTCAAAACACTTGGCAACCAGGGTGAGGCCCACTCAAGGGCCCAGCAACAGTCCCGGCCCACTTATGCATAAAGCTCACTTAAATAAATCAAACTGGAAATTAAATAAAATCAATTTACTTAAACCAAAGCCCAAAGGGCCTCTCAGGTTTAGACTGAGGCCCACCAAGGGACATGTGGGCTCAACCAAGCCCACCAAGGAATCCGCGGGCCTTCCAACGGGGCCCGCCCAATCAGACTCACACAACTTTAAGCTAAGAAAGATAAAACCAAGTAAAGGGACCCACACCACTTTGGCGGTCCCGCCAGACTTAATCAAATCGCATGCTAGGATAGGAATCGGGTGAGTAAGAGACCAACTGAGTTGACTCAAACCAGGGAAACCTATGGGACCCGTCACTTGACGGGGTGGACTGGGGTGTCTACGGACTTCCCCAGACCACAACCGAGAACCTATTTAGAATCTCAAGCCGTAGACCAGAAGCCTTAGTAGAACTTAGGCACCCAGGTGTCCGCCTGCACCCCATCAGGCGGTGGCGACTCCAAATCCCCGTTTGTCACCCAGTGCGACTTGGAAACAGGTGCGCACAGGGGACAAGAGGGTTATTTTGCCTGAACTTTGAGCTAATTTGAGCATTGAGCTGACCAATTTGGAGTTCAAGATATCACCAAGCTAATCACATTTATTGTAGATTTGAAATCCACAGTATCTCCATAAGATTGAAAGTAATGCCTTCATCATAGAAGTTGCCTCAACTATGTTCCAACTGATCCTCATCCTTCTTAGGTTTATGAATGTTCACATTTGAGCTTGTTCCCTTGAATTTGAAACAATTAGTGATCCAAATTACCCATGTTGCCTTTAGAAAATCAAGTCCTCATCTTTTTTTTTCTACTTCCAGTACCTGATCTATTTTTTATCTTCTTTCTTGATTGTTTAGCAGCAAAGCAATCCTATGCAATGAGCTAACCTGAACGTTAGGTTGACCTGCACAAGCATAAATTTGATCTGACAACAAGCCTAGGCACTTGCAAGCTCCAAAAGCACACTCAATTTTTAAATAGCTCAAATCCTTCTTGTTTCCCAAATTTTTGTGGAACCAAAAACCCCTTAATCCAACTTGAAACAAACACAATGCACAACCTTAAAAATAACCTGAGATTTATGTAAACCTGATGCAACTTAGATGAAATGATTTCTTAAGCTAGAAGTTGATCATAGCTTGTCAAGTACTTTGAACTAAAGTAGCCCATGGTGTATGCTCTTGTTCTTACTGAAAAATCTAACATCAAACTCATTAGTACAGGGGGTAATAGTATAGGGGTTACCCCATTGGCTATGATAGTGTAACGCCCTGGATCCGTGTTGTTCAATAAAGATATAACACGTCTCACGGAGTGTTAGGTATGGGCCCAAGACTCACATGATGGCTGGATTTATCATATGGGTTTTACAATCAGAGTGCAACAATTTAACTAATAGGAAGCATGGAATTATATTTGATTAAAGTGTCATCAAACCCCAAATTCTGATTTCATTTATTACATTTCTCAACATCCAAACAATATCCAAATCAAAGAAATGACCTACAAGTCTAAGGAGCATAAAAGTAATACTCCTCTCTATAAGGACCAGCAGGATCTACCACAGCAATCGCCTCAACACAAGTATCTGAAAACAAAACAAAACAATACGGAATAAGATACGAATATCTCAGCGAGTAGCACATGCATGCAAAATAGTTATATCAGTTCTAAAATATGCCACAATAAATAAACGAGCACAAGTAATCCATGGAAATACAATCAAGAACCCAAATTCAGCATAATCACAATAGTAGTTTAAAACAAGTGTTCAACAACAATATCATATAATCATCGAATAGTCAATGTCATGCCTATTGCTTAGATTGGTTAATCAACATGCCAAGGCAACATCCACACCTCTATGTACATAGTTCCGGCCTACTCAGGGTTTCGGAACTCTGAAATGACGGCCTACTCAGGGTTTTGTCATCCAATGCCGGCCTACTCCCCGGGTTTCGGCATTAACAACCAGGCCTACTCAGGGTTTCTGGCTGCTTTACACCGGTCGTGGCAATACACAAGGCCATGCAATTACAATAATAAAGCAATACCATTACATTACTAAGCTTAGTCTAGGATCCGGAACAAGCTAAACCAAACAAATAACTCAACACATAAACCAACCTCTGATAGCAAATTATACCGGCCATTGGTATCACCATGACTAAACACCTCAACTTTATCATGGGTCACTCAGGACCAGAACAATAACTCATGGAATTTCAAATGAGGTTCTAAACCAAACAAACAATAATCAAACCTTTTATATAAGCATTTGCCCAAGGGAAATCATTTGTTTATAAATTCAGTTCAGCACATCATAATCTGATAAAACTCTGTTAAAAAGGTATCACAACTGAAAGTAATAGTAAAACATGAAATAAGCAAAACCAGGAACTCATGGTACCAAACCAGTAACTAACCAACTAACAAGCACCTTAATACTAACTTTTAATCATCTTAAATTCACCTAATAATTTATGGAATGATCTCAGTAGGTTACAATCACTTAGAAGTATTACTAGCATCTTAATTCAACTCCTGGATAGGTTTGCGAACGATTAGATTGGAGAAAATCAGCTAAAAACAGTCAACCGCACTTAACCTGGGAATTTGGTGGGTGTGCTGACTTCAAGTCAGTAGGCGCATCCAATTTTTTAAGGTCCACTAAGTACCGCTGAGCAAAGTCGGTAGGCGGCACTCAGCACATACCCCCTAATTTCTCCGACAGAGGTTTTTAGTCACTATTAGCTTGATTCCTCCATGTTTGACCTAAAATTAACCCTCTACAACAGCTAATCCATACTCCTCACACCTTTAACAGTCATTTAGAACCAAATCGAAATTAATTCTACTAAGATCATGCTCCGTATCCACAAATCTATTTGTAAAACCAATTTCAGTCGAGGATGATACAAACAACCTACAATCGCGATTACGATCATGCCTTCGGCTTCAACAATCGGAGGAAAACCAGTGCTACTCACCTGATTCACACTCCTCTAGCACAACAATTCCAATATCCCTTCTGATCACCAACGACAGTCGCTCAGCTTCTGATCTCAAATTTCCTACAGACAAATTTCAGATCCGATTAGATCTAATTCACAATTTGTTCTTCCTATAATTCCTCATGAATTTAAGATCAATTCGTACTCACCTGAACACTCGATGATCTACAGGTGATCTAGACGAATCCTTTAAATTTGTTCAATCCCATGCTTCTCCTTTAATTCGATCAGTTCTTCTTCCACTTCAAATTCCAATCGAACGGCATCAAAATACTTCTGCTCTCCTCCAATGGCTCTGGTTCAATCCGACAGCAATTCTCTCCCTTGATCAATATATGCAAAACCTATACCCTAAAATGAGCCAATTATTTATACTTCCCTCTTTGGCGCCCAAAACCCAATTAATTCATGATTTGCTAGTGCTCACCTATATAACTCCCTACATGAACAACTCCCCTAGCCACTCGATCCTCTGATTTGCTTCTCCACTTAATCACCTACATTAGCACCTTTTTAAACAAAATAAATTTAAACAATATAATAATTACAATTATTATTACACTAATAACCTTAATTTATCTTCTTCCGCACTTAATTTAGTGAAATCCCCAAATTACCCCTGCTCCTCGAATATCTAAAAATTCCACCAACAGAAATTTATTTAAACTTATTAAATAACCTCATAAATGATAATCACTAAACTGGGGTTTACAGATAGCCTTTTCCTTTTGTTCCTTAACCATTTTGGATGCTAAAAGAATATGTCAACCACCTTTTCCCATTCCCATTTAGGTTCAGGTCTGAAATTTTAGCCTGAACAATCTTAATTATCATGGAACTAGCCAAGTTGAGGATTCCCTGAGTCCCTAAACACGTCTGTCCTGTTTTAAATTCAACAAGGCACTTAACTACCTTGAATCTCACCTGAGAATTGACTTGAGCATTGATTTGAGTTTGGTTGTAGCTGTAACGCCCCAGATCCAAGTTCATTTAAAAACATAAACCCAAATCTGATTCGTTAGTATAAACGGCCCAAACAACTAATCCAAACTTAAACAATTTCATTTATTATATCAAAGTGCGGAAATAAAAGACATCTTTCAAGAAGCGCAGAATTAAACCATCAAAATAATCCATTAATATTTTATCTATAAATTCTGGAAAAGGCTCAACTAAATAAAATAAGTAACATTCACCAATGTTGTGTAATTAAGTTACCAATAATCCATTAATTAACATCAAAATCCTCAAATAAAATAACTAAAGTCAATCCCTCAAAATAAATTAATCATCTTTCAATGTCCTCTTGGACCTACACAGGAATGAAATAGTCTTCTTCCTGGTAATCACAATAATCCCCTGGAGTCTCTACCCCAGCAACGTCCTCTTCAGGAATATCTGAAAACAAAACCAATAAAACAATAATATGAGAAACAACATCTCAGTAAGTAATCATGCAAATAGTTGACCACAATAAAATATGCAACGCTTAATGAGGATAATCACAATAAGATACAAAAAAAACAATGAAATACAATTATCCACCTCATGGGACTCGTGAAATAGAATACTAGAGAAATAAAGTAGACATGTGCCAATATGCTACCTAACCGAATTATAGTAGATCAGCCGCCCTGCAGTCTGGCTATTCAACACTAACGGAAGAACCCAACCATGAGTTAGCATATACAACCCAACCTATCCAGGAGTGGGTAACGTAGCGACCGACCTATCCAGGAGCGGTACCACCCTCGAGATGATGGAATGCCTATGACACAGAATTCAAACCCCTATAATAAACATTTCACTTACTAGCTATTCTATGGATCCACATAACCGCTAAGCCCACTCAACAGTGAGAAAACAAACCAAGGAATGGACATACTTCTCAATAACACCCACAAATACAGAACTTTATATGTATACTAATAACCAAATCTGCCCTGCAGAAAATAAGAAACCATGCACCTGCCTTGTCACAATTGTGACCCAAAAACAAAAACAAAATACACCAAGTCATATGTCCAAACTCCAGGTTTCAACGAGCAAATATGTCCCAGATGTGTATTGACTCCATCGATGCACCAAATACCTTCATATCACCCTAATGCAGATGTATGAACTCACAAAAACAACTTTGGTTTGAAATAGAATCATTTGGAACAACGGTATCAAGTAAAAGTGCTTCTTTAGAAACATCTACCCAAAATCTTTATAAAATTGAATTTTAAACATCTGCCAATGCAAACAATCCCCAAGTACCCTAAAATTGATGGTACATAGGTTAAAGTTGGATAAAAACACTTCCATAGTGAAAAACTAGGTTGAAAGGTAACTTTTCAAAAATCTGACAGACAGGGCGCTTGAGCGACAGCTGAGCGATCGAACGACCCAACAATTTGGTCATTTCAGGGTTGGTCACTCGATAGGTCGCTCAAACTACTATTTGGGCATCAATTCAATTTGGAAAAATTGCTCTCGGGTTCTAAAAAAATACAAAGGGCGCTCGAGCGACTGCTCGGGCGGCCCAATACGAAGAAAATCCGAACTTTTGCGAAATTCCACAACTCAATATCCAATGCATCAAATCCATTCTAAATCATTCTAAAACACTTTAAAAACATGTTAGAACAATTTCCAACAAATAAATCATCATAAATCATGCAAACAACTCATCAACTTCCGGATAATCATGGATATCGAAGAAACACGAAAATATTTTTGTACAAGTTTAAAGGGACTACTTACCTATTTTTAGGAACTAAAACCTCTTCTAAAAGCTCTAAGATATCACCACAAATATGCTCCCACAATCTCTCAAAGCGTTGATCTCGTCTAGTTCAAAAATCACTCCTTTAGAACTCTTAAACATGCTTAAAATCACAAAACAGAAAATGATTTCTATCTTATCTCTTACCTGACTTTCTGAACGAAAAATCCTCTCTTTTCCTTTTGAACGATTAGCTCCAAAGGTTGTTTGGGGATGGGTTTTTTTATCACAAGAAGCAAAGAGAAGAAACAAAAGAATACAAGGAACGTGCGGCTGTTTCTCTATGTGTTGGTCGTGCATAACTCATGTATATAGCTAGGTTATTTTAATTGTTTTAAAGCCTTTTACTTAAATACCATCCCTTCATTAAACCAATTTAAAATCAAGCCTTTAACCTTAAACCAACTAATTCCGGGTCAACCCACTTCCTCTTTGGGTTCAACCAACTCCCTTAATTCCTTATTTATTTTATTTTTAATTAGCTCTTACTAATATAATCTGAGTAATAATAATAGCTAAATTTCTCCCTATTTTAAACTTAAAATTTCACCTTAGATTAGCTTTCCATGTTCTCCTTCGGTTCACCTTGAACTCCTCCGGTTTGAACCAATATCTCCTCTCCTACATATTATTAACCAATTAGTCTATTTATTAATTAATTTTTATTTATCACTAAAATCTAGGATTTTAAAGTAGCAATCCCAGACCCAATCTAATTCTGCCTTCCCTTCAAATGAAACAAGCATTCATCTCTGAACCTTACTCTTCCCAAATCCTTGTGTAATAGAAAGTTTGAGCTAACTCCTCTATATATATGGTTCTCTGAGACAAACACCAAAAATAAATGGCCCCAATTGGTACAATTTTAGCTTCAAGTTACCTTGTTGATTTATCTATTGCCCAGAATAGTAGCAGATAAACCTCTCACCAATAGAACATTAAATGAGCTAATCAAATTTTGCATTGAGATAAAATCTAATTGTGAACTTGGAGATCTGAAAGGGCTGGTTCAAAATACTCCATTGACCAAATTCTGTCATAGCAACAGTCTAACTCAGTGATTGGATTCATGGATGCATCCTTTGAAACAAGTCATAAGTTCTAAATGCTCACTCAACAAAAGATCGAAATATTCTGATAAGTCTTAGGTATGTTGTCATTTAGGTCACCATAGAGCTGGCCTCCTCTGCTGCTGAACAAAACAGGATGACATCAAGTCCTAAAAAACTTGCAACTTTCTTTGATTCCTAATCTAAATATGCCCAATTTACATCATACTTCAAGTTGCCTAGTTGCTTTAAGAAGAATTGAAGCTTAGTTTGCCCATTCTTTTCCAATCTGGTCCTACTTCAGAACCAAAGCCTTTAGCTCATCTTGACTATTCCCTTCAATAAATTCTCTTCCAAAATCCGCTTCAGAACTTTCAAAAGCTCTTTTTTTTTCTTTCTTTTTTTATTTTTTATTTTTGAAAATCACCCCAAGTTTTCCTTTCCACCTCTTGGGATCAGCAAGTCCCATTCCTTTCCATTTCTTTCATGACCACCCCCTTTCATGAGTTTAGCACATGCAATTCTTTGGCAGCACCTATGCTACTAAGGTTGATCATGAAAGAAAACAAATCAAACACACCTTGGAACATTGGGGAAATTCAATGAAAAACATACTCTAACAAAATTAAAGCACTACTTTAAGCACAAATTAAAAACACCAACTAAAGATTTATCTAAAATGAGCTAAACTTGGTAAAGAAAGTCATCTAAAAACTAAGAAAATGAACTAAATGGGAATTTAGCTACAAACAAGAAATAGCAAAAGCAAATAAGCAAAACAAAAAAAAAGAAAAATACTAGCCACAATTTTTTTCAACATGGGTCTGGTAAGGGGGGAAGTTTTGCAAAAGGATGGTGACAAGGTGGTATTGACCTAAGATATTTATTTTCATGTTCAGAATTCTGCTTAACATCTATTTGAAACATGTTAGAGGCCTTACCTGATGTAACGCCCCGAACCCGGGTCAGTGCAAAACCGGCACTCGACTCGAACCCGGTTCGCTACTGTAACATCCCGAATTTAGTTCAACAACCAAATCCGAGGTGTTACTGGCCCATATCAAATATACATCAAGAATATACCAGACTAAAGAATTAACTAATCCATTCAATTAATTAACTATCAGAGTGCGGAAACAAGTATGTGCGGAAGTGTAGTCTAAAATCCTCAATAACCAATATAGTTAATCATCAACATTAATATTAAAGTCTGGTAAAAATAAAAGGTCACTATCTCTCTCATCTCTCTAATACATCAAACCAATGAATAATAGTCTAATCAAAGAAACTAAGTCTATATCAATCATCCACCTCAAACAATATCCGGATAAAAGTAATCCTCCGGTGAATACTCAGCTACCTCTCCCTGGAAATCACTATGATCCCCCTCTCATATATCAGCTGAAAAATGAAATAAAAGTAGGTTAAGATACGAATATCCCAGTAGGTAACACATGCATGATTAAACAGTTAATATAAGTAAAATAACAGTTCATGCACGATTAAACAATATCAACTAATCAGGCTCGTATAATCATTTGTATCATTCATGAATACAAAACAGTATGATAAACAGTTCTAGAGATGTATTTCAGCAAGTTCTATTATAAGAATCCAATATCAGAATCAATAACATAATTCATACTTTGCTAGGATGCACTAAACAGTCACATCCGGCCAATATCTCAGTCACATGCCTTCAGCATGTATACCATAATAATAACAAGTGTTTGTGATTTCAGTGTCATTGTAGGACTCACAAAGATAGATAAACCTTTTGAGATGATTCTCGACCAATCGCTATACCACCGTGCGGTTTAGGAGCAATGCTACTAATGATACTCAAGTCCCATGCAGCGCAGCTTAGACAAGAGCCGTAGTCACTGACTTATTGCACACGTACCCATCAAAGTTGGCATGTACCACCAGCATGCAGCACCAGAATCAATGCATGGAGATAGTCGCTTATCCACATGTACAGGGAATCACCAGCGACTCACCGGGGTGTCCCTCTAGACATAGGACCTTCCCAGACAAACTAACTTGCAAAGGAAGCGCGTCGCACAAGGGAGAAACTCAACCCAAATGACATATCCCTCAGTTATCTAGCAACAACTATGGATCCATAACTAGCTATGCCCACTAGACTCCAAAATTCCCTAAAATATAATATTTCTATAAGGGTTGGTGCTTAGCGGCATATAAAGGTTAAATCTGTCAATTACTTCAATATTCGGGTCATCTGAGTTCTGAATTCTCTTTATGTAATTTTCTGGTTTATAGTGTAGTTTAAAATATGTTCTAGTAATTAAATAATAGTTAGGTTTTCCAAAAACTATATTTCTCAATTACTTTCAAAGTTTGGCAACTAATGTCCTAAATATCTTCCTAATTTATTTTTCTGTAAAACAGGGAATTAGATAATTTATTTTGGTCTTAAAACATCCTAATTAATCATTAAAATTATCTAAAAATAGTTTGGAATTGAATCAGGTTCGAAATTACGAAAATCTGCAAATTCTGCACAGAGCGCCTAGGATTGCTCAGGATCGCCCCGGTGGTCAAAGGTCGGCGGTAGTGCAATTTCGATCGCCGACGATAAGTCGTCTCACGATCTTCAGCGGTCTAAAAATTTTAACTAGCGCCTAAGAGCGCCGAGGATTGCTGAGCACAGTCGAGGTCGGCGGTCCCCCAAAAACGAACAGAAACACTTTAAAAACATGATTTTTCTCGTCCAATATCATTCTAACATACTTATAACATTGTTATTAAACTAAATATATCAATATATCTCATAAAAACATGCTTTTACGATTAAACGAACGTAAATACAAATCAATAGAACAAAACCGTGTCACCTACCTCTTCCTACGATTGCTTCTCCTTCTCTTCTCTAAACAATGATTCTCACAGTTGCGTGTACTCCCTAAGTGATGAAAAACACAAACTGGGCGTCGTCCCTTCTTCCTCCTCTTCTCTTCTTCCTTGGTCGTTCTCGGTCGAGCGATTGTCGCTTGCGGCTGACAATACCAACGAGAATACAAGCGTATACGATTTAGGTTATTAAACTATTATATATACTTCTTGATCCCATGTATCTTACATGCAAACTTTCCTATACACATTGCCCCATCAGAACACATACCTCGATATCTCATGATCAGACGGTCGGATCTGCGTCCAACTCTAGATCTCCACTAACTATATCATCCCTACATTAATAAAATATTTCCATCAATTATAACTCTCAAGAATATTATTTATTAATTTATTTTATTATTTAAGGAAAATTCGGGGTTTTACACCTGAACCATTGGGAGGTATATCCACCCCTCCCCCAAACTTTAAAGCTAAGATAGCTTTGCATGCTTCCATAGTTGGTTCCTCAATGGTTAGGACACCTCTTTGATTACTTTGACCTTGTGGGTTAGGTTGTGGTTGAGCTGGAAACTTTCCCTTCTCTTGAACATTTAAGGTTGTGGTCAACCTTGAGATTGATCCCCTTATTTCTTCAATGGCTTGAGAAGTTTGGTTGTTGATGCTGGATTGGGCTCGCATGAATTGTTGGAAGCTTGCTGCCAACTGCTGCACTGTCTTCCAGATTTCTTCTTGGCATATTTGGGACCTGTTGAGGGTAATGTTACTGCCCTGGAATTGTTGGAGATACATTGGAGGGATAGGAGGAAGAACTAGATGTGTTTGGCACTTGAATGGCTTGATCTTGCCTCCAACTCAAATTTGGATGGTTCCTCCAATTGCGATTGTAGGTGTTTGAATAGGGACCTACATTAGGTTTAGAAATCATATTAATATCTTGAGTTTGCTCAAATAAAACCTCTTTAAAAGCTGGTATTGTAGGACAAGCATCAGTTCCATGCCCACTTTCTTCACAAATACCACACTTTTCAAGCCTTTGTGATATGACTTGGATCTCATTAACTGTTTGTAACTCCAAGTGCTCTAATTTCTTAGAAATTAGAGCCAACCTTGCTTGCAAGTCATCTACTTCCCTTAGATGATGTTTACCTCCCCCAAAAGTGACTTGACTTGGCTCCATTCTTACATGGTGATATGAAACATCCCACGATTGTGCATTTTTGGCCAAGTAGTCAAAATAATCAAAAGCTTCATCAGGCTCGTTGTGGAAGAATTCACCACTGCACATGGTTTCAACAAATTGCCTCATTTTGGGATGTAAACCCTCATAGAAGAAGCTTACGATCCTCCAATTCTCATACCCATGATGTGGGCATGCATTTAAAAGGTCCTTAAACCTTTCCCAACATTTAGAGAAAGTATCTTAGTCTTTTTGGGCAAAGTTCATGATTTGCCTCTTCAAGGCATTGGTCCTTTGCATTGGAAAGAATTTTTTAAGAATCCAGTTTGCATTTCTTGCCAAGTGCCAATGGACTTAGGCCTTAAAGAGTTTAACCATGTCTTGGCCTTATCTTTCAATGAAAAAGGGAATAGTTTCAATCTAATGACCTCCTCCATACATGTTTGGTCCATGAAGGTTGAGCACACCTCCTCAAACTCCTTAATATGTAGGTATGGATTCTCTGATTCCATTCCATGAAATTGTGGAATCAAGGGAATCATACCAGGCTTAAAATTGAAGGCATGGGCATTCATAGGCAAAATTATACAAGAAGGAGAGCTATTAGGTTGAAGGTATTCTTTGAGGGATCTAACTGGATTTGGGGCCAACCTATCATCTTGATCATTCTCAGCCATGGTGCTTTGAATTTCAAATGTAGAATCAAGAGAAATAGACGCAAATTCAGAGCAAATATTAGAATTGGACCTGACCAACATGTTTGTATAATCCCTAATCCAACCAAACATGCAAATGCAATACAAACAATGAAAAGAAAATGAACAAAATAAAATAAAATAAAAAAGCAATTAGACTAAGAGGTTCAGATATCACCAAAGTTGTGAAGAGATTCACAACACCAAAAATTTCCACTCAGCTAATCGAAATACTTTTAATTACAACGATGTCCCTGGCAACGATGCCAAAAACTTGATGTGATCGCAAAAGTGCTGCTCCCAAGTGCAGGAGTGTCAAGTTGTAATACTTGGGTGAGCCCCAAGGTCGATTTCCACAGGGACACGACGATTAGAAGTAAACCACGAATATTGAAAAATAAAAAAAATGCTAAGTAAATAAGAGAAAGGAAATGAAATTGAAACTATATCAACTAGTTAACAATATGCTATTTATACTTCAAAATTAAACTAAACTACCTCCTAATTCTAAGAACAAAATTAATCAAAATAAACTAACATAATTCCTAATACACACAAAAACATTGAATATAAGATAAGCATGACATTAAAATTCCATAATAGATTCTTAAAATTTGCATGAAAGAAATTAAGATTACTTAACAAAAAGTAAGGGAAATAGAATGCTGAATTCATAAGCAATTTAAAATTGAAGAGTTAATTGTTCTAAGGATAAAAATATCAAACACCTAAGCTTCAGGTCTTGTCCTTCCATGGATTGAACCTCTATTCACTCTCAAACTCTCTCCTACGAATGCCAAATCAGTCATGACTTAGGCATTCTGATGATTCATCCTTGAAAACCCAAATACAATCCACCTAAGCTACCTAATAGGATTCAATCAGATCTAGATTGCATAGCTGATTAGGAAAACCCAAACGATAATCCAAGCATTCAATGTGCCTACTATCAACAGTGAATCAAAGACCACTTTGAAGAGTATACTTGGGAGAGGGGGGTACTCTAGGTTTACTGGGGGTGTGCCTTAGATATACTTAGCTTAAATTGGTGTTAATGAGGGTTTAAGAAACATCTAGGAGTGTTGCAATTTGAATATGTGTATAAAGTAGTAAATTTGAAAATTTTGTATTGAACGCGCGAACGTTAAGGTTTAGACGTCCGAGCATTGAACTTTTATCACATAGGTCATGCAGAAATAATTCAACGTGCGCATGTGATCTGCGCGCGACAGAGATTCTGTTCGAGCATTTGCTCAACGCGCAATGAACGGGCGATTCGAGGTCAGCACGTTAAGGCTAATTTTTCACACTTAACTGCAAATTTTTAGAATTTGATTCCTACTTCACTAGAACTACTTGGAGGATACCTTAGCCAATTGAAATCTAAACACAAGCTTAATTAAGGTTACTTTAGTAAAACCTTCAACATACTTCAATTTGTTTTCCCCAATTCTTAAGCATGATCTACATCCATCTCACCTTTATAGCACAGTACTTAATTAGTTTAATAAGCTCAATTTAATCAATAAACTTAATAATTAAGATATAGTCAAGGTCGTGGTTTTACAATTGTAGGTCATTTCCTTATGGAAAAGCCACTCATCATGGAGGAACGCATACATGGAAACCAAATATCAACTAAAGAAAGATAGACAAACTTCACTATCTCGTTAAACTATGAATTCACAATAACCTAAGCCCACTTGACATAAGCCAAACCAAAACAAATCTCAAGTCATTCTCATGGCAAAATCACTTCCTCATGGAGGAAAACTAATATTCATTGATATTATGATAGAAAGTCACTTCCTCATTGTGAGACATGGAAAAATCAATTCAATGACTACCTAATCATCACACAAGCTCAATAAAATCATGGAGTTGCCACCATTCCTTTTAAGTGCGAATGGACACCAAAATAATAAAATAAAATAAAAAGGCAAAAATAAAGTAAAAATAATTCTACTTTAAAATAATAAAAAAAACAAACAAACCAGATATAGGTAAGGAGATTAGGTTATAAATAGGGGAAGGTGTTAGGCACCCCTACTCATCCACAAAAGGTGGTTGCCAAGTGTTGTTCATGCTAGAAAAATGCTTGCTAATAAAAACCAAATTTTTTTTAAAGAGAAAACCCACTAAGGCAAGAATAACCTTAGTGGCACTCCATGGGAGGAGGGTTGAGGCAGACCCTGACCTGTATATTAAATCCCAAAAAAACCATTACATCAGATGGGGGGGGGGGGGGGGGGGGGACATAAAACCTTACCCCTACAAGAAAAATCAACAAAGAAAACAAATAATCTATGATCCTGACTAGCAACAATAAAAGAACCACAATCCAAAACAAAATTATTTCCGAAATTGATAAAGTTTTGTTTTATCGTCAAACAAAGCAATTTTAGCAGCTTGAGGAAGACTAGAAACTGAAGTGAAAGTGTAGCTTTCCTGACGAAAACAGCCCTCATTTGCCAAAGCATCTGCCACAAAATTTCCTTCCCTGTAGACATGACTAAAAATTCTGTTGTACTTGGATATTCTAGCTGAAATTTCTCTCCAAAAGACTTGATATTGCTAAGGAATACCTTTCTTATTAGTGAAGCAATCCACTAATAATTTAGAATCACATTCAATACTTATATTTTGTATACCCATGCAATCCACCAATCTTAAACTGTCTCTTAGAGATAAAATTTCGGCCAAGGTATTAGTAGCATTGCCATAGTAAGCTAAGTAACCAACCAAGAAATTTCCACCTGCAAACCTTATAACAGCTCCACCACCACTAATACCCGGATTACCTTTGGAAGCACCATCCGTGTTAAGAACATAAGGATGCTCACGAACTTTATACCATCTCACCAATTTGTATTGTCTTCTCCCAATATAAGGCATGCATATATTTAAATTTTCCAGACAAATTGCCTTATCAACCAAACAAGATGCCATTGGTTTAGTGATGAAAGAAATCTCCTGCAACCATCTCTTAACATTAATCACAATGTTCATAAGAACCATAGGCTTATTCTCATACCTTGAATTGCATCTAGCCTTCCATATCTCCCAGAAAATAAAATGAGGAACCACTTGAGCTATCATACTGAATTGAGTATTATTGTTTGAACAATTGAACCAATAGCCAACACGAGCAGCAGCATTATGAAGAGAGTGATGTTGGAGACAAAACCAAGTTCCAAGAATTTTCCAAACCTCCTGAGCCATTTCACTAAAGGCAAATAAATGGTTAAAAGACTCTTGAGAAGGGGACTTACAGCAATGACATTTAGAGCAAAAAGGAATACCACTCCGCTGAAGCACATCATCTGTAGGGACAGCTCCTCGCATTGCCTTCCAAAGGAAAACAGAAATTTTTGAGGGAATAAAATTTTTCCAGCAGTTTGAAAAGAAAGGAGATGGTTCATGTCTCGTTCTTATATGTTGCCATGCAGAATTAACAGAGCAAATGCCATCTGGTGAAGCAGACCAAACCATTCGATCCTCTTCATTATTAAAATCCAAATGGATAGATTCAAGGAGGTCATTTATATGAGAAGGAAGCCTAGGAGAAACTGCATATTTATTCCACAAACCATTATCAGCAAAAGTTTCAAAAACCTTCAAATCTAGATTGACAATTAGAGTACTATCAACATACTCTTTCAGAATACCAAAAGACGTCCAATTATCCTTCCAAAACCTGATGTGACCCTTTCCAAGAATAAAACCCATGTTCTGAATGATATGGGCTTTGACTTGTATAATAGCTTTCCAAACCTTAGAAGAAGAATGCCTCAGCTTAGCCTGTTGGAAAGGAACTCTTCTGCAATACTTGCCACACATAAATTTAGCCCAAACTCCTTGATCTGTTAAAAGCCGCCATCCCATCCTAATGTGTAACCCAGCCATCATTTCATGAATAGCTCTTATCCCTAGTCCTCCCTCATCCTTAGGAAGACATATAGATTTCCAAGCCACCCAATGCTTCTTGGATCCAAACTCTAAACTTTCTCCCCAAAAGAAATTTGAGAAAATGGAATCAATTCTTTTTATAACAACCTTCGGCATAGGAATTGCAGCCATAGAGTGAATAGGAACACTAGAGAGGACACTTTGAATCAAAGTAACCTTAGCTCCAGCTGAGAGCAATTTAGCCTTCCAGCCACTGATTTTCTTCTGAATTTTAACAATTAGATTCTCAAAAAGATTAGCTGAAGCACAACCAATAAATAATGGAACTCCCAAATAGGTTGTCGGAAAAAAACTCTGATTATAACTAGTAGCACTAACTAATATTTCCAACCTAGCATGGCTCAAATAC
Organism: Buxus sempervirens; assembly: GCA_947561395.2. Taxonomy (NCBI): domain Eukaryota; kingdom Viridiplantae; phylum Streptophyta; class Magnoliopsida; order Buxales; family Buxaceae; genus Buxus; species Buxus sempervirens. The sequence continues at coordinate 16,483,421 of OX387185.1, forward strand.
TTTGGAACAAAAAAGGAACTTTTGGAGCAATTTACCCTCAAACCCGAAGCAACTTCATAAAGAGCAATAAATTCCAACAACTTTTTGATAGAAGATTTTTTCCCGTTAGTAAAGATCAATATGTCATCTGCATAAAGGAAATGAGAGATGGAAAAACCACTCCTAATAGAATTATAAGAACCAATCTGACCAGATGAGATAAGGTGATATAAACCTCTACTGAGCACCTCTTCAGCAATGATAAACAACAGGGGTGAAAGAGGATCCCCTTGCCTTAAACCTCTAGAAGACTTTAAAAAACCAAAAGGAGAGCCATTGATGAGAATGCTAAACCAACATTTCGAAATGCAAGCTAAAATAAGAGAACACCATTTAGAGGAGAAACCGAATCTCTTACAAACCTCCAACAAAAACCCCCAGTCCAATCTATCAAAAGCTTTTGCCATATCAAGCTTGAGAACCAAATTACCACCAGCAGTTTTCCTGTTTATCTCTTGACAAAACTCATGAGCCAAGGAGATACTATCAAAAATAGAACGACCTTTGACAAAAGCATTCTGCTCAGGAGAGATGATTCTTGGAAGAATAGGAAATAATCTTGAAGCAAGAATCTTTGCAATTATTTTGTATGAAAAAATTGCAAAGACTAATTGGACAAAATTCTGAGAAATTAATAGGACTACTAACCTTAGGAATGAGAGCAATCAAAGAAGCAGTGAAAGATACTGGGAGAGAACTTCCATGAAAAAACTCAGCAATAGCCCTATAAAGATCCTCTTTAATAATTTCCGAGCAACATTGAAAGAACCATTCTGTAAACCCATCTGGACCTGAAGCACTGTCAGCAAATAAAGAGAACACTACCAATTTAAAAGTATGAAAAATAACAAAAAAGGATGTATGGTTTTTCCACATGAATGATCCAATTAATTCTGGATCCTTCATGTGAATATACCATCTTGAGGGTTTCATGAATGAGAAAAAAAAAACAAGATAAAAATCAAAGAAAGCAAACCTAAAGTAAAACATAAAAAAGGGAGAGTTTAGACCATAGGATCTTCTCTCAAAATTGAAAACAACTTAAAAATCATCTCATAATATTGAAGAATAGATATGAACAACTCTAGGGTAAAAATCTGGTCCAAATCTCTCATTAGTTGAGAGATCTAAACCAGATACACCCACGTTGATGAAAAACATAAAAAATGGAGAGTTAAGACCATAGGATCCTCTCTCAAAAATTAAAATAACACAAAAATAATCTCATGATATTGAAGAAAAAAATCCAAACCATCTAGGGTACAGATCTAGTCCAGATTTCTCATTGGTTGAGAGATCTAAACCAGATTCACCCATGTTGATGAAAAACATAAAAAAGGGAGAGTTTAGACCATAGGATCTTCTCTCAAAAATTAAAATCACCTCATGAAACCCTAGAGGTTAATTTAAGGCTTCTAATTTCAGATCTACCATATTGATCATGATAGATCCAAAATCTTAGCCTAATGATAACCAAAAGAAAGAAAATAATGTAAAAAAAACAAAAAACAAAACTCTAGGAGGAAAATAAGATCTAATGCTATGAACAACATAGATCCATGGTATTCCTCCATATTACAGAAATAAACAATCACATAATGCAAATAAAGTGTTTAAAAGACTCATATCAAAGATTACAACACAAAAGGGTCTATCCTACGGATCCACCTATTCTCTTTTCCCCTAGCTCTTTCTTCACATTTTACAGCTAAAGCGGAGTCTTTAGGTACTTCGAGTTAGGTTTGGGTTACAACCACACATAAGCCTTATTCTACTGAAAAAAGTCGAAGACAGAATAATCCTAGAATTTAAAAACAGAAAAGAAAAGAAGAGGAAAGGCATACCTGGATTTCTGAAAGTAGAGAGGCAGGGGTTCCCTTCTTCACTTAGAGCTCTTCAACTTCCAATTTCTGGCCTTTTGCTTGAGGAGAGGCCCTCTATTTATAGGCAAACCCAGGTGCATGGTTGGTCCCAAGGGTAGACCAAAATAGGGTTCTAGAATGTTCCAACTTAGTTTTAAAACATGGGTTGGGGTAAATTCAAAAAACCACGAAGGGTAAAAGTAGGATATCACATCTCCTAGAGAGAGGTAGGAGTGTAAATAAGGCTTAAAAAATGAATATTTACGAAAACGCCCAAAAATACGCATGTCCGCATTTGAATTGCAAACATGCCTTGTCCGCATTTTGAATGCGGTCACGGCACGTCCCTAAATTAAACGCGGTCAAGACACGTCCGCATATCAAATGCGGTCAGCATAGGTTTGACCAATTTTTCACCTTTTTTTACCTGTTTCAAATCCCAATTAAATATTTTTCTTTATTTTCTCATCTCGTAGTGCAATTAGGGGTATCTACAACTGCCCCCTCTTTGCTGGAATTGGAACCAATTATCAGCAAAGAACCAAAAGACCCACAAATTGCACCTTTTTTGAGATTTTTCTAGCTAATTGCAACTTGCAAGGATTAAAAAGGGTAATTTTGGAAAAAGTATTTGTATGGAGGATTTGCTGAAAAGTGCCTAACTTTAAGGGGCAAATCCTCCTCTCTAGTCTTACTGAGCAATTGTGGCTATGAAGTGAGATTTGAGCAAATAAAAATGGGTAAAGTGGTAATCCTTACAATTTACGACTAAAATGGACATTAATTCTTTGAAAAATATAGAGAAAATTATGAAAAGTCAAATTTTTGTGTTGTCCGCATTTGCATTTCGGTTTGGCCTTGTCCGCATTTTGAATGCGGAAATGCCATGTCTGCATAATCTTTGCAGACACAAGGCGCCCGCGTTTCTTCTACAGTTTTCAAGGGCTTTTTTAATCATGAACTCGAACAGTCCTCCTCACTTCACCTGTTCGAATTTCTCTTCCAAAACCCTTGCGACCGCATCTCTTTCTCCGGTTTTCAATCTCTTTTTTTTCGACGACTCTCATCTTCTCTGGTAACGACAAGCTCTCCGGCGACTCTCTTTTTTCCGGTGCTTACAGTCATTCTTCAACAATTTCTTCTTTTCCGGCCGCTCTTCTCTTCAATGAGCTCATCTCTCGACCGCGAACCATTTGCCTCTAACAGCTTGTCTTGGTACTTCACAAGCTTGTTGACCAAGGTTTGATACTCCAATTCCCTTCTCAGACGCAAACAAGTATGCTCGAAATTAATTTTCTTTATGATTTCCATGTCCATTGAAAAGGCCTACGTGTTACCCGTATCCATGCGACTAGAAATGCCCATTTGCTTGATTTGTATTCTTTGTTTTGAACCACAACTCATGTTATACTGAAATTGATTTTTCTGTCTAGCTGAAAGTTGATCTCTTCTCATGTGATTTCTCAATAAGGCTGTTCTGACTTTTCCTTTTCAATGACCCACCTTGTGATTCCTCTTTTGTATTGGAATGAATATGTGTTTGAGTTTGCTCACTTTGATCAACCAGTATTTGATCTGAACCCTTACAATTTGCTATAATATGACTTACTTAGATTCTTGATGTGCTTTGGGGGTCATTTGGTATGGCTTCTGGATTGTGGATTGTGGATAATAATTTAGATTTTGAAAATCAAGATTGTAAACGCTTATTTTTAAAATCTAAAATCTTGTTTGGATACTTAGGATTTTAGCACCTTATTTTAGTGGGACCCACCACCATTAATTGGTCTTTATTACTTGTGTGCAAGTGGGCCCCCCCATCATTAATAGTTCTTTAGTACTTGTATTCAAGTGGGACCCACAACTTTTTAAATATCAAAATCTATAGAAACCCATAGAAGGAGGATTGTGATTTTTAGGAAAATTTTAGTATCTGCTTTTAAAATCAAACTTGAAAAAACCCTACCGAACAACTTAATGGACCTTGGTTTTTGGATTTTGGTAGAATCTAGAAACCAGAAACCCCACCAAACGACACCTTGGAATGCTTGCTGATATTATACCATGCTTTTGGTTTATTTTGTTCTGCTTTCCCGGATTCTGTTCTGAATGTGTGCCTTAGATATAAATTTAGGTAACATACAAATTGCCTTCCTTGTTGTAATATTGTTTCCATCTTTGAACATCATGGTTACATTCTTGGCACTTGAACTGTCCTGAAACAAAATTAGACGATTAGGTATCTTAGAGATACAAAAGAGAGGATTATAACATAAAATTCCAATCATTAAAATCAATCCTTAACACACTTCATTTTTTTCTTTCTTTTCTTTTTTATCTCATATAAAAGGAATATATAGGTAGTTTGTACTTCCTATATATAATTTTTATATGCAATTTCCTGGTTAAGGATAATAAAATTTCTTAAAATATCTTAAAAATAAAAGTAAACTCCTTCAGTTGACTCTTGACTTGGTTGGAGACTTCTGAAGTGTTTTCTTCGTTTTCCTCTTTTCTTCTTCCTGCAAACAGTTAACCTTGATTAAAATGAAAAACAGACAAATAAAATTACAAAAAGAAGTAACGAATCATCTCCCTGATTTGGACTCACAGATAGCTCATATCCGTTCAGCTCCTAGAGATCCTGCAGATGAGCCCTCTTCTTCTAGGGTTTGGAGGGATCACGTAGACATGGCATCATCTTCAAGAGCTGAGAGAGACTCCGATTCTGATGTCCCTGATCTTCCTTCTGGGGGTTCGCGTGAGGCGACCCCAGAGGTGTACCCTAACCCATCTGAAATTCAGCTTCTCTCTCAAAATCCTCTACCTTGATCTTTTCTACTTTCAATTTGTTTCCTTAGCCGGTAGTTGAGGCTCTTGACCGAGGCAAAGGCCATGGCGGGTGCCAAGATAGAGGCCGTGGCAAAGGCCGTGGCAGAGAGGAGTCTCAGACGCTCAGTGGATATCCCTGAGGCAATTGTAGTGCAGATTAGGGATACATACCTTCTGCATGGCATGAGGACTCATCCCTCAGATTGTATTAGGGCGAATATCCCTTTGGAGTATTCTCTGTCGCATTATCGAGGGAGTTGGGCCAGCTTCACCAGATTCCTCAGGGGTTGTGGTTCAGCATTTCGCCGGGAGCTAGGCCTGTTTGGATTTGGACATTTCATCACCATCCCTGACGTGCATCTGGATCGAGCTCTGATTACGGTGATGCTCGAGATATTCTTGCCAGAGACACTAAGTTTTCATTTCCCTGATATAGAGATTGGGATTCGGCCATCTGATTTTACACTCATCACCGGGATTAGGATGTTTGGAGATAGCATCCCTGAGATGGTGAGGCCGGATGACCTCGAGATTGCTGCCCTCCTTGGATATGATGCGGTGCCCTCGGAGGCCTGGGATGGAGGGAGGCCTAAATTATCCCTGACTTGGTTGAGAGAGGCCTTCCGAGAGAAAGGATTCAGTCAAATTGCTATGGGCCATGCAAATTTTTCCTATGCCTTCCACTTCGTCTTCCTCTACATCATGGGTTCCTGCTTTTTCCCAGAGGATACGACTTGTTAGTCCTCATTCGTCTACATGATTTGTTGAGGGATTTGCAGTGGGCAAGGAGGTATACCTGGGGTCCACTCATTTTTGGCACCATTTTGGCTGGCCTGTGCCAAGTCACTAGTGGCCTTTCCACCTCCCGAGGTGCCGGAGTTGGGAGCAGATTCTTCTGGCCCTTCTTGTAGGTGAGTACATATTTCTCTTCTCTTTCTTGACGCTGAGCTTGCCGGAGATGCGGATGTCCGAGAGTCTACCTCAATTGCTTCAGATGACTCGGGGTATGTTACTCCTGAGCACCCAACTGCTGGCCTTGTGCCCTTGAGTATTATGTATGATGTTAAGTGTATTTTGGGCAGGATGGAGCGTTGTACCGCTCACCGTATAGTGCCGCTTGTCTTTTGGCGCCGGCGATCTCGAGGTAAAGGACGTGGGCGTGGACCTGCAAAGTAGATTAGGACATCAGATATGTATATATTTGTATTAAAAATGATGTATACTCTTATTTATATATGAAAACAGCAATTTCATTCATTTATCCTCTTCTTTATTTACATTCTACACTTTATTGAATGATTCTTGTTTAAACAGGGACAGGTGAAACTCAAAACAGTATCTCAATTGCAATTGTATATTTTTTTTCCTGTTTTTGCCGAAACCGCATTTATTATGCGGACAAGGCATGTCCGCATTTACTATGCAGTCATGCTTTGTCCGCATTTAATCTGCGGACACAGCGTGTCGTTATTTACTCTATGGACATCGCTTGTTCGCATATCAAATGCGGTTTTTGACCCCTTTCCGAAATTTTTACTTAAAACCCTAGGGAATGTCATTGTGATATTTTTCTTTGCTCCAAAACACCCTAGGCGAGCCGCCCCTTGCTTCTAGTGCCTCCTTTGGTGATTTCATGGCATCTCTTGCCCCATTCTCCTCTATTGATGAAGCCCCTCCTGCAAGACAACCTTTTAGATCAAAACCTCTTAATCTTACTAGATACAATATTGTAGATTCATTCTATAATAGCTAGGTTAATTCCATGACTCTTGAAAAGGGCATCCAGTGGGATTCTACCAACTTGGGTCATATCCTGCTCATCCCTACCATCCCTTTTAAATGGGAAATCATTGAAGCTTTGATTGGACATTGAGAACCTCAGTTGAATCTCTTTCAATTTGGTGATAAAGAGATGATTCCAACTATTGAAGAGATTGAAGCAATCCTTAGCCTGAGGTTTTCAGAGAAAGTGGTGAACCCGCCACTTAAGCCTAGCTATAAAAAAGAAGCTTCCACTTTTTTGGGCATAGGGAAGAAGGATCTAGGGGATTCTGACACACCACTGACCCTATCCAAGACTTTTTTGACTGAAAAACTCTTAAGGGGTGAAAACCGACAGGCCCGGTTTAATGCTTTGACTTTGATAGTGGTTAAGCAACTACTCTTTCCACGGGATGATAATGAAGTGGATTTGGCTCTCATCTCAATCATATGTCAAGTTAAGGAGCATGAGAGATTAGCCCCTATGATCTTGGCAAAGATGTATGAAGCCCTGACTGACTGCTATTTCAAGAAGAAGAATCGTTTTCTTACTTGTGCCCCTATCCTACAAGTAAAATCTCTTTTTTTTTTTTTTACAACTTACTTGTGAAGCTGAAATTATTGGAAATAAATTGAAATACTCCCTCTTTTTTCAGTTCTAGTAACTTGACCATCTGAGTCAGATCGAGATGATTGATCGACGCTTTTCTACAAGATTGAAAGTTCTTGTTTTGATGAGTAACAGGGGGTATCCTAACATCCAAGGCGGCAAGCAGGGTTGGTTCACTTTCTTGGGTACTCTCCAGGATGATCAGGTAAGATGGCCTGACACTTATCAGCCAAACCCCGAGACAATGATCAGCTTCAGAGATAGGAACTTCATGGTTCTAGTAGGCCTGAGATATGCTGTTCTCTATCTTCCTTTGAGGGTCCTTCGGCAACTTGGAGGGACTCAGGGGATCAAGATCCCAAATGGATATGAGGACTTCCTGGGGCTATGTACTCGGTTGATGAAGGAATGGTCCTATGTACGTTTCCTGAGGGGCCCAGTCTTTTCTTAGTCACATGTGAAGGACTATATTTTCTAGATCAAAGATCAGGTTCAGAGTCGTGCCCTAGTACCAAAGGATCCTCCTGCTGTTCTTGCACCCACTTACGAAGACATACTGGTTTCTGAGAGAGCATCCCACAAACGGCTTCAACAAATTTGGATACAAGAAGCCCAAGAACTTAGGATACGAGGCATTGATCTGGAAAGGCAACTTGCAGAGCGAGTGTCTTGCCGCATTGCTTTAGAAGAGAAGGTTGAGGAGCAAAGGTAGGCTCGCCACTTTGAAGTCCGAGTGATACGGCAAAGTATTAGGATGCTTTAGCCAGGCTTAGAGGTATGAGGATCAAGCAGGCACTTTAAGATAAGGTCATTTCCTTTTTTAGCAATCTGGATGTAGAAGGAGCTTCTGGGATCATTGCGACTCAGGCAGCTCGGATTTGAGAGCTTGAGGAGCGGGTAGGGGATAGGGACTAGCTCCTTTTATTACAATTGAAAGAGTAGAGGACTAATCTATAGGTCCATGATCTACAACAATTCAGAATTTAACAATGCGGAAACAATACACAGAGAATTATACGAGGAAACCTGGATCCAGATCCAGGAAAAACCTCGAGTCTATATGAGGCGACTAACCCTTCGAAAATCCACTATTGAATGAAAAGACAATTACAAAGGAGTACATACTTAACCTTTACAATTGGACTCACTCAACAGCAATCCACAGTTCGAATCCACGAACTGCAACACAGCTTGAATCCACAAGCTGCAGAACACGATCAGTCCAGATCACAACCAATCACTCACCAGTGATCCACAGTTCGAATCCACGAACTGCAACACAGCTTGAATCCACAAGCTGCAGAACACGATCAATCCAGATCGCAACAATCACCTCAGAATCCACTGAGACGATCCAATGCAGTAGGAATCCACCTACGCATCAATCAAAGCCGATCACCAGTCCAGGCGATCACACGATCAGATGAAGTTCTGAATTGAAGAAGAATCCTCTACCTTCAATTCCAGGTGATCTATCTCAGATCTCCCCCTCACTCGATCACCGACTCTCTAAAGACGATTTGATCGAATCTCAACCACCTCAAGATCCGAAATCAAAAAAAATCCAAAGATCAAAAGTCACTACAGAAAATTACAGCACGTCTATTTAAAGAATAAAACTCAGATCGCGTCGAGCGCTGGTGGCGTCGTGAAGCGATCGGGGTAGACGGCTGGAAGCAAACTCAAATCCCGCTCAGAACAGGTTGAATCAGTTAAGGGCGCGCTGCCAGCGAGCTGCTAGCGGGAGAGAAACACGGCATGTGCACGGCTGATCATGTAATCTTCAATCTCGCTCTGCGCTACCAGCGGCGTGTTGGCGTCGCCTTACGACGCTAGAGCACGTACCTTTCTTTCAAAGCACTGATTCACTTATGCGCTGCCAGCGGGGTGGCAGCGGCGTTGATCTTCGCAAGTGCCTTTACAATAAAATGCTCTGTTTAGAAAATCTTCCATTTCATTGGGCTACCAGCGGCGTGGTAGCTGTGTGGCAGCATCGTCTTCTTCTTCTTTTCTAAATTTACTGAATTTTCATTATTTAATCTGCACATCTTGAAGATTTATTAGAAGACATAATTTGTCAACCATTTGTCATAAAAGGAGTGTGAGTTTTCACACTTACAATCTCCCCCTTGACAAATGCCTGACAACAACCTTAAAACAGTGTTTAATATCAAACCCAGTTAATATTGATTTTCATTTAAGAGTTTTAAAACCACACTGATAAGGAGAGACAGTGATTTTGGAGAATCCAGAATTTTATCCATTCAAAGATACATTGTTCCAACAGATATGAGAATTCAGAATTTCATTCATTCAAAAAGAGTATACATTGTTCCAATAGATATGAGAATTCAGAATTTCATTCATTCAAAAAGAGTATACATTGTTCCAACAGATATATACACATATATACACATCCGACCAACCAACATAACACTTTCCTTACAACCCACAAAGAATTCCTCTACAAGCCAGCTTTCAGAAACATACAAATACACAACACATAGAGAGAAAGACAAAAAAAGAACAGGCATCAAGCAGCAGCAACAACCTAGCAAAACCATCAACAAAAACATCAACTCCAGTAGCATCATCCAAAAAACTCCCCCTTTCTGGAAGGTGGTTTTGGTTCCCAATTCCTTGAATAATGCTTGTATGCGTCTTGGGACCTGGAGTGCAGCCAACAGAGTTTGTGATCCATCTCCAGCTGCGTCTTCCAAATGCTTTCCAGAAAATGATCAGCTTCATTTTGCATCCGTTGCTGAGCAGCAACATCCCGTTGTACCTCACCACAAGTAAAATCAACATCCTTTGCCAGTTTCTCCAGCTTCTCTTGAGTCTCTGATTTGAACATGCTCATCATGAGCATGTGAGCCCTAACTTCAGAATTGAAAGCCTCCTGGGAGGCTTGCATGGAATTTAGTTTGTCCATAATGGCCACAGCATCAGAGCTGGACAAAGAGGACTGAGAAGAAGAGGGTTCAGAAGACACCAAACGAAAAGGATTAGCTCGTTTACTTCTGGTCAGGGTGGAGGAATCAATGGGAGGTCTGGGATGAATGATCATTTCAACAGGATCAGGGAGTACCCCCTGATGAATGCACAGGTAAGATATGAATATGCCAAAAGGAAGAGTTGCAGTCTTGGATTTTAAATTCCGAGACTGAAGGATCTGATGGAAGATGATGGAGGGAATACAGATACTATCTCTGTTCCAGAGAGCATGAAGAAGTCTTGCTCTCGAGTGAGAAATCTTAGAATGGTGATCTGAGGGAACCAGAGAAGCACACACAAACAGATTCAAGATCCGGAGAAGATCCTGAAGAGAGCCATGAGGAAGGTAGTTGGGCTTGTTTTTGATGGAAGTAGGAGCACCCGGAACAATTAGAGAAGGAATAATAGACTTTATCGGAGGATCAGTATGAGAATCAAGAAAGTTAAATGAAGGAGAATCAACTAGGGGCAGTTCGAGAAGAGAAGAGATAAGCTCTTTCGAGAAGTCGAAAGAGATACCCCTGATATAGGCTTTGACATAGCCTTGATTTGCAAGATGCAGATGATGGAGGTTTGAATAAAATTCTCGAACTAGGTCCGGATAGGCAAAACCACTAATCAATGCAAATTTTTTCCAACCATTGTCCGAAAACAATGAGAAGAGAGGAGATTCAGAAAAAGACTCAAGCTTAATGGCCCGTTCCAAAAGGAGTGGCCGGTGCTTGAAGAACTCATTAAAATCAGAGAGACCATTCCCAAGAAAAGGTTCAGAGGAATGAGAAGGGGAAGGGGGTCTCACTGGAGGAGAAGAGATAACAGGAGAAGATGTGGAAGGAGAATCAGTTCTCGATTTTCTCTTGAGTGGCATGGTGAAGATTAAAAAAAAATGAAAGAGAAAGAACAAACAGACAGAAACAAACAATGCACGATAAAGCCCTAATGGCAGAAGAATCTACCAAACCCTAGCTAAGAAGAACAAGAGTAGACCACTGAAATAGGACGCAGAGAATGGAGAAGCAAGATGAAGATAGTAAAAAAATTTACCTGAACAGTGGACAAGGTGACGGAGAGTAAGCACGAAGGCAGAAAGACCACGACGCGAGGAGCGAGGTGAAAAAGCAGAGAGAGTAAAAAACAGAGGTAAAAAGGAAACAGATTTTCCCCCTTTTTATAGGAAAAAAAATTTCGCTGCCAGCGAGCATCCAGCGTCGCTTACCACAACAGGTGCCAAAGCATGAAACAGAGAAGAGGCTACCAGCACGCTTCTAGCGACGTAGAAGGTGCACATGCACACTCAAACAGAAATACACTCATAAGGCAAAAATTTATAAAAAAGAAAGTGAACTATTCTTCATGAAGAAATCATACTTCTAAACACAAAGCTAAGATTTTAACTAAACTAAAATCATCCAGATAATCAACTGTTATTCAATCCAAGAAGTACTTATTCACAAAACTGATCTTAAGGAACCTATCAAGGTTAATTCAGATGTGACACATTTCATATCTATGACCAAAATTTCTTCATGGTTCCTCATACTATAAATTTTCTTCAAGATATTGAGTGCATATGCATATTAATTAGTCAATGTTTGTGTAGTGTGTGAAAAACAGTTTTTGACTTTTACACTTTATACATATGAAAGGCTATTTTAGTGTAATCATACTTGGAAAGTATAGACATACCCCAATTTCATTTTGGTGGCTTTCGCACATCAGAGATAGGTAGCCTTTTCTGATCTCTTTTTCTTTTCTTTTTGTAGAAGGCATTGACCCTTAAAAAACCTGAGTTTACAGTTCATTCCAAGGATATACCTTCTTTCTCTTTTTCTTTTTGAGAATTACAGTGGCTTTCACCCTAGTCTCTATGGCAGCCATTTCCAAAACTTTTCTTTTCATAAAGGTGATAGCCTATAGAATCCAAGCTTCAAACACACAATAAACTTCAATGCACCAAAGTGTTCAAGACAAAAATGATAGTTGATTATAAAACATTTCAATCAATATGCATAGACTCAAGCTTCCTGAATTAAGATTTCAGTATAAAGAACACACAAGAACATTTTGAACAGATATGTAGATTATTTTACATCTAAATTAACTCAAAACAGAACCTGATTTTCAGTTTTGAGAGCAAACTCCTAAGGATTTCCTAAGAGTTTCAAATCTGTTCTAATCTAAAGGTTTAGTGAAAATGTCAGCCAACTGTTTTTCAGTAGATATATATTCAATCAAAACAGTTTTGTCTTCAATTAACTCTCTTATAAAGTGATGCCTGATATCAATATGTTTGGTCCTTGAGTGTTGAACAGGATTTTTGGAAATATTTATGGCACTTTGATTGTCACAGAAGAGAATCATTTGGTCCTGATCTAAACCATAATCAGATAGCATTTGTTTCATCCAAATTAGTTGAGTACAACTGCTTCCAGCAGCAATGTACTCTGCTTCAGCAGTACTCAGAGAAACTGAGTTTTGCTTTTTGCTTAACCAAGCAATGAGCTTATTACCCATATAAAAGCAACCACCAGAGGTGCTTTTCCTATCATCCATACACCCAGCCCAATCAGCATCAGTGTATCCAGTCAGATATGGGTTTGTTTCTTTGGAAAACCAAATTCCAAGATCAACAGTACCATTAACATACTTTATGATTCTTTTTACAGCATTTAGATGGGATTATTTAGGATTGGCCTGATATCTTGCACACACTCCAACACTAAAACATATATCAGGTCTACTTGCTGTTAAGTACAAAAGACTTCCAATCATCCCTCTGTACAAGGTAGGGTCTATATCCTTACCAAATTCATCTTTTCCAAGCTTTAAGCTAGTACTCATAGGAGTCCTAGCATGTTTTGCATGAGTTAAACTGAATCTTTTGACTAGATTTCTAGCATATTTTGCTTGAGAGAAAAAAATCCCTTGTTGAGATTGATAAATCTGAAGCCCTAAGAAAAAGTTCAGTTCACCCATCATACTCATCTCAAATTCACTTTTCATTAAGTCAGCAAAGGAGTGAGCATGATTTTCAGAAGTAGATCCAAACACTATGTCATCAACATAGATTTGAGCAATCAAAATATGTTTGAACTCTCTTTGAATAAAGAGAGTTTTATCTACATTTCCTCTCATAAAACCAGATTCAAGTAAAAAAGAAGTGAGTCTCTCATACCAAGGTCTAGGAGTTTGTTTGAGTCCATATAAAGGTTTGTTCAGTTTATAGACATATTTAGGATGATTTGTGTCCTCAAATCCTTTAGGTTGCTCAACATAAACCTCTTCATTCAGATATCCATTCAAGAATGCACTCTTAACATCTATTTGAAACAGTTTAAACTTCAAATAGCATGCAATAGACAAAAGTAATCTGATTGATTCTAACCTAGCTACAGGAGCAAAGGTTTCATCAAAATCTATTCCTTCTACTTGAGTGTATCCCTGAGCAACAAGCCTAGCTTTATTCCTGGTTACTATCCCATTCTCATCAGATTTGTTCTTAAAAATCCATTTGGTTCCTATCACATTCAGATCAGAAGGTCTTTCAACCAATTCCCATACATTATTTCTAGTAAATTGGTTTAGTTCTTCATGCATGGCATTTAACCAAAATTCATCCAACAGGGCATCTTTATATGATTTTGGCTCAAATTGAGAGAGATAAGAAGAAAATCTTACCTCATTATGTACTTGATGTCTTGTTCTGACACCATCTGAAATATTTCCAACAATTTGCTCAGTAGGGTGATCTTTGAGAGTTTTTGTCAGAGGAACCACTTCATTGCTTGAGGAAGCATCTCTGATTTCATCCTCTTCATCTACAACCTGCAGAAGTTCACAGTCAGTTCCTTCATCATCTATTAACACATTAATAGATTCCATTACAACAGATTTTTTCAAGTTAAAAACTCTGTATGCTCTACTAGAAGAAGAATATCCTAGAAAAATTCCTTCATCACTTCTAGAATCAAAATTTCCTAGATTTTCTCTGTCCCTTAGAATATAGCATTTACTTCCAAAGACTCTGAAATATTTCAGGTTTGGCTGTTTTCCTTTCCACATTTCATAAGGAGTTTGTTTCCATCCAGATCTGACATACACTCTGTTACTTATATAACAGGCAGTATTTATAGCTTAAGCCCAGAATTTTGTTGACACTTTCTTGGCTATCATCATGGTTCTAGCCATTTCCTGCAAAACTTTGTTTTTCCTTTCCACAACTCCATTTTGCTGTGGAGTCTTAGGAGCAGAAAATTCATGTTGAATTCCCTGGTCTTCACAGAATTTGGAAAACATCTGATTTTCAAATTCTGTCCCATGATCAGATCTTATTCTAACTATTCTCCCTATTTGCAAGTTCTTTTCAACTTGAATTTGACAGCACAATTGTTTAAAACAATCAAAACATTCAGATTTTTCTCTTAAAAAATTTACCCAGGTATATCTACTATAGTCATCTACAGCCACAAAGATATACCTCTTTCCTCCCAGACTTACAGTCTTTGTAGGTCCCATCAAGTCCATATGAATCAGTTCTAATGGTCTAGAGGTTCCTACAATGTTGGTTTTCTTGTGTGTGGCTTTGATTTGTTTTCCTTGATTGCAAGGACCACACATTCCTTTCTTTTTATTATTCCCAAACTTGGGAATTCCTCTAACCAATTCAGACTTAGAGATTTTTGACAAATCTCTATAGTTAATGTGACCCAGTCTTTTATGCCACAAATCAATTTCATTACATACAGAAGATTTTAAAGATTTTTCATTGTTTCCAATAATTCCATAACAATTGTCATTTGTTCTTACACCTATAAGAACAGTTTTACCAGAATTATCCAAGATTTTACATTCTTTTCTGGTAAAATTGACAAATAATCTGGAATCACATAATTGGCTAATACTAATCAAGTTAGCATTCAAACCAGATACAAATAATACATCTTTCAGACAAACACCATTTGGACCATTTACAGTTCCTTTACCTTTAACTTGGGAAGTGCTTCTATCACCAAATGTAACACTTCCGCCAAAGTATTCTTCAAAGGTACTGAACATAGACCTATGTCCACACATATGTCTTGAACAACCATTGTCCAAGTACCACATGTTGACATCATGAGCTTTCAAAGCTACATGAACCATATTAGCAACTAAGGAATCTTTTCTTACCCAAATCTGTTTTTCAGGAGTTTTCTGAGAAGTACCTTCATCAACTACATGAGTTTTTGAAGGAAGTTTCTTTGATAGATTTGTGACTTCCTTATTTAATGTTTCAGTCAATTTTAACAGAGAATCAAATCTGTTATGTAAATCTAGAGACTGACTTTGATTTACTTTTCTCTTATTATCAAAATATCTCTCAGGAAAACCATGCAATACATAACACTTTGGTCTTATATGACCCTTTTTATTGCAGTGATGACATACAGGTATGAACCTATGTTCAGAAAAATCAACATTTCTAGATTTGCCAGTATTTCTAAACTGTACAGATTTAGATTTCTCAGAAATTGAAGGTTTACCTGTTGGTCTTACTTCTCCAGCAGAAATTTTCTGTGAAGATTCCTTGTTTTGATTACTTACACTCATTCTCTTTTCAGCAGAATTTGAGCTTTCAGGAACTTCCTTTAAAGTTGATTCCTCATCAATTTGATGATTTCCTGCAGAAGAATTTGAAGCATTAGATTTACTTGAATTTGAAACTTTCTCAAGTTCAATCACTTTACCTTGAAGTGCAGAAATCTGAGCTTCCTTTTCTTTTAGTTTTTCAGTTTTTTCAGTTAAAGAAGTTACCAGAGAATTTTCTTTGGCATGTTTTTCAAGTAACTTCTGGTTTATTGAATCTATTTCTGCAAGAGCTTTATTTTTCTCTGTTTCTGATTCCTTCAATTTTTTACTCAGTTTCTTGACTTTCTTCTGAGCTCTATTGAATTCCTTATAGAGCTGATTGTAGGCTTCTTGTAGTTCTTCTTCATCATCTGATAAAGTCTCTTTATTATCTCCTGCAATTCCAGAGATTGAACTACCAGAGGAGGATGAGTAAAAAGAATTGAAAGCAGTAAAATTAGCAGAAATATCCTCATCAGATTGTGAAGAATTATCAGTGTTACTGTCATCCCAAGTAACCTGATAATTAGTCTTTTTCTTTTTATCCTTTGAGGGACACTCAGAGGCAACATGTCCAAATCCTCTACATTTGTAACATTGAACTTCATCATTCTGAGAAAATTTCTTCTCCTTTCTTGGATCAGAACTTTTCTTATCAGATCTCCTATTAGATCTGTTCATGGATGATGAAGGATTGGATTGTCTCTTTTTAAACATTCTCTTAAACTTTTTAGCTAAGAGAACAAGTCCATTCATATCAACATCAGAATTATCTGATTCTTCAGTATTTACAGATTTTAGAGCTATTCCTTTACTCCTTTTAGGAATATTCAGATCTAGCTCATAAGTCTGTAAAGATCCTACCAGATCTTCAATTCTCATGTTATCTACATCTTTTGCCTCTTGAATGGCAGTTACTTTAGGTCTGAATTTTTCAGGCAAAGATCTTAAGATTTTTCTAATAACCTTTGATGTAGAGATTTTTTCTCCAAGATTAAAACTAGAATTAACAATATCTGAGAGTTTAGCATAAAACTCATCAAAAGACTCATCATCTTTCATATATAGAGTTTCGAAAGATGTAGTAAGTCTTTGAAGTCTGGACAGCTTGACAGCCGAGGTTCCTTCATGAGTGACCTCAAGAATGTCCCAGGCTTCCTTAGCGACTTCACATGAGGAAATTCTCCTGAATTCCTCAACACTAACAGCACAAAATAATGCATTCATTGCCTTGTTGTTCCATCCACATTGATCAAATTCAGTTTTAGTCCACTGATCATGAGGTTTAGGAATCACAACACCTCCTTCTGTTGTGATCTTAGGTGGATGATAACCATTACAAACCGAGAGCCAGACACGCTCATCGATTGATTTCAGGTAAGCTCTCATTCTTGCTTTCCAGTAAGAATAATTGTTACCTTCAAATAATGGAGGTCCAGAGGCAGATCCTCCTTCTTTTCCAAAATCCATGCTATAGATCTAGATCACACTTTGTATAGCAATTCAAAGTGAATAGGCTCTGATACCACTTGAAAGAGTAGAGGACTACTCTATAGGTCCATGATCTACAACAATTCAGAATTTAACAATGCAGAAACAATACACAGAGAATTATACGAGGAAACCTGGATCCAGATCCAGGAAAAACCTCGAGTCTATATGAGGCGACTAACCCTTCGAAAATCCACTATTGAATGAAAAGACAATTACAAAGGAGTACATACTTAACCTTTACAATTGGACTCACTCAACAGCAATCCACAGTTCGAATCCACGAACTGCAACACAGCTTGAATCCACAAGCTGCAGAACACGATCAGTCCAGATCGCAACCAATCACTCACCAGTGATCCACAGTTCGAATCCACGAACTGCAACACAGCTTGAATCCACAAGCTGCAGAACACGATCAATCCAGATCGCAACAATCACCTCAGAATCCACTGAGACGATCCAATGCAGTAGGAATCCACCTACGCATCAATCAAAGCCGATCACCAGTCCAGGCGATCACACGATCAGATGAAGTTCTGAATTGAAGAAGAATCCTCTACCTTCAATTCCAGGTGATCTATCTCAGATCTCCCCCTCACTCGATCACCGACTCTCTAAAGACGATTTGATCGAATCTCAACCACCTCAAGATCCGAAATCAAAAAAAATCCAAAGATCAAAAGTCACTACAGAAAATTACAGCATGTCTATTTAAAGAATAAAACTCAGATCGCGTCGAGCGCTGGTGGCGTCGTGAAGCGATCGGGGTAGACGGCTGGAAGCAAACTCAAATCCCGCTCAGAACAGGTTGAATCAGTTAAGGGCGCGCTGCCAGCGAGCTGCTAGCGGGAGAGAAACACGGCATGTGCACGGCTGATCATGTAATCTTCAATCTCGCTCTGCGCTACCAGCGGCGTGTTGGCGTCGCCTTACGACGCTAGAGCACGTACCTTTCTTTCAAAGCACTGATTCACTTATGCGCTGCCAGCGGGGTGGCAGCGGCGTTGATCTTCGCAAGTGCCTTTACAATAAAATGCTCTGTTTAGAAAATCTTCCATTTCATTGGGCTACCAGCGGCGTGGTAGCTGTGTGGCAGCATCGTCTTCTTCTTCTTTTCTAAATTTACTGAATTTTCATTATTTAAAGGAACAAAATTTGTATGAAATAAAGGGTATTAAAGGCTCAAAATTTTCCAACATGAAAATAGGTTAATTGGACTTACAATCATGATAAATATGATCCCAATTCCCAAACTTTGTTCATTTTCTTTCTTTTTTCCACTTGGCTTTCATTTGCCGCTGTTCTTTGCTTTTTTTTCTTTCTTTTTTTCATTTTCTTTCCTTTTTTTTCTTTTGTTTTTGCCCCAATTAGCTTTGCCCCAGTATGAAACTGTAAGTCCCAGTTTAGGTTTATCAAAGAAACGAACAAGCTCGACTTGGCTAGACTAGGGATTAAAATATTGGGAAATAAAGAAAAATGGCGTCGGATCATTTCCTAGTAATATTCGATTAAGGAAAATACCTTTTTACTACATCAGAGTTAAATGGCTCAGGAAATCTTTTCCATTCATTTCTGTTAAGATGAGTGCACCCCCTGATAGGACCTTCTTGACAACATAAGGCCCTTCCCAATTTGGCTTGAACTTACCGCAAGGGTCTTCCAAAAATAGTAAAATTTTCTTTAAGACTAAATTTCCTTCTTGGAAAGTTCTGGGCTTCACCTTCTTATTGTAAGCCCTGGCCATTCTTTTCTGATACAACTGGCCATGACAAAGCGCCTTCAAACACTTTTCCTCTATCAGATTAAGTTGATCATGTCTTGACTGTATCCATTCAGCTTCTTTCAATTCTGCTTCCATTAGCACTCTCAGTGATGGGATTTCAACATCGACAGGTAAAACTGCTTCCATTCCATAAACTAAGGAATACGAGGTTGCCCCAGTAGAAGTCCAGATTGAGGTTCTGTAGGCATGTAGAGCAAGCGGTAGCATTTCATGCCAATCTTTGTAACTTACTACCATCTTCTAAATTATTTTCTTTATATTCTTATTTATTGCTTCTACTACCCCATTCATGTTTGGTTTGTACGGAGCTGACTTGTGATGGATGATCTGAAACCGTTCACTCATTCGCTTCATATCCTTGTTCTTAATGTTTGAAGCGTTGTCTGCTACTATGGCATTTGGCAGACCATAGCGACAAATGATATTGTGCTTCAAAGACTTAAGAACATGGTTACTTGTGATATTTGCATACGAAGTTGCTTCAACCCACTTGGTGAAATAATCAATTGCTACAAGAATGAACCTGTGCCCATTTGATGCCTTTAGGGAGATCATACCAATGACATCTATGCCCCACATGGAGAAAGGTGTAAAACCCCAGTTTTGAGTAGAAAAAAAATATATAAAAAAATAAAATAATAAACAATATAAAATAGTAGATAAAATAAAATATATGCAAAAGTATGAACACATGGATTTATGGACAGGCTTAATCAAAATTTATTTATTGCTGGAGATTTGTGATCATTAGTTGTCAAAGAGAATAACCTTAAGTGGATGCGGGAAAATGTAGGGTTTTCAGTGGGCGAGCATACACAGGATCAAGGCTTTTTAAAGGTTGTCGTGTGGCAATACTTATGGGAGCGTGTGGAAGGTATATATACTAAAGGGGAAATTAGGTTTTTGGTTTTCGAATGCTCGCATCGTATTTTTGTAACTGAAGACGTTTGGTGTTTTGCGGCTACTGTGGCGATTAGGGTTTCGTTGGGAAGAGATGAGAACCGCGAGAGCTACGACCGGATTAGTGGAGTCGGAGATACAGATTTGAGTGGGTTATTCCTCTCGCGAACAGGGGATCAGTTCGGCTACCTTCGCATCCACACACGCGGTCGGAGTCGGTGATCGGCCGTGGTTTGGAATAACCTTCTTCTGGGATATAAGCGTATAAGAGTGAGTAGCACTGATTTACAACCAAGGTTTTATTTTTTTTTCGTGATATATTTCGAATGCCATGGTTGTATTGTGAGTTTTGGGTTTTCTGGAATACCATGAGTCCGAACGTCAGATTGAAATTCAACTTGAAATAAAAAGTGTTTAGATTAAATCCAAAACTGGTTGAGAAGTATTCTGGGAACATTGGGAGTGTATTGGAACAATTACAGACCTAAACAAACCAGCCAGACATGTAGATCTCGAAATAACAGAGACTTGAAAATCGCAGTGGGTATCCGCCCACTTGGCGCCCACTTGCGCCCACTTCGGAAGTAGGCACATAGAAATATTGACCTGGCGCCGAGCTCGCGCCCACTTGGCGCTCAGCTCGCACCTACTCAAATTTGATGCGCCTTTCTCGCGCCTATCTCGCGCCTATCTCGCGCCCTTCTCTCGCTCAGCTCGCGCTCACTTAGCGTCGAGTGAGCGCATAGTCGTTTTTAACCTGTTTTCTATCCGCTGACATACCCAATTATACTTACCGAATTGTAGAATTTGTTGAAAATAGCCCCTTAATTACATGAAAGACATTTAAGTAAATGTCCTGTGTATTTATTGCTCTATTTACTTAAGTCTTTACATGTAAATAAGGTTTTACCCCCCCCCCCCCCCCAATTTGGAACCAATAAAAATACTTCCAAGGTCTAATTCCCAGCCAATAAAAAGTCAACTTTCCAGTTCATGCCTAAATCCCAGTTTTTATCAAAAAGCTCGGTTTGGGTTTAATACCCAGATGAGTGATTCAGGAGCCCATAAAATTCTAGGAGATGTGTTTACCCTTCAATAGACTACAACCAAAATTTGAGCCCGAAACTCCTTGTAGATTTGTCTAGAAAAATTATATACCAAAAGTCAGCTGCTCCTGGAGAGGACGATACTTGCGGGTAGTTACTTGGTCATGTGAGTTTATTTCCGTTTGGGATTATTTTAGCACACTCTGTTATATAGTTATTGTTATATTCATGTTTTTCCTTCACTCTAATATTGCAATCCTGTGTTTTATAATAACCTCTGGAAACGAGTTACGGGTTTTTCATGTGACTCGGATCCGGGGCGTTACAAAAGGCCATGGTGAGGTCATGTTGTGCAGCTCACTTGGTGGTGCATACTTGTTATCTGCATATATTTGGCACAGATGACACCTCTTAACATGTACATAGCAATCGTGCTCCATCGTTGACCAATAGTATCCCAATCGCAAAATCTTCTTTGCAAGCATATGCCCGTTCATATGGGATCCACAAACACCTCCATGTACTATCTCAATCAACCTTTCTGACTCAGCCTTAGCAACATTTCTGAGTAGACTATCATTGTGTGATCTCTTGTATAGTTGCCCACCACTTAGTAGGAATTGTCCTGCTAATCTCTGTATTGCCCTTTTCTCAATAGAGGTAGCACTTTCTGGAAGACTCTGATCATTCAAGAATTTCTTAATATCATGAAACCATGTTATTCCCTCCAGAACAAGACAGTAAGCCGGTTCATCTCTGACTTCAATTTCTAGTGGTTTGATATCTACTCCTTCTGGAATACTGATCATTGAAGCCAACGTCGCTAAAGCATCCGCAAACTGATTCTTGGCTCTTGGCATATAGTTGAAGGAAATTCGAGTATATTTGGTGCTCATATCTTCCAAATACTGTTGATATAGGATCAATTTGTGATCTTTGGTTTTCCATTCAACAGTTGTTTAGAAGATGATAAGACTCGAATCTTCGTATACGTCAAGTTCCTCTACCCCATGGTTTAAAGCAACTTGCATCCTGATTATACATGCTTCATACTCTGCAATCTTGTTTGTGCACTGAAATCTCAGCTTTACTGCGATTGGGATATGTGAACCATCCGGTTTTACCAAAACTGCCCCAATTCCATTTCCATTCATGTTTGTGGCCCCATCGAAGAACATCTGCCAGGAACTTTCACTTTCCTCTTCCTCAATAGACAAAACTACCTCATCAGGAAAATTAGTCTTTAAAGGCTGATAGTCTGGCAAAAGATACTCAACTAAATGATAATGATCGGCGATTGCTTGACCTTTAATTGCCTTTTGAGTGACATATTTGAAGTCAAATTCAGAAAGCAACAGCTGCCATTTCGCCATTCTGCCAGTTAGAACCGGTTTCTCAAATAAATACTTCAATGGGTCCATTCGGGATATCAATAATGTGGAATGATTGAGGAAGTAATACCTCAGTCTTTGAGTGGCCCACACTAAAGCACAACAGGTCTTTTCCAAAGGAGAATACTTGGCTTCATATTCTGTGAACTTCTTACTTAGATAGTAGATCGTCCTTTCCTTTCTGCTCGTCTCATCATGCTGTCCCAAGACACACCCCATGTCTCCAAAACTGACAAGTACAGAATCAGTGGTCTTCCCGGAATTGGTGGCACTAGAACAGGTGGGTTCAGCAAATATTCTTTTATCTTATCAAAGGCCTGTTGGCAATCATCATTCCAGACCGTTGGGTTGTTTTTTCTTAGCAGCTTGAAAATTGGTTTACATATGGCAATGAGCTGAGCTATGAACCTACTGATGTACTGAATTCTTCCTAGAAAACCCCTAACTTCCTTCTATGTTCTAGGTGGTGGCATTTCAATAATCGCTTTTGCTTTAGCCGGGTCAATCTCAATTCCCCTTCTACTCACTATAAATCCCAAAAACTTTCCTGATGTAGCCCCAAAGACACATTTTGCTGGGTTAAGTCGTAAACTGTACTTCCTGAGTCGATCAAACACCTTCTTCAAGTTGATCAAATGGTCTTCTTCTTTACAGGACTTGGAAATCATATCATCCACATAGACTTCCATCTCTTTGTGGATCATATCATGAAACAATGCTATCATGGCTCTCTGATAGGTTGCCCCAGCATTCTTAAGACCAAATGGCGTGATAGTATAGTGGAAGGTACCCCAAGGTATAATGAAAGCTGTTTTTTCTTGATCTTCCTTTGCTATCTTGATTTGATTATATCCAGAGAAGCCGTCCATGAATAAGAACAGGCTATGTACAGCAGTATTGTCGACTAAAAGGTCGATATGTGGAAGAGGAAAATCATCCTTTGGGCTTGCCTTTTTCAGATCTCTGTAGTCCACACACATCCTGACTTTTCCATCCTTCTTTGGTACTGGCACTATATTTGCGAGCCATTCAGGGTACGTGGAAACTGCCAAAAATCCTGTTTGGAATTGCTTGACCACTTCATCTTTGACCTTCAATGTCCATTTCGGTTTCAATCTTCTCAACTTTTGCTTGACTGGCTTAACCCATGGCAAAATTGGTAACCTATGCACAACCATGTCAATATCCAATCCGGGCATATCCCGATACGACCACGCAAACACATCCTTATAATCAGCCAAGAACCGTGTTATCTCATCACGCTGCCCATCAGACAAGCATGCCTCAACCTTCACTATTTTTCGGTCATCTTTGGTCCCTAGATTTATTGAGATGGTCTCCTCAATAGTAGGTTGAACACCCTTTTCATGACGCTCCAATTGATATGTAATTTCTTTAGGAGGTCATCTTCTTCGACCTTGGTCTCTTCTTCGATCCCTATTAGATCAAAGTCGAGCTCAAGGTCGAAGTCATATTCAACTTGATTTAATTCTGTTTGCTTATACGTTCATAAATGGTTTGGACCTTTTTGAAAAACTTAAATTTTCTAGAAAAAATAGAAAAACCTTATTGAGTTTTTTGAGAGCCTTCAGAAAAAGTTTTTCCTGAAGATGAAGGCTCATTAAGCCTTCAGGAAAAGGTCATTCCACTAATGGAGTTTTTGTTTTTGGAAGCTGCGTCTGTTTGCCAATCAAACGCCGCTTCAAAGGTAACGGGAGTTTCCTCCCAATTTTTCAAAATAAATTTTTCTGGAGCAAGGGAAATAATGCAAGCATGCTCCTCAAGTTCAGAATCCAATGCCCTCATCACCGGATGAATTGTACTGCCCTTTTCTGCTGTGGGGTCTAATCCAGATATGACCTCATCCGGAATTCTCACTGCTGCCCAATCAATGAAAAGCAGCTTATCTGCTTCTTCTACTCTTTTGCCCTCAGTCATGGCAAAGAAAACTCCAACATCTTCAAAAAAATCTTGCTGCTGTTTTGGCTGTGGCCCAAGCTCACCCATTGTCTCAGGTGAAAAAGGAGGGATGCAGGGTTGTAAATTTGGGGTGTATGGTTTCTGAAAAGGATTGATGTTACGGTACGGAGGTTTTGACTGATTCGTAGGAGGAGACAACTGGATCTTGTGGGAAGATTTTGGAAAAGTTTCCCTTAAATGAGGGAATTTTCCTTTACTTTTCTTCTCTGCATTCTCTTCTTCTACCTGCTTCTGCCTTCTCCAATCTCTTGGTTTAAACCCCAATCCTACTCTAGGGGTAAGCTTCTTAGCCCTTATTGGCTCCAACCTTCCTTGCA
This sequence comes from Buxus sempervirens, assembly GCA_947561395.2. NCBI lineage: Eukaryota > Viridiplantae > Streptophyta > Magnoliopsida > Buxales > Buxaceae > Buxus > Buxus sempervirens. Next base: position 16,508,037 of record OX387185.1, read on the forward strand.
AGTTGACCCCCAGACCTTTTCCTGGATGGAAATTGTATTTTCTTAGCCCTTTCTCCACCATTTTCTCAGCACAAATCATCTTTTCTCTCTTATCCTCACACCCCCCAGGTATGAAATTGACAGTTTCAAACTGAAATGAGTGGAATGCAATTTTGTCGACAGTTAATTTGACGTTAATGAAGGGTACATCAGGTGGCACTATTGGAGGTATCAAATTCTCAGCTAGGACAGTTATCACCCTTTGTCCTTTTATATACTTCACCCTTTTATGAAGAGTAGATGATATTGCCCTAGCCGAGTGTATCCACGGCCTTCCTAAGAACAGATTGAAAGCTACTGGGATATCCATCACTTCAAATGTGATGTTAAAGATATTGGGCCCAATAGTGACCGACAGTTCAATCTCCCCTAGGGAGTGTCTCTTAGAGCTATCAAAAACCCTCACAATCCTTCCATTTTGTTTGATCTTGGATTGATCTAGACCAAGTTTGGCAAAAGTGATTAATGGGCAGATATTTAAGGCTGACACATTGTCAATTAAAACTTGTGCTATCATACTGCCCTTACAAAGCACAGTGATGTGCAAAGGGTCACATGGTAACACCCACCTGGGCTTATCTCACTTTCTGAAAAACTTATCATGTTATGAGATAAGATTTGGCAAACCATTTTGCTTAGCTGGTTTGGATCAATAGCTTTGGGCACATGTGCACTTTGAAGCACCCTTAATAATGAATCCCTATGCTTTTCAGAATTTAGCAAAAGTCCCAGTATTGAAATCTGGGCAGGGACCTTATTTAATTGATCGACAATATTGAATTCACTCATTTTGATTATTTTTATTAGATCATTCGTCTCATTTTCCGCAACCTGCGCGGTGTCCTCCCCTATATTTGATTTACCCTTCAACATTTTCTTTTCTTCTTCTTCTTCTTTTTCCTTTCTCTACTTCCTGTTCTTTTCCCTTTCCTTCTTCTCCTATACACCTTCCTGACCTCATCATGAGGTTCACCTCCTCCTGGTTCTGTCTCTTGACCACTGGAACTGTAATCGTGATACCCTCGTTGTAATTCCATGGTACAGCCAACTCGGAATAAGAAGGTTTAGGAACATTGATCACAAGTGGCGGAAGATAAGATTTTGATGTAGGAGTTGATTTAGGAGCATTATAGACAAGAGGAACATTTACAATCAAAGACAGAAGCTGCTTAGGGGTTGTTGGAGCAAAAGAAGTAATTGATTCGGTGGTGGGGTCATAGTTGATGACCAAGGAGGTTTTTGATGGATTTCATGGAGAAAAAGTGGATGAATTGCAATTGATAACCAAAGGAGGCCTTGCAATATTTTTTTGGGCCATGAGAGAGGAGACCCGGTTCAAAGAGGAATTAATTTCCTCAGCAGCACTATCATTTCCATTTCTTCCAAAAACAACATTGATTTCTTCTTCCCTCTTCACTTGGTCAAAATGAACTTTAACCGTAGCTCCAATGGGAGCAATCAACTGAGAGGAGTAAAAAGTTCTTTCAATGCAAGAGATGGCTGTAACAGAGTTGGATGGGCCTGCCACATTGTGATAAGGCAAGGGGTTTTGTCCAATGTCATTTCCAGAAGGGGTGGACGCAGCTGTATTGAATGTCAAAGCTTTCTGATCCAACAAGTCCTGAATGGCATGCTTTAAAGGCCAGCAGTTGTCAGTAGGGTGTCCTGGTGCACCCATGTGAAAATCACAAGTGACCGAAGGATCAAAGTTCCTTGCTTTATATGCATTTGGGTTTGGCTCCTTCATGGTTACATATCCCGCCTTTAGTAAGGTTGGCAATAGCTAGGAAGGAGTCACGGGAATGGGAGTGAAGACTCTATTCCTTCTCGTTGCCATCCAGGCATCTCTCTCTTTTTTATTGAAAACCCTCCTTTGGTTTGCGGGTACAGATGGAGAGAAATTGATGCTGAGAGGGGTTTGATGGGTAGTTTGTGGATGCTGGGTCTGCTAGGGTGCAGGAACATTGATGTAGAGTGGTTTCTTGGGAGGAGGAACTTGTACCAAGTTTACTTCTCCTTCTTTCTTGTTCCCATTCTTTTTTATCCCATTCCCTTTCTTCTGTGCAAAAGAGTTGGAGGAATCCAATTGACCAGTGATAGTAGAATAATCAATTATTTTTCCTGATCTGACCCCGTCCTCAATTTGGTCGCCCACTTGTACTAGGGCCGCGAAGTTGGTGGTAGTCTGACCTACCAAATGATTGTAAAAGGGATACCCCAGTGTGCTAATGAATGTTGAGATCATTTCATGTTCCAACATTGGTGGCCTAACCAAGGAGGCAGTCTCCCTCCACCTCTTGGTGTATTGCCTCACATATTCATCCTTTCCCTTACTCATCCTCATTACATCATACCTATCTGGCATGATTTCTGAGTTAAACTTGTATTGGGCCAAAAAGGCATCTGCCAGATCCTTCAATCTTCTAATCTTCCCATGGTCAAGTGTGGCAAACCATCTCAGAGCAGCTCCAGTCAAACTCCTTTGAAACAACTGAATTAGAATGCCGTCATCTCGACTAAATTGGCATAGAGCCCCACAGTACAACTTCAGATGGCTCATAGGGCAGCCTGTGCCATCGTATTTGTCAAAGTCTGGGCACTTGAACTTGGCTGGTAGGCAAGCATCCGGGTATAGGCACAGGTCTTCAAAGTTTGTGCCTCCATAACTGTTCACCCCCTTCACTTCTCTCAATTCCTCCTGAATCATCTCCAGCCTATTCAAGAACTTCCTTCTCATCCCTCATTCTTTCCTTTTCCTTTTCCTTCTCAGATTCAACACTATCCTCCCTGATTAGTATAGGTTCAGGGATAGGTTTAAAAATGGGTTTGGGGATAGGTTGAGCTAGAGGTGGAATGTTGGTTTGAGGTGGAGGTGCTTGGTGGGAAGTGAAGGCTTAGTTCTGGGCTTGGGCTTGCTAGGCCTGAAAAGCCAGTAAGTTTTCTAGCATATGGGCAAGCCTTGCCACTTGCTCTTGCAATTGAGCAAAGTCTTGAGTAGCAACAGTGGCCTGGTTCTCGGTAGGATTCATTGCGCGAGCTCTTGATCTAGTCACAGGAGCAATAGTTGCAAGTATACTAGTACCTGGAGAAGGAAAACCAAAGAAATATGTCAGCCCCAATTTATATCTCATTCACACACCTATGAATGCATGTATACAAGTTAAGTGACCATGAGTTTGGACTTTTTTTTTTAGAAGAATTGTTGGAATATTTTAGGGCTTCCAACATATCCCATGAGATATGAGTTGGTTGGTACGAAAAAGACCATCCAAAGAGTTGTTGGAATATTTTATGGCTTCCAACATGTCCCACAAGATATGAATTGGTTGGTATGAAAAAGACCATCCAAAGAGTTGTTGGAATATTTTAGGGCTTCCAACATGTCCCACAAGATATGAATTGGGAATTAAGGCTTCCAAAGCCTCCTGAAATTACGCATGCTTTCAGGAGCCTATGAGTTTCTAAATTAAGGCTTTAGAAGGCCTATGAGTTTCTAAATTAAGGCTTTAGAAGGCCTATGAGGTTAAAAAAATCTAAAATTCAAAGGCTTTCAGAGATCCTATGAGTTTCTAAATTAAGGCTTTAGAAGGCCTATGAAATTAAAAAAAAAATCTAAAATTCAAAGGCTTTCAGAGGCCTATGGAAATTTTGGAGAAAATCTGAACTTCAAAGGCTTTTAGAGGCCTATGAAATTTTTGAATTCTTTTTTTTTTTTTAGACTTTTGAGTTGAAAAAGAAACTCAAGTTGCATTAAGGAAGTTGATTTTCTTTTTTCTTTTTTTTTTTTGCTTGGAATTTAAAGGCTTCCAAATGTCCCATTTGAGATTCCGAGGTTCCCAAGATACATATAATTTGACAATCACATTGTTCCTTAAGAAAAAGTCTTTTGGAAGTTTTTTTTTTCCTTTTTTTTTTTTTTTTGTTTGGAAATTTCTTATTCAAGAACAGATTTTTAAGTTGAATTGTTCTTATCAAACCTTGGAGATTTAAAATGATTTGAAATTTTCTTTCCTTATTCTCCCTTAGATTGCACTTCAAGAATGTGTTTTGCAACATTGATGCGGTTTGAAGTTCAATTAAAATGTATTTTGATTCACACATATTTTCCTTTATCACTTCCACTTTTTGAGTTAAGTTACCTATTCAAATTAGGTAAAAATTTCCTAAGCATGCTTAACCCTTTGATTTGAGTGAGTTTAAAAGAATTTGGATGCTATTTACTCTTATTGAAGTGTTTATCATCTATTTATATCACTTAAGAGGTTAAAGGAACCAAGTTGGTTTACAAAAGTTGCTGAAAATGCAATTAGACCTGTAAAACTGCATTCTTAGTGCGGACTAGCCGTGACTGTATTTACAATGCGGTCAAGCTATGTCCGCAAATGAAATGCGGTCAGGCCATGTCCACAAATGAAATGCGGTTTTCGGACGGATTTTCATTGTTTTTTTTTTCCATGTGATTTGATTACTCATCCAAACATATGGTTCACCATTGTAAGGCTTCTAGACTGTCCCAAAGTAGACTTTGATACTATATTTACAAAAATTCATGAATGCTCATGAGGGCACATGTTCCCTCCAAAATTCGACATCATATTCAAGGATTTTGTACTTTTGGTTGACTCATACATGGATTTTGGGTAGGATCACTTCTGGGAAGAGTAAAAAAAACTCTTCCTATAGGCTACACCAATCTTTGGACACAAACCTCATTGGGACAAATTTCATCCGAGACATATGGACACCATGGCACTTACTTTACATGATATGAAGATAATTTATAAAAAAATGATATTGTTACCTTGTTTTTTCCCTCAATATGGTATTCATATCATACCTTGGCCTGTGAACCATGCAACCGGCTTTCCCTCAATTACAAACCCATTTTCCCCTCGTAATAGTTTACTTTAGCTGAAAACGTGTTTCTCCACCTTCAAGCGTAAGGGTTTTGGGTTTTGGCTTAATGGCAACTTAGATCTCAAGCCTAGTGATAACTAGAATCAAAGATCCACAATATCATCACATCATTAGCTCAAAGTTCTAAGGTGAATGTTATCACTTTCTGTAAAACCTTAGATTTTCCTAAAAAAAATAATTAATTAAAGGATAAATTGTGGAGAAATTACTAAGAAATATAATAGTAGGGGAATTAAAGAGACATATAATGGTTAAAATAGGAATTTAAAAAGGAAGGGTAATTTGGTCATTTCAATTTTTTAAATGCATGAAAGGAAATAAGATAATTAATTATTTGGTCAACAAATTCAACTAGACAAGATTGTAGCTTAGTTGGATGTAAAATAATGAAATTAAGGCTTAAAGGGTGGAAAAAGGGCCTAATGGTAATTATACTACTTAGGGTCCAAGATTTAGGTATTTTGAGTGAATAATAAAAGTCTAGTTTCAATTTAAAATGAAGATTAAGATTAAGCACGAAAATTAATTAGGAGATTCCTTAAAAGAGAGTTAAAGGAGTTAAATTAAAGAGAAGGATAGAAGAGGGAATACACTAAGTATATTAGAATAAGCTAAACCTAATTAGAGTTGGACTAGTAGGGAGGCTATAAAAGAGAGGTTTAAAGAGTGTTTTAGGTTTTGAAAATAAGTTAGAAGAATAGGGATATTCGTGCATAAGTGTTAGGAGCCAAAAATAGAAGGAGAAGAGAGAAAAGAAATGAGGAATTAGAAAGAGAAGTTGCAGAGATGGCCGACCAACCAACTTTGAACGGCGAGCTAGGAATATCCAACTGTTGGAATGGGCTGAAATTTTAGGATTTTATTCTACTCATGAGAGACTTCAAACTGAACGGTGGAGATTTTAATTGGAAAAGTTTAAAGGGGTGCAGTAGAGCTCCAAAAACGGGCACAGGCGAAATTTCTGAAAAATCTGAGTTCATCAAAAGGCAAGTAGCAAACCCTTGAGACTGGAGGAATTGCATTTTTTTTCTTGTGATTTTTATGATAGATTGTATTGTTTTCGAAGTTAGATTTCATGGGAAAAGCTTATTTGTTTATAAAGAATTGTTTGGTGATTTTATCTTTCTTTTAAAGATCAAGAAAAGATTGATCATGGTGATTTTAACTTGGAAATAAACTGAGGATATGTAAAAAGATGATAGGATTAGTTAGGGTTGTTTTAGAACTAATTTAGGATGGAAAATAGATGTTTAGAATCAAAATAAATTAATAATTGGATTAGAAAGTTAGGAAATTTCCGTAACTAAGAAATCTTGTGTTAATAATCAGAGCGCTCGATATATCGCTCGAGCGTTCATTCAGGCGATAAGCCTTTACAAAATAACAGAACCTAAAAACCTAACCGCTATAGCAGTCGCCCGAGCGACCCTTCGAGCGACCAACTGTCAGAAATTTCTGAACTTGGGATTCGTGCCCAGATTCAATTTCTAATATTTTTCTTGGAATTTTAATGTTATAACACCTGTAAATAGGGTAATTTGAGATGTAGGAAGTGACGGAATTAAATTCAGATTAAAGGATAATTATTTAGGACAATAAATGTAATAAGAATCAAATGAGACTAATTAAGGTAAACATATGCACTCAAACTAATTTCATTAGGATTCTAGGTATGAAACCTAGTCTAACAAGTCATAATAGACCTAAATTAACTTTTAGAAAGAGTCAATAGCATAACCTAAAGGTTTTAGAGATTTAGGGTATAGTTGGTAAATAAAGGATTTAAAAGTAAAGATTTTAGGATGAACCAAAGTGTAGGATTTGGAGTAAACTTTATAAGAAATAAAGAATAACCGGAATACTGAATTAGAAAGATAAACTAAGTATGCTCACACTAACACGACTCAAATCTGAACCTTTTATTTAGTATTTGCATATTCTCTTGTACTTTTATTATTAAATGACCTGGAACTCTGTTTAAGAACTGTTTTGGTTGGACACTGTGGTTTTGGAAATTATTGCTGGACACAGCACTTGGGACATGTTTATGATTATTGGTACGAGGTTTATCACTAAATATTGAATCTTTGAGTTATTTAAGGTTTTGATTATGAGTTGTGTCTAGTGGGCAATGCTTAGTATGGATCCATAGCTTAGCTAGGAAGTGAAAGGGAATTGGCTGGTAGGTTATTCTTGTTCGGAACTCCCTAGTATGCGGTCTGCCGTACTAGCAGGTGCGGGCGACGTAGGCAGCAATCCTTGACCGCTGCAGGTGCGGCCTAGTCATAAGCCGAGGTTGCTATCAATAAACGGTTTTTATTTTGTTATTCAAGTTACCATCCGCATTCTTCAATGAGACATCGACTTTCATGAGCTTTATATTGGTCATGTTGGTAGTTTACTTATGACTCGCTTGTTGGAGCTATAATTTGGCTGTGCTTGAGGATCACTCGTGACTTGCACATGCATTGGTATTAGATGTGTTGTCGTGGGTAAATTTATCTTTTATCGGATTGGTATGGCCTCCGCGGAAGCAGTACCCATGATGGGATTTTATTTGGACTCTGGATTGTACTCGCCAACCTATCCGTGTATCTCAGCGGTGGTTCGCATTGATGGTTGACGGAGGAGATGATAGTGACTGCAGGTGCGGGCTCCATCTGTCATGTAAGTTGTGATGTGGCAAACTATAGGGGCAAGAATATCTTATTAAGTGGTTTTAGTTCATGAGTCCTATTATGTCACACATGTTGTTTTGGATTGGTAATCGGTATTGATATATCATCGTTTTATTGTGGTTCTGGTTTTAACGTTCACCTCATGACTATCTTTGTAAATCATTATAGACTGTTTTTACTTCATGCATCTGCTACTTGTTGAGATTTATTCTCACTTCGGTTTCTCCCCATTTTTCAGGTACTCTTGGCGAGGACGTCGAACTTTGGAGCTAAGTAGTAGCTGGGTAGTCTGTATAGATGTAGGATGCTCATAGAAGTTGAAATCCTTGTATATCACATTCGTTGATTAATAAAGAGAATTTGATTTTAAGTTTCCGCATTTACTCTGATTATAAAGTTAGAAAAAGTTTTAAATTATCCAGTTTCTTTAGTTGCTTTGCTTATTTACCATAACACCTCAGGTTTGGGAATGGACCCGGAACCGGGGTGTTATACTTTCGCTTTCCTAAGTAACGACCTCGTTGCGCCAAGTTACACACATTAGGGTTCAACTTCCTATAGGTAATGAGTAGGCTGTGTAAAATATTTAAAGTACTCAAGTGCTTTTGAAATAAATAATTCTACTTTAAAATTAAAAAAAAAACAAACAAGAGATGGGTAAGGAGATTAGGTTATGAATAGGGGAAGATGTTAAGCACCCCTATTCATCCACATAAGGTGGTTGCCAAGTGTTGTTCATGCTAGAAAAATGCTTGCCAATAAAAACATATTAAAAGTATGAAAAATAACAAAAAAGGATGTATGGTTTTTCCACATGAATGATCCAATTAATTCTGGATCCTTCATATGAATATACCATCTTGAGGGTTTCATGATTGAGAAAAAAAAAACAAGATAAAAATCAAAGAAAGCAAACCTAAAGTAAAACATCAAAAAGGAAGAGTTTAGACCATAGGTTCTTCTCTCAAAATTGAAAACAACTTAAAAATCATCTCATAATATTGAAGAATAAATATGAACAACTCTAGGGTACAAATTTGGTCCAAATCTCTCATTAGTTGAGAGATCAAAACCAGATACACCCATGTTGATGAAAAACATCAAAAAGGGAAAGTTAAGACCATAGGATCCTCTTTCAAAAATTAAAATAACACAAAAATAATCTTATTATATTGAAGAACAAATCCAAACCATCTAAGGTACAGATCTAATCCAGATTTCTCATTGGTTGAGAGATCTAAACTAAATTCACCCATGTTGATGAAAAACATCAAAAAGGAAGAGTTTAGACCATAGGATTCTTTCTCAAAAATTAAAATAACACAAAAATAATCTCATGATATTGAAGAACAAATCCAAACCATCTAGGGTACAGATCTAATCCAGATTTCTCATTGGTTGAGAGATCTAAACCAGATTCACCCATGTTGATGAAAAACATCAAAAAATGAGAATTTAGACCATAGGATCCTCTCTCAAAAATTAAAATAACACAAAAATCACCTCATGAAACCCTAGAGGTAAATTTAAGGTTTCTATTTTCAAATCTACCATATTGATCATGATAGATCCAAAATCTTAGCCTAATGATAACCAAAAGAAAGAAAATAATGTAAAAAAAAAAAAAAGAAACAAAACTCTAGGAGGAAAATAAGATCTAATGCTATGAACAGCATAGATCCATGGTATTCCTCCATATTACAGAAATAAACAATCACATAATGCAAATAAAGTGTTTAAAAGACTCATATCAAAGATTACAACACAAAATGGTCTATCCTACGGATCCACCTATTCTCTTTTCCTCTAGCTCTCTCTTCACGTTTTACGGCTAGAGAGGAGTCTTGAAGTACTTCGAGTTAGGTTTGGGTTACAACCACACATAGGCCTTATTCTAAAGAAAAAAGTAGAAGACAGAATAATCCTAGAATTTAAAAACAAAAAAGAAAAGAAGAGCAGAGGCATACCTGGATTTTTGAAAGTAGAAAGGCAGGGGTTCCCTTCTTCACTTGGAACTCTTCAATCTCCAATTTCTGGCATTTTGCTTAAGGAGAGGCCCTCTATTTATAGGCAAACCCAGGGGCATGGTTGGTCCCAAGGGTAGACCAAAATAGGGTTCTAGAATGTTCCAACTTAGTTTTAAAACATGGGTTGGGGTAAATTCAAAAAACCACGAAGGGTAAAAGTAGGATATCACATCTCCTAGAGAAAGGTAGGAGTATAAATAAGGCTTAAAAATGAATATTTACAAAAACGCCCAAAAATACGCGTGTCTGCATTTGAATTAAGGACACGCCTTGTCCACATTTTGAATGTGGTCACGGCACGTCCGTAAATTAAACGCGGTCAAGACACGTCCGCATATCAAATGCGGTCAGCACAAGTTTGACCAATTTTTCACCTTTTTGACCTGTTTCAAATCCCAATTAAATATTTTTCTTTATTTTCTCATCTCGTAGTGCAATTTGAGGTGTCTACACTCATGGAGGTAAACAAATAAATATACTTCACTCCATCATGGAGGAAAACAATGTTTCATAAATTGTATTTTATTATAACTGATTTACAACAAGTCAAACTATTGTATAACACACCAAAATTGAACTAAATTAGTCCTTAAGGCTTGATGTTAATGATTAAACCAAGACCACGTAATTTTTCTGGGTTTTACCAAGGGTCACTACAAACCTAGAAATCGCCCAAAATCCGAGTGAAGTTATACTTCAATCGATTGCCAACAAGCTGTAGAGCAATCCCAATGAAATTAGCAAACAAAAAATACCAAAGAGAAATCCCAAAACTGCTAAAGTGCGATCACCTTTTCCTATTACTTCAGCTGTCAACCACAAGAAGTTTAAAGTTATAGAAACCTTCTAAAACTTGTACATGCCTAAACCAAAAGAATTAAAACCCTATTTACCCTATTTAATTCCATGTTACCTAATGTGTAGGTGTGAGACATGGAAAAATCAATTCAATGACATCCTGATCATCACACGAGCTCAATAAAAAGAAGGAGTCGCCACCATTCCTTTTGGGTGTGAATGGACACCAAAATAATCAAATAAAATAAAAAAGGCAAAAATAAAGTAAAAAATAACTCTACTTTAAAATAAATAAAAAAACAAACCAGAGATGGGTAAGGAGATTAGGTTATGAATAGGAGAAGATGTTAGGCACCCTTATTCATCCACACAAGGTGGTTGCCAAGTGTTGTTCATGCTAGAAAAATTCTCGCTGATAAAAACCAATTAAAAGTATGAAAAAGAACAATAAAGATGTATGGCCATTTCTATATGAATGGCCCAATTAATTCTGGACCCTTCATATGAATATACCATCTTGAGGGTTTCATGATTGAGTAAAAAAAAACAAGATAAAAATCAAAGAAAGCAAACCTAAAGTAAAACACCAAAAAAGCTAAATTTAAGTTAAATCCTTGAAATAAAAATTAAAATCAAAATATTGAGGAATTAAACCTGAACAATATAGGGTACAGATCTGGTCAAAATCTCTCATTAGTTGAGAGATCTAAACCGAATATACCCATGTTGATGAAAGACATCAAAAAGTGAGAGTTTAGACCATAGGATCTTCTCTCAAAAATTAAAATAACTCAAAAATCATCTCCTAATTTTGAAGATCAAATCTAAATAGTTCTAGGGTACAGATCTGGTCCAGATTTCTCTTTGATTGAGAGATCTAAACCAGATTCACCCATATTGATGAAAAACATCAAAAAGGGAGAGTTTAGACCATAGGATCTTCTCTCAAAAATTAAAACAACTCAAAAATTACCTCATGAAACCCTAGAGGTTACTTTAAGGCTTCTGGTTTCAGATCTGCCATATTGATCATGGTAGATCCAAAATCCTAGCCTAATAACCAAAAGAAAGAAAATAATTAAAAAACAAAACTCTAGGAGGAAAATGAGATCTAATGCTATGAACAGCATAGATCCATAGTATTCCTCCATATTACAGAAATAAACAATCACATAATGCAAATAAAGTATTAAAAGACACATTACAACACATAGGGGTCTATCCTACGGATCCCCCTGTTCCCCTTTCCCCTAGCTCTCTCCCACGTTTTACGGTTAGAGAGTAGTCTTGAGGTACTTGGAGACAGGTTTGGGTTACATTCATACACAGGCCTTATTCTACAAAAGGGAGAAGATTAGACTAACCCTAGAATTTAAAAACAGAAAAAGAAGAAGGGAAAAAAGCTTACCTGGATTTGAGAAAGTAGAGAGGCAGGGGTTCCTTTCTTTTCTTAGAGCTCTTCTAGCTTTCAATTCTCAGCCCTTTTGCTTGAGGATAGGCCCTCTATTTATAGGCAAACCTAGGGGCATGGTTGGTCCCAAGGGTATGCCAAAATAGGGTTCTAGAATGTTCCAACTCAATTTCAAAATATGGGTTGGGGTAAATATAATAAACCACAGAGGGTAAAAATAGGAGATCACATCTCCTAGAGAGAGGTAGGAGTGTAAATAAGGCTTAAAGATGAATATTTACGAAAACACCCAAAAATACGCGTGACTGCATTTGAATTGCGGTCATGCCTTGTCCGCATTTTCAATGCGGTTACGTAATGACCGCAGATCAAACGCGGTCAAGGCACGTCCGCAAACCAAATGCGAGCAGCACAGGCTTGACCAATTTTTCACCTTTTTTGACCTGTTTTAAATCCCAATTAAATATTTTTCTTTATTTTCTCATCTTGTAGTGTAATTTAGGGTGTCTACAACTGCCCCCTCTTTGCTGGAGTATTAGCACAATGAACAGCAAAGAACAGACACAACTCAAAATTGCACATTTAAAAAACATCTCATTAATTGAACTTGCTTTGGTGAAACAAAGGAGTGATAAAAAAACATGGATTTGAAGATATCCAATGAAACCCCTGCTTGAAGTCTGACAGGGTGGCATCTTTTACTTATCTCAAATTTCTTGGAGCTCTCGTGGTTATGAAAAGAAATCTGAGACAAGCAAATTTTGAAAAGAAGGTTGATTTAAAATTGACCTCTGCAAACTCAATTGCTGTGATGTTTTTCACTTTACAGCTCAACAATAAGGAAAGAAATATTTTATTGAATTTTCTTGATTGATTTTTTTTATTTGACATACCTGGGTTCCATGTGATGCCCAAACCTGTGCTTGAATACTCTGCAACTTGCTTTTGCTTCTTCATCTTCTTGCTCTCTCAATAATGATGTATGTGCCGTTGCTACCCATAACCTGCCTTTATGCTTTTCAACTGCCCAAGTGAATGCCCTCCTCTTGATTGATGGATTTGAGAATCATGATCTATTGATCTAACCTCATGTCCATACTACCCATGATCTCTCCTTCATGCCTTCTTACTGCTTCAGTAAAATCCTTATTCATGATTGAAGAATTGGAAACCCTTGTTTAAATCAGAAAACATGCAACTGCTTCAAAGCTTCCTCTTTTTTTTTTTTCAAATCCGAAGACTAAGGCCTGACTGCTTCTTCCAGATGTTGTAATTCATTTCAATGAAAACCCAGAGGGAAAGACGCTGAGCATGCCCTGGTTTTGATTGCTTGAAGAAGTATTTGCCCTTCAGCAGAGATGATCCTCTTTTTTCCTTTTTCTCTTTTTTCTCTTTTTTTTCTTCTTTTTATTTCTCTCTTTTTCTCTCTCTTTTTTTTTTGTTTACCTTTGCCAAAAAAGAAACCCTAATAAAATAATGCAAATACAAAAATAAGAAAATATGCTTTATACTAGTGGCCTCATAATTCTCTAATGCTTGCAAAACCAATGTTTTTATGAAAAGACATAGATGCTCATCATAGGCCAAAAATATAGTTTTTGCCTTTTTTTGTGTTTTATATATATATATATATATATTGAAAAACGATCCAATCACTTTTTAGTATATAGTCCAAAAGAATTAAAATCAAGTTAAATAATGAGAAGATAATTTCAGAAAAGGAAGAAAGACCAAAATAAGCCTTCAGAACCTTTAGAATCATTCCCATGACCATTTCAACTTCAGCAACAATTTCCTAATGGCAATTTTGATGGCCATCAACTTGTTCACAGATGCTTCATACCATAGTTCCGATTATGTTGCTTCAGTCTTAAAAAAAAGATTTTCCTCAATCACTTGAAAAGTGACTGTATCTCAAAATAACCACCAATATGAAGACTTCATCTGAATCTATGCCAATTCTAGACTTTCCTTTTTGATGATTCCTTCTTGTAGAGAGTTGATTATTCGCCATCTAGTGCCCTTTCGGGTTTTCACTACATTTTCTCCATTTTTTTCTTTTTTTCCCATTTTTTTTTTAATCCTTCATCACCAGCAACTATGTAGTCAAAATTGCATTAATTCAAAATTTCTTAATCAAAGAAGACTTATGAATGGGACTAAACGAAGGCTTGGTGTTTGTTTAGAAAGAAAAGGAATAAAATGCTCAAATACCATATAATCAAATGGGTTAACTGAAATTGCAATTTTTAAGGCATTTCTTCCCTTGGAATGAATACAAAATTGCCCCTAGTAATGAAGTTCTTCCCCTACTTTGATTTCTTCATTTGAAACTTATTCTCAAGTATTGAACTTCTTTTTCCATTCTTCTCTTCACAATTTTGAAGACATTCTCCAAATAGCATTTGATTATCTCTTTTTCTTCTTTTTCATCTTTCTTTTTCCCTTTTTTTTTTTTTCCTTTTTTCATTTCCTTGCTCCCTTTTCTGAAAACATCTTCAAAATCCCTTTTGAACTTCAACAATGCCCCCCCCCCCCTTTTTTTAAAATTGTCCCTTCATTCTTTTTTTTTTTAATGCCTTAATAAATTTGCCCCAGTGTGGGGTTATAATTCTCAGTTTAAGTTACTTGGAAAAATTTATCAAGCTCAAAGGGTCTAACTAGGGATTTCAAAATTTTTGGGGATATAAGAAAGAAAGGCCTCTTATCATTTTAAGAAAAGTTTGAATTTTCAGACTTGGTAGAGTTGCACTACATGACTGGCTCAGGATTTTTCCTTTTCTTTTTTTTTCTTAATCACATTCTATCAACATGAAAGCCTCTTCAAATAGAACCTCTGTTATGAATAAGTTCTTCACCTTTTGATCAATTTTATGGATTTGAATTCTTTCCATCAAATGATGTCCAATTCGATTTCTAACGAAAAGGTCAAATCTCCCATATTTTCAAGTGCAAAGCCCCAAAATTTCTTCAAACAATATTATCAACTTCCCTTTAAACAAATCAACAAGTGATGCGATCCTTTCTGTATTCTAATGAAGAAACTTCAAATCTTCTTCCATATTTTATGTTGAAGACTGTGGGTCATCTTCGATTCCGAAGGCCATAAAATTGGTCATCTAATAATTTTGCAGAATATTCTTCTCATGACACTTTAAAAGATTTGAATTTTCATATAAAATGTCTTTTTCTTCGATTTTGGTCTCAAAATTGAGCCCAATGTCGAAGTCATGTTCAACTTCATGAAATTCAATGGGAGATATGACTTATAAATAAAAAGGACCTTGTAGAAAACTTTTTTTTCTTTTTTCTAGAAAAATGTTAAAGGGGAAAATCTTTTTTTATTTTTTATTTTTTTTGAAGAACCTTTATTGAAATCACTTCCTGAGAACAAGGCTCCTTAGGATCCTCAGGAAATGTGCATTCTTTTTATGGGGGTTTCTTTTCAGAGAACAAGGGAATTCGAGAATTGCCCCTATTCTCAAAAGCAAAAGCTGACTTTTCTTTCCTTTTTAGAAAATTTCTTTCTCCTCCTGAGTCAGGCAAACCTCTCATTTCATGATTTGGGATGATCTCCTTCTCTGGGACGTTGTACTCAGTCTCTGAAAAAAGTGACATTCCTTGATATGGAATCTGGATAGCAGCCCAGTCAATCTATGGAAACTTAAACCTGGCCTCAATCTTTTCATTTGAATCTTCTTCTTTCTTTTCTTAGGATTTTCCTTTTTCAATTACCTCTGCTTCATTTTCTTCTTGTATAAAGAGCGATTCCATATTCCATACCCTTTGGACAATCATTATCGTCTATACTAAATTCTTGTTCAACATCCAGTGCTAGGCCATTTGTTTGCCCAAACTGCTCAAATGGAATTGTTTGCACTTTCTCTACCCTTTCACCTATCATTTCATTTTCTTTCAACTTTATCTTCTCTTCTTCCTCTTCCTTCCTTTCCTTGATATTAAAATCTGCCCCTATGTGAATCTCTTTCTCCACATGGCTCCATTCATCTTCTTTTTCAAAATAAACCCGAACTGTAGTACCCATTGGAGCAATAAGTTGAGAAGGGTCAAATCTTCTTTTTCCTAAAAAAATCACCCCTACTGCATTTGAGCTACCTGCCCTATTGTTATCAGTAGGTGGGATGGGTGTGACTGAATTGAATGATAAAGAGTTATAATCCAACAAATCCTGGATTGCATGCTTTAGGGCCAAACAACTATCAGTGGTATGCCCTGGAGTGCTCATATTATACTCACAGATTGCAAATGAATCATAATTCTTCCTCTTGCTAGCATGAGGATTTGGCAACTTCAAAGTCACATAACCCTTCTGAAGTAAGGTAGGCAAAAGTTCAAATGGTCTCATATGCAGTTTAAAAAATTCCCTTCTTTTTCTTATTTTGTTTTCCTCCTTGGGAGCTAATTGGTTTAAGGGTACATTGATCTGGATAGGAGGTAAAGGAACTTGATGAGTTGACTTGATAGGAGATTGATTGTAAAACCCTGGATTTTCATAAAATAAAGTAAATTAAATAAGCCTAAATATTGAGAAGTTAAGATTCAATTTAGGTATTGGAAGAATAATAATATTATGATCCAAAGAGATATTAGTAACTAAATAAATAAACAATAATTTTGAGTAATTAGGAAATTAAATAGTGGCTTCATTTAAATAGGAAAGAACAAGGTTGGTTTGGATAAATTGGGAGAGGAAATTAAATATAAAGGATTGGAGAAGATAGGTATTAATCCAAGTACATTATATGGTTAAGATTGATGTGAAGAATAAAGAGGAGAATTTTTGGAAAAAGATTCAAAGGTTAAGTATGGAATTTCAATGAAAGGTTATTTTAGTCATTTTCTAATTAGCCAAATTAATATATTGAGTAATTAAATAATTATTAGACTTGAAATATTTAACTAGACTTAATTCGGGTTAGGTTTGAATTTAAATAGTAAATTATGACTTAAAAGTAGGAAAAAGGGTATATTGGTGATTATGGTTGATAAAGAGCCTTAAGTTTGAGGATAAGAGGAGCTTTAGGCTGTTTTAGTAATATTTTAAAATAAGAAATTTAATTAGCACGAAAATAAATTAAAATAAATCATTCTCTTATATAAGATACTTAAAAGAGGAATTAGAAGGAGGGTTAAGATGGGGAGGTTTCTAATTAAGAGTAAGAAGTCTATTTAGAAGGTCTTCTAAACCTAGTAGGACTTATAATTAAGAGAGCTTATAAAAGGGAGGTCTAGGAAAGGTTTAGGGTTTTTAGCAAGTCAAAAATAAGGAGGAAAGAAAGGAAAATTTGTGCTTGGGCTTGGGAGAAAAATAAAGGAAAGAAGAGAAGAGAGAAAAGAGAGGAAAGAAAGGAAAATGGAGGTTCTACAGAGGTCCAATCAGCAGACTTTGAATGGCGATCCCCAGAGATCTAGTCGTTAGATCATCATGAAATTTGGAGGTTATGCGCTATACATGAGATACTTTAATCTGAACGGTGGAGATTGGATTTGGATGAGTCTAAGGTGGTGCGAATTAACCCAGAAGTTGGTGAAAAATCAGATTTCGGAAGAAAAATGAGTTGCAGAGATGGCCGACTAGCCAACTTCGAACGGTGAGATAGAAAGATCCAACCGTTGGAATGGGCTGCGATTTTAGGGTTTTGTTGTACTCATAGAGGACTTCAAACTGAACGGTGAAGATCTAAATTTGAGAAGTTTAGATGGGTCCGGTCGAGCTCCAAAAACGGGCACAGAAGAAGTTCTAAAAAATCTGGGTTCATCAAAAAGGCAACTAGCAAACACTTGAAACTGGAGGAACTGCATATTTTCTTGTGTTTTTGATGATTGATTGTATTGGTTCTTAAGTTGGATTTCATTGGAAAAGTTAGATGTTTATAAATTTTTGATTTGGTGATTTGAATCTCTTTTTAAGAACCAAGAAAAATGTTGTTCATGGGTGGGTTGAATTAGAAAGAAACCTTAGTTAAATTTTAATTACCAAGATGTGAGTAGTATCGTTTTAAAACTGGGTTTTGTTTTGGATTGAATCGTGAGTTTAAATCTTGATGCATATGTTTTTCTGGAAGAAGATAGTCCGAGCGTGAGTTCTTTTAGAACTATTAGAGATAAATAAAAAGGTGTTAGAATAATTTCAAAAGTGGTCTAAACATCTCCTGGGGATAGTAGGAGACTAAGAAAATTGTTACAGAGAGAAAAAGTTCAGTCAGTCGTGGAGATCTGGAAATAACAGAGACTTGAAAAACCAGGGTAGCATCCGCCGAGTTGGCGCCTACTTAGCGCCAACTACCTGTAGTCGGCGAAAGGCCATTTCCTCCTATCCGCCAAGCTTACACTCATCGCGCGCCTGTCTCGCTACGGGCGTGTTTTCCTTACCGCCACGCTCGCACCTAGTTCGCGCCGAGCGGATTCCCTTAGCACCTATCGTGCGCTTAGCTCGCGCCTACCCTATTTTAAGTAAGCGCGACTTGTATTTTAACAAACGACTTACCGCCGACCTCGCGCCAAGCGCCAGAGGTCAGCGCAAGCCCCAAATCTTTGCCGAAATGAGAGTTTTGACCAAACCAAGCTAGGTTTTGAGGTTTCGAGGGTCAATTACTTAACTAATGACTTGCTTAGGACTTTATAATTACTGTTACCTGTTCAAATATTTTGAGAATATTAAGTGGAAATTCTGGAAATTCTTAGGAGCATCCAAGGTTTATTCTAAAGGGCTAATGATAGGTGATCTCATTGTACCTAACACTAGGAGTTTCTATTTTAGTTTCCTGTTGTTTATATACTGTACTTGAATGAGAATCTATTTAATCTAATTTTATTTGATTGCAAGTCCTGAAATGTATTGTAAAGATTTCTCTTGGTGTGAGTAAATGAGTTTATTACCAATGGGCATGTGTTATGAGATTTGAGGAAATACTGAAAGTACATGAGGTACTGTTCTGGTCCAGAGGGACATGTGGTGAATTGGTTGAGTTATACATAATGTTGAACGTATTGTTTTATTGTGATGTCAGAGTTGTGATTTTACGATGGTTTACTGTTTTGGTTTAGCTTGTCCTAGATCCATGTCTAAGCTTAGTAATGTAATGGTATTGTTTATTGATGTAATTGCATGGCCTTGTGTGTTGCCATGACCGGTGTAGAGCAGCCAGAAACCCTGAGTAGGCCTGGTTGTCAATGTAGAAACCCGGGGAGTAGGCCTGCATTGGATGACGAAACCCTGAATAGGCCGTCATTTCAGAGTGTACTATTCTGGTCCAGAGGGACATGTGGTGAACTGGTTGAGTTATACATAATGTTGAACGTATTGTTTTATTGTGATGTCAGAGTTGTGATTTTACGATGGTTTACTGTTTTGGTTTAGCTTGTCCTAGATCCATGTCTAAGCTTAGTAATGTGATGGTATTGTTTATTGATGTAATTGCATGGCCTTGTGTGTTGCCATAACCGGTGTAGAGCAGCCAGAAACCCTGAGTAGGCCTGGTTGTCAATGCAGAAACCCGGGGAGTAGGCCTGCATTGGATGACGAAACCCTGAGTAGGCCGTCATTTCAGAGTGTCTGAAACCCTGAGTAGGCCGGAACTATGTATATGGAGGTGTGGAGTGTCTACTTGGCATGTCAATTAATCAATTCAAACAATAGTCATGACATTGACCATTCGATGTTTTATCGAAATTGTTATTGAAATATGATTTGATAATATTAATGGGATTGGATTTAAACTTTGGAATTATTCTTGTTGATGTTGTTGTTGGTTTAATCGTACACCTCATGACTTATTTTATATAAACATGGACTAATTTCATGCATGCATCTTGCTACTTGTTGAGATTTATTCTCACTCCGGTTTCTCCCATTTTTCAGGTACTCTTGGTGAGGACGTCAAGTTGTGGGCTAGTTGTAGCTGGGTAGTCTATATAGATGTAAGGTTGCTCATATAATTGAAATCCTTTTATATTATAATTGTTGATTAATAAAGAGAATTTGAATTCAAGTTTCCGCTTTTACTCTGATTATAAAGTTAGAAAAAGTTTTAAATTATTCCATATTTTAGTTGCTTTTATTGCTTACCATAACACCTCGGGTTTTGGGAATTGGACTCGGAACCAGGGCATTACATTGATTTCAAAGAGTTCCTTGGGAAGTTGGACCATATTCACTTCTGCTTCTCTCCTTTCCTCAGATTTTTTCTTTCCATTACCATTTCCCTTGTTATGAGTGGAGTCTTGTTGACTGACTATGGTGAAATGATCAATTATCTTGCCGGATCTGATCCCATCCTCAATCCGGTCGGCCACTTGTGTAAGACCTCGAATTTTCCTTAAATAATATAATAAATTAATAAATAATATCTTTGGGAATTATAATTGATGGAAATAATTTATTGACGTAGGTGAGCGTGATATCAGTGGAGATCAAGCATTGGACGCAGATCCGACCGTCTAATCGAGAGATAGCAAGGTATGATTAATATTTAAACTTGATGTGATATGATTGGGCGATGTGCATGGAGTTTTATGTAAGTGAGTTGCGTGGAATAGGAGGTATATAACTACGTTAAATTAACCTAGTGGAATATGGAGGGTATTCTAATTGTATTGTATTCGCTCAGCCGCAAGAGAGAGACCGAGAGCGACTGTGCGACCAGAAGAGAAGAAGAACAAGGAGGAGGAAGAGAGGACTCGTGTCTTGTGCTCTTCATCGGCCAGAGCATTGCCGGGTATCAGTGAAGAAGAGTAAATGCTGCGGATTATAGGAGAACGCACGATCAAGGTAGGTGACACCGTTTTCTGTTCGTTTTTGGTATTCACGATTGATTAATCTCCATTGCATGTTTTTATATGATATACTCATGTATTTAGTTTGATAACAATATTATATGTATGTTAGAATAATCTTGGATGTGAAAAATCAAGTTTTTCAATTGTTTCTAAACGTTTTTGAGTGACCGCCGACCTTAATGTACTCGACGATCCTCAGCGCTCTTAAGCACTAGTACAAAATTCGAGACAGCCCGAGACCGCTAGATGACTTATCGTCGGTGACCTAAATTGAACTACCGCCTACCTTAGACCGCCGGAGCGATCCTAGGCGATCCTGGGCGCTCTGTGCAGAAAATGCAGAATTTCGCATTTTCAAACCCTGATTCAATTCCAAACTATTTTTAGTCAATTTTAATCATTAATTAAGATGTTTTAAGACCAAAATAATTTATCAAATTTCCTGTTTTACAAACAAAAAAAATTAGGGAGATATTTAGGACACTAGTTGCCAAACTTTGTATGAAACTGTGAAATTTAGTTTTGGGGAAAACTTTACCTATTATTTGATTACCAGAACATCTCTAAATTACACTATAAACAAGATAATTAATTACATAAAGAGATTTCAGATCATAAGTTCAACTCAGTTAACCCAAATATTGAAGGAAATTTCAGATTTACCCCTTATATGCCTCTAGGCACCAAGCCTTATAGAATTATTAGACTTTAGGGATATTTGGAGTCTAGTGAGCATAGCTGGTTATGGATCCATAGTTGTAGCTAGATAGCTAAGGGATATTTCATTTGGGTTGAGTTTCTCCCTTGTGCGAGTGTGCTTCCTTTGCAAGTTGGTTTGTTTGGAAAGGTCCTATGTCTGGAAGGACACCCCGGTGAGCCACTGGTGATCCCTTGTACATATGGATAAGCGACCATCTCCATGTATTGATTCTAGTGCTGCATGCTGGTGGTACATGCCAACTCTGATGAGTACGTGTGCAACAAGTCAGTGACTATGACTCTTGTCTAAGCTGCACTGCATGGGGCTTGAGTATTATTAGTAGCACTGCTCCTAAGCCGCACGGTGGTATAGAGTTTGGTTGAGAGTCATCTCAAAAGGTTTATCTATCTTTGTGAGTCCTACAATGACACTAAAATCACACACATATTGTTACTGTTGTATACATGCTGGAGGCATGTAATTGGTATATTGGTTGGATGTGACTGTTTAGTGCATCCTAGTAAAGTATGGATTATGCTATTGATTTCTGATATTGGATTCCTATAATAGAACTTGCTGAATTTTATATTTAGAATTGTTTATTATACTGTTTTGTATTCATGATCGATACGAATGGTTATACGAGCCTATTTAGTCGAGATTGCTTGTAACGCCCCGGATCCGTGTTGTTCAATAAAGATATAACACGTCTCACGGAGGTTAGGCAAGGATCGATAATCAAATATGATCGCTGGATAATCATCTAACTATAACCTGTCAGAGTGCACAATTTGATTCATCCAAGAAATGTAACGTTTAGAACTTAACTAGAAACATATGGTTCAACCCCAAAATAGACTTTAATACACCTCAAATATTCAATGTGCTCAAATTCGGAACAAGATAACCTACAAGTCTAAGGAAGGTAATAGTAATCTTCCTCTCTATAAGCCTCAGCAGGATCTACCCCAGTAGTCGCCTCACCACGAGTATCTGAAAATCACAACAAAACAACAGAGTGAGATACGAATATCTCAGCGAGTAGCACATGCATGCAGAAATAGTTAATCACAGTTCAAAGCCATGCATCGATAAACATTCCGTACGATTAAACAACTCATATCAATTTCAAGATCAAACCAACACCCATTTCATCAGTCAAATCACATCTCAGTTAAGTACGACAACACATCGATCGGTCAATGTCATGACTATCGTTTAGTTGATAAATTAAACATGCCAAGTAGACACTCCACACCTCGATGTACACAGTTCCGGCCTACTCAGGGTTTCGGAAACTCTGAAATTACGGTCTACTCAGGGTTTCATCATCCAATGCAGGCCTACTCCCCGGGTTTCTGCATTGACAACCAGGCCTACTCAGGGTTTCTGGCTGCTCTACACCGGTCGTGGCAACACACAAGGCCATGCAATTCCAACAACCAACAAATAACATTACATTACTAAGCTTAGACTCTGGATCCAGGACAAGCTATACCAAAACAGTAAAACATCGTATAATCTCAATTCCAACATTTAAAGTAAAACCATTCATTCCACATCATGTATATCTCATCACAGTTCATCACCAGTCCCTCTGGACCAAACAGTATCTCAATACTTTCAGTATTTCTCATTTCCACAAAACCATGCCATTTGAATACAAAGCACAGTTATTTATAACAAGACAATACATTTCAGCATTTTCCAAAACAAATGAAACCAGAAGTCAATAATTTCTCAATTAGAATAGTGTATAAATTCGAGGAGAAAACGACTAAGAACTCCTAGAGTTTTGGTATCCAGCACAACATGTATAAAATAACCTACAATCATCCTTAGAAACCTTTAAGAATTTGCCACTAGAATTCTACTAGGAATTAAATAAGAAATGCAGGTTCCAAGGTTACCAACAAGTGATTGGTGAAGTGATATAAACCCCAAGACATCAAAATCCCCCTTGGTTCAGTCGGAAATCAAATTCGGCAAGTATAATTGGGTATGCGCTCACTTCCTGAAGTGAGCGCCAGGTGAGCGCCAGTCGGCGGATAGAAAACAGGCGAAAATGGACTATGCACTCACTTGACGCTAAGTGAGCACGAGCTGAGCGGGAGAAAGGCGCGAGAAGAGCGCGGGATAGGCGCAAGAAAGGCGCATCAAATTTGAGTAGGCGCAAGCTGAGCGCCAAGTAGGCGCGAGCTCGGCGCCAGATCAATATTCCTATGCGCCTACTTCCCGAAGTGGGCACAAGTGGGCGCCAAGTGGGCGGATACCCACTGCGATTTTCAAGTCTCTGTTATTTCGAGATCTCCAATTCTGGCTGGTTTGTTTAGGTCTGTTATTGCTCCATTACACTCCTAATGCTCCCAGAAGACTTCCCAACCCATTTTGGATTTAATCTAAACATTTTTAGTTTCAAATAAATTTTCAATCTGCCGTTCGGACTTACGGTATTCCAGAAAAACCCAGAACTCACAATACGACCATGCAATTCAAAATACATCACGAATAAACTAAAACCTCGGTTTTAAATCAGTGCTACTCACCAGTATGCGCTTAATCCCAGAACAACAGCCTCTTCCACAATCGGCCGAGCACGACTCCGGCTGCGCGCGAAGATGAAATGATAGCCGAACAAATCCTCTGCTCGCAAGAGAGATAACCCGCAGAAATCCGACTCCAATAACCTCCTAGTATTCCTTCCGATTCTTGTTCTTCACGGGAATAACCCTAATCGCCATTACAACCGCAATCGCCAAATCGCCCAGCTCTCCCGATAAAGAGACTAACGAAAATTATTTCCGTAAGTATGATACGAGTATTCCTACAAACCAAAAACCCTACTTTCCCTTTTTGGTATCTTTACCTCGCGAGACATACGCCGCTTGATAACTTTTTCAATTCCTTATCCTATGCGCGCTCGCCCACTGGAAACCCTACATGTTCCGGCCACTTAGGTTAACAAGCTCCCAAGCTATATTTTAGTAATAATAATAATAATAATAATAAAATAAAACTCACCAAAAATCAGGGTCTTACATTGCTTAATCGTGCATGAACTGTTATTTTAGTTATATGAACTGTTTAAACATGCATGTGTTACCTACTGAGATATTCATATCTCACCCTACCTTTATCTTATTTTTCAACTGATACACGAGAGAGGGATCATAGTAGTGATTTCCAGGGAGAGCTAGTTGATTATTCGCCGGAGGAGTACTATTATCCGAATTTTGTCTGAGGTTGTGGATTGATATAGATTTAATTATTTCGATCGGATTATTATTCATTTTGGTTGGATATATTAGAGAGATGAGAGATTAGTGACCCTTTTATTTTACCAGACTTTAATATTGATTTGATAGTTAACTATATTAGTTTCTTAAGGATATTAAACTATACTTCCGCACATACATGTTCCGCACTTTGATAGTTAAGTAATGAATGGATCATTTATTTCTTAGTCTGGTATATTCTTAATGTTTATTTGATGTGGGCCAGTAACATCTTGGATTTGGTTGATGAGCTGAATTCGGGTTGTTACAGTAGTGAACCGGGTTCGGGTCAGATGTTGGTTTTGCATTGACCCGGGCATGGGGTGTTACTGTAGTGCCCCAAATCCAGGACTGCCCTATCACAGCACCAACCCGTACCCGAGACCTACCTATTGGCTCGATAGAACCTGATTGACAAAATCAATCCTGGGCAATTACATCGTAATCATCAGAGTGCATGACTAAAGAAGCATGGAATAAAAATTTCCATATAATCAAAATATCATTTGTACTATCATCTCCAAAACATGATATATATATATATATATATATATATATGAACAAAATACAACTAAGGCAACTAACCATTCACAATGTTCTCTTTAAAATATACTGACATGTACAAAAGCTATCTCCCAAGAGTATGAGTCCGAAAAGGATATTTACATCCCATATACAATCCCCAAGACAAAATACAACATCATAATAAGAATCCTACTGCGGGTAGTAGTAGCCCTCAAGCATGTACTCAAGCTCACCCTCAATATCTGCTCCGGTACGTGGCTCACCAAGCGGATCTAAAAACAAATCCGGGAAAACAAAATGCGCATGAGACTTAAAGTCCCAATAAGCAGCAAACATGCATGTAGAGAAACAATTTATGCAATTTTGTAACCTCATGATAATATTCACAAGTATAAGATACCAAATGTAAACCAAGACATCTCAAATAGATATAAAGTGAAATTCCAAGTCAAATATCTCAATCTGGTAATTCATGAAATCAAATCAAGAATTCCAAGTCAAATGTCCAAATCAGATTAATGACCACTGACCAAGAGTAAGGCCAAGCGGAGTACTTCTACATTGCCGACAAATCAAGGCCAAGTGTAGTACTTCTACACTGCCAACGAATCAAGGCTAAGTGGAATACTTCTTCGCTGCCCGATGAATCAAGGCCAAGTGGAGTATTTCTTCACTGCCCGATGAATCAAGGCTAAGTGGAGTACTTCTACACTACCTGATGAATCAAGGCCGAGCGGAGTACTTCTACACTGCCTCGGTTCATGAAATCCAAAATCAATCAAAACGAATACCATAAAATCCTCAAAATACATTTTGGATGAGTGGGATAATCTTAAGATTCCTAATAAGGTCACCCTACCAAAAATCAAAGAATTCTGAGACAAAAAGTTTTGGACCTCAAAAATATTCAAGTCTGGTTAAAAACGTTGACTTTTCGGTGTATAATTTTTCTAGACCAATCTACAAGGAATTTCAGGCTCAAATTCTGGTTGTGGTCTATTGGAGAGTAAACAAATCTTCTAGAATTTTCTGGGCTTCTGAATCACTCGTTTGGGTATCAAACTCAAAAAGTGGCCTTTTGTGAAAATCGGGAAAACTGGAAATTTAGGCACAAACTGGAAAGTTGACTTTTTATTGGTTGGGAATTGGGCCTTGGGAGTATTTTTATTATTCTCAAATTGGGGGTAAAACCTTATTTATATGCAAAGACTTAAGTAAATGGAGCAATAAATACACAGGACATTTACTTTAATGTCTTTCATGGAAATAAGGGTGCTGTGTGGGAGGCCTAAACTGTTTGGGAAAGACTTGGTGAAGAAAAGGGGTGGAGAACTCAAACAAAACATAGGCTTAACGTTCAGGCGTTCACTTTAGGGTCTTAGGGACGTTCGGGCGTTAAGGTTAGAACAAGGTGGACGTTCGGGTGTTGAGGTTTAAAGTGCGCACACCCAGGTTTAAAATAGGGTTGACGCGCGCGCGCTGAATTTGAACGTTCGCGCGTTAAGGTTTAAACCTTCCTGACATGCACGGGTTCCCTTTTGAGCGTTCACGCACTAAGGCTCTAGATTAATCGCCCAGGTTAATCCTGAGCCGTGATTTGAATAACAGAGGTAGGTTTTTAGGGTTTTGGCTCAAGATTAAACACCAGGTTTCAGGATTAATCACCAGGTCGGGATTTTGAAATATTTTGGCTATTTTCAATACAAAACTCATAGAAATCATTTCCAACACTCCCAACATCAAATAAGACGATCATAAAACATCCTAACATGCTTTAAAACACTTTCCAAAACAAAGATTCATCTCAAATCCACATGAACACAAATATAGCACATAAAACCTCATTCAAAACACAAATCTCAAACCCTAATCCAAAATATAATCAATAGAGCTGGAAATCCATGGCAAATTAATAGAAAACTAAACAAGATTATCATACCACCAAAACCCTACGAATTTTAGCAATAAAAACTAACATACAAGATCATTTCATCAAATCAACCAAACCCTAGAGAGAGAATACGAATTTTGTAATACATTTTGTTTGAAGGGTTTGCTACTTACTTGTTTGCTAGAGAAACACAACTTCTTTCCTAGCTCTCCTCTTCTTCTTCTTCCTCTTGAAGCTTTGAAGCAAGCTCCCACAACTCTCTCTCTTGTTCTATACGACCAAGACAAGAGGAAGTGTTCTCAAAAACATTTAGAATAGAAATTAAGGCATCCTTTTATATGCCCAAGTTTTTGGTCTTTCAAATCTGCCCCTAAACAAAGCTTTTATTCAACTAAAACCCTAGGGTGTACCTAAGGCAACTAAAGGGCACCTTAGTGTTATTTGAGGGAGTACCTTAGTATTAAATGAGGGTACTTTGGTGGTTCAAGGGTTTTCTTTAACTATTTCAAGGGGTATACTATAGGGATGCTTGGGGGTACTTTAGTGTTATTTGAGGGGATACCTTGGTATTAAGTGGAAGTACCTTAGTGTTAAGTGGGGGTACCTTGGTGTTTCAAGGGGGTTTGCCTTAGCCACTTCAAAAGGTATGTTTTAGGGATGCTTGGGAGGTGTAGCTCAGTTAACACAAGGGGTACTTCAGTTATTTGAGGACGTACCTTGATGTTTCAAGGGATTTACCTTAGTCATTCTAAGGGGTAAACTTTAGATAAGCTTAGGGGGTGTACTTTAGTTATATTGAGCAGGGGTACTTAGCTATAGAAGGGGTGTACCTTAATTATATGAGGAGGTACATCTAAGTAATACGAGGAGGATGTGCCCTAGGTAATATAAGGGATGTGCCTTAGATATGTTGGAGGTACTTTAGTGATATAAAGGGGGTATCTTTAAGTAATACAAGGAGGGTGTACCCTAGGTAATATAAGGGATCTACCTTAGGTATGTTGGAGGTACTTTAGTTATATAAAGGGGGTACCTCAGCTATGTAAGGGAATGTACTTTAGCTAAACAAGGGGTACTTCAAGTAAAACAGTAGGGTACCTTAGTTAAAATAAAGGGATACCTTAGGCAATACAAGTGAGGTACCTTAGGTATAATTAGGGGGTACTTTAGGTATTCATATGGCGTACCTTGGGCATACAATGGGGTACCTTGGGTAATACTTAGGTGTACCTTGGGTATACAATGGGGGTACCTTGGGTAATACTTAGGTGTACCTTGGGCATAGAAGTGGGGTACCTTGGGTATACTTGAGAGGTTATTTGGGTATTCTTTGGAGATACTTAAGGTACACTTGAGAGGTACCTTATGTATTCTTAAGAGTTACTTTAGGTACTCTTAGGGGATAATTTGGGTACACTTGGGAGGTACTTTAAGTATACTCGGGAGATAATTTGTGGTACACTTAACTCCAATTTTTCCGAATTTGATTTCAAATTCAGTAGATCTAATTGAAAGATACCTTAGCCAATTGTAATTAAAACATAATACTAACCAAGCTTACCTTAATAACTTCAATAAAGTTCAATTTGATTTCTCTTAATCCTCAAGAATAATCCACATCTACCTCATCTTCATAACACAGGTACTTAATTAGTCTAATAATCACACTTTAGATAATTAATCTTAATAATTAAGATATAATCCAGGTCGGGGTTTTACAGTTACAACTTGTACCAGCGCAGCAAAATTGGTGGTAGTCTGACCCACCAAGTGACTGTAGAATGGCTGACCTAGTGTACTAATGAATGTAGAAATCATTTCTGGTTCCAACATAGGTGGCCTAACTTGAGAGGCACCTCCCTCCATCTCTTGGCATATTGCCTCATGGACTCATCTTTTCCCTTGCTCATCCTCATCATGTCGTACCGGTCTAGCACGATCTCCGAGTTGAATCTATATTGCGCCAAGAAGGCATCTGCCAAATCCTTCCACCTCATATTTCCGTGATCCATGGTGGCAAACCACCTCAAAGCAGCTCTAGTTAAGCTCCTCTGGAAGAGTTGGATTAGTATGTCGTTATCGCAGCCAAACTGGCATAAAGCCCTACAGTATAACTTCAAATGGCTCATTGGGCAGCCAGTGCCATCATATTTGTCAAAATCTGAGCATTTAAATTTAGCAGGTAGACATACATCGGGGTATAGGCACAGGTCTTTGAAATTCGTGCCTCCAAATGAATTAACCCCTTTCACTTCCCTCAGCTCATCTTGTAGAGATTCCAACTTACTCATGACCTTCTTTTCCATCTCCTCCCTCATTCTTTCCTTTTCTTGTTTTTCCACTGATTCAGTTTAATCCTCGTCGACCACTTTGGGTTCAAGCATTGGTTGATGAAATTCCGGTTGAGGTGGGGTAATGGTTTGTAGTGGAGGTGCTTGGTGGGAAGTGGAAGCTTAGTTTCGAGCTACTTGGGCTTGGTTATACATCAGTGTTTCCAACATCTTAGACATCCTGGCCACCTACTCTTGAAGCTGATGAAAGTCTTGAGCAGATACAGTTGATTGGTTCTCCGGATTCATTCTGGCAGCTTTGGATCTTAGTAAATATGGACTTCGGTGCATAGCAATGATTGCCACAAAGAGAAACCTAGTAAAAGAATAGAAAAAAGAAACACAATCAATGCATAATTCAACTCACACAATTTATGGATGCATTGTAAAACCCAGGATTTTCCTAAAATAAAGTAAATTAAATAAACCTAAATATTGAGAATTTAAGGTTTAATTTAGGTATTGGAGGGATAATATTATGATCCAAAGAGATATTAGTAACTAAATAAATAAACAATAATTTTGAGTAATTAGGAATTTAAATAATGGCTTTATTTAAATAGGAAAGAGTAAGGTTGATTTGGATAAATTGGGAGAGTAAATTAAATATAAAGGATTGGAGAAAATAGGTATTAATCCAAGTGCATTATATGGTTAAGATTGATGTGACGAATAAAGAGGAGAATTTTTGGAAAAAGATTCAAAGGTTAAATATGAAATTTCAAGGAAAGGGTATTTTAGTCATTTTCCAATTAGCCAAATTAAGATATTCAGTAAGTAAAAATTATTAGACTTGAAATATTTAACTAGACTTAATTTGGGTTAGGTTTAGATTTAAATAGCAAATTATGGCTTAAAAGTAAGAAAAAGGGTATGTTGGTGATTATGGTTGATAAGGAGCCTTAAATTTGAGGATAAGATGAGCTTTGGGGTGTTTTAGTAATATTTTAAAATAGGGAATTAAATATGCACGAAAATAAGCTAGAAAGAAGAGTTTAGATAGTGAGGGATTTAATTGGTATAATACTAGTAGAGAATTAGAAGATGGAGAAAAAGTAGGAATTTATTTAGAAGGTCTCCTCAACCTATTGGGACTTCTAATTAAGAGAGTTTATAAAAGGGAAGGCCTAGGGAAGGTTTAGGGTTTGGAAAGTAAGCCGAATTAAGAGGGAAAAGATAAGAAATTCGTGCTTGGGCTTGGAGAGAAATAAGGGGAAGAAGAGAAAAGAGAGGGAAGAAAAGAAAAGCGAGGTGCTGCAAAGGTCCGACCAGCATACTTTGAACAACAATCCCTAGAGATCCAATCGTTGGATCGTCATGAAATTTGAAGTTGTAGTCTATACATGACATACTTTAATCTGAACAGTGGAGATTGGATTTGGAGGAGTCTAAGGTGGTGCAAACTAACTCAGAAGTTGGTGGAAAATCAAATTTAGAAAGAAAAAGGAGTTGCAGAGATGGCCGACTAGCCAACTTCTAATGACCAGATAGGAAGATCTAACTGTTGGAATGGGCTAAAATTTTAGGTTTTTGTTCTACTCATGGAGAACTTCAAACTGAATGGTGGAGATCTAAATTGGAGAAGTCTAGAGGGGTGCGGTCGAGCTCCAAAAACGAGCACAGAAGAAGTTTCTGAAAAATCTTAGTTCATATAAAAAGGCAAGTAGCAAACCCTTGAAACTGGAGGAATTGCACGTTTTCTTGTGTTTTTTTATGTTTGATCGTATTGGTTTTTAAGTTGGATTTCATTGGAAAAGTTAG
Organism: Buxus sempervirens; assembly: GCA_947561395.2. Lineage (NCBI taxonomy): Eukaryota > Viridiplantae > Streptophyta > Magnoliopsida > Buxales > Buxaceae > Buxus > Buxus sempervirens. The sequence goes on from OX387185.1 coordinate 16,539,188, forward strand.
ATGATTATAAAGTTTTGATTTCGTGATTTAAATCTCTCTTTAAGAATCAAGAAAAGTGTTGCTCATGGGTGGTTTAATTTAGAAAGAAATCTTAGATAAATTTTAATCACCAAGATATGATTAGGATTATCTTAGAAGTAATTTGGAATGAAATTTAGATGTTTAGAACAATTTAAAACCATAGAAATTTGAGAAGTTTCGGAAATTCTGAAAAACCCAGAAAAACTAAGTTTTGGGCAAAGCACCCTAAAGGCCGCTCGAGCGCCCTATCTGTATACCTTAAATCAGAACATGAAAACAAGTCGCTTGATACACCATTCGAGCGCAACCACGGGTGACTTGCTTGTGTATCTAAAACAGAACCTGAAATTATAGCCGCTAGAACAGTCGCTTGAGCGCCTCTTCGAGCGACCCATGTCAGAAATTCCATATTTTGGGATTCATGCCCAGATTTAATTTTTAATGATTTTTCTGTAAATTCTAAAGTTGTAACACTTGTAACTAGATTTATTTGAGATGTAGGAAGTAGCGGAATTAAATTTGAATTAAAGAATAGTAATTTGGGACGATGATTGTAAATATGAAACTTTTGGAGATATTTTAAGTAGAAAGAAGTCACAACCTATTTAGATATGATTTAGGGTAACTTAACCTATTCTTAAACTTCAATATAGACCTAAGTTACCATCTGAAAGTACTAAATAACAGAGTTAATATGTTTTGACACCTTGGGTTCTAGATGAAGGAAAGTTGGATGTTAATAGACAATAGAAATAGAGAAGTTTTAATCAAGAGTTAGGAACATTGTTAATGTCTTGATTTATTTCCTTTTAAACAAAACTTGATTTTGGGATTTCCTGAACTTGTATTTGAACTATCTGAACATGTTTTGAGCTTCGAATGATTTATGTATATACTTGGATTATTTTGCCGTTGAAACTTGGAGTTTGGACATATGACTTGGTACATCTTGTGTTGGTTTTTGAGTCACAGTTGTGACAAAACAGGTGCCTGGTTTATTGTTTTCGCAGGGTAGATTTGGTTATTGGAATTTTATCCTCAGTCTGTGTACTCCGCGGGATACTTCCTCAATCCGTGTACTCGGTGGGAAACTGGTTACTTGGTATTTGGTTTACTTCCTCAGTCCATGTACTCGGCAGGAAGCTTGTTGTTTTGTGGCTAGTGCATTTTATCCTCAGTCCGTGTACTCAGCGAGATACTCCCTGCTGTTAGTGATTATTTTTCATTGTGTGATGTTACAGGGTGGTATACTGTTTGCCGTGATTTCTCTATATTATCATTTTTCTTGTTAATGTTATTGTTGTTGGTTTAATCGTACACCTTATGACTTATTTTATATAAACATGGACTGATTTCATGCATGCACCTTGCTACTTGCTGAGATTTATTCTCACTCCGGTTTCTCTCATTTTTCAGGCACTCTTGATGAGGACGTCAAGTTTGTGGGCAAGTTGTAGCTGGGTAGTTTATATAGATGTAGATTGCTCATGTAATTGAAATCCTTGTATATCATAATTGTTGATTAATAAAGAGAATTTGAATTCAAGTTTCCGCTTTTACTCTGATTATAAAGTTAGAAAAAGTTTTAAATTATTCCATATTTTAGTTGCTTTTGTTACTTACCATAACACCTCGGGTTTTGGGAAATGGACCCGGAATCGAGGCATTACATTCATGTATGCATGTTTGGGTGAATATGAGTTTGAATTTCAACTTTTTTTTTTGTTTTTGCTTTTCTTATTTTTTTATATTTTTTCTTTTCTTTGTTTTGGTTGAAATTGACCTTGTAAAGAGAAGTGGTTGGTACAAATGACCATCCAAAAGAATATGGAATTTAAGGGCTTCCGAAAGGTCCCAAAGAATGAGAAATGTCTAAAATTCAAAGGCTTTTAGACGGCCCAAAATATGAGTTTTGAAATTTAAAGGCTTTCAGAAGTCCTATGATTTTTCTAAATTTAGGCTTTAGAAGGCCTATGAGGTGTCTAAAATTCGGAGGCTTTTAGATGACCCAAGAGATAAATTCTGAAATTTCATGCTTTCTGAGGTCCTATGAGGGGGTTCTAGAATCACGTAAGCTTCTAGAGGCTTATGCAGGTGTCTAAAATTTAGAAGCTTTTAAACGGCTCAAAAGAATTGATGTTTGAAATTCAGAGGCTTTCAAACGGCCCAAAAAGGTTGTGTCTAAAATTCAGAGGCTTTTAGATGGCCCAAAGATTTGTGTCTAAAATTCAAAGGCTTTTAGATGGCCCAAAAAAGTTGTGTCTAAAATTTAGAGGCTTTTAGACAGCCCAAACAAAGGTTTCTAGAATTACTCAGGCTTCTAGAGGCCTATGAATTGGTTGGTACGAAAAAGACCATCCAAAAGAATTGTTGAAATATTCTAGGGCTTCCAACATGTCCCACAAGATATGAGATGCCTAAAATAAAAGCTTTTAGACAAATCACGGAATTTTGGAATCCCTCAAGCTTCCAAGGGCTTATGAATTGGTTTGTATGAAAAAGACCATCCAAAGAGTTGTTGGAATATTTTAGGGCTTCCAACATGTCCCACAAGATATAAATTGCCTAAAATAAAAGTTTTTAGACAAATCACAAAGTGTCTTGGAATTACTTAAGCTTCCAAGGGCTTATAAATTGGTTGGTACGAAAAAGACCATTCAAAGAGTTTGTTGGAACATTTTAGGGCTTCCAATATGTCCCACAAGATATAAATTGAAATCAAAGCTTCCTAAAATTACTCAGGCTTTCAGGAGCCTATGAAGGGTTCTAGAATTACGTAAGCTTCTAGAGGCTTATGAGATTAAAAATCTAAAATTCAAAGGCTTTCAAAGGTCCTATGAGTTTCTAAATTAAGGCTTTAGAAGGCTTATGAGGTTACAAAATCTGAAATTCAAAGGCTTTTAGAGGCCCATGGAAATTTTGAAGAAAATCTAAAATTCAAAGGCTTTCAGAGGCCCATGATATTTTTTATTTTAATCTTCTTTTAAGACTTTTGAGTTGAAAAAAAGAGACTCAAGTTGCATTAAGGAAGTTGATTTTTTTTTTAAAAGAAATTTCTTTTTTTTTTTTTTTTTTGCATGGAATTTAAAGGTTTCCAAATGTCCTATTTGAGATTCCAAGGTTCCCAAGATACCTATAGTTTGACAATCACATTGTTCTTTAAGAAAAAGTCTTTTGGAAGTTTTTTTTTGCTTGGAAATTTCTTATTCAAGAACAGATTTTAAATTGAATTGTTCTTATCAAACCAAATGATTTGAAATTTTCTTTTCTTATTCCCCCTTAGATTGCACTTCAAGAATGTGTCTTGCAACATTGATGTGGTTTGAGGTTCAATTGAAGTGTATTTTGATTCAAACACATTTTTCTTTATCACTCCCACTCTTTGAGTTAAGTTACATGTTCAAATTAGGTAAAATTTTCCTAAAAATGCTTAACCCTCTGATTTGAGTGAGTTTAGAAGAATTTGGATGCTAATTACTCTTATTGAGGTGTTTATTATCTGTTTATATCACTTAAGAGCTTAAAGGAACCAAGTTTGTTTGCAAAAGCTGCTGGAAATGGCTTAAATTTGTAAACCGCATACTTAGTGTGGACTAGCCGTGACCGTATTTACAATGCGGTCAGGCTATGTCCGCAAATAAAATGCAGTCAAGCTATGTCCGCAAATAAAATGCGGCCAGGCCATGTCCGCAAATAAAATGCGGCCAGGCCACGTCCGCAAATAAAATGTGGTCAGGCTATGTCCACAAATAAAATGCGGTCAGGCCATGTCCGCAAATAAAATGAAGTTTACGACCAGATTTTCAAATTTTTTTTCTTCCAATTGATTTGATTAACTTGATTGCTCATCCAAACATACGGTTCACCATTGAAAGGCTTCTAGACTATTCCAAAGTGGACTTTGACACTATATTTACAAAAATGCATGAATGCTCATGAAGGCACATATTCCCTCCAAAATTTGACACCATATTCATGGCTTTTGTACTTTTGGTTGACTCCTATATAGATTTTGGCTAGGATCACTTCTGAGAAGAGCTTAAAAAAAACTCTTCCTATAGGCTACACCAATCTTAGGATACAGACTTCATTGGGAAAAATTCCCTCCTAAACATATGGACACCATGTGTAAAACCCCGAATTTTCCTTAAATAATAAAATAAATTAATAAATAATATCCTTGAGAATTATAACTGATGGAAATATTTTATTAATGTAGGGGATGATATAAATAATGGAGATCCAGAATTGGACGCAGATCCGACCGTCCGATCATAAGTTATCAAGGTAAGATTAATAATTAAAGTAAACTGTATTTTGATTCGGCTATGCATGGAGTCTAATGCATGTGAGTTGCGTGGAATCGTAGGTATATAATGCATTAAAATA